>JAPZDV010000016.1:11600268-11638266 GCA_029814665.1 Acanthurus lineatus
TGACATTTTCAGAGATAGGCCATGGCTCTCTAAAATGCAATGCCTTTGACAGATGTATGAGTCTACAATTACATAAATAAAGATACACTGAGTGAGAGGCAGGCGCTGCAATGAGAGTGCTGGCTGTTGGGCTTTTTCGGGGCAAAGCTATTGGGGAATATCAGGTTTTACCAGTTATCTCTGCCACATCTCTGCTATCTAAACATTTCTGAACACGAATACACATGCAGAGCGGGGAGTGTGTCTGGTGAGCATATGCCGTTACCAAACTAATTATGAGAAAATAAATTCACAAACTGCCAGTGCAGTGCTCTGACAGACTGCAGGCGATCGAAGCCGGACAAGAGGCCAGAACAGAACAGATTTTCTTTTTCTTTTTCTCTCTCTCTTTTTTTTTTTTTACAGTTTTAATTTTAAAGCTTTTAACTCAATAAGTAGAGAGAGCCAAACAGGACTTCAAAAGAGAAAATAAACATGCTTGAAAAAGAAAATACTCCTCAGACAGGTTTGATAGCGCCCCAGACTGAGCTTTATTGTTGCACAATGTACCGCTGAGCAGAGTATTGAGGTCTTGAGGTTGGACATGTTAAGAGATGAAAATGCCTTAATATAGCAGCGCAGCACGGTTGTGTTTGATTTTGGTAATGTCTATTTCAGGTGTCTATCTGGCAGCCACATCAGAAACTCTGCTACAGATGTTTTTTTTTTTTTCCAAGATGGACTCCTTTCTGGATTTTGAAGGTTTCACAACTTAAGCTGCTCAGGGGGATAAAGTGTCTGTTCAAAGTGTTTAATCAGGTTCTTCTTTATTCCACATATTTAAGGATTATATTGAAACCTAAGAGTAAAATAACTGACTTGATCACAGAACTATACTGCACAGACATTTTCCTGAAATACTCTATTCCCAGAGTAAGCAATTTTTAATGAAGCCTTATTTTTTTTTTCTTTGCAAGATATTTTTCCACAACAACATAACCATATAAAGAAGGAATTCCTCAGATGATATCTTTATAAATAGAAGCGACATTTGGAGGGGTTTTGCCCATCAGTGCAAGATGCCAAGTAATCAAGCTCAGATCTCTGAAGACAGACTTGTGTTTCTTTGACAGGGTGTCGTTGAGGCTCTGTAGCTCTGCTGGAGTTGATTTGAAAAAAAAAAAATGCAACTACTCTGAGGGTACAGGAACCACAAGCACTGTGATCACTTAGATTGATTGTCTTGGGTTTTTATGATGCTGCTAGAAAAACCACTGTGACTGTCTTCTCTTAAGTAACTATTTTATGTGTTTTTTTAATACTTTTGATCTCTTTTTGTTATGAGTTAAACATATTCTTCTGATTGAAATATTGATAATAACCAAAGTCAAACTTTAATACCAAATCCATACCATATCTTCCAAAGGTTGCAGATGATACTGGTTCACAACAACGGGTAGCAAAGAACAACACTGGAGGAGATATGGGCTTAACCGTATGTTGCTATACTGGTCAATAAAGCATCACTCCACTTACAAACTAATGCGGAAACTGACATGCAATTTGTTATACACACCTCACTGCAAATGAGAAATGGGGGTGGATTTGTCTTGAAGGGTTGTTGGCTAGTAGCCTGCCAGCTAAAGTTATTAGCCATTCCTCAGTCTGGTTGTTTAGCCTTCTGGCTAATCAAGCTAGTCAAGACTTGTGATACGATCTGTTTAATTTGGGGAGACCTGTGTGAATCTGTGTGAATCTTATGGCAATGAGCTGATGGTTTTTACAGACAATTTCACAGGAAAATTCATCAATATTCAACAGGAAAATCTCATTACATGGAGTTTGATAGTTAAGAAGATATCAAAAGTGTCTTAGGTGAAATTTACAGTTATATGTCATTCTTTACTCATTAATGTATGTAGATTTAAGTGAATGTAATATAATTAGAGCTAGAATGTTGTCTGTACTGCTTTTCAAGCATTGTGTTTGAAAAACACAGCTACTATCATATTGGCTGGTTCCTTTCACCTGTGGCTTTTTTATTTATGTCCTCTGAATTAATTTGCATTGTTTATATAGTCTTTTTTATGACTATTCATGCCCCTAAAACTTTTTGGGGAAGTAGAAATGATATATTGTGCAGCACTGCAGAAGCTAGTGAATGTAATATTCAATAACCACAAAACAAAATATAATTGACATGAAAATCTCTGAATAATTATACGGTCTTAACCTAATAATGAGGGGGAGATTTCTGAGCTACAAAAACCGATTTAATGGAATTTTAAAATAATCCTGCTAAAGTCTACTTCTGTCAGATTGCAGAAAATTGCATCATTATTTTCTGCTTTTTTATGGGGAAGGACCCATTTGCCAATTTATCTAATTATTCACCCCCTCAGAAATTTTGGCTGGCATTTTCCCCTCAGTAATCTTTTAGTAATCCCTAACCTAAGACCAATGATTTGTGATGGAATAAAGTAATTTTGTGTGCAAAAATTGTTGCTATCACACACTAAACTTAATTTAGTGCACTTTTTTAGTGCATCACTTCACAAAGTTGTGAGACTAGCCGATGCACTAAAGAGTGTTAAAAAGTCAAGAAACACAGGCTGAAAAAACCTGTATTTTAGTATCTAACATGAATTAAGCTCCAAGAACACTGGATCCTAAATTTCCCATCATGCAACCCAGCTTGCCTGATAAAAACAAACTCCAACAGGCAAACTCCATGACCCCTGTTAATAATGCAGGCAGCAATAACCCCTACATCACTATGACATGATCAAGGTTATTTTCTGATACAAGATAGCAGTTTTCACTGTCTAAACAGAACTTATCATGACAAATGAAAAGAACTTAATGTGTTAAACTGATTACTATTTGATAAATTGGCATTTTAGCAAAAGTAATTATGTACACACCATGAGCTTAATAAACTGAGTCCACTGTTTCTTTGGTGCAACAACAATCAACAGGTTAAAATTTCTGCTTAGCTATAAATCGGTTCCGTGCCGGAGGCAGCTGCAGTGAAATTGCACAAACACCTCCGCAAAGAAGCATAAATCTGGCTTGAATTGCGAGCTTGCCAAGTGTCAAACAGATCAAACAGGCTGGTATTCTTGTGTAAATTACCTTGAATACTTTAATAAAAGACTCCTTAATACCTTTGATGTTTGTCATTAATGATTGTGAGAGAGAGGTGAATCCATTTCACACAGATTCAGACAGAACATTCGCACCAGCAGATGAAGCTTAATGCTCATCTTAACCGAACATTTCAATAGTTTCGACACTTTAACTTCTACACAAAGCTCTCAACTCATAGCTATTCAAGTCATGTCTAAAATCGTGTTATATACAATTGTGTTATATATTCTTATGTACACATTTGATTCCAACATGGTTTAAACACACACAAAATTAGTAATTTTAACACTGTTTTTCATTTTGTTGTCTGTCAAGTAACACCAGTCAGAGAGTTAGGACCAAATCAGCTAACGCAACTAAATCTCACGTGAATAAAACTATTTTTTATCAACTCATCTGTGAACTCTTCTGCCCGAGTCATTCAGATAGATTTTTATCTGCAATGGTGGCTATTTTAATATTGAATATAGCAAATCCCATGATCCCACTCTACTTAATTGCATCATTAAACTATCTCTTTTGTTTTCATTCTTGTTACAGGGAGACCTCTAGTGGCAGAAATTTAATTTTGTGCCTTTAAACACTAAAACCCCAAATGCCATTTTTTTTTATAGCTGAGGCCTTACAGAAACCTCCAGGGATGACAGAGTTTTGTATGCCAACACTGAGGTTAGCGTCGCCCTTGCTCCTTAAACACAAACCAAATGGAATTTTTCCATTGGCTTTTGGATAATTGTAGAAAATAAACTTTTGTGGCAAACAAAAGTTTGGGAAAACTTGCATGTTTTGTTGGGCAAGATAATCTTCACAAATTATTTTTGAAGTGAAAGGTCACGTTAGGCTTAGAAATGAACTATAACATGGTTGCACAACTTCAACACTTCACTACGGACAAATTATAATTTTAAAGGCAACATGTTAGAAAGTTTGAGTTAGAACAGTTTGCAAGAGGGCGAGTATATATGCAACAAGGCCATAAAGGCAGATCATAGTCGATAGTTACCGTGTTCGGCCTGATGACGTCCAACATTCGTTACAACCTCCGTAGTCTCAGTCTCAGCTAGTAACCGCTTTTTTAAGATTTACTGATATATTTTGTGTCATAGATTAAAATCTGAAAGTATCTTAAGCTTGTTTTTAACCACAGACCATATTTAAGATATCTAACTAAATAGCCCATTCAAAAAACCCACTGAATTTTAGACAAAGGAACCAAAAGTGCAACAATGCCAACTCATTTACTGGTTTTAGGACTCTCTCCTGTGCAATGTCATTTAAAAAGAAAAAATACAGTTTTTGCTCACTTAAAATATGTTTACCTGTATTTCAGTCCAACTCTCGTCAATGGAGTCTCAAACACTGACCTGATATGAAAGATCCGGGTGGCATCTGACTGTAGTTGGCCCCTCCCATATGTAGGGCGCTTGGTGGGGCGGGGGTGAAGGGAGCTCCGTAGTTTTGAGGGGTCGCGTAGGGTCCTGGAGGTATGGGCTGCACAGAGGAAGAGAACTTCTTTTAGGGATTGTGTTGTAGGAAGTGATTCATAGAAACAGAGGAGATAACAATAAGAGAAATAAGACGAACTGCTTTCAAGTTTCGTAAGCTGACAAAAGAAATCTGCTGACTTAACAGTTCAAGAGTGAAAAACCGCAGGTCGGTGACAAGATAATGGGCTCTGTATTTTCATTGGCCGTCCTCCATTTATTACTTTTCCACTGAGTGCAGGCAGCTAGAGCAGGTTTCAACATGTGAATGTGGCTGTTTTTATTGTGAGTTTGTGTGAGTGTGTGTGTTTATACGAAGGAAGGCTGCTGACCGGGGGTGTGTGTGTCTCAGTGCCCTTGCTGGCCAGTCGACTGAGGATGCTCCTCTCGGACATTTGCAGGCGGGCGGCGATGGGCGGGACTCTGGACAGTGTGGCCGGTAGCCGGGTCACATCAGCCTTCATGTCACTCAGCAGCTCCTCCAACTGGTTCAACACTGCAATGACAACAACAAATACATTAACAACTGGTGACTTTTTGGAAGAAGACCTGATGATTCACGTTTTAGCTTCTATTTCCTGCAAACTTTTTAAGCTTTTTTTAGTTATTTGACATTTTCATGGGATACTTAATTGATTTAATGTCCAAGGTCATTTCAACTCAGTAAACTGTTGAGGAGATCAACTGCTTTGGGACTTAAGAGGAACAAAAAATGTCTTCTAAGATCTTTACAAGTATGCGGCTTATTTTCCTTTACATGGTCACAGAGCTATAAATAGTTTGTCTAAATGGGTCATCTTTACATACTACTTTTGGGGCTTTTCATTTCCAAAAAAGCACAGTTCTCATTCCCTTTTTTTTAACAAGAGAAGTCTGTTCCCATCCTTTATTTTCTCCCCACTCTGTCATCGCATTCTTGGATTTAATCACTGATTGCAGACAATTTGATGAAAAGGTTTATGAGCATTAATTAAGGTTAGTAGCGTAATGTGCAGACATACAGACAAGAACAAGAACAGTTTTGCAGGGGCTTATCAAGTATGTTATCCTGCAGAAAAATATAAACATGGACAGACTTGCCAGGGAACCAGTGCGGAAATGTTTGGAGCTATCACTTAACATGGTGTAAGCTTATCTGCCTAACTGTACTTAGGCAGCTTTAAGAAAAGAGATTTGGTCGCTGCAAAGGCTGATTGCACAACAGCACTGTGAGATCTGTTGATGTGTATCTCTTTATTGTACATCTGGGATTATCTGTCTGCCAATCTCTCCTCAGTTTGTGTTTGCTTGTTTATACATACTGAATTTATTAACTGTGCAGCCAGATTTTAAAAAATGATTGGCATCATCCCATTGTTCCCGACCTTTATGCAGGACAGCGTTGGCTGGCTTGTTGCCCGCAAGTGACTCTTTGCTGAGGTGCTGATGCGACTCTGCGAGGCACTCCACCTCTGCAAAGCGTGCATTGAGCGCCATGGCCGGGTGGCTGGGGTCCTGGGTCATGTTCAGATAGGCTGCCCGTCGCAACTGCTCCTCTATCACCAGTGCCTGCTCCAACAGCTGAAGGACAAGAATGAAAATGTATTAATAAAAAAACAAGAAAAGAAAAAGGCTATGTCACTGAAATGATTGCATGTTTAAAGTGTACAAACAAATGAGGTGCTAACATAAATTTCAGACACTTTTACTGTTTTGCATGAACGGAGCGCTGCCCAAAACATGCAAGCAGCAGGTGTAAGCAATAACTTTTATAATAGCTTTTATAAGTTAGTGTTCTAAATTACATTGCTTGAATCTACTTGCCAGATAATGTCAGGTACTGGGGGTTTCTAGAGGGTAACTGCTTCATAAATAAATGTAGAACAACTGGAGTATAAACCCTAAACCCTTTTAAAGATAAACTTGAAAACTAAGTCCAAAAATAGTCTAACAAAGGCAGTTTTCTTTTTTTTTAAAGGCAATTGTTGCAACTTTTATGTATGTTAATTTATGGTATTTTTATTATATATACATTAAGTGGAATTATTTAATACAAAAGCTCAATGACAAAGAAAATTAAATTTTACAAAAAAAAATCAAAGTTTTATTTTTATACTAGACTGTCCTCAGCTATCTCACCACAACCAATAATGTTTTGCAGCTGTGAGAATTTCAAACTAAAAGGAAATTTGTGTGTAACAAAAATAATTTTTTTGCAGTCTGGACAGCAGATTTACAAAAAAACCCCAATAACTTAGCTGGAGAGATAATGAGAAATGAAGAGAGTAAAAGAGACAGAGATACAGTAAATGAGGATGTTGAAGGCAGGATCTGAAACATGTGATCCGGTCAAAAACAGGATGAGAGCTGTTCCAGAAATGCACCAGTCAGCAATACCATCCAGCCAATATGTGGGTCTAGGGGCATCTGTCATCCGACCATCAAATGAGTCAGGTGATAGAAAACAAAAGTGAAATGTTGCTAAAAATATTTGTTTGTCTTGAATTAGGGCTGGTATTTAAACCTCAAGACTGTTTTGATATAAACCAAAATATGTCTGTAGCACAGAGTCTCACTGGCTTTGATTCAAGTCAAATGTTGCTAGTTTTAATGAGCCAAAGCCCTTGTATTTGCTTCTCTTATTGAATTAAAAAGTTAAAAGATTTTACAGAGACACATTTTTTAAATTCTTTAGAAAAAAAATTATATATTGGTACACAAAACAAAATAAAACAGCTTGTGTTAGGCTAGAATAACTAGACATGAACCTCATCTGTCTTTACATCCAAAATTCAAGATTAGGCTTTCACTATTTTTTTTTTTTTACCTTGAAGCGTCGAGCCAGGAACTTGTTCTTCATCTCCAGGAAGTTGCCTTTATTCGCCTGCGATTTGAAAGGCTCGTTGACGATGGCGAACTGGGGATCGTTCTGGATGTCCTGCCACCGCGCGTAGCCGTGACTAGCAAAGGGGTCAAGGATTATGTTAAAAACATCACAGTGAAGCTAAACAAGCTAATGTTTTTTCAAAAATAAAAGGAATTTAACATTTTGAAAAATCTTTGTTGGCTTTTCTATGCTTTTCTTTTGTAGACTTCATGATATTCGCCTTTACTGTTTTATGAAGAATAACTTAAAAGACCTATACCGCTCTCAGAACTGTCAAATCAAAATTAAGCTATGGCTAGCAGCTGTAGCTTATGGTTGTCCGGCTTAGCTTAGCCTACCTAAAACAGGATAACAGCTAACCTCATAACCTATCAGAGGGTCAAAAATCTGCCTACCAGCACTTCTAAAGATTACTAATGAACACATTGGTCAAGAGTCCATCCAACAAACAGAAATGTAAGACGACAAAATATAACCACAGTGGGCTATTTTGAACTTTTTGACAGATATAGGTCAACTGGTTCAGTCCAGTCTTCATGCTAAGTTTAGAAGCAGACATGAAAGTTATATCAATCTTGGAAAGAAAGCAAACCATTTATATCCTAAAATGTCAAGCTTTTCCTTTCACTAATTTCTCTGAAAATTGGTTTTTGAGGATGATTTATTGCATTTTTTATCTCCTTAAAATACAAAATTGCAGTTATGTTAGCATAAAATGGGCTTCAGGCAGATTCAATAACAGTACATTTCTCTTTTTTTTATTTCAGTCTTACTAAGCCACAGCATTAGCTTGAAGAATAATGAAAACAGAGTTTTATGTGAGTGCTACACGGCCTTAATGACCATAATGGAGGGAACAACATGAACTAAATGGGCCACTCAGCAGCTTCCAGCAGACACAGTTTGCTGTTTGCTGAGCCCTGGCTGGCTTGTTGACTTATATTGGGCTTCTGCCGGCTGATAGAAAAATAAACACAACTGGGGTCATCGCCCGGCCAACTGCTGTCAAGGATACATCACGATTCCCGCCAGCAGCCAGAAGTCGTGTCGGCGGTGCCAGATCTCGTTCATCTTCCCCGAGGAGATGGCAGCCCGCTCCTCATTCTGCCAAAGAGTGTGCAGCTCTGTGGGGTGAAGCCAACACAAAGTTAAAATGAGGCTGGTCTCAAAGTGCTTAGCTAGCTAAAACCTTGCTGCAGGTGTTGCCACAGAACAAAGAGCTTTTCTGGGTTCTTAATCAAGATGGAGATCATTTTCACTCACTGCTGCTTTACTTCAGAAGCTCAGGGAAGCAAAGGAAATGTGTTTTTAATCGCATTCGTTGTGAATTCTATGCTGTTTTAGACTCTTAGTGACTTGTTTGGACAGCTCAAGAAGTTATTTTCACCTTTTCACCTTTCTCTCCTCATCTTTCAGGGATCTCTAGTAAATTAAATTTCCTCCTCTTAAAAAATCATGTCTACATATTTGTTTCTATGTTTCCAAATCTTTCTTTTAACATGCACAACTTACAAAACTAAAAATCTCACTGTGCATTGCTGTATGTATACTGTCAAATAGATCAGTTGAATCTGTTTTCTGCAGATAAATCAAGTACTGACCAGTGAAGCCACCATCTGCGATGTTGAACATGAAGCGAGGTCGCTCAGCGGGAGGCTTCCCATTACCCTTGGGTGGCTCCTCCTTGGCTGCTTTGACCTCTTTCCCAGCATCCTTTTCACCTTTGACTTCCTCTGTCACAGAAAAAGACGGTAAAGAAATCACTGAGCACAGAAAAAAAAGTTTGATTTTAAGTATTTATGGCAGTGTAGTATCAAAGACAGTGAGACATACCTTTCTTCACATCGGCCACCTCAGTCTTATCCTTGGCATCGGTTGCTTCTAACGCCGTCGGCGTCTCTTTGTCTTTTTCCTTCTCCTCTGCCGCCTTTTCTCCTTCTGCAGGAGAAACAAATAAAATTACTCTGGAAAGGAGTTGATTCTTTTCTCCACATAACATCAGATTCCCTTGAACTGGCTTGTTGGCTTTTTTAAGTTCTTGCCAGTGTTTTTCTTTTGTACCTGACTTCTCCTCTTTGACCTCTGTGTCCTGCTTTGTTTCGTCTTTGCTCTCCTCTTTTTTCTCCTCTGTTGGAGTGTCACTTGTTTCTTTTTTCTCCTCCTGTTTCAAGTTGCTCTCTTCTTTGCTTTCCGTTTTCTGACCTGGGGATGCGGTTTGTGGCGTCTCTTTTGTTGAAGAGGAGAGCTATGGAAAGTAGCACAATATGCTATCACTCA
Source organism: Acanthurus lineatus (assembly GCA_029814665.1). Lineage (NCBI taxonomy): Eukaryota > Metazoa > Chordata > Actinopteri > Acanthuriformes > Acanthuridae > Acanthurus > Acanthurus lineatus. The sequence continues at coordinate 11,610,025 of JAPZDV010000016.1, forward strand.
TGGAGTTGGCTTGCTTTGTTGTTATGTAAAAATCTTCATATGTCAATAAGCTTGAATTAAATTTTTCTTCATGATTGATGGCTACATCAATTATTTCAAGTCTGCACTGTTTGCCATGTAATAAAAATGTCATTTTTAATTTTCCTAGTGTATGAAACTGGCTGGAAGGAAGAAAAATATACAGAAACAATTGGCATGCCTGGGGAAGTTGTTTAAAGTAATGTAAAGTACATGAGATTTGTGGAAAAAACACATTCAAAAACTGGCAACACATTGAGAATGTGATTTGAATAGGTATAGAAGTTTTAAAACTCCTAAAGAATAAAGAATACATTACTTACATAAAATGCATCAGTTCCTGCTTCTCTTATTGATATTCAATAGGAAAAACTTTTACAATGGTGCAAAACCAGAAACATGCATGAATGTGTAAATAAAACTTTGATTTGCATCCGAAAACTGCAAGTGTCTTGTATCGAGGACATCGTCCCACCTCCTCATTATCTGCAGTCCTGTTGCTTTCCACCTCTTTCCCCTCATCCTTCTCTTTCTCCTTCATTTTCTCTTTGTCAGAAGGGGTCTCTCCTTCCTCTTTGTCCTCCTCCTTCTCTGCCTCCTTTCCGTTCTTTTCTAGCTTGTCCACTGGAGCAGGAGTCGCTGCAAGTGTTTACAGGAATAAACACATAAAAACACACATTACTGTAGGCTATATTCAACTCTATTTCTGGTGGCCTTTACATGGAGTGCCCCCTGGTGGATCTGGTGAGTGTAGGTTAAGTTACCTGGCTTTGAGGTGCAAGGTGTGTTGTTGTAGCTGGCATCGGGGGTGGGTGTGGCGGTCTTCACGGCAGGAGATGAGGCCCTGGAGGATGTTTTGTCTATGCTGACCTCAGGCTTGAGCTCTGGGAGACTCCACCGCCCGTTGATGTGCTCAAACTCCTGGATCTGGACACGAAACATTCAGCAAAATAAAAACGCTTGGCACGCTCTTACTTTACTTAATAACACCTTATTTAAACTCACCACCCACATGCACTATTGGAATGGCAGTATATCATTCTTTCTCCTGGCATAGATCAAAGATCAGGATGTCAGCAGGTTTTGACAAGTTAGACCGAAAACTGGATTAAAGATGTTTGGAAAACTTCAAGTAGACTGGCAAACAGATAGTAGTAGGGTAATCAGAACATCTCTCAAGGTGTCAAGGTTGAATTCCTAACAAGCAAAAGGCCTAAAAAGACCAAAAGACGATATCATCCTAGTAGTTTGTTGTTTATATTGGCCTTCAAACACCCTGCTGATACGGAGGCAACTTTGAAGCTTTGATCCTTAAGATTTCCATTACAGCAAAAACATTTTTGATGCTATTTATGGCTGACATTTTCTCAGTAATAGCAATTTAATATATCTTTTACTTTCATTAATTCCTCTGTTTATAGCAGTTTTCATTGTTAGTGGCAGAGTCTTTTAGTAAATACTTGCCTACGCATGAAAGATTCACATAAAACAAAGCACGTAAACCATAAAGTCTAAGTGTTTTAATTTAATCTCAATAATATGAGTCTAACTGATAACCATCTGCTTTTCTAACATCATCTCTGAGTTTCATAAAAATGCACCTTACTGGTAAAACTCAACCATCAGAAACGAAAACTGCCTTTTTCTTTTAGCATTTTCTATCAGTTGATGCACTTCTTGAAATCCACTTCTCTGTAAAAGCAACATGTTTGTTTGGCTGCCCTCTGAACACTTTACACCTGTTGCTCTTTAACTGCTGCTTAAGAGGTGTTTGCTCAAGTATTTAACCACCTGCGTCGCAAAAATTAAGCAGGTTGTAAACATTACAACTTTGACGCAACTTTCTCCATTCACCACTTTCGTCCTGACCAACTGTAAGAAGGTGAACAGCTTTGGTCTGACCTTCTTCTTGACGAGAGACATGACGCCGATTCGGGTGAGGACCGGCTGCCGACACAGGCCTTCCCTCGGCACGCCGTCTGCGAACGTCTCCGCCCCGTCAGCCACCGGCTCGCATAAGTGACGCATGAAAAGAGACACGTAAGCTCTGGTGACAAAGAAGAGAATATGTGTTTAAAGGGAAGAAAGACATGAAGGAAGATCACGTTTGAATAATTTCAACCAGTGCAGGTTTTCCTTACTTGAACTCTTTCTCAGTTTTGCCCCTGAGGTCTCTGACCAGCCACTGAGAGGCGAAAGCGTCCTGAGACGGCATCCCCCACCGCATCACGGCGTTCAGGAAAGCCTTTCGCTGGCGTGTGTTGAATCCCAGCACCTATTGATGGAAATTACAGTACATTTTTAATATTCTTGAGTGAAGCTGGCAGCGTGTGGACACGTGTATCTGTGTATCGTTATTACTCTGAAAGACCTTCTGTGAAAATGTCAGATTTCATACGTGAAATCTCTCACACTTCCCAAGGCCTCTTTTGAATGTCTGACTGCATAATAAAGCTAAAATAAACCTTGATTCCCCACTTGAACAATGCAGACCATTATAATGACAGCCACTATATTCAGGATGATGAATGAGCTTGGAAGGTTCAAAGTTGTTGGAGTTGTAATAGCTTTGCTGCCAATCTCCAATTTAAGATGGTTGGATTGTTAGAAAAATATGTTAGAGCGCAAGTTCAACTTTGGAGAAATCTGACAGATTGCAGTAATATCGCAGTTAAAAAAAGAAATCACAAAAAAATGAAAGCAGAACTGGTTCCAGAGAATTTTACAAACCTCAAGGTTGCCTCCTACTCGAGCCAGAAGAGGAGGCAGAGGTTTATCCTTCTCATTCCTCAGCTGGCGACGCGACTGCCTTCGACCTGCAGGTAACAGGACGCGACAGATAGTCAAGATTACAGCTCTGTTAATTTTTGCAGACTTGCAGAGTTTTTAACAGTCAGCAGATTAGAAGTGGATCCAACTAAGAATCACAAACTTGAACGCTCAAAGCTTTTTCGCTCTGACTGTCTGAAGTCTGGGGGAGGAGGTGGAATGCATTTTGGCAATCTAACTTCTTCAACTCTGCCAGGCAACTGTAACAACTAAATCAATTTCAACCTATAATTCAACACAGACCTGATGTGCGTGTGTGTGTATGTATGTGAGTATATGTGTGTACGTAAATGTGTGTTACTACAGGCGTCCTTTGTTGTTCATGGGCAGAGCTGCTTGCTTTGATGTCTCGTTTGTCTCATCTCTCCTTACCTTCTGGCCGATCGTCAAAGTCCTCGTCCTCCTCCTCGGAGCCCACTGAATACTCGGACTGGTTATCTGAAATGTCAGCATGCCACTCTGAAACAGCACATGGTGGTCTGTCAATAGGCCAGGCCCATTCACTTCCACTGTGCAAGCAATAACTCAGACACAAGACATTTTGGCTATTAAGATCATAAGATTGAAGTAATAAATCTTAACAATAAATAACTTTTATCAGGATGAGAGGGAGGATTTATTTTCAAATCCCAGGCTTTCCTTAAAGAAGCCTCTAACAATGCTAACATGATGTATTACTAACATGTGATTGATTTAAACGACTCACAGGAGTTTTTCAGGCTTAAACTTGCAGGTCCACACAGGACCAGTCCCTACCTTGGTCCTCCTGTGCTGCATCGTTGTAGTTGACAGGCTTTCGGTTCCTCTTGCCTTTACCCAGTTTGCTCGCCAGGTCCTCTTGTTGCTGCTCGTAGTGATGCCGCAGCAGTTTCTCCCAGTAATCCGGATCCACGTTCTCCTCCTGTTTGATGATTTCCCGCTCGATCTCCTCGATCTGGAGCACCAGAGGAGCACATGACAGTTTTAACTTTGAGTAAAACCCAGGTGACAGGAGATGAGTTGCAGGTTGAGTCTAGGTTAATCTGTGACCCATATAGTCCAAGTCTTTGCTTTGCAGTGCACACCCCACATCCTTATCTGCCATCCACTTTGTGATCAAAACACAAAAAATGAAGAGAAAACTCGTCTGTTTTAAAAGTAAAAACTTTCATATTGTTTCTAACACCCCATCCCCCTCCTCCTTCTGACCTTATCCTCCTCTCTGACCATGTACTGGGCCACTTTAAAGGAGCTGAGGTACTCGTTCATGTTCTGGACATCCGAGTCGTCGGTGGCGTCTTGACTGCGGTCCAGCAGCCTTTCGATGGCTGTGCTGTCATAGTGGATCACGCTTCCCTCATCCTCAGCTTTATCCTTCGAACTGTTCTTCATACCTGCCACATAAGTGGAGATGAAAAGTAGAGATGATTTGTCAAATTCTTCCAAACAAATTTCACAAACACCAGTTTTCTTGTCAGCCAATTGCATCGTCAATAAAATGAGAATAGGCCAAGCGTGTCTGCTTGCCAAATGTGTCAAGATGAAAGGGCGTTAAAGTGAGTGTGTTTGACAAAATAATTTCATGCAGGTGGCTCAGCCTGCCAACTCTTCACTATTAGAATCAATCTCAAGCCAAACATTAAAGCCCCAAATTCCAACATCGTTATAATTTAGGAAAATCTTGATTTCCCTTGACAAAATATTCTTGAGTGGTGAAAACAGCCTCACCTTCTCCTTCATCTTTGAAGAGCTCTTCTGTTCCAAACTTGAGGATGTCGTCCAGTTCCTGTTTGGTCATGGATCCAGCCTTTGATCCAAGGCCTGGCCGCACCACCAGGTGGGTCAGCATCATTTTCCTCTTGGCCACCTGTGTGATGCGCTCCTCCACGCTGGCTCTCGTCACAAAGCGGTAGATCATCACCTTGTTGGCCTGTCCGATTCGGTGGGCTCGACTGAACGCCTGTGCAGAGAGAAAGTGGAAAAACAAAGTTCAGGTCGTACTGAAATGCTTTCTTTCTCAGTAGCTGCTGGTTTGCATTACCTGTATGTCATTATGAGGGTTCCAGTCAGAGTCAAAGATGATGACTGTGTCTGCTGTGGCCAAGTTGATGCCGAGGCCTCCAGCTCTGGTGGAGAGCAAGAAACAAAAATGACAAGCGCCAGGAGCTGCAGGCAGGGAGACAGAGAGAAAAGTGACAGAGACAGTTACTTCATTAATTTCTCTTTAATAACAAGATCTCATGTTTACATGTGGAGTTTTGTCATGTTGTCATCGTTTCTGATCAGTCGGGTCCACTTTGTGAAATGTTGTCATGTTATGCTCAAGCGCCTCTTCTTGGCTGAAATAATTCTGATTTATTGTGTCTACCAGACCTTGATGAAGACAAATCGATGTGAGCTGGTCTGTTGATTTACTATTTCACTTAAAGATGAGTGCCAAGTCTTTTTTCTATGGTGGCCTGCATCACTTAGATCGAGCAAGATGTTCTGAATTTCATGTTCTTTTTGTCTGAGTGCAACTTCACACAGAAGCAAAGCAAATCCAAGTGATTAGCCACTGCAACGTGATGTTGGGTTGCATTTCTCTTAAAGCTGTCTCTGTTTTAACTTTTTGCTGCAGGGCTTCTGCGTTTTGTTTTTTTTGTTGTTTTGCTTTGTCGTGGGTTTTTTTCAGCATTCCCTGCAGTCTGCAAAGCCTCAGTCTGAACCCACTACCCACATTAAGATGAATAGGAGAACTGGAGTTTTTGCTGAAACTCCCGATTTGGTCTGAAAAGGGCCTTTGGCTACTATTCATGCTGTATTATTTAAGCCAAGAACTGATTAGTGAAATAACCAAGTTCCACTTTAAAAACAAACCCAGCATGCGACCCAGTGCTTACTGTCATTTGTAACTCACAGACATCAACAGTGTCTGCTGTTGCTGCTAAAATAAATCTCAGAAACCTGTCAGGTTGGCATCAGATCTGTTCAATGATTCTGAGTTCTCATCCTGTTGCCCGACTCCCCGTCTCCTGCTAACATCTACTTGAACTTCCATCTGCTCAGTAATGGACAACAGCAAACTGTGAAGTCTAAAAAAAGCCTAGCACTTCAGCCCACAAAGCAAACAGCAATGCAGTATTGGTACAGTGTTTGCATTTTTAATTCCTTTTCACTGGACTTTTTAAAATTTATTTCTGTTTTATTTAGCTTGTTATTCCTGACAAGGTCTCAAAAGTTAGCAAAACTAAACTTAAAATTTAAAACCTTCAACTAGTTTTTAAAAAACTACAACTAGGTTTGAAAGAGTTGATTGAAATAAATCAAACTCTTTGGAAAAAGTTAACTGAAACTACTTGTTTAAGTAAGTCCAATAATATAAAAATAAACAGGTCAACCACAATGACGAAGCACTGGTTTGTATGTTTATTGAGACTGGGACGTCAATGTGACGTGCGTTTATTCACTTCACAAAGTGTGTTTACACTGTAAAACCTCTTCTGCGTGTCTTAAATCTTGCTCCTGACAAATGCAACCAATATTATGATGAAAAAAATACTCAAAATAAAAAAATAAATTCAAACAAGAAGACTCACTCCTAAAACTAACTAAAAATAAACAATTAAATAAATTAAATAAAAATTAAAACTATTAAACTTTATCCTGACCAGCATTAAGCTCCAAGTGTTAACATATGTTATGCGTATGTATGCTCACAGTAGTTTTGCATGTTGCATTAATAAAATAACTGCCTCTTACTGTTCATGTTAGCTTGTGTCAGGAAGAAGAAGGACCTCTTATTTTGAAGAAACAGGATGTTATGCTGTTTTGAAACTGCTTGTACTGAGCATGAAAAAGTTGCTTTGGTATCTTTATACTAGCCTCTTTTGATTATTAAAATATATAATTTCCAGTGGTGGAATGTAATCAAGTACTTTTACTTTAATTTGTACTTAAAAAACAATTTTGAGACTTGATATTTCATTTTTCTACTACTTTATACATCTACTTCATTACATTTTTGAGGGAAATATTTTACATCTGCACTACAGTCATTTGACAGTTTTAATTACTTTGCAGATTGGTAATAATAATACAAAACATAATCAATGAATTAATGATGATAATTTATTGTATTTTAAGACAAAAGTCTGCTGCCTCCTTTAATAAAATGGATTCTACTTAATGAGTGCTTTTACTTTTGGTTCTTTAGGCCCTTTTTGGTACATTTAATGCCAATGCTTTTGTACTTCTACATAAGTTCGTTTTTTGTGGGGCTTTTACTTGTTACAGAGTAGTTTTACACTTTTTTGGTGCTACCTTTTCTGCAGAAAAAGTTCCTCTCCCACCACTTATCATTTCTGTCAAGGCAGCAACAGCAGTGACCAGGAGGACAGAACAGAAACCAGCGATAATGATGTAACTCCTACTGGTCACCAGCAGAGGTCATGGAGAAGTTACTGCACCTTTCATGACTGCTCATCATCCACTCTCTCACCGTTGAAGCGATCGATGGCCTCCTGTCTCAACGCTCCTGTGATGCCTCCATCGATTCTTTCATACTTATAACCTTCATGGTCCAGGAAATCTTCCAGTAAGTCCAACATTTTAGTCATCTATAAAAAAAATGTGAGAGAGAAAGAAGATGGTTACTTGATTACCCACGCACAGCTGGAACCAGTCTGCTGCTGTGCCTTCTGGAGGTGTCATGAGACTAATTTAACATCTGTGAAAAGAGGAGTCCATCTGGCGTGTGTGCTTGTGTGTGTGTGTGCACATTTGTCTGTGTTCATACTGTATGCCTGTGTCTATACGAGTGTGTACCTGTGAGAAGACCAGTACTCGATGCCCCTGCTCTTTCAGTTTCCTCAGCATCTTCTGCAACAGCGTCAGTTTCCCAGAAGCCTTTGTGAGGGCCGATCCCTCATAAGCACCGCTGGGTGTTCTTTGGGCTTCCTATGATCACATAAGACACATGCAATGTGGTTAAAAAAACAGCACACATCACATGAGAGTGTGATCATTTCATCAGTTTTAATTTCAGTGTAATTTTAACTGTATGCTTCATCTTCGATGTACAATTTGATATTAAAAACAACTATCTACCATCTCCACAAGGTGTCACTGTTCTGTAATTTAGGTGTAATTCAAAGAAAATGGATTGTAAAAAAGAGAAATATTAGAAAATAATGGAGGGCATAAAATTTTTGTATGGCCAAACAGAAGGTAAGTTGTGTAAATTTAACATGAGAAACTATGTAGCATTGATTTTCTTCTTTGTTCTCACCATGGAGGCGACGGGGAAGAGGTAGGGGTGGTTGCAGCACTTCTTTAGGTCCATCATGATGTTGAGCAAGGACACCTGGTTTCCTCCGCCTTTCGAGTTCAGAGCCTCGAAGTTCTTGGTCAGAATCAGCTTGTAGTATTTCCTGTATTTAAAAAGGCAAATGATGAAAAATTAAGTGCATGACTGCAGCTGTATAACTCATCTATCTCCACCTTAAGCCAAAAAACACGTCAATCACCCTTCATATGGAGACAATTTTTAACACAAAAACTAAGACTAACTTCACCTTCCACTGTTAAGTTTCTAATGAAATCATCATTCATTCTTATGATTTGCTATGGAATTGTCTCATTTTTCCCTGTGTTAAAATATAAAATATTTCCAATTTATAAAGTAAAAAAATTAAAGAGACTAATTATTATACATAATGATTGAATACATAATTGTTTCTGCCTGCTGCTAAATATAAGATCCCTCTGTGAATCCCAGGAGAGCACATTAATTAGTGGAAAACAGGGCAATTTTAATTGACTAAATATATTACATCCTAATACTTCTATTTTTTCAGTCTTACATTACAGCTGGTGAGTTTGTTGAAAACAGCTAATTAATCACATTTTTTGTTTTTGGGGGTAAAAAACATGTCTAGTTTAAAAACTAAGATAACTTTAACAGAAAAAAACATTTTTGTAAATGTCAGTTGTGACCATAAAACAGTGTTTCAGTGATTATTTCAACACTCAGCCCAGTTTTCACTGAGATTTACAGATGTTTAGAGCTACAAAAATGAAACATAAGGACTGTGAATTTAAAAACTGCTTCAGTCCTGCATTGATCATTTTAACAGCCTTGTTTAATAAAATATAGGCTGAGTGATCAGTAAAGTTGACAGAAGGAACTCTTCCCCAGTCTTTTCTGTTAAAAATACATATCAACATTTTCCTTCAAACCCTTGTGTGTGTCATACTTCTGCATAGGGCTCAGCTCCACTCTGACAATCAGCTCAGTCTTGGCGGGCATGTTCTTGAAGACGTCGGCCTTGAGCCTCCGCAGCATGTGAGGCCCCAGCAGGTCGTGGAGCTTCTTGATCTGGTCCTCCTTAGAAATGTCAGCGAACTCTTCCAGGAACCCCTCCAGGTTACTGTACAGGAGAGATGGATTGGTAAAAATATTTCTCAAGCAGATAAGCTCATATCTTGGATTAAATTAACACACATTATCTCATTCCATAAATAAATTACCACTTAAAAGGGGAAGAAACATAAACAGAATTCCATAGAAAAATATGAATGTAGTATTCTGGCCAGCAACAAACATTCGCAGCATTTGACTGTGCTGAGTTAAGCAAACTTGGCAATTAAATATGATCTTAATTTTTGCAGACATCTTCATGAATACCTGAGTGTGTGTGTGTGTGTGTGTGTGTGTGTGTGTGTGAGTGAGTTCCTACTTGAAGCGGTTGGGTGTGAGGAAGTTGAGCAGGTGAAACAGCTCCTCCAGGTTGTTCTGCAGAGGAGTTCCTGTCAGCAGCAGCTTGTGGTCGATCTTGTAGTCGTTCAGTCGCCTGAAAAACTGAAGAGACAGGAAAAAAGTTTAACTTCTTACTATCATAAATCTGCAAGAACTTTTATAAACAACTGCATCTATTTTCTAATTAGATATTAAGGCAGTACTTGATGAGACGGACCAAAAAATAACAACATATGCCAATAAAGCTTTTGCCATTCATGTCATGTCATGTTAGTCATGTATTCTTTAATCTTAATATTGTCAATATGGCTCTAATCAAATGTTATTTACTGACAGGTTCATGGTTCCTATTCAACATGTGTATCCTGGACCCCTGAAAGGCAGTGTTAATACTGGTTTGGCCATTTTGGCATAGTAAAGCACGATTAAATTGGGTTAACATGGAGGAGAAATCTGGCAAAAACATGCTTTCCACAATTTAGAAAGTGTTGCCATTACATTAAGTGTCCACCAGAGAGCGCTGAAATGTTTAGTTTTCAAGTTTAAGGGCTCTCTTTTTTTAAAGTTTTACACTGAATTACATGTGGGGATTTTTCTGTCTCAGCAATGTGTTAAAAACATAGATTGCTAACACAGCTGGTTTAAACTACAGAACATGATCACTGACACACACACAAACACACATTCACATCAGCTTCAGTACCTTGGACTGGTTGTTCTTGAGGCGGTGAGCCTCGTCCACCACCAGGCAGGCCCAGTCGATGGACTTTAGCGCCGTCTGGTCGATGGTCACCAACTCGTAGGAGGTCAGCAGAACGTGGAATTTGATGGGAGCTTCTCTCTGCAGGAAATGAAGAAGAAACTGTATGTATTCTTACATAAACATATTATATTAATGCTCAGTGTTTAATTTTAATAATAGTGTTTGTGTACAAGCAACTTTGCAACAGCGAATGCTGGTTTTGCAGGAACAGGTTTCAATCAGGCAAATACACTAAAAAAAGGTCAAATGTCCCTTCAGGGCTTCTGTAGGAGTTTATAATAACACTTGGGTAGGGCAATGTTTATGAGAGTAATCCACTGTTTGGCATTACTTCAAATGAAAATCATTGCATATGAAACCAATTAATCCTGTTAGTTCTGAGTTGAGGTTTGCCAATAATTATTATGAAGTTTTAACAAGATAAAATGATATGATCGTATAATTGCACCACAATTCTCATGAACATAAAATAAATTAGAAAATTAAATTACCAGTATATGTAAATGCCACACATGTGGCTTTATACTCTCCTTTCTAAACCTCTTTTTTCCCTACTCACCCTCAGTTTGAAGGCCTTCTTCCCTCCTTTCACAGCCGTGTCGTCAAAGGAGAACTCGTTCTCTCTGATGATGGCTCGGCTGTCCTTGTCTCCCGTGTACGTCACCACGTAGAAGTCGGGCGCCCACATCTCGAACTCCCTCTCCCAGTTGATGATGGTTGAGAGCGGAGCGCTGACCAGGAAGGGACCCTTGGTGTGACCCTGAGGGACAGAGGACGAGCAGAAAGAGGGAGAATTTAAACAACCCGTCAGCTTTTACAAGCAAGTGAAACAAGACAATAATAAGACAAAAAGGCCTAAGTACCTCTTTGAAGAGAGAGTAGAGGAAGACAATGGTTTGGATGGTTTTGCCAAGGCCCATCTCGTCTGCCAGGATGGTGTCTGTGCCCTGAGCCCAGGAAAACCGAAGCCAGTTCAGACCCTCCAGCTGGTACAAGTGCAGCGTCCCACCTGTCGATGTGACAAAGTCGGGCTGCTCCTCGTATTTTATTGTGGGCTGTGAGGACAAAGAGAGAGATTTGAAAAACTTGGTTGGAACACAGTTGTTTGTATTTTCATAGATATGAGAAGTAGAAATATAAGAGTAATATATTTTCAAAGTTAATTATCATAAAAATTTGCTTTAATCAATTCTTAAGGACTAAATTGATTTAATAATTCATATATAAAGTAAATATGATTTCACTTTACAAAGAATAGGCATGAAGAATGTGGTGTTTACTGCAAGAAGTCTGTCATTATGTAAATTAAAAACATTACAATAAAAATACGTGCTGTTATTTTGAAGGAGTAAGGTCCGTTTTTAAAAAAATACAGACAGAAAGCACCCTTTAAATCAGGCTTCATGACACTAAAACTAAAGCTTAAGTTCACTCACATCAGTGACGGGTGACGCAGCAGACTCCTCTTCGCCTTCCTGGTTCTTGCTCCTCATCCTCCTGGGTTTGTCTGGGTCCTCCTTCATTATTGCATCTCTGTTGGACAGCAAGTTATCACTGAGTCAATACAGTTACCAGCCAAAACAGTATAAGAAAAACAACCCAGATATGTAAATGTGTGTAATAAATGTGTGTAAAGCTGCAGTTTGTTTTAACGTATCCTAAGAGCAGCTGTGGGGGTAAAAGTTTTCCCACCTGTGTCTCCAATAATTGCTCTTGTAAATGGAAAAGTCTGGGATTTCCAGGTCGTCTCTCTCCCAGGTACACTGGTCGTAGGTCAGGTCTCTCCATTTGACCAGGTAGTGGTATATCCCCTTCTTGTCCACACTGGTGAGGAGACACATACAGTAATTTGACGGTTTGCATTGTGTGCATAAATGTAGCATGTTCGTTTTTCAACTCTTGGAAACCCAATACATCATTTCGTCAACAGAAAACTTGTTATGCTAACTGAAAAAAGGTCATTTTCATATGTTGTTTAATATTAATAAATCACACTTGCTGACCATGGATTGTATTAAAAACTAGAGGGACAATTTCTGGAGAAGACAGTTCCAAACTTTAGCCTATTACTCAAAGCCTGTAATTTCTATCACCTAGATTTTTTTAGACTATCAAGGAGTGTGGACTTTGCTGAACATGTTGCAGTAAAATATGTGTTTGTGGTGTCAAAAATGTGGGAATTAAATCAAGCTAAAACTGCCCTCTCTCTGTTTTTACTCCTGAAATTTCTGGTCTCAGTTGACATTGACATTGGAGTCAATGGGCCCTCCAGATGGCGCTCTAGTCACTTTGAGGCTCATGGCTCAAGATCAAAACAATACAAAATGCTTTTTTGGTTACATTGTTTAAAAAGAGGATGAATTTTTCTACATTTTGGTAGAAGAATTTATGTATGAAGAGTTAAATTAAGAGAGAAAGAGAAAGTATTAAAGGCACAAACATTGAAGTACCCAAGAGTGTCCTAAATAAGTTTAACATTTTGATGTTTAAATGATGTTTTATGATGATTAAAATGGGACATGTGAAGTGCTCAAGTAAAGTGAACAATTTACTTGGCAACTTCAAAAACTTTCAATACAAGTTATAAAATAACTTTGACACACACAGAGGACCAGATACTGCACACACACACACACACACACACACAGACTCCTCACCTGTGGTTGATGATGCGGTGAATCATCATCCACTCGGGCTTGATGCCATATTTGTAGTACTTGTCCTCCAAGATGGCAAACTGGGGGTCTTTGGCCCTCCTCTTCTCGCTCTTTCCAACTCCGTTCTCATCCTCTCCGCCTGACCCGTAATCCAGGCTGGGAGGCTCGTCCATGTCCGTCTTCCTCTGGTAGTTTCTGTACATCACCGAGTGGAAGATTTCCAGCTGGAAAGAAGAAAGGAAGGGAAAGAAAATGGTTTTTCTGAGGTCAGCAAAAAAGCAGTTATTCGATTGAAATTTTCTGCCAAAATCTTGAGCAATGCTCGCTTTCTCCTAAATTCAGTTTCTAAAGTGTTTTGCGTGTTCTGTTCTTTAAGGACATAGATTATAATCTAATGGCTGAAATACTGTTTGTTTCTAAAAAAAAAGAACAAACAGATGAATCTTTTCTGCCAAATATGGACACACAGGATCAGTAGTTCCACAACTTTTTGGCTTGTGATCCTTTGGAAAAGAGTCAAGTGAAGTAAAATATAGCCTTAATGTTAACATGAGCTGTGAGCTTTCAACGTAAGCGTCACTTTGCCTCTTTACTTGTTTTATTTGAAGTATATTTTAAAGTCTGTGGAAGATAAACTCTCCAGTATCTCACAAGAAAAAAATGGAAAATTTGAAAAACTCCTGAAAAAGTCTAAAATATTTTGTGCAGTCTCATCAATCCGATGCACTGATCTTTTTCTCTCACCTGTAGCTCAGTGATCCAGGTACAGTGCCAGTAGGACTGCCCGGCCAACTTGACAAAGAACTCCCTTTCAGCTCTGCCCTTCATGGGAGGCGGCGGTGGGGCATCAGGTGGGGCGTCTGGAGCTGGGGGAACAGGGATGGGAGGTGGAGGTTCACCCCATCGCCAGTGGAGGATCTTCTGGACTCGTCCTTTGATGGGTGGACACTAGAGGGGTATTACACATGTTAGTTAATCCTTAATTCTTGAAGTGTGTATCGATCCTGTGGTTGTAGTAAGACACTTGGTTAGGACTCAGGCTATCCAATTAAACACAGCTGAGTCTGTTAGATACCTCGGTGTCTGACAAGGAGCTAATATGGGTTATATCTGGACTCACACTGGTTGTTTGAAATCAGATATAAACAAGGATGAAGTGAAACAGAAACAGCTCACCGTGCATCGCGGACAAAGCCACTCTCCATTGGGGATCTCCGGCAGCGGCGGGTTTAGACAGTGGATGTGGTAGGAGGAGGTGCAGGTGTCGCAGCACAGCAGTTCACCTCCGTCTTTACACACCCGACAGAACTCCATGTGATCGTCATCCTCCTCCTCTGCCCCCGTAGGGACGCCGACGCTAACCTCTGATATCACTCTGTCCTCGCTATCCTCCTCAAAATCCTCAAAGTCCTCATCCTTTGCTTCCCACTGAATTCCCTCTTTTTCCTGGGAAAGTAAACATTGATTAAGTACCATTTATTCAACAGAACTAACACCATATAGAATCTGGTTGATCTGGTAGGAATCTGGGGATAAGATGAACTTCCTCAGTGCAGAATAAAAGGTGGATGCTGGTGGATTTACTGAGGTTCTGCTCCCTGTTTCACAAACACAATTTGCAAGCATCGCTTAAACACAGATCCCTAATCATGGCAGCCTCATGCTTGCAAATTGCTATTAAACTTGCAACTCTTGCATGGATTGAAAGCATATTGTTGGTTTTGAAAATGGAATTTATCAGATTTTGCAAATTGCAGTTTATTGCATTATTCACCTAAGTTGATGATAAAGCGAAATCACCGACAACAATAACTAATAGCAGGCAGCCACAGATAAAAACTGATTAGTTTCGGGGCGATCTAAATTAGGACTCATTTGTTTTAACAATGTTTCTTAACTGTCAAAACTTTCAAGTAAAAAGCAAACATGTCTTGTTTCTCTGTGTTAGTGTTTTGACAGCACATGCACACAACAAATCCACCAAACACCTGCGCACATAAGATTAACAGTAATTCAACCTAGAGACAAAGTGAACAAAGTAACACATAAAGCAACCCATTATAAGTCTTTTTTAACATATATGAAGGCAGGACTTCAGAATAAACTAAAAGATGCAACCATCATATGCTGTGCAGCACATCGTAACTTATAAGATTGCTCAGTGGTTTGGTTTTCTAGGGTTTTATTTTTGACATAACTGATTACATCTGCACCCACAGCACCACTTCAAGTATCTGTCTTTGTCTGGGCAGGACTGTGTGTTTCTGAATGCAGCCAGCTCTCCACTGAGATTTGTGATGCAGCTACAAAGCCTGGACTCTTTTCATCTGGTGCTCAAAGCAAGTGAAAACAAACCACTTTTAACTGTTTTTTTTCACTCGAGTTTGCCAAGTGGATGTGTCGCTTGGAGATAAATATACAAATGAGGAAGCTAAGCAGAATTATACATAGAAAGTAGGAACAGACGTGTTCTTGAGGAGCTGTACTCACGCAGTGCGGGCAGCTCCACTTGCCCTCGGGGGCCTTGTCCAGCTCAGGCTCCAGGCAGACGAGGTGGTAAGCTCGAGGACAAGTGTCGCACAGGATGATCTCTCCGCCCTGTTGACACACCTCACAGTAGTCCTGATGATCCGTCTCGTAGCCATCCCCTTCCTCGTCGCCCGGGACTGGAGGCGAGACAGCAAACACAGAAGGAAGGAAGACAGAAATGTCATGTCTGAAACCTGCCTGGAAATTTTTTTTGTATAAATAATCTGAATAAAAACATATAAATGAACTCATTTACTCGATCACACCCAAGCAGAGAGTTTTCTCAGTGCACACTGGACAAAGGGTGACTGATAAGTTCATGACCTTAGATGGAAGGAATCAATTTCAGAGAACCGAGCATATTTATTTTTCAGCACAGACCGCGCCTACATTTGCACACTTAATCCAGCAGTTATGGAGCAGACATATCATATATTTGTAGACTTTGGTGTCTTGGTGCTCTAAAAAGTGCAGCACAGCAGCAATGATGCCATCATCACTGTCACAACCGCTGAGCTCTTTAATCATGGGGAAGAGGAAGCAATCTGACGGTGCTAAATCAGGTGAAAAGGGAAGGTGTTGGACAAGTTTAAATCTGCACGAAGTCAGACAGCGTCCATTTTATCAGACAGTGCTGACTTGCAATTTTAAATCACCCAAAACAGTAAGTAGACAAAAGGGATTAACTTTAAACTGTTTGCATCATCACTTAAAGAGCTGAACTGCATGTGCAAGTAATGAGAGCTGTTTAACTCGTCTCCTTCTTCCTTAGGCCAAAAACTTATCAGTCACCTCCTGTAAGACTGAGAAAAGCTACACAATCACTTTCTTGCGATATACATGGACATGCCAGACTGTAAATCACATAAGATAACACATTGTATATATTACAGGAAGATGGTGCTTACTTTTCTTCTTCTTCTTGGCCGGCCGTCCTCTCTTGTTCTTCTTGACACGGCCGGAGCTGTCGGAGCGAACCGAGGAGCTGTGGACGCTGGAGTCCTCCTGCTCGGACTCATCTTCATCCATATCGTCGCTCTAACACAGAAGAAGGAAGCGACAAGGAAGTGGGTGAAAGAAATAATGAAAAAAGGGGGTAAACAGGTAACATAAACAGCAAAAAGAAGATAGAATGTAGACAGAGATGCAGCATGATGAAGCTCTGTACTCACTGAGCAACTCTTCTTCCTTTTGGCACCTATAGGTGACAGTTTGATTCGAATGGGTGCCATCTTTTTAGCCTTTGCTGCAGCCTTTTTTTTGTCTGGAACTCGAGGACTTTTACTGCGTTTTTTGTAGCCAGGGCCTGGATGGATAAGACCATGTACAATATGTGACACATAAGTTTTGAAATAGCTTGTATATGTAAAACAAGAGAAGTTCACTAGTTTTTTTGTAGTCAAGAGTCAGTTTTTGCAGTAGACTATTTTCAATTATCTTTTAATGTCTGATAAACTGGACTTCAAAACTGACAAGCCAAAGAGCTACAGGGCGTAAAAGATCACCACTGACCTTTGCCCTCTTTCGTCTTGGCCTTTCTGACAGGTGGCGGCTGCAGCGGCGGCTCAGGTGAGGCGGTTGCTGCGGAGACCTGCTCAGCGACAGCGATAGCGGCAGCTGCAGCGGCCGCCGCCACAGCAGCAGCGTTGCCCTTAAAGGGGTTATTAGAGCTGAACTCCCTCCATTTTGCCCCCAGGATGGTCATCATCTTTGACATGGGGATCTTGGGATTCTTCTTGGCTATCATCGGCCTGAGGGCAAGAAAGGTAAGGTCATTGAAAAAAAAAGATCCGGAGACAGACACTAAACAAGCAAAATGCAGAAATCTGCATAAACTTTAGCTGAACGCATTTAAGGTATACATGCATACTGTTTTCATTTTTGTTGACTGTCATACACATTTATACCTACTAGTTAAAGGAGTGGTTTGCATATAAAATGGTTAGTTTTTGCAAAAGATTTAAATATCACATTATAATGGTGGCTAAGAAAACATTCATTTCCCACACCGGCTCAGTCTGACAGCTAACTTCCCAGCATATGCATGCAGTGGACATAATGGATTACTTCATGTTATCAGTATCAAAGCAGGTGTGAGTCAGCCACAGGGGCCGAGGCTCAGGCTGCCACTGACACACTGACAGCACTGCTGCCTGAGAAGCACAACTAGCTGGGAAGATAAAGTCACAGCTGCCAGAGGACGACAGGGGCAGGTAGTAGTGCTTGTGCTGAATTCATGCCACATATGTCTGTGTTAGCGCACTGCTGGTATTTTCACTGCCGACGGTTCTTGTTGAATAAAGCTGACAGTGTAGAGGCAGGCTGGTTTGTGTGATAGGAGGCGTTAAACTTATTACATAAACTAGCCATTCGACCATGTACTGCAACAGTACGTGTGTATATGTAACATCTTACAAATACATTCTACTTGTTTACATGTACATATAATCAGTATCCATTAAAAACTTTGTGTGCCTCATACAGTGTATATAAATCCACATGCATATAATGTACATATCAGATTTCATGCAAAGTAACCTGTTACATGAATCATTAAATATTTATATCAGCACTCTCTGCACTCAGCAGCTTTACATGACCATACTCGTGTTCATAATTTAGAGAATAGTTTGGCTTGTGCATAAACACTGTATGCATGTTGTTTTTTATATATATTTACACAGCCATCTTTTTACCTACTTGTATGTATATAATAGTGGTGTGTTTATTTTGTCTGTCTTTATTTATCTTTGTTTAGCTTTCTTGTTCTTGTTTTAGTATTTTTATTCCTCTATAGGTACACTGAGGGCAAGAAAAGTCAAATCCCTTGTATATGTACATTTGTATTGCAATAAACCTCTTTATTTCTGATCCTGGGATACATGCTGTTAATAGGCAGGCATGAAAGTTAAACTGTAAACAAGCTTACGCTCTAAAACTGGGCTTATCTTGTGGGTTGAACCTTGCACCTAATGCACAGAAGTACATACATGCAGGAGACCAATTTCTCCATTGTAAGAAGTTCTGTAGGACTATAAAGATTAAAATGAAAATCTCAGCTTCTCTATGGCAACAAAACTTTCCTTTTAATCCCTGAATTTCCTCTTATCAGTTTGATAGCTTTCAAAACACAAATGTCTCCATTTAGAGGCTCGCTGACTTAATTCCGCTCTGAGCAGCAGCATATTTAACAATATAAAAATGAAACTATAAAAAACAGTGAATATAGGACATTTGAACACCACATCCTGCTATCTTGAAACCTTGAAACAGTTTTGTTTGAAATTATCTTTTTTTCCCCCTCATAAGAAGTAAAAACAAACCCTGAAAAAGGTCAAGATGCAAATCTGCTTTTTCAGTCTGAATGTAGGTTACTAGCTAAAGAGCAATGCGCATCAAGGTGCCAAACGTTAGCATATAGGAAATGAGAGAGAATAAGTTATACATGTTCAGCTTCAGTCCGACCCAGATTAAGACAAGAAGTCAGGTTTGGACCAAATTGGTAACTAGAAGACATATCAGAGTGTTAAGTGTAGTTAGCATCCTTTATTTTTTCTATGCAGTTTGTTAGCTTTCTAGCTTGTCACTGGCATTGGATGACACAGCTTTAGCCATTGTGTTAATGCAAACTCTCACTCTTTGGGGGGACAAGTTGACTCTGTACTGCAGGTTTCAGGTTTCTTTGCCAGCAATTGGCTTTTGAATTTTTTAAGTACTAAATATAGCTCGCCAAGGTTGTTTGAATCTCAGATTTTAAGGAAGTAAAGACAGACATTGCCCCCTCCAGGAGAGGAATGTGAAAACAACTCTCTAGTTACAAACTTGGCAGACAAACAGGTGACCATAGTCAAAGTCGGACATTTTAAGGTGCTTAAAAACACTCAAATCTCCTTAAAAATAAGAATGGAAAGAAAAAATGTTTATGTCCGTGAGCCAACAGTTCTTATAAACACTGTGCATGTATGTGATGTTTGCCAGCTGTTCACATCAGCATCACAAGGAAACAAGAGAGTCTGTACCTCATAAACTGGCTGAAGGCTTTATAGTTGGTGAGTTCCCTGTAATCCTCCTCTGTGAAGGTATGATCAACATCCTCCAGACCCCACTCCTTCGCCAGCTGAGCCGAGGTCTTCTGCTCTATCGGTTGCTGAGGGGAAACCAACAATCAGATCAGAGGAGAAAAAAGGAAAAAGGGTTGGATTTGCCAAAGATGACTTAGGCGCTTTACCTTTGTTGTTTCCTCCTGGCTGCTGTCACGGTCCCCATCGTCTTTTTTCTTCTTCTTGGTTTTCTTCTCCTTCCTTTCTTTATGTTTCTTCTTTTTCTTCTTCTCTCCAGATCCATAGTCACTGGCTACGCTGTCAGAGTTCTCGCCGTAGTCTCTCTCTCTGTCTGAGTCTCTGTCTACATCGCTGTCCTGAAGAGGACATGAGAGAGGGGGATATCAAAAAAAATGTAATGTAGTCAGGGGAAAAAAAAATCCCAAGCCTGAGAGCTTAACAAACTTACAATCTTCTTGCGTTTTTTTGCTTTCACAGGTTTCCCCTCTTTGTCTTTCTTCTTTGTGTCTTTCTTTTTCTTAGGCCGGCCTTTCTTCCTGAGCGGTACCTCTCTGTCTGATATCTCCGGCTCTTCGTCTGGGAGGAAAAGCAGAGGGGAGACTGAAGCGTGAAAGAAAGACAGCTATCAAAATCAGATGAACAATAATCTTCTCAACACCCAGCTAATCCCTGCTGAACATAATTACACACAACAAAAGCTGCATGATGGCCACGGTAGCTTCTGCGACCTCTGACCTTGTCTAAATCGTGACACATGCTATATTAGATACAGTTTGTCAGGGGACTCTAAGTGGATTTGGCAGCTGCTGTTGGTGTTTCCATAGCAGGGGGCATTTGGTTCATAGCAGAGCAGAAGTGTGACCAGCACCTTTGTAAACAAACTATTTCTGCTGCTTTTAACTAAAACCTATCCATAAGCCCTGAGCAGGATACATAAACCTTGTGTTATTACATCTTATTTTTAAAACTTTTGATTTAAGACAATAAAATTCCAGCACAAACCATCTAATTTTTATGAGAGCAGACTGAGCCACAGTGCATCAAAAATACATAGCTGTGTCTCTGCTTTCAAGCAGCAAATTATGTGAAATTATCAGGGCAGTTATTCCCCATAGCTCTTGTGCAATATCACAACCACAACCAGGTTAAAGCAATTTAACCTGCAACCTGACCTGGCTTTGAGTACAAAAAAAGGGAGAGAGAAGTGCAGAAAGATACAGAGAAACAGCAGCAGCCTCGGCTTCAAAAGAAAAAAATGCAGCAAAGCATTAAAGCATGACCAAAATATGGGCTGCGGTCTGAGCCATGCAACCAGCCTGTTTGATAGGCTGCATTTTGTCGGATTTTATTGTCTGCCTGTCTTTGTTGGTGAGCGCTCCCACCAGCACCAGCAGCAGCAGCGGCAGCAGCAGCAACAGCCCCCCCAGTTCCCCCTCCTCCTCACTCCCACCCCGTCCAAACAACCAACCCCTCGCTTCCCGCGTAGCCGTGCAGCGTGCAGCCGCCGAAGACACGCCGGGGGCGGCGGCAGCACGCACGCAGGGCTCGGTGATTCAGAGGCCGCCAGCGGGACGGTGCGGTGAACTGGAACGACTTCTTTTTCCCTGCTGTGCAAATCCCACTCCGGGACCCCGACCACCGCTGGTAGAGGTCGTGAGGGGGTTAAGCTCCTTGTCTGGAAGCCCCCGACACTAATTTATCTGTCTGACACGGCATGGCGGCGGGTCCGGAGACGAGCTAATTAAGTCTTAAGACAATGCAATGGATGAATCCTCAGATATTTATATAGAAAATTACACTTTTATCATGATCAGTCTCACATTTTCTCCCATATGACATCTGCATTAAGACTTTCAAGTGTTTCTCTTGCATCTGCAGTGCATTCAAACCAAATAAGGCCATTACAGTTATTAACTATGAATAAATTGCAACCTCAAGGCTGCTGCACTGCAAATTTTGACTTCTACTATTGCAGTGTGGTTAACCAGCAGCTACTTTCTGCACCCTTTACTTTCACTGCAACCCCATGTGCAGCTCCACTGTAAAAGAAACTTCCAGAATGTCATGTGCATCCAGTCATCTTTTGACAAGATCAATACTGCACATTGTTTATGAGAAGAGCAACTCCTGCAGCATTTGAACACAGTTCTATTGGAAGGAAATGCTTGATCAAACATTTATTGGATATTATTTAGTTAATTAGTATGCTAAGCTACCAGAGGGAGCTAAACAGTCACACCTTTCTGGACTGTGAGTGAGCAGCATGCAGCAGCAGCAGTGTCCTATTTTGACCTATCACAGAGACAATGGAGTAAGGGGCCAAGTTTCTGTCTCACGCCATGATTTCACACTATCACCCAGCTTTCATGTCTGCACAGCAAAAACGCATCATCTCCTCCCGAGATGGGTGTAAAATATATGTAGCCTCCGGCCAGGGGAGTCCATGTTTATGTCAGCCTTTTATGCCGAGAGCTTTATACCCTTCAGGCTCGACCTTATTACCCCGCACACCGAGCTGACTTGCATTTCATGTCCACCTAGGAGCTGTCAAAGGGGGATTTAAGGGACAAACAACTTTTGATGCGTGGAGAAAAAAAGTGAGCTTGCGACGAAAAGCAGCGGTGGCAAGTTGGTTTAAACTTTGTTGGGATGTGCTGGCCGTGAAGAGGAAGTGGAGTTGCAGAAAATATTAGCCCGCAACAACACAGACACACATCTGGCAGGGTCGGCGGTGAAATTTTTTTTTTTTTTTTGCATTTTGTTGCAAACTGGAGTTGTGTTTTGTTTTTTTTAAAGCGCGCACTCTTCCTTTTTTTAGCCTCTTCATCGGCGCAAACATGGCACCTACAGCAACACACACTATAGGTGCCATAACAAGGGGAAATGTAGCGGTTTAAGTGGTGAAACTTGTGCTTCTTTCTATATAAATCTGGACTAGTAAGTTGTATTTTGTGTGCGCGCACTCGGCTTGTCCTGGCTGGTCTCTACTGTACCTTACTGGACCTGGAGAAGCACAGGTTTGGGGGCATAAACTGCGGGTTCCGGCTACTTCCAACATGCCCTTTCTGCACAATTTTAGTGGTAGTAAGTGTGTTTTTATTTCGTGTGCGCGCTCCCGACTTGTCCGCCAGTTTTCTTTTTTACTGTACCTGGCGCGGCTGGTGTTGCAGTTTCCCGAGGCGCCGCCGGCGAGTTTATGTCGCTTGCGTTCTCGTCTAGGTCTCCGTCGTCGTCGTCTTCTTCATCAAAATCTCCTCCCTCGGAATTAACCACCATGCCCTCGTCTTCCTCACAGGACGGGAGAGGAGAGGACATTATATTCCTGTCATTGGATCCGTCCTTGTATTCAAAAAAAGCGTATTCTTGCTCGAATGTGTGATATTTATTTAATATTCAAATCGGCACAGAAAAAAGTGGGGGGCGTTTTGAAATATTTTACACTAGGCAGAGCAACAAAGATGGCCGCCCTCTTATATTTATTTTTTAACAACCCCCCCAATAAGAAAAAATCCCCTTACATAAAAAATGGCTGACTATATTATTTCAGAACGCACCCCCCTCCTCCTTTCTCTATCTCTCCCCGTCTCTCTTTCTCCCTCTGCGCGCCCCCTCCCATCTTAAAAACGTACACATTGTTACAAGAAAAAAGGGGTGTGTGACTGCATGTAAGTTACATTGTTACTTGTTTGTTTCTTTTCTGTCTGTGCCCCCCCCTTCTCTTTTCTGTCTCTCTCTCTCTCTCTCTCTCTCTTTCTCTCTCTCTCTCTCTCGCTCTCTCTCTCTCTCTCCCTCCCCAAGTCCGGATCAGTCACGAATCCGACACACTTGCCTGGTGTCACTGTCACTTGCAAGATCACACGCAACAACTCTCGCTTTCTGCATTGCAGAGCCCGACACAAATCTATCAAATATGGCCACCTTATACTCTCCGGAGCCCCCACCGTTGTATAAAAAAGTATTTTGGAGCAGCAGCAGCAGGCTTGTGTGTGTCTATGTGTGTGTGTGAGTGTGTGTGTGTGTGTGTGTGTGTGTGTGTATGAGTGTGAGTGTGTGTGCTAGTGTGTGTGAGTGTGTGTGTGTGTGAGAGTGTGAGTGCTGGGGAGGGATTGAGAGAGGGGGGTTGGGAAAATCTGCCGCAGCCATGCCCAGACTTACATCAGATTGTATTGCTTAAAAATTAACTACTTGTGGTGGGGATGAAAACAATTCAGGATATGCAAACTACATTCCCCCCTTTATAAACCACCGAACGAAACGGCTCGGAGTGCAAAACCCAGCAGTGATACAGAGGTTTAAAACAAAACACCAGCGATTTTGTGAGTGCTTACTGTGAAATCACAAGCAGCAGGCTGTGTCAACTGGATGGCAGTAAGGCCATGGGAATCCCTACATCCCATCCCAGCCCTCAGTGGCTGCTCAGGGCACTTTTGTTTTGGCAAAAGGAATTTTGATTTGCTTTTCACATTCGAACCTCACAGGGAAACGAGGAGAGGGGGGCAATCAAGAGAAACTGTGGAAGCGCTATGGATGAAAATATGAAAAATGACCTGCATTGGTTTTGAAACGTGTGACTTCCAGATGAGACTCTGGAGTATTTTAGACAAAAAAAAGAGAAAGCAATGTGTTTAAAATTTATAGTTTATCAGTTCATGCACCAATGATTTTATTGCATTCAGGTAATTTTCCTGCATTTGCTCACTTTAAAAGCATTGCTCATATTTCTCGCAATGGCAATATAGTTCCTTGATGCTGAAAATGTCCATTTAATGCCAGTAAGAAGCCTTTTTAAGCCCTGAATCACACAAATACCTACGCATCTTTGGTCAAAGGTGACCAGAGGCTGTTCAGTTTGTTAAAATTACATTCATTTGAGTTGAAAGTTTGTTCCTGACCTTGGAAATATAACTTACTAAAAGAAATTCTAACAAAAGGTCTGCTTACCAGGTGCTTCTGGAGCTTTATGTTACATTTAACAGCCCTCACAGTGAGCCACAAATAATTAAAATGAAACATCGCCTGAAAACCAGCAAAAGGCCCCTGTGTTGAAAGGTTTTTGTATCCAAATTTATTTAATGATGATGACTATTAAATCAGGTCTCAGGGGTCAACATGAGAGTAATCATTTTCACAGAGAACAATTTGACATGTTAGTAAAGAAAAAACAATAGTAGTATTAAAATTAAATAATTATCGCTAAATTTTATTTAGCTGCCTGAGTGTGATCCTGGTGTTGTGCATAATGGTGTATTATCACACTCTTATGTCTTACACTAGAATAAAATGAGCATGTGTAGCCTCAACTACATTTTAAAACAAAATTATGTCATATAGCTTACTGCATCAATTGATCAGTTGATTGGAAATAGTTGGTCATACAGCAAAATTTAGAATAATATCTTTCCCAATTTAGATAATTGTGACTAATATGTATATTTTATTGCTGTACAAGGGAGAATGCCATCTCTCTCACCTTGGATTCAAGTTTTTAAGGTATTTTTGCCTTTTCTGGTGAGCAGAAAAAGGGTAGAAAGCAGGAAAAAGCATGTGACAGACAGAAAGTCAGAGCCTGGATTGAACCTGTGGCATCCTGGCAACTGTGTGTGAATCATCGTTCGTTTGATGTTTTCCCCTCTCTTCTCTCTGTCAGCTGCAGATTTTACACCAATAACTGGATTTCATGTAAACAAGCATTTCAATTATGCCTCCTCTGCTGTGCACACTCCTTCCTCTCTCTCTCTCTCTCTGTCTGTCTGCTGCAACAGGTGCCTGAACTGCTCCGGCTTGGCTTCCCCCGTGCCCACAAATGAGAGGAGAGGAATTTGTTAGTGCCTGATCCAACAGCCACATCTGCCAGGAGAGACACGGTGCAATGCAAGACACACGGCGAGGGAGGAGATGTGTGTGTATCTGTGGAGGGAAAGTGACTGGAGGCCCCCCCACACCCTCCCACTCCACTAAGCCTCAAGCCACTGAGGGGTCTGCTATTACCAGATTGGCTTGCTGGCGAGATTGGTTGCAGTGTGTGCATGTTTTGAGTATGTAGTTTATCTTCCTGCACCCACAGCATCAACGCGCAGGAGAGATTTGTGACTGTGTATGTGTCTAACTGTGCAAAAAAAAAATAAAAAAAAAATCAGTAGGTTGAAACTAGCCAGGGCTCTCATATGCTGCAGGCCCTGACACACTGCACTACTGTGCTGTGGCTGTCCTTACACCCCCTCCCTTTGACACCCTCCGTGTCCGTTTGGCAGGGAGGCATGTCGAGGAGGATGAGAGGGAAAAGGACCTCCCCTGGGTGCTGCGCTTTAGCTAACCCAGATTTTATGCAGTGTGACACAGAGAAAGACACCGGTTCCTGTGCTCCATTCAGAGCTGAGCCGTCTGAACCAAGGCCACTCGGAGGGTCGAAAAATGCTTAAATAACTTCACATAGCGCAGACTTTGTGGAAAAAGTTGTCTTAACAAATCCAAACAAGGCAGAAGTATGACATATTCCTTTTGGGTTTGGTCTTGCATGACGCAGTTATTAAGGTCAATTTATGGCTCCTCTGCCCTTTGAGACCTTAAGCTTCCAAGGAGTTTTATCAGAGTTTAATTTGCATGATTATATTTTAGTTCGGTTCAAGTGAGGTCTTAACCAGTTCTCTGGAAAAAAAAAGCCTCCTCAAACCTTTTTTATTGCATATAGAGAAGTCCATTAATTTGCTCTTTAAGTAAAGTGCAAGGAGGTGGTCATGTTTAGTCAAAGTAAGAGATTCAGTAAAGTCATCCATTAGAGCTGTGTTAAAACTCATCTTTAGTCATTTTTTAAGCCAAAATGTCGTTTAAATTATTTGTTTCCACATTGGGAAATGCTTATACTAATGTAAATTCCACTAAAACACTAAAAAAGACACTCAGATGTCAATATGCATCATGTGGAGTAGAAGATATTAAATTATGGTGAGAAAAACATTTTCTCTTCAGCTATAAGAAGTTCTGGTCTATAGATATTACTTCATGCTGTTTTGTCCTGTTGTTTTCTTCTACAGTGTTTATGTTGGAGTAAATATTAAAACGGGTTGCATTGTTATTTTTAAGGACTACAATAGATTTGGGGATGCAAATGTCATTTTTGGTGGTTCTGTAGTTAAACTCCCAAACACAGCTAATAAGAAAAAAGAAATCAGCATGGAGAACTATTTTAGATAGACAGATACCTGTGACAGGGGGTCACAAGTTAACATTGTTTTATGTAAAGGGGTTATGTAATCCAGCACGTCTCTCTACTCACCTCTAGCTGAAACATTGTGATGTCAAGGTGTTTATTCATATCTATGGCTGTCTCACACCATACCATGAATCCCGCCAGGCTTTCCCACATCTTTGGCCCAGTCAGTGGGGGTGGGGGGGCAGCAGAAGGTGCTACTGAAGGTTTACCACTTCACCAAGTAACTACAGGAATGAGGGTCGTAGCCTGAGGAAACACAAGTGATTCAGCAGTAAAGAAAAAAGTGGTTTGTAGATAGTTTTTCTAATTTTTATATTTAACGTTAACCTCCAACAGTTGTTATTCTTACCTAGATTTCAGGTGGACCCAAACAAGTGTTGTTGTACTAAATATCTACTGTACTAATTAGCTACTTCATGTCAAAAATGCGTGAACTAATTTTAAGTCATTTCTTTTAAATGTATCCACTGAAATGTTCATTCAGCCTCGATGAACTTCGCAGCTGCTTCTATTTAGGATGCTAATTTAGCATTAGCATGAGTCTCTGTTAGCTAAACCGCAAAGTCACAAAGCAAGAACTCGGTTAAAGTTTCACAAATTCATCGCTTTAAATTTAAACAACAGGACTCCAGCGACAGACAGAAGAGTACCTGCGACTTTTTTCTTCACTGGTGGGTCAGAAGGTGCTTTTACTTCAAAAAGCATACCTGTACAGCAAGTCATTTAATTGAAAGGGAGGAGGCTCCACCTAGTGGCGCAACGCATAAACGTATCGATCTATACATAAATATTAATGTAACGTTTTCAACCTCAATTTGCCATAGGACTGCTGAGCGATGCAACTGTCTCTGTGGCGCAATCGGTTAGCGCGTTCGGCTGTTAACCGAAAGGTTGGTGGTTCGAGCCCACCCAGGGACGGACATGTTTTTCTGTCGTTGTGAACACTTGCTGTGACATAAAGGCAAAGGATAACAGAAATTTAAGAACAATAAAAAAGGTGTGCAGGGTAGACAATGGGTGAAATTGTTACTATTATTTAAAGATGATTGGATAGAACACCTAACAATTTAAACACACAATTAGCTAAAAAAGAAAAAAAAGAAAGTCCAAGTGATTTTCCAGATTTTTCAAATAGCACAGAATATTTAAGCAAAGCAAATCATCAGGGTAGTCAGCCTTGTTTTACCTTTGAATGTCACGTCTTACTTTTTTTCAGATGTTCAATTTTTTTTAGAAGTTTGTATTCCTCGTTGCATATTTACCATTATTATTTAAAAAATGAGTCAGAGAATATGACGAACTGGAAGACACGAACGCCAATCATCTGAATGAATATAAAGGCCACGCCCCCTCCGATAAAGCATGTCTCTGTGGCGCAATCGGTTAGCGCGTTCGGCTGTTAACCGAAAGGTTGGTGGTTCGAGCCCACCCATGGACGGGCTCTGCTGTTTGTGTGT
>JAPZDV010000016.1:11638366-11661578 GCA_029814665.1 Acanthurus lineatus
ATGCCAAGTTCCGTCTGATTCTTATCGAGAGCAGAATCCACAAGCCGGCCCCTTACTAAAAAACCAAGAGAGTACTGGCCCCCAACTGGAAGTATGAGTTTTCTAGAGCTTCTGCTCTGGTGGCATAAACTCTACACTTTTTGGTTAAATAAAACAATTTAAATTTATAAAAAAACAAAAAATGCAGGTGGTCATGGTTTAAAGTCTTGGCCCTAGGGATGGTTGGGCCCCTATAATCCTCCTCAGAAGCACCCCGTCTCTGTGGCGCAATCGGTTAGCGCGTTCGGCTGTTAACCGAAAGGTTGGTGGTTCGAGCCCACCCAGGGACGATTTCTTTAATATAGCGTGAGAGCTTTGATTTTATTTAAGCCATAATGGTAGAACAACTAATTGACTTTTGAGATTTCATATCTACAAGAACAACTATGTGTATGGAAGTGACGACAAAGGCGTCGCATGTCTCTGTGGCGCAATCGGTTAGCGCGTTCGGCTGTTAACCGAAAGGTTGGTGGTTCGAGCCCACCCAGGGACGGGATCTGCTTTTTGTGTGTCTGTGTAATGTTTAATGTCATCGGGAACTTGTGCTATTGGATATTGACAAGAAAGGGAGCTAATGACTGACTGTGGCGCCCTAAAAGAACAACTACAATTGTTGTTAGTGTTCACGACGGTTTTTAAGGGTTTTTAAGGGTCAGGATAAAGATTAAAACATGAACCTTGCAGGTAGCCTAAAGTTACAATTGTGTAGCTGGTCAGTCATTCATACACACAAACTCGTTCAGTCAGAGAGATGCAGAATAGAGCTTGTTTATTTGTATACCTTAGCTTAGCTGTCCTTCTCGTGGGTTAATGAAAATCAGTACATTTTTTAAAAAACTTTAAAAAAATGTTTTTTTCGTTGCATCTTATATATTCTATGCTGAATGTGTCTTTAAGAGAGGTAGACATACTGAGTTTCCGGTTTTGCTGGTCCGTCGGAGAAATCGATCCGCCAGCAAACGTGAGAGAAGGAGAAGGGGTAATGGCAACAATGATTGAGGAAAATGGTCCTTCGAGTCATGTATGTATTTTTACCTGTATTTTAAATTTTTCAGTACATTACCTAAATGGGTTACTCTGTTTTACGTTTAGTAATAGATGTAAATACGGTTTTCCTTAAACATTTCGAGCGTTATTAATGCGTATGCTGGACTCTAACAGTAGCTGGTGGCTAACGAAATACCTTGCTAATGAAACTGATCTGTCAATATTTAAAACTTGTGGGACATTACCTCGTATTAACCAGATAATATGTGCGTATAATAATCCAGCTAAATATATTTACGTGAGCAAAATCAACGTACCTGTTCCTGAATGCTAGGAGGAAAATAATTGATACAATTTTTTAATTAACGCCAAGCAGATAGCAACTCCAGGGTTATCTTATTAAGACTGCAAGCAAAGATTTGAAAGAAGTGCCCTAATGTTGCTAAGATTACCTTTCCTGACTATCAGTAAGCAATTCTCTAAATGTGTGCAAACTGTAAATTTCTAACGTATTTTTACAAGATGACAGTGTCAGAAATATTCATGTGATTGATTATCAGTAAATATTCTCTTATAAATTCGTATTAATATAAAATGTTTGCTCTCTGTCTTCACCCAGGAGCAGTCTGAAGTGTCCTCATCATCCCTTGCTAGGCAGAAACTAGAGGGGCTCTTGAACAAGAACATGAGGATCCGCATGACAGACGGACGGACCCTGGTGGGACTTTTCCTCTGCACAGACCGAGACTGCAATGTTATCCTCGGATCAGCTCAGGAGTTCCTCAAATCCACAGGTGAGTGAGGACAAAAGATGAATAAATAGGATGTGAAGATAATGACAAAACTATTCACTCATACAAAAAACACTGACATAAAAGTGTCAACACAAACTGAGTAGTCTTAAATCAAAAACCACAATAAGAAAGTAAACATGAAATTGATAAGAACATACTGTGCTTGAAGCATCCTTTTACATGTTAAAATGCTTATTTTGCTTCTTATTTTGCTTTGTGGTTGTAAAACATTTTTTGGTTCTCATATCTTACCAATTTATAGTCATTTCCTAATGCTGTCTTTTATGTAGAATAATCAAATTTTTTTAACCTTAAAATCATGAACCATTTGTGTGACGCTTTTATTATTTTCAACAATGCTCTTTTTGAATGTGTGAAGAATTAACACCATTTGATAATACACATTATGTAAACTATGATTATCTTTTTTAATCCTTTTTATGTTCTCAGACACATTCTCCCAGGGCGAACCCCGAGTCCTGGGCCTGGCAATGATCCCTGGTCACCATGTGGTATCCATCGAGGTGGAGGCGGACAGTCTGGAAGACACACCAGGTTTTGGAGATAACCACTGATGAAGCTTTGCCCGTTCAGACGACACTAAGAACTCAGTGCCAATGTCTCTCAGTGGGCCGGCTGTGTGGCTGCGGCCGAGCTCAAAAGAGGAGGTGACATCTTCAAGGAGGACTTTATCAGTCACTTCACCTGTTCATATGCAGACGCAGATGCAGAACTCCTGGTTCAGTATTCTGGATTTAGCCATTCCCTCTGTCCTTGAAGAAAAACCCATTGCAGTCACAACTGTACAGTACAACGTGTGTGTGTGTGTGAAGGAGTGAGAAAACAGCAGCTACCTGGATGTGTGTGGAAGTGTTATCTCAGTTCAGCAAACATCTTTGATTCATGACGTTTAAAGAATATTTTTTGTGACTTTGGGTTAATTGTCATTGACAAAAATGGATAAAAATCTGAAAGAAAATTTGGCATCTATTTGGCAAATTTCTAAGTGTTATACATAGTTATAATGTGTCAGGTGCTCCATGTTTATTAAAGAGGAACTCTACTTATTTTACTGTTAAGTGGGTAATGAAGGCACCTGGTATTGAAAAATGAATGCTCAGAATAAAAGACTGGTTCTGCTGCATCAATGTAGATCCTTTTATTTCATGGTCTATATGAAGTCAGGGTGCAATGTTAAGTAATTTAAATGCTATTTTAAAAGGGGGAATTTGGGAAAAATGTCTTTCAATCAAAGGGCTCTGAATTTAATACCTGTAGGATGAACATATCTCCTGCTTTAGCTTTAATAACATAGTTGTGGCTGCAGGGGGAGCTGTTCTGTAGCTGTACTTTGTGCACTGTGCATCAAGAAAGTCAGAACTTGATCATTTCAGTATTTTAATACACTTGAACATGTCAGCTGATTCAGTTTGGCAACAACAAAATTGAAGCCACTAACAGCAAAAAACCGACAGGAACAAAAAAAAAACAAAAACCTTCCCAATCAGCTGATTTAAATACAAAGAGCTTGTCACATTTAGTTTACGCAGTCGAGCAGTAAATAGGATTCAAAGCCGTTACAGTCACTGTATCCCGAACTAATAATGACAAAATAACTTAGCTTGTGCTCAAAAAGTCAAATCTTCAAAAGAACATCAGCTTAGTTTATGGTTTCACTGCCATGTGTCTTTCCTGACTGAAAAACTGAGCCCTCATTCACAAAGTTTCACTTTGATTTTCTCTGCGTTGGTTTAACAGACCACGTCGTCTCTGCTTTTCGTTTAACTCTTTTTTTACTGAAGAGTTTTTACTGAAGACACACTTGGTTTGTTGAGAGTTTTTGAAAGGCTTTTTAAAAGCCTACAGTAACATTTGCAGGAGTGGAGAACATATGGAGTGGGTTTTTCAAACAAAAGTATGAAAGTGCAAGTTTCCAAAGACGTGCTTTGTGAGGAGTGAAAAGACCAATCATCAGTTCCTACACTTTTGTCCAGAATACAGAAGCTTTGTGGAAATCACATTAATATTTGAGTTTTAACCGAGTTTTCATTACATCCATAATGTTTGGAGCTGAATATATAGTTTGTTGAAGGTACAATATTTCCACCCAAATACAGAATTTACATGTGATTCAAGTTAGATAGCCGCAGAAAATGAAAAGGTAATTTTTAAAACCGACTCAAACACAATCACAGAGCGGCACTGATTCAAGATCCATAGGATTTCTAAACCCCAACACCCAGAAACTACTCAAAAAAAATGCCTCCTGATGTCGTCATGTATAAAAATCTCGGTTCTCTTGCACAGAGAAGGTTTGACATTGTCAAAAATATAGACTGAGATCAGTAAACATGTAATTCCTTTTGACAGAATACTGCGAGCAGAAACCAACACACTGACAGTCCTTCCATGTCGTGTCCGAATTGGAGCTACTGCGTTAAAAACAAACAGTCTCCTGACAGAAAAGTTCAAAAAAATGGCACTAATAAGAAATAAGTTATAGAAGCAGACATCCCCGAATGTCTCACATCCACTGCTTTCGACCACCACCTTTCCGTTCCTAAGGGTGTGAAGCGTTGATGCAGCACTTCATTTCCTCCAGCCGCAGTCATCGCCGTCACGTTCTCGTCTGAAGTTTTCACTGTTTTTTTGAAATCAAAGTTTCAAGTAACCGATATAACTGTCCAACCTGAAGCACAAGTTCTGTGGAAGACTTCTCCAAAAAAATCCGCCACTGGTCTTCCTCCAATGGCCCCCAAACCCCCCACCCCACACCATCGTGTTCGTAAAGTTCTGCCCTCTAGTTGTGGTGGAACTTGAAGTGGAAGCTGCCTCCCGACTGAAAGGGGTCGAAGTGGAAAGGCCAGCTCTGTCTTCCACCTCCACCTTGCTGGTTTTCGGGGTCCAGTGGATCCTCACCTGCATCAAACTTCTGCCTCATTTCTGGCAAAACGATGGGAAGAAGAGAGGGACCAGTTTAAGACAGTTACAAGCTAAAACTGAGCTCAACATGATACATATTTGCTCTGTCAAACAGATCTGAGGTAACCTGCAATTTACTTGTATTATGACAATTGATACTTTATCAATACAATTAATTAAGAGTACTTTAGTAAGAATAAATCTACACTAAGTTCCTGAAAAAAAACAGCCGTTTGAGCTGCTAACCTGGGTCGGTGAGGACCTCTTTAGCCGACGCAATGTCGATAAACTTCTTTTCCGCTTCTTTCTTATCAGTCTCGGACTGGAAGTTGTCAGGATGCCACTGCTGTGCCAACTTCCTGTACGCCTTGATGATCTCCTGCTTATTTGCACTCCTGAGGAAAAATGAAGTATGTATGAGAGAATTGCTGGATCTACAATAAATGAATTTGTTAATACAGAGAGAGAAAAACACTGTTTGTATAAACTTGTTACCTGCTGACACCGAGGATCTTGTAATAGTCCCTCTTTCGGGAGATTTTGAGCAGTTTCTGTGCTCGTTCCAGCCCTTCTCTGATCTCGTGGTTGTCGTCAAACTCTCGGGCCTCTTGATAATCCTCAACAGCTAAAGTGAAACACATATTACAAAATAAATGTTTGTCAGTAACACGATTTTTTCTCTAATTGCATCCTTACTAAACTTAATTTTGCAATATAAGACTTATTTTTTCAATCCAGATTTGCTTTTACAATATAATCCCAAATTACCTTCATCAACACTAATCCTACATGTGTGTTTATCAACTGTTTGGACTTAACAAGGTTTTATTTTGAAGGGTGAACTACCTTAATAGGCTACAATCTATTTGAATCTGTGTTTTTTGATTTACAGTTTTCAGCATTTTACATATGTATGTGCCTGCAAATGGAATATCTATCTTACACAGTAAACTTCTAAAAACAAAAACATGCATTTCCGCTGCTCTGCTTCTTGTTAATTTTAATTTTAGAGGAACTTTAAAAAAGAAAAACTGCACCCAAACTGTAACTGCCCTCCTACCTTTCTCATAGTCCTGGTTGAGGATGTAAGCCTCCGCTCGGTCTCTGAGGATGTTGGCGTTTCGGGGGTCTCTCTGGTGGGCTTCTGAACACACGTCTATCGCCTCATGAGCCATCCTTATCTACAAGTGGCAAGACAGACAGAGTGAGAACCAGTTAATAGTAAAAAAGAAATCCGACCTTAATCACTTAATCTTTGATAATATAAATTCATACTGACTGGAAAACCTTAAATTAACGTTGCTCACCTTCACAAAGCAGTAGCAGATCCTCTCTTTGGCCAGGTTGGTGTAGAATTGGACATTAGGCTCTGTTTTCATCACTGATTCATACTTATCAATACCTTCTTGATACCTAATTGCATGCAAAGAGAAAAGTCAGGGAGGCTGTCAATTAGATTTAATTGTGTAATAAAGGTACAATATATATGAAGGGTGAAAATTCACACATGTATTCATGTAATTATGTGTCATGTTTCTATCACCACTGATCCTAATTTGAGGTGAAATAGTTGTGACCACTGAAGAGTCCTTTGATAAGGAATAAATGCCAATTGGACCTTTTTTCCCATTAAAGACAAAAGCCAGGTTTGTGTGGGTATAAGTTGGTTTTTCTTCAGGAAGAACGAGGTTGTAGATGTGCTAAGAGGATCATGATTTGGGTGTAAAAGGAGCACCAGTCCTTCAGAAGTACCAACCTCTCCATTTGAATGAGCTCCTCTGCAGCGTCCAGCTGTTTGCTGAGCTTCTTCACCTGCTTGTAGTGGCTGAAACAGTCTTTGTCATCCTGGTCCAGCTTCAGACACTCTCGGATGTGGCTGCACAGAAAAAGACCAAATAAACGGAGTGAAGAATTAAGAGATATGCATTTTATTCCAGCAAGACAACAGCGGGAAACAAATGTTCTTGAGATGAAAATCAGCTTGATTTGCATGACTCTGCCGATGTATTCAATGTAGTTTGTTTATTTCAGCAAACAAAGCTCACTTGAGTGACTCGTGGTGCTCTCCGAGGCTGTAGTGCAGCAGGCTGAGCTTCAGGAAGGCGGCCCGGTTGTCGTTGCGAAGCCTCGTGGTCGGTGTCAGGTCCTGGATGGCTTTCTGTGGATCCCCCATTCGCATGTAACACTCTGCACGAAGCTCCCGTGACTCAGGATCCCAGGGAGAGATCTGAAGGAAGATGTCGGCTTTTATAAAGAGTCAACTGATGTGCAAACATTTGACTCTTAGCAGTAAAAGATAACAGTAATATCCAACAATACAGCAAGAACATAAAACAGAAAAAAAGGCATGAAGGAGGCTGACACACACCTCAATGACTCTCTCTAACACGCTGATTGTAGTGCTATAATCCCCTTGGTGGTACGCAGCATGCGCCTCCTCCTGCAGCTCCTCCAGCTCGTTTGCTTTCATCAGCTGGTCCTGAGCTTCTTCGTGGTCTGGGGAGCGCTGCAGCTAAAACATACAGAGATTTCACCTTTAACCTCATGCATTATTCAGGCTGTATCAGGGAAAAAGCTCAAAGGACAGAGGCAGTGATCTGGGATTTTTAACTTACCACTGCTTCAAAGTCCTCCCTGGCCTCCTGTGTGTTGCCCTGCTTTAACAGGATATTCCCTCTCTGCAACCTGGCCTGATAATGAAGGAAAAGAGAGAAACTGAGTTCCCAAGAGAGATAAAAAAATATGATGAACATGGAAACAAAAAAGAAACTATTTTCTTGAACCAGTTTTTCTGGTTGTGATCAGCTGAGCTTACAGCCAGGAAGTCGGGCTTGAGCTGGATGGCTCTGGTCAGGTCCGGGAGGGCTGATTTGGATTTCCCCATCGCCAGGAACACTGCAGCTCGCTTGTAGTAGGTCAGGTAATTCTTAGAGTCTCCCTCTGAAAAATGTCATGAACACTAAATGTCTTATGTGTTCTAAAAAACATGATTTTGTGTTGCAGGTAAGTGAGTTAGTTCGGAAAAGGAGAGGCATGAGAGGAGCTGGGACGCAGACCGAAAATGTCAGCCAGCGGTGAGAGTATAAATGTGTGTCAGACAGTGTGTGTCTGCATGTCTGTGTGTAATCTTACCCACAGCAGAGTGGTAGTGGGACAAAGCTTCAGCCAGCTGACCAGCAGCCAAAAGTTTGCGGCCCATCTCCAAGTGGTGCTCGATCTCAACATGAGTTGCCCCCAAGACCCCTGTAACATAAAACTGTGCTTGAGCCTCGCCTGAAATATATCAGTGACTGAAAGGGCAACTAAATTATAACAGCAGGGAATGTTGTAGCTTAATTTGATCATAGCGTCATCTGTCAAGGTTTTTAAAGATTTACTCTACTTTGTTACAATTCAGCTTCACATCATAAGAATTACAAAACTGTGTTAAAAACACGCAGATGATCAAAAGAGGAGTAAACTGCTTTTTATATTTAACTGACTGGTCTGAAGTAAACTCATCCAGTTACAAATTATTATTTATATTCCAAATGTCAGCTAATAGGTGCATGAATCAAAGTATTAACATATCAGTGAATAAGCAAAATAAGTAACGTGTAAGCAAAAGTGTGACATGTTGGAGAGCAGAGTAGCTAGACAGGCATGCAAAGCCAAATCTATTTTGATTTAAGTATCCGACCTGCTACACACCAATTTGTGAGGTAATGACACTTCAGACTAATAAAACAAGGTTGCAATGTAAAGGGTATGTTAAGTGTATGTCAATAAACTTATGTACATTGTATTTTAAATGGTTAAGCGATACGATGTGACACACAGCAACATAATGTTGATTAATTTATTTAAAGCTGCAATGGTTAGTCAATTAACAACAAACATCATCTGCATGTTGACAATTAATTACTGTGCTGATAAAGTCAATTGACATGAAACATGATTGACATTCAGTTTCCTTCTTTTGTGGTTATATGTTTTTTTTTTGTAATTTTAACAAAATGGTGATTTGAACTGCTGATTAGACCAAACAAGTAATCTGAGGATGTAAACTTGGACTTTGTAGATATGTAATACGCATATTTGTATTTTTTGACATTTTTTTATGAAAATAATGGATCCATTATGAAAAGGGAAGCCATAAATCTATAATTTAAGATCATACAGTACCAATGTAATGTAATCTATATCACCAATTCCCAATTATATTTTTCTGCAGAGTGTAAACAGGCATAAATGCTGTTATTCTTTATAAAGACACCTGGATAATGGTACAGTCTTGCTGAAAAGGAGTTCAGAGTTTCTAAATAATATAACTCCATTCACAATCTTAAGGTATTGTTACAACCCGGAAAATCCTCACACACCTGTTACATTTTGCTTTCACAGCCAACTAAGTTTCCATGTGAGTAACAAGTTAGCAGTGACTTTCATTATAAGCAAACTATATTAGGGTGGGACATAATGCAACCCAACCCAGGTAAGCTAACATTTCATGGCAGTTCAGGAAACTTTTCACAGCTGCACACATTAAATAAGCTAGCAAAGTCTCTTTAACATGCACTTGTCTTTTAAAAGGCTTTTTAAAAACTGATTTTTTCTATGTAAAGCCAGTCTCACCGTCCAGCTGGATGTCCAGGATGACACACAGCAGTGACAGGGAGCACAGGACCCCGCTGAGTCCCGTCCGCCGACACGAATCCATCACTGAAAATATTCACTCTTTGATACCGGAACCGGTAAATTTAAAGACTCTGCTCTCACGTCGACCGAAAACACCGTTGTGTTTCATTGAACTGGCAATGTTAGTTATTAAAGCTTCATCGTTTTCGCTCAACCGGACCCCAGGAGCAGTTACGACGGTATATTTACGGTCCCGGCTCGACAGTACTCCGTGTGGGAATGTTGCACTCCGCTAAAAGGTTCCCCCTTGAAACGTTAACGATTAAACAAAACTTTCCCACCTTGACAGGATTTTAACTTCATCTATTTGACCTTAAAACAGTTAAACGTAACGTGATAACGGAGTAGTTGAACAGCTGGTAGCTTGTACATGTTGTACACGAAGTCTTGATGTCCCTAGTGTCGTTGTCCCCGCCCACTCTGCCCTACATTTCTGTGATTGGTCCACGGGCCGCACATCCGTGTTCGTCTGGAAACGTGGGCCGCTCTCATTGGACGAACTATTTTAACACGGAGCCCATATCCCTGCATGGGCTAAGCAGGAGGTATGTGCAGTTATTACTCATGCAGATAACTTATCTTTGCGTGTTTTATGTAAATAATAGATCAAGTAGAACAGGCTGCATTTGTTAATCCTCCATATTTGCCGAAAGGAAACAAAAATTAACTTAGCAAATATGTATCTGATATTAAGGCCTATTTCTGCCAAATAAAAAACTTCATGCAAACAATTAAAAAAAACAATTAAAACAACAAAAATATCCGTAAATGTTTATTTTTCTCTAATTTTTCTAATTCTTTCTAATGTATCTTACCTTATCTCATGTTACTGCAAATTAAACATCTTTTAACAAAATAAGCTACATCTTACATTGTATAAAAATAACTCAGTTTATCATCTAAACAGTATTTGGTAGTGAGCATGTTTTCAAACATGTAACTATCTTGAAGTTGTAAACACCTCAGCTGAAACTGTGTTTCTAAATTTTAATCATTTTTACTCATCATCTGATAATTTTTTTAAAAGGAGAGTATAAATACAGGAAGAAACCATACTTTTGTGCCAATTTAAATAATAGAAATTAGTAATTTGATGAAAAATAAAAAAGTTAGAGATGTGATGTGAGCTCTAATTCATATATTATGTGCTTTTACCTGTATATTTTTTATGCAAAAAGTACAATTGTTAATCATGGTGACCACAGGTGTAGAAAAGTCAAACCAAGAGGTTAAGCTTAACACAATTTATTGTGTGATCGTAAAAAAAAAACAAACCAATAAATGTTACAATAAAGACATCTCATCTGCCATCCTCTTTCACAGGAACTATCTATAAAACTGTACAAAATGACACACAAACATCTCGATCATAGTTTTGACCTTCCCCTTACACTTCTAGAAATGTTTACACAGATCATCAAATGATTGAATTCCTTTGGAAATAAATGACTGAATGTAAATGTGCTTGTTCTTCCATCATAAGAAAAACAGAATCATTGCAATCATTCAAAATGTTTTTGCACTGATACAATGATAAGTTTGAATATTTTGTCTTTTTACAACCTCAGTTTTATCATTTAAATGCTAAAGTTTTTACAGAGTACCTACTTAATATTGTAATTGTAAACTTTATACAGTGCTTCCATCAGTCAACATTCGATAGACCTTCAGCTTCTCTTCATAGCCATGGACAAAAAGCTCCAAAGGAAGGAACACCAGGACTTGTGTGTTTAGCGAACAAAAACTGAGGTGAGGAAAGAGTTTACCCCAGGCATTTGTAAGGGATTTAATATTTTTCCCTCCACTTTCATATACTGTTCAAACATAAGCATTTCTTCCATAAGTGCTGGCAGCCGCACCTCCGCTCGGTGCAACTCCAGAATACACAGTTCCTCTGGCTTGATATGGCAAAGGGCTGCAAAACAGGATGGTGAGAGAAAAACATTACAACGACTGGATGCATTAAATCTCATCATGTCTTAAAAGGTAAGATAGGTGGAGTAATTGTAATATAGATTGATGAGTTTTGAATTACTACTCTTTTTGACTTGTATTCTACCTAATCCAACACTTTTGATTTTACAAATATTTTCAACCTCATTAATTTTGTATAAGGATACTTAAAAAAGGTATTTTCAACCATTAAAACAGAATACAGTTAATAATATCACAACTTTTCACATGTGAGAAACAAGGATGCTTTGATTGGTTCACACCACCAACAGGTGTTAATGATTTATGTGAACTCTTATGCCTCACAAGTGAAGTAATAAAGTTTTGCCACCAGAGGTCGCCAGAGATTTTCAAGCTTCTGCTGGCTCTCAACAGCAAAACATTTATCACATGTTCAATGTGAATGTAAATTATAAAAGATTTTACAAATGCCAAAACACAGATAAATTAAAAGAATCAATCTATTTAATCATAACAGAATTTTTATTTATTTATTCATGTTGCTTGTTTCTAACCTAAACCCTATTTTTTTTACTTGAAATATTTATTAACAATTATTGGAAATTTGTAATTTGACCAATATACTTATATATTGATACATTTATACATATGTAAATGGTTTGATTGATCCATCTCTGTAATCTCTGATTTTTTTTTTCACATATAATTCACATATATTTTAAAGTGACTTTTACACTTTTATTGTGTGAGTGAAAACTGGAAAGCATTGCAGAAATTATTACAAGCAACCAATTAACAGTATATATATCAATAAATAAATGTTTACTATACTTTTGCAGACTGAGAGGGATGAAACAGTTGAACCTAAACTTACTATTTTTCCTGGGAGCCCATTCTGCAGGAGCAGGTGAGACAGATTCCTCCAGCGATGGCGAGCACAGCGGAGCACCAGCCAATGTAAAGCCCTTCTCCTATTTCATACCTGCGACACGGCAGAGTTTCAGTCAGTCACCGCTATTATTAGGCCTTTAAATCACCCTTTCCCAACTCCCATTAACACCACTGTCTTACCTTATCCCAGGATAGAAAGGGTCAAAAAAGTCCTGAGTGATGTTGAAGGCGTACCAAGAAACTGAAATCATTGTGCAGATACCTTTTGAAGGAAGAAGAACAAATCAGATATTTTCTAATCATTGAGAAAGCAGCGTGGAAGATTACGCAAAAGTCCAAAGTCTTGCAGGAAACCAGAAGGAAATTTATAGCTGATTGAACTGAATGTGCAGTAACACAAGGTTATCATAAATAGTCATAAACAGGTTTATTTATCTTTTAAGAGGGTATGTATGTAAAAATTAAAGGTCATTACTGTTCAGACCGGAAAAAAAGATCAGAATTTTCCCCAACTTTGGGTTTAATCTCACTAGTTAACTCTCTAAAAATATATATCCTTGTTTTATTAAAGCCTGTTTCTTGTCTTTGTTACCTTGAAGGATGAAAAAGACCCCAGCAGTGCCAGCAATCCTCCCTTTAAGAACAACATTGTCCCCTCCAGCCTTTGAACACTGTATTCCTATCACTGCTGCCACCAAGCCAAAGCTGCCCAACACGACAGATGTGATCATCAAGGCACGAGACGCCTGGATGTAACCTGAAAACAATATTGAAATAAAGAAAAACAGCCACTGAATTCACCATTCATGTTTTACTTATAATCTGCCTTGAAGTTTATATAAAGTTGACCTTTGCCTAAAATTTTATCTTATTATCAACATTTAAAGTTCAGGGTTTCATAAAAATTTGAAATTGTCCTTTAACAAGCATTTTAAACAGCATAATAATTATTACAAAGAAAGCAACACTGTCTCATATGATTTAACTGCCTTCTTTAAAGTTTAAAAAAAGACTGATCTGATATTTTGTGTCTCAAAAAGCAAAACTAAATGATTGATTATATTTTAATATTTGAATTATTGTCAACATACCACTCAAAGCGAGCAGCGATGGGAACTCCCTGCAGTTGTGCACCCCGGTCGAATCCGTGGCACAAGACATCCACAGGTTCTCATAGATGGTGGAGGTGGTGATGACGTTCCCATCAACGGTGGACGTCCTCCAGTAACGGTTCGGCAGGGCGACCCCAACCATGACCCAACCGATGAACCCCAGCAACAAAGCGACTACTTCCACAATCGGATCCATGTCCTCGTCCTCGGCTCCAGCAGTCAGACAAAAGTTAGTCCAGGTCTCAGTTTTCAAAAACAAACAAAACTTGTTATAAAAGTCAGAACATCTGACTCAAGTGTGAGAGAAAGTGAGTGAGTGTCTGAGAGTGTGTTGTGTCTATCAGCGGCTGTGAGATGTGTCTGGCTCCTCAGATATGTATAATGATTTATATGACTCCCTTTCTCTCCCCTCCCCTCAAGCACACAAACTCTATCTTCCTTTTTTTTTTTTTTTTTTTTGAATTTTACACCCCTGAAACTGAACAGGTGTTTATCGGCTCACTCTCAGGGTCCAATGGTCACGTCTCTCTCTTAATGACACTGCGCCATGTATGTTCATCAGACAAATGCAACTATGTTATTTTCTTCCAGATTACAAAGATTTTTCATGCTTGATCAGAATTATGAGCAGATTTGAACATTTTGTAGACATTATTTGTAATTTATGTAAAACATGTGTTTTGTTACATGTAAAATTTTGCAAAAAAATTTTGAAATTTGCTTCTTTTTCCCCAAAGTTTCATTCTGAAGTGGCATTACTTATATAGTCTATGCTTCTTTTTGAATAAAACCATTTTCCCTTCAATACGATGAGCTATTACTGTTTGAAAATCTCAAGGCCATCAGACACAATCACTGAAAGTCACACCCAGCGTTTTGAAACATTTTGGAAAAGTACCAACTTGTAATCAGTCTAAGTCGAGGCTCAGAGTCACAGCTAAGAGCAGAAGACAAAGGTCTAAAGGTACCCAGTTATCCTGTTGTCTCTGTGTTTGTGTGTCCTCATTAATAATCCTCCTGATAGCTGCTGGGTCAGCCTTGCCAAATCCAGGGCAGGCAGTTCTCACACCGATAATTTTAAGATAAATCTCAACCTGCGTTTCACACAAAGACTTCAAATGTACGGAGAAAAAGGAAGTTTGTTAACTACATGCTAACCCATATGTATGAAGGTCAAGACTGAGGTAAGAGAGAAAGACACACAGTTCAGGAGCAATAAACCTGATCCAAGCTGTTCATCGCTTCTCTAGAAGGAAGTGAGATGGGAAATGTTTGCAAGGACATATTGTTCCATGTAAATCAGCTGCAGTGACTCAGAGATGCTGGTAAAATTTAATCAAAATCTTTTATTCAAGTTTCTTAAGGGGTGACAGTAAGTGCTCGAGGCAATTGTGTCACATTTAAATAGAAACTCAAACCACATACAACTCTGACTTGATTAAGACTGGCTTTTTTCAAACTGAAGGACTATTTGGTCTTAAATTAAGATAAAAAAAGGTCCAAAAAATGGTCTCAAGCATTAACAATGTCATCAAAACCATCAAAATGGCAACTACAGAGCTTCATCTTGGGCAGGAGGTAACAGTCTGAGGATGGCAAATAAGGTGAAAAGAGTGTCCAGGGAGCTGGATTAGTTTGAATCTTCGATAAGCATTCATGGATGACTGCACAAAGGCCATTTTTTCAAACAGTGCTGACTTGCAATTTTCAGTCACCCATATCAGAAATACCACAACGGTTTATAAACCTCAAACTTTCTGCATAATCACTGAAAGGGTTGAGCTGCACGTGTTTGTAAGCTGTATAACTCATCTAGTTTTTATCTTAGGCCACAAACTTATAAACCACCTCTGGTAGTTTTCAGGGAATCAACTTTTGTGATAAGACAAACTGCTAACAAACTATTAAAAAGCTGCTGTCGTTGTGCAATTATCACTGATCATAGACGACCAGATTTTTTTACAGAGAACAGAGAGATTATCACGGTACAAATTTATTAGTCATGCTAGTGGTGTGGCTGCATGGACAGTAAATGCTAAGTGGCTAAATTTATAGTGCTTTTATCCACGTGCTTTGCAAGGTTTCTCCCATTTGTTTATGCTACAAGCTAGCATGACTATATATCACCTCATGAGGTTAATGCGTGAATTTGTTAGCAAAGAGCTGCACGAACACATCCAGCACTTAAGGAACAACGTTAACATTCATTGCCAGCTGGCAAACACTTAATTTACGCCCTTTTTAGTCTATTTTTGGTATTTGCTCCTGAGGGAATTGCCAGGCTCTTTAGCGGCTAAATGCTCTACTGTGTTCAACATTTAGTTTCCAAATGATCTGCATGCTGTTTGGTGCTGAGAGGGTTCAAATTGAATCAAATCAGTAAAAAAGGTTTTACAGCTAGCCAGCTGAAAATCATTGTACAGCTGAGAGGAGGAGCTTCAGACTCAGATAATAATTCATCACGTTTCCACGTTTCAAACATTGTTATGATAAAATTAGAGTCTACGAGCAAGATGTGATTAAAGGGCTTCAGCTTAGTCACAGAGCAACCATAACCAATAAGAATTATTAAGAATTGTTT
Source organism: Acanthurus lineatus (assembly GCA_029814665.1). Classification (NCBI taxonomy): domain Eukaryota; kingdom Metazoa; phylum Chordata; class Actinopteri; order Acanthuriformes; family Acanthuridae; genus Acanthurus; species Acanthurus lineatus. The sequence goes on from JAPZDV010000016.1 coordinate 11,654,284, forward strand.
AAGGACTCAATTGTAAAATGCACTTAAAATCAGATGTCATGCATGAATTATGGCAGAAATTCAAACCACGGGTAAACCTGAACTCTTTGGCCTGCATCACCACCACCCGAGTCCAGCTGACAACTAAATCCTGCCTTACCATAAATGTCCCGTTTTATAGCTTAGGTGTTTGCAAAGCCAATTTTTACAGCTTACTTGGTCACACTGTGGTTTGCTGTTGAGTTGGTGTTATTAGATTTAAAGGTCACAGCGACTTTCTCTGTGAAAACAAAGTTTATGTGTTTTTCTTAAGGTAAAACCTGGAAGAAGCCTATAATTTCTCTATTTGTGTTCGAGGAATAACTCACGAAGAAAAGAGGAAAAGCATGTGAGGAGGACAGACAACACTGAAGACTGAACAGTATATAGCAGTGTATATATTTGGGGAAAATGACAGCTTTGCAAATGTGATAATGTGTCAAAAAGAAGTGGAATTATGTTTTAAGAACTGAAAACAATGTTTACTAGACAGCCTTGTCAAAGGGAAAAGGAACTTACAGTGTTCTTTCATAATCAAACTGTTTTTATTGTTTGATGAGAGATTGTTATGTTGTTCTCACTGGCTTGAAGTGGGCGGGGCTCAGTTAAAAAAAAGTGATGTCACGCATTTCTTTGCACCAATCAAAACCTATCGAGTTGGCGAGGTTGTTGCCAGGGAACTACCAATAAAATTTGATCAAGCCACACGTACCGCTGTTTATGAAGCAGATTAGTGGTTTATGAGTGGGATTATCAACATCTACTGCTGAATGACAACATTGACTTGTGATGATTATTTACCAATATGCACTGCATATACACCAGTGCGAAGATTACTGTTAGCATGTTATTTTCTGATATCAGACAGAATAGACAACTCATAACACTTTGCTTCCACGTTAAAGAGTAAGTCCACTGAGCTTGATGGGCTGGATGGATCCAAAGGTCTGACACCAGGCAACACATGTAAACATTTGCTAATTAGCACTGAATGCTAAGCAGAGCTGAGACTCATGGTAACGTTATTAGCTTTGCAGTTATTTAGTCAAAATAAAAAGCTACTGTATATTGCTTTAAATGGCTAATAAAAAGGATTCATCCCCCTTGAAACTATGAATGGCAAAATTTTCATTCCCATCTATGGATGACGTTATAATAGCTAAAAACAGCACTTTCTAAAAGATTTCGTAACCTGCAAAAGCATGTTAACTATTAAAAATATCCCTTTTGTAGTTTTATAGCCACAAAATGTTGCTTTTTCACTGCTCATGTTTCCTAAAAGATTGATTTTGTCTGAAGCTTTGCAAAATCAAGATGCGAGAGTCTGATTGTCCTAAAAGTACAGTTATAGAGCATATAGAGTATAACCATACAATCAAAAGATTTAAAAAAAATAATTGAAACCAAGAAGACAATACACAATAACTTTGCTTAATGTTGTGATAAATGTAAAATTTTACAGTTTGTCTCTATGACTGCGGTGATAGACAATGACAGACAATAAACTCCTGTTTTCCTGGATTACACAGTAACTTCTAATTACTGCATGATGACATGCAAACAGGGTGTGACTTATACAATACATAATGTTCCAGGACCCATTCGTTCTCTTCATGGAGATTACATATTAATATCTCTCCGCCATGCGTTTCAACCATTGGATACTAAATGAGCATTGGCTCTTGTAACTGAAACTCACTGAAGCTAATCTGAATTACACTGGCTCAGATGAATCATTGATGTTAATGTGTGTTTAGATGGCACTTTGGATGAGTCTAAAGACAGTTCCAGTTGATTAGTTGTTTAATTTATGTTTGGATATTTGAATATTTTTTGGGCACTTCTGCCTACTCTGATGTCGTTTTCTCTTTAGTTTACACACTCCATCACCTCTTTCACACCATAAAAGACTATTGTTTTCACTGGTCTGACCCCGGGGGAGTTTCGGTCCTGTCAGAGAAGGTTAATGAGTAACATCCCACGAGGATGATAACGCCACACATAACTGATAGCCTTCCTGTCATAAAACGGTGACTTAAATCACCTCAGGTTCACGACGTGAGGTTTGACGCCAGCAAACTAGGCCAGGCACGTTTTGTACAAAAGCTCTGCCCAGTATTAGTGCTAAAGACTCAAACACTTTGGCTTGATAAAAATCATACTGCACCCTCTTTCCAAGTATATTTAATAGAGTCTATAAATAACTGTGATAAGAGTGAAATTCTAGACTTTGTTCCATTGACAAGAGACGTTAGTAAAAAATGACTTCGATAAGTGGTTGCCTGTTTACATAAATGGAAAATCACAACTTATTTGTGTTTTGCAACACTTTAAAAGCATAAGATATGCATATAGCACCATTTTAATGCACATGATACAGTTTTGTAGGCATTTAGGAGACATCCTTTTAAATATCTTGATTACAGGCTTTCAAACCTCATGTGGAGAAACTGGTAGAGAAATCAAAGATGGCTTTCTCATATCAGAATTTTGATATTTAAACTGTTTAATTAAGTCGGGGAGATATTATAAAATAAATTATTACATAACAAACAAAGACAAGATTGAACTTGAAAATGTGAAATCACCAAGTATCATTTTAAAGAAGAGTTTATTTCAGGTCATTTTCATTTAACTGCAAATGTATCTTGTAACTATCCTTTTAAGAGTTTGATAACATTTCATAAAACCATCTTTCACAATGAGTTTATCTTGTAGAACAAAAGCTTCTTCTGTCAATTGGAACAAATGGAAAATATGTTGAAATTATACATTTTCTCCTTTAAAAAATCTCATGAAATGTGTGTGTGTGTGTGTTTTTGTTCCTGAGACCACAAATCCTTTCTAAGTTCAAAATCATTTTATTCAACAAGGAAAAAACAACTCATTAAATGAAGCAGAGGTATGTTATGAAACGCATTTTACATGACAAAAAGTATTAATTTCCAATAAGCGTGTTGACTCCCTTTAAAGTTGTATTAATAACAAACCAATGAAAACCTTGTGGCTGTAATAAAAGTACACATGTCCTTGTTTCCTCCTTCTATCAACAGAACAGCAGAGTCACTGCTGCCACACAAGCAAACTAATAACACTGCAGCTTTTGACATTGCAAGTTACACTTTCTTCCACTTCCACCAATTCCACTTTCCTGAACAATGCATTTCTTCATGTCAAGAATAATTAAACAGACATTAATGGAACCACAACTGCATTTTTATAGAGGAAATTTTTACAAAATGTAGATGTCAACTTAGAAACTTTAGGCAGACCAACTAAAAAAAAAATTAAACAAAATTTAGCTGCACCTTCGCTACTCTGATTATTTACATAAATAATAAGAAAGTGCCATGCTATGTTGTGTGAATAGACAGCTAAGTAATGTTATAGATGAATCTCCACCCTGTTATAATATGCAAACAGGTTACTGACTGTCATTATTCAAACCCTTTAATGTGTTGCAGTAAATATTCATCTTCATACCAGAATGTTACATCCCTCAACTTTTGCCACAAAGTTTAAATTTTTTATGCAGGGGGCGGGTCAGTGTGTCAGTCCAATAACATGAAGACACGCCTTCCTGTGTGCTGGTTAGGATTTGGCAGCTCCCTTTGACACAGCCAAGCCGATGAGGCCCGCTAAACCGGCCACGCCAAGGCCGATTCCCCCGACGATCGCCATGCCCACCAAGCCGTCTAGACAACAACAGATGAGTGTCAGCATCAAGTATTTATTCTCAAATTGTGCTAACCTACCTCAAGACCCAGACTGGTTCTCACCTTTCTTCAAAGCCTTGTCGATGAGTTTCTCCAGCTCCAGAGCCTGCTTGTTTCCTGGTTCATTCTTTAGAAGAGTTCGGATGTACTTCAAAGCCCTCTCATATTCCTAGGAAAAAGAACAGGGAAGAGGAAAGAGAAAATCCTTAAAGTTGTAACCACATATAATATAAATGAACTGACATTCAAATTCAAATTCAAAATTATTAATTGCAGGAAATGGCACTCACTTTGAGTCTGTAGTTGGCTACTGCAAGGTAGAACAAGAAGTCCCGAGAGTCGTCTTTTGATGCTTTCTGGGCAAGTTCTACAAAATAAAAACAAATCAAAACATAATTTACCACAACTATGAAAGATACAAGCTCATATGTTATGACTATCATCACTGTGCAGTGAAGCTGCCAGATCCTTTGATGTGAATCTTCAATAAACTCCATGTCAAAAAGACATTTTTATAAAAAGACAGTTTATATGATTGTATTTTTATAGTAGTAATACTGACCTCAAATATTCATGTATATTAAAATCAACTTAAAAACTATCCAGTAGGCAAAAAGATACTTAACAATTAATATTAATAAGTTGATCAACAGAGACTATTTTAACATATGATAAATAGGATAGTTACTCCTTGAAAATTACATTTTTTAATACTTTAATTCTTAATGCTGTCATGATTGAAAGTATAAAACAAAAGCTTTGTGTTGCACTAACATGGACTCATCTAGGTAATGTTTTTGATTTTTGGGCTTACAAACACAATTGATTCAATGATCTGTTTTCAAGTAACAAGCATTTAACCTCTGACCTAAATTAAACTGGTGGAAAAGGTGATTTAACGCATGTTAGGAATAGGATCAGTCGGTGTGTTTAATATTAATAATGAAAAAATAATTGTTTTGCTGAACTTACCTTCCAAAAGAACAGTTCCTTTCTTGATGTCCTCTGAGTATTTACTCCTGATCAGACACCAGGCATATTCAAACTTTGTTTCTTTGGAAACTGCTCCCTTCACCAGCTCATTGTTGTATTTCTTCTCAAATTTCTGTCAAAACAAAACCAAACAGAAACCGTCCAATATTACCACGGAATAACATTAGTTTTATATTGTTAAGTAAACCAACTTTACAAGAAGGAAGTAAAACTGAATTATGTTGCTTGGATGATAATATCGTTACATTTAATTTAATTTAATGGGACTGTTTGGGTAAGTAATAACACTCATTTTGCAATGTTTACTTGGTAAACAGCAGCCAAACAAGTAGGTCATCACCAGTAGTTGTGACATTAAAGTCCCAAAGGTACATATAATAACCAAACTGTGACCTGAGCAAGTCACTTTATTCTTCTGGGGAAATTACAATGACACGGCGACCAGTTTCGGACCATAAACATCATCTTTAGCATACAGCTAGCTACGTGACGCAACAAACAATCTTCGACACGTCGTTTTTTACCGCATCTACGGCGTAAAGTTGAGCTTTAAGAGTCTCAGTGTGTTTCACTTTTATGTCTCTGTGTATGTTTTATGAGAAAAAGACTTCATATAAGAGGAAAACTTACTAAAAGGTCTTCAGGAGCTACCACATCGCTCACAACAGCCTCCATGGTTCCGGAAACGGATCTTAGCCCCGCCCACTTCAATCACATGACATAAATGTTTGAAACGTCATCCTAAGATCTCTCTGGTAAAGTCTATTGCATAATAACAAAAATAGAAATAGAAATAAAAATAAGAGTAAGAGTCATATTGATGACACATTTTTAGGGGAAAACATGTTTTATTGTTTACTAAATCCACAGTGTTTCAAGAATGAAAAGACATTGCAGCTAAAAAGTACTACAGAACAAAAACACTGATGTCTGAGTGAGTTGTTGAGATTTCATCAGTTCTTTGCAAGGTGGGCAGGGGAAAAGGCAAGAGGCAACAGTTCACTGAGGCTGGTTTGTTTGTAAGATCCATCCGGTTTGGTCAAGTATACAGTCCAGTCTGCTCCAAACTGGTGAGAAAGATGCACAGCAGTGAAGGAGAATCAAAAGACATGCTGGTTAAATAAACTGAAGTTAATACTGAGTCAAACTTTTTTATTTACCCCCAAAAGTGTCCAAATTTATAATTTATATTCTTTACATTTTGTAATTATTCTGTTAACTATTCAGTTAAGTTTTTTTGTGAATTTTATTTCTCTAAAATGAGGATCTGAAGGTGGTTTTGAGGCCTTTGTCCCACTTTGCCAGAATAAAAAAATCCTGGTAGACAGATATCATTTACTCAAATTATTTTTGCTGACCTAAAAGTTGTCAGATTAGCAGTTAAAAAGTGAGTCTAAAAGTTTGGTAATCAGCATATTAAACACCTAGCATCTTCAGAGTTAAGTGTTCATTTTATGGTCTTAATCATTACTCACCGTGATGATTTTGTAGTGTGTAACGTACTGATAACTTGATATTATTTGTTTGTACTGGTTATAAGAGAGATGTCTCACCTCCATAAGAACCTGCCGACATGCTCCACATGGCCCGACAAAGCGGTCTTTAATATCACTACATAGCAAAGAGGGAAAGAGGGAAAATACATCAAAAATGTTCCGTATTAATACTCTTGAAGTGTCATCAGTGTCGTCACAATGGTGTCACCATGTCACAGCAATGGCAGTGAATCGTCTGTGTCCTTCCACCACGGCCCTCTGGATGGCCGTTCGTTCAGCACACACCGTCAGACCATAGGAGGCATTTTCCACATTACAGCCTGGAAACACACATAAACTTAGACTCTGGACCCTTATTTTTAGACTCATTGGCCTCTTTTGTACAGTTTATGAGTTGTACACTTTAATCTCCCTGTTTTTATATTTTGTACTTTGTATTATTTGCTCATGAACACCTTTGTAAATCATGTTCTGAGAAGTGTTATATGTATATAGAGTATCAAATGTAAAAAAAATACATATCATGCATCAGAGGAGAACCTCTCAATGTTAAAATGGTATATTTTACATTGTTGTATTATTACTGACGGATTTATGTGTGTGCAGCACAAAATGTGGTAGGTGGTTGAAGTGAGGCTCTTCTTTAAAATATTTTATGCACTTTTGGTTAGTTATCGTACTCCCCCTCAGATCTGTATGATAAGATAAAAACAAGATAAGATAAGACAAGATGTGATAATTAAGATAAGGAACAGAGATGCAAAAACGGATGCAGAGTATCAATGTGTAACTTCAGAATGAGAGTAGAGAGCTATATGTTGTGACCACAGGTACAATGTAATATAAACAACAACTTAGGTAGAAACTATTGAGTGCAGTGTGAAAAAAGTAAAGAGGAAGATTCAATTAAAAAACTGTAAATGTAATTTAAGTAGTGAAATTTTTCTTGTGTCTGCAGACGGCTGTTTGTAGCTTTAAATACAGTTAGAATGATAAAATATTTAAGTTTTTCATTTACTAAGAAGTTGGCTCTTGTGATTTTGATACAGTACATTTGATATATTTTAATGAA
>JAPZDV010000016.1:11661678-11685718 GCA_029814665.1 Acanthurus lineatus
GTATCAATGTGTAACTTCGGAATGAGAGTAGGGAGCTATATGTTGTGACCACTGACGGATCACATTAAGAAAAAAAGGTACAATGTAATATAAACAACAACTTAAGTAGAAACTATTGAGTGCAGTGTGAAAAAAGTAAAGAGGAAGAGTCAATTAAAAAACTCTGTAAATGTAATTTAAGCAGTGGAATTGTTCTTGTGTCTGTAGATGGCTGTTTGTAGCTTTAAATACAGTTAGGATGATAAAATCTTTAAGTTTTTCATTTACTAAAAAGTTGGCCCTTGTGATTTTAATACAGTACATTTGATATATTTTAATGAATTTTAATTATGATGCATTAATGTGTTAGCAGCATTTTATCTGTTGTAGCTGGCTGAGCTATTTTTAAGCACTTTAAGTACTGACAGCTTAATCCAAACATCAAATTTTTATCTGCAAAGTGGGTAGTTATTACAAATAGTTTAACTTACTGAAGCATTATTAATGATCATAGAAAAAGAAAAACTAATGGTAAGCATAAATTAGACTCCAAAGTTTAAAACAGCACTCAGTATTATTTTGCAAAGTAAGCACACCAAAACTGATCAACTCATCAAAACTGTATTCAAATACAGTACTTGAGTCACTTCAGTTTTCACTTTCTTTTCTATAAATGCATATCAAAGAAGGAAATTCACCCCAGCTGTGTCATTACCTGTAATAATAGCGCCATCTGCTGTTAAAATGGCAGCACCGACAGGGAAATGGCTGTATGGACAGTATGCCATGTCTCGTGCCTGCAGGCACTTTGAAACGAGCTCTTTAACTGTGTCTGCGCAAAACGGAAACCAGCGGGATTAACAAAACAAGCTTAGGTAACATTTTTATGACGAGCCTGATCAAATAAAGCGTAACATAAAAGTTTTGTAACGAGGAACGTGGCGGACTTGCCTGTCATTGCAGAAGAAGACTGTTCGCAGTTTTTAGTGGGCAGTTGTGGACTGTGTCACCTTTTTTGATGTTTTAATAATTTCTTTTGATTCAGCCGGACCAGATTTGCCGACAGGAGCGAGAACAACGGTGATAATGACAGCTGCACGCGCATTGTTTACCTTCACGTCATTGGCTGACTGAAAGGAGTGTCATCGACCAGTTTGGGGCTGGAGTGTGAGTGTGATGACCACGAACAAACAGGACCTGACATTTTTTCCACAAGTTTCTCGCGAGAACAAAAGTGGTCGAACAAACGATGTCAAAACCGGTACAAAGCCCCAAACAAATGAACGTCAACCAAAATAACACGTCATAGCCTCTTTGGTATATTTGAATCAAGTGACCACCATTGCTTCAAAGTTTTGACCATATTGTTGTTGCTTTTTATGACAGGCTTTATTTTCCTTTAACCAAAAACCTTTATTTAGAACTGACGTTTCAGCAGAACAAATATTACAGCTCAAATTGAACATAAAGACATATAGAAAACAAATTAACACAAATACTACTTATAGTCAGATTTTCTTTTTTTTTTTTTGCATATTTACAAACCACCCTAAGGTCAGTCAGTGCAAAAACTCACAAACAAAAAGCTTTAAACTAAGTGAGAAAAAAGAAAAACAATCAATAGTGATTAAAAAAAACCACAACAATAACCAAGTTTTTACAAATTACAGTAGGAATGATGAATCAGTATTTTTACGAGTTGACTGATAGGACCATAATTTGCAACTTTTTTGATAACTGAGTCATTTCTCAAGCAAAAAATGGCAGTCATTCCCTTGTTCCAGCTTTACAATTGTGATGATTGTGTGCTTTTTCTTGTCTTATATGATATTAAACTGAGTTGGTTAGTTAGGAGCAAGCAGTATTGTAATAATTTGACTTTTCCTTGTTGCAAATTGTGATTTTTATTCTGCAAACCAAAGAAATAAATGATTAATCAGGAAAATAACGAGCAGATCATCATGCAACTAATCATGAGAAAATCTGTTAGTTGTAACCCTATGTAAAAAAAACACGCTTTTCACCTTATTCCCAGAAAAATATAACTGTAAAAATTATGAGGATTTAGCTTCATTCAATGTGCACAATGCAGTATCATTTTCATAATAATCTCAACATCTGCTCCTTTGTTTTATGCCTCAAACATTCCTGTAAAAGTTTCTGTTTGCTGCTGCAGGACTCATCGTTACACAGCACATCAGTCCTTTGCAGAGTTTGGCCAGGGCGACCCAAATCGTAAAAGTCTCCCACACTGCATTCCAGAAAGCAAATGTGTAGAGGGTCTTATCACAGTAAAGACCATCAGCAGCTGTGGGGTCATAGTTGGGCTGATAGACTGAGAAGATCCACACGTCACCTGTGGATGCGTGGGACAAAAACCTTCAGTTATGTTTTCATCCAGTCAAGTTTTTCCTTAGAAATGACATCGGTGATATTTTCCCTTCTTACCTGCCAGGATCCATGTGTGGGCAAAGAGGCATAATAAACAACCCAGACAGGCTTTGAAACCCTTTGGGTGCTCCCGTGGCTGAGCTGCATCGCTCTCACATGGGAGGGTCACAAACGGTATCATCAGCAGAGGGACCAAAGCCAGACCCAACAGGTAGTTGGGAATGTTTGGTTGCTGAGGACAGTCATTGAAATACAAAACACCTGCAGATGGAAGGTGGCCAGAGCGATGTGTAGTGACAAAACTGAGGGTTAAAGGTAGATGAAAGATTATTCATCGTGACTTATAAAACATATTGATGAAGGAGGAGCATACTGACCAAAGATGACTCGTGCCACAGTAAGAACAACCCATGCTACTGTGATTGCAACTACAAGGGAAGATTTAAAAAAAGGTCAGATTCAGGCTAGAAAATGAGATTAAAAGCATATTTTTAGTTGCAGAAAATACTTTTCTGACTTTTTTTTTTTACATCAAAAGTATCAGAAATGTCTTTTTCTGAAGTATTTATTAACTTTTCTTTGGAAAGCTCTATACAATTAAAAGCATTATTTTGATTGTTTGTTTCCTTTTGCCAGTGAATTGCATCGAAATTAGAGGGGATCTTTATTATATTTTCCACACAAATTCTATTCCTGCATAAACCACTGCTGTATAAACTGTGTATTAGAAACACCTCTTAGTCACACAATACAACATTCTGCAAATTACGGCCTTGAAAATGATCTTTAAGTTGAGGTTTTAACTGCAGGACCACATTATTTTTGCTGCATGTTCCAAATAAACCGGCAACTGAATCTTTATTATAAGTACCTGGTATCTTTGGGGGTCTGGGTGGTGGTGGTCCCAATTGAAACCTCCATATGGTTCCCACAGTTATTGTCACCGGGCCTGTGTTTGGGGCTACAGAGTAAACATATAGACTGTAACTATGCTTATACAGTAGATGAGGTAATGTTAAATATCTTAAAATATTATAGATAGACCATTGAAATAACACATCTTTTACATTTTATTGGATCCCTTTCAGCGTAAAACACCATAAACATTGACCGAAAAGTTCCCCTTTTTAACTGACAACTGTGACAATAAGACCAAACTGTACAAAACAGCACACAGTTTCATTTTAATGCTTTACACGCTCATTATCTGAGTTTAGCATGATAGCATGCTTACATTTGCTCACACTAAGTGCAGCCAAGGCTGTTATTAATTCCATTAGTGGTGCATTTATATTAAAATTGTTGTTCTTATTTTTCAGGTATATTATTGCTGTTTATTCTCAGTTCAAAAGTGAAAGTGATTGCAGCAATTTTACTTTGTTCGTCTCGTGTTTTATAGAAGTTGGTTAGTAAATAAAAGGCTTTTAGACCATTTACTGGAATATTTCTACATGTTTATATCAACGCATAATTCTACATGAAACAGCTGCATGTAACTCTCTTTAATTAAAATTTGGACATTTGCAGACTTGAATACAAACAAAAATCCTGAGACTAATAAAAAATCATTGCAGATCAAAATGGCTCAAATATGACCAATAATTTAACCAACTCGCTGACTTTAACATTACATAAACTTTTCATTGAGAGACCACTATGTTTTTGAAGTAATGGGGCACTCTGCACAAATTTACCACAGATCGCCTGAAATACCCGACGCAGGCACCACTTAAAGTGATAGCACATCAAATTCATTTTCCTTCAATTACATAAGAACACACTTGCCTGCCATTGCAGCTGAAAAAGCTTCCTCTCCCTGACGCCTCCTCAAATGATTTCAATGGTTAATGCGACACTTACAGGAACAGCCTGGGATTTCTACAAGCTGTTGCAAGATTTTTAAGTTATAAATCGTCAATAATATGATCGTCACAAAACAGGACAAGCCTGTTATGACATGTGATGTAATGTGATCTCATTCCCAAAATAAACAAACCATACATGGAAAATGAAAGTAAAATGACTTTGTGTATATTTTCATTCACAGAATATAGTAACTCTAACACATTTAGAATAACTGAAGAGGATGAAAAATCAGTTTTAACCTGACATTTCATGTAACCTATTATTTATTAACTTAGTGCAGGGGAAACACTGATGTCAAGAAACTCTGCAGAGGTGGGTTAAATGGGCTGTGAAGTCGGGTTATTCCTCTCACCTTTTGCTCTCCAACTTAGCTGAAATTGCAGTTTAGGAGCATCAGTGTCAGTGTTTACTTGTAGATGAAGCCATGACCTTCCCGGCCAAATGGACTGTGTTGTGACAAATGGAAAATGGCAGGATGAAATTGGATATTGGAAATGTCCTCAACATTCCCAATGATTGTTACAGCTCTGATTTCAAAATAAAACTGCAAGCTTTTAGGGCAGAAGACAACCCCTCTTCACCCTTTTTTTCAACCATCCTTTGTGCACTGTGTATATATCTTTTTGCTGCTGACACAAGAGAGGATCCACGTGTTGCCTCACAACAGATTGCACATGGTGGCCTCATTTAAACCAATGAGACCTTCTTTGTTGGTAAAATACCAGCCCAGCTCATTTTGGCTCATTTGATTAAATATGTATTTATTTTTTCTAAAACTAATAAAATGTATAAATAATCATATCATCCTGCATGTATAGAGCAAATAAAATATCAATAATTAATAAGTTCTTTGTAGCTTTTAAGTGTAGCTTCGAGGGTAGAATGAAAGCTATTTTTAAAAAATTTGGTTGTGTAATCATTAAAAGACTTTTATAATATTAATATGGTAATATATTATTTGGATATTCTTCATATCTGTGATTATATAAATCAACACACACACAAGTTGGCTTGCTCTTTGATTTATGTCTCATTGTACCAGTTTGGCAGATTATTATCTTGAGCTAACAAAAGCTGTAATGTTGAGAGAGCTCTTACTTGTGTTTGCCATAAACAGAACAAACAGACTGATATCGAGCACGTATCAAAGGGCATCCAACTACATATAGAGCCACCTAAACACACACAGATAAAACCCCTAAATCCAGTGTTCCTAAGTTTGTTTAAATTTAATGTTTTTCCTGTGCTTTAATTAGTAAAGACATGCTTTTTCCCTCTCTGAGGTTCTAGATTATGATCAAAAACTAATGAGAAGATACGCAGGTCTGAAATCAGATTGCAGGCCGCCACACCAGTACTTGGCCTTTGCTCCCTCTCTCTTTCCTGCCTTTACTGCCACCGGCTGTGTTTGACTTTCGCAGTGTGAGAGAGGTGAGCTTCTCCCTCTTATGCGCCTCCTTTTTTTTTTTTTGTTTCGCCCATATTTCACTGACTTCCCCTCTGACTTAAAGAGAAGCACAGGTACTCGTAGAGAGAGCAGATACAGAGAGGTAGAAAAATAAGAAAAGTAAAAAGGGTAAAGAAAGAAAGATGTGTTGTACGGGGAAATGTGCCCGCCTGATTGGCCTGATGCTGCTGCCTTCGGCGTTCATCTGCATGATCGCCAACCTGCTGCTCTTCTTCCCCAATGCAGAGAGACTGGAGAATGATCAGATCTCCCTCCAGGTCTGGCTCATGGGGGGGCTCATCGGAGGAGGCCTCTTTGTGAGTAAAGGATTATGGTCTGTGTGCATTTAAATCCGGTTTCATGTTTTATTGTTTGTTTTACCGGGTTCTTCAGTCATTATCTCTGCTTTGTGTAAACTTGTAAAATCTCATGGCTCAATTTTATTGTTTTAGAGTAATAATATCCGTTTTTTTTCTCTTTTGGAAGGATAACATCATATTGTCAAATAATTTTAATGTTCATTTTGGTTTTAGTTTTTTTTTTTTAACTTATTCTATTTAGACTTTAGTACTGTCTTATCTTTGATGTCATAATAGCAATCATCATTATTAATTATCTAAATTCTTTGCAGTAAATACACGAATCAAAGTGTAACTGATGTGCTACTGAAACATAATTTTAAAGAATTACTGAATTTTTAGTCTAAATCCAGTTTGACAAACATTTATTTTAAATTCTAGTCCATTTTGTCCACAATTCCAACAAACAATGATAAAATTCATGCTAAATTACAAGGAAACATAAATGTAAACAATAAACTCAACATAATTATAATCATTTTGCATGAAGAATCCTTAAAACAAACAAAATAAAGCACATTAACATTAACTGAAGTGCAATTTCAGAGTGCTTCAACTTCACATTTGTTGTTCAGCTACGATGATAACTACAAAGATTAAGATTTTACGTACAAAACATATGACATCATTAAACAAAAAATAGCTCCACTTACACTTTAATCCAATATATAAATACAATGTATAACAGTAACTCTTTTTAAAACCTTTTTTGCATTTATACTTGTAATTTGGATTCTTTTGATACAATTTGCTGGTAATTACTTTAACTTGTAATGGAGTATCTTTCATTGTGGTAATGTTACTTTGTTGTGTAGAAATGTTTTGAATACCTGTGTGTATAAAATGTGTGTAGGGGTTAAAACATGTTTTGTAACATAATTAGAACTTATATGGAAACTTTTACAGTTAAAAGATAACAACAATGTCTGATCTCCTGCACTTTACTGCCAAGAACACACACACCCACACACCCACACACCCACACACACACAGAGGATCAATGATCTTGACATTTAAAGGTTGACAAGAGCAATAAATAACTCTAGAAAAATATCAGAGAGACCTTTGAGAGCTGTGACATTCATTATATATTATGTCCTAATTTGGTTATGAAACATTCCAGTTAAGAACAATTATAAGGAAGTTTGATGTCCTTTCCCAAACTAAACTGTGTTGATGTCATTGCCTGCTGGGACGAGCAAGTCAAAAATCGATTTTCACAAATATTTGGTTTAACAGATAGGAGAACACACTGACACACACATTTAATCCACACTATACTTACCAAACATATTAAATGCTTTTCAGAAAACTATGGCTTGAGTTTAAAACACTTAAATAAAGATATCGCCTGCCTGATGAATAAGAAAACATTCTTTGTTTTCTACTCTTCAGATCTTGTGTCCGAGCAGCTCAGCTATCAGGGCTGGGGGCAAGGGTTGCTGTGGAGCGGGCTGCTGTGGCAATCGTTGCCGGGTGAGTAATTTAAGACATTTACATTTATGTCTGTGTACGTACTGGACTGATAATGATGGGTCGTAAAAAGCTAAAATGAGAGCAATTTCATATCAAAGATGAAAGGACAAACTATAATCATGTGTATTTTACTGGCAATACACTATATGAGCTGTGCCTATAGATACCATATAATCTGAACTGTGAAAAACTATTAAAGTAAATAGTTAATGGTGAGAAAGGTAAACAAATTAAACAATTTTAGGGCTATGAATCTCCTCCATTCAGTTGTAGAAATATATTAGGTATATATATTTTTAAGCATTGTACTAGAGTAAAATTTGAGGTACTTGTATCTTTCTTGACTTTTCCATTTTAAGCTATAAATTAAGAAAAAAGATTTACTTTATACTTTATTTTTTCTACGTCATACTTTTTCTGATAACTTTCAATACTCTACCGATTAAGTTCTAAAAAGTTAATATGGTAATCTAGTAAATTAGAGATGTAAATACCCAGCGGTGTATATAGTAATAAAAATGAGCCTGACATTAACAAGCTGCAACATTAAATATAATACACATTAATGTATCAGTAATTATAAACCAAAACTATAATAAAGGCCTGTAGTATTCTGATAAGGCCTTTCTGCAAAATGAGAACTTTCACTTTTGGTATTTAATGTATATATACATTTTTAATAACTCTTTATGATACAGCCAGAAACTCATGGCACAATTTGCCAAAACTTACCATTTAATATTTCTGAATCTAAGGTGAAATTTTGATTAATAAATCAATATGTAATAAAAACTCACCAGTTACTACTGGTACATAGATGAAGTACAGCAGAATAAGAAGGAAAGTACAGGGTATTTTAGAAGAAACAAGAAATAAATAAAACCAGCAGTATTTTGTATGGATACCCGTGGGGTATAGTGCAGCCAATCAGTTTAAAACAATGACATCCAGTGATACGTCTTATGTAATTATGGTAACATATATTTTACTGTCATTATGTAATAAGCTGAGCGCAATAAAAACAAATCCTTATGTCATTTCCTCAATGCAGCTGTGACAATCTTTTTTCTCACATATGCCTCTACACTCACACTCTGGGGATTTTTTTATGCATATGTCTTCCCCACATGGTTTGATTAGGAGGAAGAAAAAGATCTTTTTACTCAACGTTTGAGCAAACAGAAATTCATACAATTATAAATATAAATGTGGATTGAACATAGCTAAACTTGAATGTTGAGTGAGGTGCATAGGAATCTAATGTTTTATTTTTGCAATATAAAAAATAAAGTGTGCACATCTATGAAAAAATCCTGACCGTTATAAAAACGTTATACTGTAATAAGAGATGCAGATAAAAAATTTAATGTTTTCTTCTCTCACTCTTTAATTACAAGGTAAAGGGAAGAACTATGGATAATTTAGCCTTCATCCTAATATTGCACATTTTTTTAAATGCTGTTATACTTTTATGCAAGTATAGTTTCAGGACTATACTTACAGGACTGAACTTTTCTATAAATAGCAGGAACCAGACTTCTGATTAGCTGGTTGTGTTCCATCAGCAAAAGACAAGCAGTAAAATCTTACTTTAATTTGTGTTTTTTATTTTGCAATTTTATTCCTTTAGTTAAAATCAATTACTTAAAATATATGTAATTTTCTCATTGTTGCCTCAAAACTTATATTACAAATATGTACTTTTTAAATTTAATTACAGTTTATTTAATTCATTTAAATTTTTGAATTCTAGTCAAAAGCCCTTTAAAACTGTAACTCTTTTATTTTTTAACACTCTAAAATATCTCATACTATCTAAAATAGCAAAGCAACATTACTTTTAATGTTTGCATCCCTTTTTTTGGATTCAGGACATCAGATTTTTTAAAATTACAATATTAAATCTTTCCATTAATAAAGTAATGCTGCGTGGGAATGCGTTTTTGTCTATCTTTACTCCAATTAAGTTAGGTAAAAGGTAAAAGGTATTTGTGAGGCAAGTGATCGCAGTAACAGCCTCAAAAGGTGCTGTAGGCTCATTTTAGCCAAGAAAACATTAATAAAAGATCTTCAAAAATCCTTAAAAAGGTACTCCCTGGAAAGGAAACCTGCTTTAAAGCCAGGTAACTACATGCCAGTCATTCACATACTGTTGAAAAATTAAAAACACAGCATAATAATAATTAAATGTTCTTCTATCTCTCTTTCAGATGCTCAACTCTGTTTTCTGCTCTGCTTTCGGTCTGGGTGGAGCCATATACTGCACCAGTGTGGCCGCAGCTGGTCTGGCTATTGGACCCAAATGTCTAGTGGGTAGTGAGTGGATACAACCGTTTAAAAACACCGGCACGTGAGTGTCTCACCCATCAGCGCTCCTTTTCTGGGCTTTTAGTAGTAAAACTTCATTCTTCAATTGTGCTCTCTTGAGAGGTTCTTTTAAAGTCACTCCTTAATTTTTAAGTCAAACTGATGAGTCTCTGCACATTTATCATATCTCCAACAGTTATTTTCAATTTTATTGTCTTTTTTAGAGCAGCAGAAAAATTTCAGTTCTTGATTATGAAAATAAAAGCTGCAATAATTTCTAAAATACAGTAGGGGGCAGACTGGACCAGCACTTTGATTCTTTAATGATAACATTAAATTCAGAATTATTATCCTCTCTTGTTTGAAAGTCTCTTTGTAATGTCTTACAAATCTTAAATCAGATTGACTATGATCCATGATTTCTCTAGTAGTTTCTCCAGTGTAGCTTTGGTGTCTTATGGGCTCCCAGACACCATTTAATAAAGGCAAACTAGAGTGCTAATGCTGCAAGGATTACACAAACACATTTTACAAGCATTTCCAGGTGAAACTCAGTCATTTCATTGGGGCCCATAAGGTGATTTAGACAATTGGTCATAAATGTGAACATGTTGTAAATATGGCTATTGTTGATCATGATGACAGCAGTACAACGGACAGCAGCGTTTACAGGAACTGAGTTTGATTACACAGTGCATGTGAGGATATTAATATTCAACCCCAGATTGTTCTTCCTCCAACAAACCCTAATTTCCCTTTTTTTGTTTCTGCTTTTTTTCTATGTGGGATTCTGTTATCCTGTTTACTGTCTATTGAAACGTGCACAGGCCAATAGAAATCTAATATCTCTGGCTAAATGTTTAAAACTATTGTAAATTGTATGGTAAATACCTCCTTTATTTAGATTACTTTAGTGTTCTTACTGTTGTTATCTGTTTCCTGACAGTGTATTGTTTTTCTGTCCAACCCCATCATGGTGCCAACATGCTCAGGTCTCCCTTGTAAAAGAAATTTCAACTACAATGGGACTTGTATGGTTGGATAAAGATTAAACGAGGTTGGAGGCAAAATTATGACTCAATTATTCAATCAAATTAATAGCTGAGATATTAATTAATAACAAAAAATATTGTTAGTTCAAAGCCCTTATCTCCACTATCTATTCATGTATTACTTATATCAGATCCCAATCTATTGGACTTAGGTCTTCTCTCTTAATTATTCACATGGCATAATAAAAAACAACAAAAAAATCACCTATCACCACAAGGTCCACTGATTAGCTGTTTGGAAACTTTTGATCATTCCACATGACCTTCAGCAGAGTTCACATTTTTCCCACTTGTGATTTATAGATGTTAAAAAAATCAAAAGTCATAAAAAAAAGCACTTTTAGAACTTCTTCACACATATCATTTGTCTCAAAGAAGTTGCTCAGCATTTTGCAGAATATAATCATCATTTGCAATCTTGCAGAGGTTGAGATGAGACGATAAAACCACTCATGGGACTGTTTGGTGATTATAAGGCTACATCTAACAGCTGGTTAGCTTAGCTTAGCTTAGCACAGCTTAGCACAAAAACTTGAAACAGGGAAAAAGCTTGCCTGCCAAAGGTTAACAAACCCCATCGTGACTCGTCTTTACACTTTTGTTTTTGTAAAAAGAAAACAGACGTGATATGACATGTTATTTAATGAGTTTTACAGGTTTTGCTATGCATTTCTCAAAATGTGCAACCATTCATTTACTTTCCCACTGTTGATTTTGTCACCCAGAATGTAACTTTTCTCCAACTTTTCTCTATCCATATCACCTAAACTCCTCTCTGTTACCCTTCTCTCTATTTTCCATGTAGTTTCTTTCTCCACTCCTCACTTCTTCCATTCACCACCACCTTACTGACACATTTTTCCTCGACTCAGTCATCACACTTTTGGTTCTTGCACCCAAAACTTGGCGTGCCTAACACATATTTTCATTGATGCTGTGTGTTTCTTGGACAATGCTCATGTTCTACTGCTGTTCCCCCCTTACAGGGAGAGTGGCAGCTACCTTGTAAACCAGACTACATGGGATATCTGTGAGTCCCCTAAAAACATTGTGATGTGGCATGTCGTCCTGTTCTCCATTCTGCTGTCCATGGGTGTCATCCAGCTGGTGCTCTGTGGCATTCAGGTGGTCAATGGCTGCTTGGGATGCATCTGCGGGGACTGTCGTGAGAGCAAAGATGTAGGTCAATGAATCCTGAAGCAAACTGAGTTTAGAGATGATGCACACAAAACACATAGGTCATAAAAGTTACACAGAGGATCTGGAGTGGCAATAAAAAGAAAGGCAATTAAATTGAAACTATTTAAACAAACTGGATCAATCTAACATGAGACAACATGTTCTGTACTAACTGGTTTGGTTGCGCTGAGTGAGAAAGTTAATTTTTATAGTAGCAGCTTCCTAAAATGTTACTTTAGTGCTGTTTTGATGGCAATTCTGGGTTTCTATCAGGTCTGTTACTGATGGAAAACAGGAAAGGGAAAAGGCTGCAGTTAAAATCTTGTGTTAATAATATGTGTGCAAGAAAAAGGAGAGATTGGATTTGATGGATTTTAGTAAAAGTTGCAATATTAAGAGGAAAACTTGCTCTTCTGCATATTTAAAGTAATAGTTTGATATTTTGGGAAAACTCTGTGTAGTTTTTCCACTTTTGTTTACTTAAGATGCTCCTCACGTTAAAGGTCATCTGATTTCCCAACTCTTTCTCAGACAATGTCCTACCTTTTTTTTTCAACTTAAAATATGGTGACTTATTTGACTCCATGGAGGCACGAACATGGCAGAAAAACTGGAAAACGGTCAAAGATCATCCAGAATTTTGCATAGGTTCTTTTGAAGAAATAAACACTCAGGTTGAAGATTAAGCTCTGATTTCGCACGTGGTTGAACAAAAAGTGATGACTGCAAAAAATGTTGTTGCTAAAATTGTACATGGACTTATAAACATTTTATATGCACACTCATAAGGGACATAAGTTAATCTGAAAGGTGCGCAGTTACCCTTCATGATTTACATTTACATTGATTTACATTACATTAAAGAATTATTTATCATTGTGCTACATTTTCCATATTTCTCAGGAGAACCTATGCATCCATATGTGTAATGCATCCTAAAATGTCTACTCATTAACATGAGGCTCAGAATTATTAACAGCTCTGTCAGTCATCTGAAAGTTTGCTTCCTTCCCCAAACATCAAGTTAACACATGACTTCTGTTCTTTTACAGGATGATGGTGGATTGTAAAAAGAGGAAGATCACCTGGTTGTGACGATCTTCAAAAGAGCCTTCCTGCATTTCATTTGTTAGCCAAAGTCCATATTCAGTGATACTTCAGTGTGAAACAAGTTTTCTTTTGCTTTGCAGCAAATCTGTGTCTTCGATGACTCTCTAATATATATTGAAACTTCACTCCATTATTGTATGAATAAGATTTTGCTTTTGGTCTTTCTGCAATGCCTGACTTATTTGTCGGAATTTTTAATCAATACAGTAACTAAAATAATGAGTAATTTTAATGGAGGAGACTGTACATTAGGTGAACGTGACAACACAATAAGAGCTGATAAATTTAAAGAATATATTTAAATTCATCTACTTTTTTGGTCATGTTTTAGATGGATACATGCAATAATAAAATTAATTCTGTATCATTATAAACATTAAAAAATTATTTTCCCAGTCAGTTTTTATGTGAACTTGGCTGCTGTTTTTCCTTCCACTGCTTTCCTCAAAAACACAGTAATATTCAGGGAAACTCAGATTATAAACAAATTTTCTTCAGGATAATTGTTATGATCTTCAGTTCATCCATCAGTTACTCAGATCATGCTGTGTCCATGCAGCCAGACAGCCAGATCTAACAGGATTATTGCGCACTGAGACAAGGTCAGAGGTCACAATGCCCCCTGTGGACACTGTGAACATTGCAGCAGCATAAACAGTACACAATCTGGACCAGCGGCGCCTGTTGCATAGGTGCAAGTTAAGCTCATAATCTTTTGTTGCCATGGAGCTGCTTCGTGGTAATTGTTACCTAACTTTAAAGTTAAAAGCCTGTTGCAGAGCTGCACCAGGTAAATATAGACACAGACTCTTAAGAGACCAAATAACCCAAAGCTGTAACCAAAGTCCTGGGAAGTACAGATAAATACGTGTAGATGTGCTTCAGTGGCCTTGTTTCTTTATTAATTCTGTCTTTATTTTCTTTGTGTAAACCTTTTTTTTTTTTTTTAAACAGAAGTAGCCTGATTTCAGTCCCTTGCTATTTCAAGTAAACATCTCTTTCAAACTGTTCCTGTTTTCACATACTTTCAGGGAGGGGAAATTAGCTTTGGAAATTAGTTCTGAACTAAACACTGAGACCATCTTAGCTGACTGGCTGCTGTTATGTAGCTTTCTTATATAATGCACAGCACAAAGCGAGGAAGGAGCATTAATGAGAAGAATTTGGAATAAAAGAATGGCGGGACAAAGGGAGGAAAACGGGAAAGGGGCCCAGTCTGAGCCACTTCATGCAAATAGTCGCCCCCCTGGAAGAATCCAGAGAGGCAAAGAAAGTGCTATTTAAATACTGATGTAAGTGCATACATGCAATAAGAAAGACTTGAAAGACAGAGAGAGAAACTTTAAAACAGGGAGGAGAGGAACAAGAACGGATAACAAATGTCACCTGGTACAGACCCTGTGGGGACACCGTTTTTGAGAAATGTACCCCTTTCCCAAAAATGAACCCCTCCTCTTTGCTTGATCTCTTCATGCTTGACTGGAATAACAAAGAGGGAGCAGAAGAGGTGAAAAACAGGGTGACATGAAGCAGAACCGGTCAGTATTGACTGGTTAAAACTGAATTTCGGACAGAGCAAGTGGATGGTACAAAGTAATCTGTGCAAGACAGTAAAAGTTTTCAATTGAAGTAATATTTAAACAATGTGGCTGTGCTGCTCTTTAACTTTTCTCAGCTGCAACTGGTTTGAAATCTCACTTGCACAACCACAACCACAGCCTAATTTGAAAGCAACAGCCATGTTGTCACTGGTGGCACAGAGTCAGACACACGTAAGTGTTAAATCAGCAGTGTCCACCACCCAATAATTATGTCAACCACACTTAAAGTGACCTACAGACGCAAAAGCAGACAGTCATGTACATTCAGCAGGTCTGCAAGCGGAGTATTTACATCCCTGTCAGCACTTGTGAATCATTTTACATTTACACTAGTTTTTTTTCACTTTTACTAAACTGTCTTATTTTCTTTGGTGTACTTCTAAATCTTTTGTAAAACCCTGGTTCTGGTTTTAAATGTGTCCAATAGGTAAATTGACGGGGTTTAACGCTTACTACACTCTAATGATATTTAGCAACGGCTTAACATGCTGACTGCACCTATGCTACTACCACTATGTTATCATATAGCCCTTAGACATGATATTTCACCCTTGGGCTCCACATTATTGGTTGAAAAAACTATGTGTCACTTCTTTTTGAATCATTGCCTGAAGGCTGCATGGGTGAGACAAACTGTTTTACAAGCGAAGTAGGCCAGCGTAGCATACTTAGCCTTTGCTCTGCGTTAGGCTAAGATGTCCAGTAAGTTAAATCATAGAAGCAAAGAAAGCAAAATAAAATTTGCTTCTCAAAAACAAGAAGTAGTGAATAAATATTTTGTCAAAGTTGAGTTTTGAATCAGCTTACAGCTTTTGTTGTTTGCTAGGTTACATTAGCTAATGGTTGACATAAAGCTAGTTAGCTGAACTGAACTCACTAATTGATTTTTCCTTAACTTTTATCCGCAAAATGTTCTTTTTTGTATTACACCTTGGCAACTCAGTCAGCAATTCCACATTAGCAAATGAGGCAGCAGCTTATTTAATTAAAAATAGAATAAAAAATAGAGTTTTACTCTAACTTTACTGGCTAGCTGCAAATTTTCAGTCTCTATTGGCCCAATATTTTACTTATGTGATAATTTGGGTAAGAAATGCTTTTAAATTACATGTGACATGGTTTTGTATTGAATAAAATAATAACAGGTGAACAAAGATGCAGAGAAATATAATTATTTTTCTACATAAAGTAGGCCCATGAACTTTGTGTAAATAATCAGCTTGCAAAGACCATTTTAACCCCTTCCTTTACTTTTTCTCTACTCTTGTGCTCTCTGAGTAGTAAGGCAAGTCTAATCTTTGCCCTTAAATTGTGTATTTACTACAGCCACTATTATCAGATGTTATGTATGGTATGAAGGATAGACTGTGATAAGGCCCCTTACTCTGTGCAGCTCAGGATTAATGTAATCAGCAAGACCAGCTAATGAGCCAGTGGGGAATTACAAACAAGGTAAAGAAGCATGAGATAAGTAACATACTGTTCAGAGCAAGCCGAGGAGAGTAAGGGAGGGTGACAAAGGCTGGAACCAGCCATGAGTGACCTTAACCAGCCGGTCCCGGCTGTCCCGACTCCAAAGAAGCATGCCAACATCAACAGAAAATCAACAAACTCTGGGTGTGGGAATGTCTGAGGGCGGAGGAAGGGAACAAGAAACAGAGAGTCGGAATGGGGGCCATGTAAACCCCAACACAAACCACAAGATGACTGATGTGATCCTGCAATGGCTTGATTACAAGTTTTTTTGGATCTATTTAGTGCCATTACCTTGAAATAGAGCTGGAGAGTAACTTCGTGGCTTCAGAGAACATCCAGGTTATTTATTTTAAGCAAGACACAAACTGTTTAGGTACCGCCATTTTTAAAAAATGGCTGGGAGTGACTGCACAAATGAGTTGTAACTCCCACAACTCATAAAATCATGAACGCTGCACCAATAAACCTACTTTTTCTGATGCAGTCTAAGCTCATGAAATTTCACATAAAATAAGTTGGCTGGAAAAATAGAAATCATCCCTCATACCCAACTGGGAGAAAAAATGACTTCAGCCTCACACATTTCAACTCTTCTTTTTTTCTAAAGTGTTTCTTCAGTTCACTGAAACACACTAAACAAACAGAGGACTGAACACTCTGACATATGCAAGATGACATTGCTTGCTTGTAGTGTCACATATCAAAAGAGATAAGAAACCAACTATATCTAGACCTAAATAAAGACACTTATTCAAGATTATTTTTATGAAACATTTAATGTAAAAGACTAGTATTTGGCTTTATTTGTGTTACACTCATCTAAAGTACTGATAATTCACCACCAATTCATAAACACACCAAATCTGTACATAGATATATGAGTGTTTAATTCATGAAATGTTTAAATTCGATATTGTTTTAAGCTTAGACAGAGTAATTTTAGATTATGAATGGATTACTTGTGACCCTCTTATGCCTCTTCTTTTCTTATCTCTGTCTTTGTCCTTCCTGCACGTTCACAGCTCTGCTATTCCTGTCTCTTGGCCAGTGGAGCAGTGACACCGAGGGTTTAAATTACCACAGGAGCAAAAATTGACAGCGGATGATGTCAGTTTAATGGCACTGAAGCTTTCCACTCGCAACCCAGTTTGTCCCTCTGCTAAAAGTGTCTGATACCACAATGGCACTTGAGGCCAGTAGGATAGTGGGAGTGGTTCAGATGCTGATATGTGAGCCTCCTTATGGGCTCACAGGAAGCTAATAATCATATTTGCACCACTGGCAGAGTGGCAGGGACACTACTTGTCACCTTACAAGGAGAGGAACGAGTGTGTGAATGTACTGAGGGGACAACACAGAGGCCCCACTTGACTCTCTGCAAAGGCATGACACTAAACTCTTTCTGCTGTGCAGAAAAGAAAAACGCTCCTGTTAAATAAGCTTTCGTAAGTCCCAAGTTTTAGTTTACAAAAGGAGCATCGGAGAAGGTTAAACTTGGCAGAGGAGTTTGTAAACACTTTAGGTAGAAAAATATGGAGCCATCATGATGTCAGCTGAAAAAAAAGAGCCAATCCATGGTCAAGATTTAGCATCTTGTACCCACAGATTCACAATACAAATTGGTAAAATGCGGGCACAGATCACAGAGTGATGAGCTAAAACAAAATGCAAACAGTCTGAAAACAGCCTGTCACTGATTTGATGCTAATAGATGTATGTTTTTTTATTTTTAATTAGAAATTATGACTCTGTAAAACTGATATTGTCCCTGTTTGCTGCTGTTAATAAAGCATACATAGTCAGTTTAAAATTAGAGACAATGTCAAACCAAAGTATGTCTGTCCTTCACCCACATCTGCAGGTGTAAATCTGCATGTCAGTGTGCACATACTCACATTGCATGAAAACCTGTGAGTGAAATCTGAGATTCACACAGACGGCGGAGACGTTGAAGCTTCAATGCAACATGTGACAGATGGAGATGTAACCTTTAATCAACTCTGACAGACTGCTAAAGTTTTGCAACAGTACATCACTCACTTTCAGTCCAGATAACAGAAGTAACTCATGTTCCTCTTTTAGTCAAAGTTGTTTTTTTTTATATTAACTTGCAGTTTTGCACACAAGCCATCAAAATAAAATGCAAGATGCGAAATATTTTACATATGTACATGAACAGAACGTATCATTTTGAGTTCAGGCACAATAAAGATATTGGAATATCAGATCTGCAGTGTTAAAATATGAGTTTTGAATTATAATAAGCCTTGGTCAGATTATATGATTTTGGCAAAAGAAAACAAACTACACTCATAAATAAATAGTAATTTTAATTTGTGTAATGGTACAGTTAACTGAAGAAACTGATATGATTGTTGATCTACATTTATTTTCATCATACTGAAAATGGGGACATTCCTTGAATTCACTGGGAGAAAAAAATCTGGTCCATGTTGCAGTTCACAGTCCAGAATCAGCTTAAGAAATGTGCCTGCTGTTTCACAGACTGTTTCCTGGGTGATTTCACCCAGCAGGCGCAGACTCACTCTGAGAACTCATCTGGGTACATTTCCATCAGGACAAATCCCTCCACAGCCTCCAATAAGCCTTAAACACAGTCCAGAAAGCTAAAAGACAGAAACAAACCAGCAAATGCCCCGAAAACAGACAAAATTTCTTCTGTCAATCTCTCTGTAGCCGTCTTTGTATATTTGCTACGTGCTGTCAAACTTAGTGATGTATTTTTCAGGTTTTGCCTCATGACAACATGAGAAATGATTCAGCTTCCGCCTTCAAGTTGCCTCAAGCTCAACAACATGAGTCGTCTTACATACCAGCCATGGGTGCGACTTCAGTGTTTATGAAATTTTAACAGAGTTTATAAGATTTAAGCTGTTTTGGCATAAATCTTGTGCCTGCACGTGCTGCACGGTCCACTGCATACAGACATGAGGGTTCAACACTCCAGTCAGATATAAAAGGTGCTGGTGACAAGGGAGCAACACATTAATTCCTTGAAAGCGTAGTTTATTCCTGCCAAGAAGGTTATCTTCATCCCTTTCATAACATACAATGGATTTCCATGAAATATGAAACAAGTGATGACTTGTTAGTATTGGAATATTGGCAAGAAGATTCTTACATGCAAGGATTTTTCTTGTTATCTTGATGAATAAAAACAAGAAAAAGTCATGAATCATAAATACATAATATAAAAATGTACGAAAAACATGAAAAGATTAAATCAGTTTGAAACTAAAAGAATGAAACATGCTAATTTTTTGACAAATGACAGTGCAAAAAGTGACCTCTTAAAACTTCTTAAACTGTAAAGAACATCTGCAATGTGCTGAGATAATAAAAAAAGCACACAGTCACATGTTGAGGCTGTGCATTATGTAACGTGAAGTGTCCACTGGATGGGATAAGGGTCTTCGTGTGCAGGGGGTCTTCAGCCTTGTTGATCAGGCAAACTGCAGGCAGAAATCTCAAGGAACTGCAGGCACATTTGCATTGACAGTAAATCTATTTATTTTAAATGTAAATAATAATAATAAATGCATTCCTTGCATTTTAATCAAGTGGGTCTGAGGGGCATCTGTGACTGCTGCATGTTAATTCTTCTCGGTAGGTTTGATCCACTTTAGACTAAAACCCTCTCACTCTAACAGGATAAGTAGGGATTTCCTCCATCTTCCCTTTCCTTGAGTGTTCAAACACTCCTGAGTCATTGTTACATTTGTTAGAAATAAGCACAAGAGCTGATTAAAATATCACGTTTTCTTTAAGTTTGTAGTTAAATAGGATAAAAGAGAATGTTACTCACACAAGTCAGGAGGCGAACATCACTAAATATGAAGGTAATGTTTGAGCCCATCCACCATCCTGACCATCCATCTACAGTATTTCTGATTCTGTTTCACATAACAGCATTGAGGAAAGTGTGAAAGTCATCTTTTGTGCATATATCTGCATATCATCACTGATCACTGCATATCATCCAGTTGTTCCATAAGTAGATTTGCTGATTTAGAAGTGTAACATTGATTGCATTGCAAAGTCTCATACTTATAATAATGAAAATTATGATAATAATCCTCATTTAGCATATTTTTGTATAAAAAATGCAGCTCAAAGTGCTTTAGAAAGCATAAAAGAAGCACACTTTTAGACGACAATTAAAATATGAACACAACTTAAAAAGAAGAGCAAATTAATACAGTAGTAAAAAGTGGTAAATCTTATTGTAATAATAAAGAAAAGAAATGAAAAAAGTAGTCCTTCACTTCAGAAAGATGGAGATCTACAGCTGATGTGACCTTTGACCTCTCTAAGGGAGGTTAAGATGAATGAAAAAAGTCCTTAATTGAATTAGAATGATATAAAAAGATCCCGTCATTGTTGATTAATGCACTTTAACAGTCAGAAGGAGTCTGTTGTAAAAATGCGATCACACCTCGGTGACCATAGTTTAAGGTCAAAGCATCATATTTCATAATCGTAGTGAGTAATTTTGTTATCTCTAACTGTTATCTGTTTGCACATATGACTTCATCCTCTATGATCGTTGCACATCAGAAGCTATTTCTGATCAAATTTTGTGTTTTCTGTATCAACAAATACGCGGATGAGTCGCAGGCAAAACAAAACGCAACGCATGCAGGAGGAAGTGCGTGCAGTGCGTGTGTATGTGGGATGGGTGCGAGGCAGCAAATGAGGAAAGGGGGAGTCGGGAGCTCAGAGGGAGGGAGAGCGAGCAGGAGGACAAGCGGAGGGGTTGGTGAGAGAAAGCGGGCGTGTCGACTCACCACGCACCAGGGATTAGCTATTTAAAGTTCAGTCGCTCCGCGCCACAGAAACCTTTTGCGTGTTGCCAAGAAGGACGCGCCAGGGCGCACATTTCTGGGACGCGCTCCGAGGACACTCATTTTAATGAGGGAAGCGACAAGACAACGCGGATAAAGTGAGAGTAGTGGTGTTTCAGCTGGGAACTAATCAAGAAATCCATTTTCCACTGCCTGTCTTCAAGAATACAAGTTTTTTTTCCTCCACCAGGTAGGTCCTACTTAATCTACTCAAAACCCTCAAATTAAAGACTGCTACTTCTTGAACGCAACTTGACTGCAGTTCAGGATCTTTAAAGCTCTATTAAGTCAAAATAAAGGGTCAAGCTTGGATATTGGATGAATATATTCCTCCACATTTATTTTTTTGTTATGAAAAAGAAGTGTAAAGGTTGCTTTTTCGGTTCTGGAGCAGGAGGTGTGTCAGTGGGAGGGTTCCCTGGTCATAAATAAGCCTGTCTGGTATGCCGAGGTCTTTTTCTGTGGACCTCTGTTTAGTGAAAACAACTTGTCAAACTTTATTCTGCACGCCCGAATAAATCACCTATTATTCTCTTTAACTGTCCAGTCGGTCAGTTTAATTGGCATCACTGATTGTTTCGAATAATGAGGATTTTAGAGCAATTAAACCTTCAAATGTAACATTTTATTCCACGCTTATATAAGAATATAATGAACGTTTCCAGCATGTAAACAATCATGTCTTTAATAGATTATTGGTGGAGACAGAGAGGAGATGAGTGAGGCGTAGTGCTCCAGATGAAAGCTCAGATTATCCCGTCTGGCTCAACTCCTCATTCAACCTTCCGCCTGCACGCGCGCTCAAGCCTACACCCATGCACGCGCATAGCAAATCAGCACGTGAAAATGTAAACTAAAGGTGTTTCGAGCAGCAAAACATTACGAAGCAAGTGGTGGATGAGGTTTCTTTACTTAAACGTGGCAACAACTACACAATTACAGGTTAGGGACTGTATGAAAATAATAATAGGGAGTCAGAGAAGGAGAAAAATAATATAAGTTTTTGGTTTCTTTTGGCTGACAGCAGGTTAATCTGACTTTTTGGGGAAGTATAAGACAGTCATTTATTTCTTTTTCATCCTAAACTTACATTTTAATTCATCTAACCCTTGCAACATTGCTTAATAGATAGTGAAAGGATGAGTGTTAAGAGTTCAAAGACAAAATGAACAACCTTGTGGAGCGCCCTGATTTTCTGCATTTTTAAGTGAAACCGAATGGCCAGCTCCACTTCACAGCAGGTTTGTTGATGCATTAACACATAAGTTACATTTTAATTATGTAGCTGAACCAAATTAAAGCAAATTATAACAAAGTACTTGAGTATTTTACTTGGTTACTTCACAATAACCAACATTATTGCCACTGCTTGGTCCGTCTGTTGTGTGAGAGCTCTATGGAAACACCTTAAAAGCTGCTTTATCCACTGGCTGTGATGAATATGAATAAAAGAGGATTGTATGCTCCTATTAATGGACACACACACACACACACTCATACACACACTCACAGACACACACTTGTGCAGGTATACATGCACAGTGTTGTTCGTGCGTCATTCAGCCTGGCAGGCCTGTATGAGGCTTTGTGTAGAGGGCAGTGACACAGGACTGCACTTTTTTTTTTTTTTTTACATAAAACCCCTGGGACCAGCCTGAAAAAACGGGAGTTCAGAGGAAATGTGGATCTGTGGGAAGATCGTTATCATGTTACTGTAAGCGCATGTGCTCTGCTGCTTGCTTTAACATTGTTTACAAAGCAGATAAGGGGCTCAGTGTGGGCAGTGGAGAGAAAACTTGGGCCAGTGTTTGGATATGGAGAATATGACGGGGTTACGCTTAGCAAACATGTTAAATCTCTTGCACATTTCCCTGTAAATACTTGGATGTGCACAAACACGCACTTAAAATGACGAAAACTTCTAACTAAAAAGCCACTTGTTGTTCATTTTTCTTCAGAAGGATTGCACAATTTTCAGCTCCATGCATGAGCCACCACCAATTGAACAAGTCAAACCGCATTATTCTGGAGCTGCAAAGGAGAAAAATAGGTCAAGATGCAGTTTCAGACCAGCATCACTCCTGATTTTTCACTTAAATTATCATTCTTTTCCATCCCAAGCCTTGTTGTTAATACTTTTTGGTCCTTATCTTCTTCTTCTTAGACTTGAACTCTCTCCCATCCCATCCTCTACCTCCTATTTATCTCTTCTTCTTCCTCCACTTTTCCTCCACTCCCTCTTCTCTCTGGTCAATGTGGGAACTGTTTGTGCTCTCCAGGTGTGTTTGTATATGTGTTCGAGGGCCATTTGAGGTTGTTTTTCCTCCTCCAGGCCTTTTCAGGCTGCTGTGCCGCTGCCAGACCCTCACAGCCAAACGTGATCTGGACCCAAAATTCCTCACACTGACCAGGACTTAACATTGTTTCTGTAAAACTGCCTCGCACCCTTGTTTTTATGAGAAAAGAGAGTGTGAGTGTGCGTGTTATTAATACACAAGGAATTTATAGTCTGTGTACAAGTATAATGGAACTAGGTGGGGTCAGCCTTTGCTGTCCCTGTTCTCTTTCCTTTACATCGTGTCCTACACTGCGAGTTCTCATTCAATGGGCAGAACCTCTAAATTTACCAAAGCATAAATGGATTCACTGTGTCTGTAAATGGGGTAGGATTTCACAGACACACCTGTGTGAAAATGAGAAGGGAGGTGCATTAGATGGTTAAGAACTGAAGGAGGAAAAAAAGCAAAAAGAGAGAGAGAGTGAACACAGAGATACAATCAAAAATCTTACAGTTTAAATTTTTCTGTAATGTTTTACAGCAGCTCTGTGTGATTCTTTGTGTGTGTGTGTGTGTGTGTGTGTGTGTGTGTGTGTGTGTGTGTGTGTGTGTGTGTGTGTGTGTGTGACTGTGTGTGTGTGTGTGTGTGTGTGT
>JAPZDV010000016.1:11686152-11703164 GCA_029814665.1 Acanthurus lineatus
TGTATTGTTTTACAGCAGCTCTGTGTGATTCTTTGTGTGTGTTTGTGTGTGTGTGTGTGTGTGTGTGTGTGTGTGCATGTGTGTGTGTGTGAGCAGTCACATCCCTGTGAACTGAGTCAAGCAGCATGAGGAATCAGAGGCAAACAGTGAAAAAAAAAGGAATAAAGATGTTAGCCAAACAGTCTTGTCCCGTGTGTTGCAATCACAGTTTACTGTTTGTCATGAGGCATTCGAATTCCCCCTTGTGTGTGATTAATGAACAGTGGGCTTATTGATTTATCACACTGTTGGATTTTCACATCAGAATGAAAGAGGCTGTTTTCAGCTCTAGTCATTTTACAACTTTATCTAGGAATTTTTGTAGTCTTTTGCATTTCTTGTCATTTTGCAGCTATTTACATTTATTTTGAGTCTCTCTAAGATCATTTCACATGTTTTCGTAGTTGCTTTGAGTCTTGTTGTTTTTGTATTATTGTAGTCATTTTGGGCGTCTTTGTGGTTATTTTGCATCTGTTTACGGTTGTTTGAGTCTCTATCTGGTCATTAAGCATCTCTGCGTAGTCATTTTGAGTCACTTTGTGGTCATTTTTTCCTCTCTGTAGTTGTTCAGAGTCTTTTGGGGTAATTTTCTCTCTGCATAGGCAGCCTGTCTCGCCTCTCTTCTGTTTTTATTAAAAGCATTAGATAAGAGGTAGAAAACTCAACTTCTGATAGTTCATATCTCATAGAAGCAACTCTGGTATGTGCTCTCTATAAAACCAACCATCCCATCCTGTCATCCTACAATTTATCACCTCCTGCTATAAAGTGATCC
Organism: Acanthurus lineatus; assembly: GCA_029814665.1. Taxonomy (NCBI): domain Eukaryota; kingdom Metazoa; phylum Chordata; class Actinopteri; order Acanthuriformes; family Acanthuridae; genus Acanthurus; species Acanthurus lineatus. The sequence goes on from JAPZDV010000016.1 coordinate 11,686,967, forward strand.
AAGAGCTATTTCAGTTGTGATGGTGGAAGGACTCTTGAGATGGTTTATGTAACGCAAAGCCTTTGTGGACACAAGAAGAGAGTAAGTCATTGTTTGACAGGCTGTTTCTGTGGCTACTGATGTTTGATCCTCTAATGACTACACGTGGAGTTTTAAGCAACTTGCGGCAGAAAAAGTGCACAACAGCTGCACAACTTTTCCTTTTCCACAAAGCATCATTACAATAGAAACTGCAGAGATCCATCCGTCTGCCCCATTTTACCTGACCTACTTCTTAACCTGATTAGACTAAAATAAATACCTTTTTTTTTCACTCTAAGTAAATACAGCTCACTGCCGACATGTGGACCTGGCTTCATCTTAGATAAAAGGACAATCGTGGGAAAATTTTGCGTTTAAATGACTTGTTGCTCAGAGAATCAGATCAGCAACATATGCAGTGTTCGTCAGAGATTGGGTGCATATTCAAAGCAGATCTAGGAGCTTTTATTTTTAAAAAATTATAAGCTAGCTTTAGCATCAGTTGAGACAAGCACCCGTCTGCCCGCCAGTCATAACTTGACTGACAGACAGATGACCTCTATGTAATCTGTTTGGCTGTCAGAAGAGGGTTTAACAATACCTCTGGCTGCCGTAGCCCGCTGACGTCCTTTTCCAGGATTAGGTGGCGTGGAGGATGATAATGGCGTTGTAAATACTGACTGACTGGCTTGTTGCTGGGACACCGCCATTCAGTAGTGTTGTCAGCTTACATTAGGCTATCACGTTGCTGAGGTGCAGGATCATAATTCCATTAAACTGTGACCTGGTGAGGAGACAAGGAGCTGTCAGCGCGCCTGGACAATCACGGATGCTGCCAGTGTGACAAGGCAGCTTAAATGAGGGCTATTCAGGTGAAGGTCCTGGAAAGTTTCAGATTAAACTTCATACTTGAGAGAAAGTTTGTCACTTTTTGAGTTTAGAATGGAGTTACCTCTGCTTTGTTTGATCTAAAGGGAGAACTGTGCATTAAAAAGACCCTTTGGTTTTGTCCTTGTTATTTTCTTATCTCCTGTCTTATATTTATGTCTGTCCATCTCAATCTCTCTGCAGGACTCTCTACCATCATGGGTGTAAAGATGCTGCAGTGTTTTCCTTTCTACAGACGCTGTAAAGAGCGCTGCAAGAGCAGACAGTGCCCCCCAGCGGCAGGTAAGGCGCAACTGCACTCTAACCATTAAAGAAAATCAAACAAAGACCAATTAAAAAATCATTTCTTGGCAGTTTGGCCTGATAAAGCCTTACATTATACTCCCATCTTCTGCCCCTCAGTCCCCATCGAAGAGATGAAGCCTCGTCTGTGCTCCACCACATCCTGGAGTAGTGACAGTGATGGAGCAGGAAGCCTGAGTCGGGGCTCCCAGATATATTTCTCCACCAAGGCCAGGCTGTCTTTTAGACACCAGCTGGACAGCAACATCAACGCAGTGGACGCCACCAACTGAAGAGGGCTGCAGAGGAGATAAACGGACTCCTGTGTCAAAGTTGTGCGCTGCACATGTATGCTCGGAGCCTGAGGTGCAGACCTGGCAACCCGATCGCTGAGTTAACACATCTGATGCCACCTTTTTAGATGTGGTCAACAGTAGTTGTGCACAGCCACAGTTCGCTTTTTAACCTCCTGCTGCTTGCCGCCCACAAAGCACTCTCGATGAACAACAAAGGACGAGAAAAACAGACTTTGGTTTTTAAATCTTTGTGCATTATGATTTCATAGAACTGAACTCTGAGCAGATCCACTGCCCATACAGACATGAAACAGATGAGAGAGACGACAACATGGACATTTGTTTACAGCATTCACAACCAAAATGTGCATTATTTTTTTTAAATGCATTTTTTTAAATCATTTTTTTTGGATAATGTTTTTGGAAAAAATTACTTTTTCAATTTGCTGATGAAAAAATCACCCATATGAAACGAGATGTTGCACGAAGCAGGATGACGAAGTTAACCTTCAAAATACTTCATCATGAGAAATCATCGTCATCATCTCAGATTGAGTCAATTTCTTACAAGGACTGGCTTTACTTTCTCATCCTGCTCTGTTGCAAAAGTGCTTTTCACTTAAAAATCTGTAATAAGTTTCATTTAAAGGATTAGACGTTAACTGTAATCCTACAATGGAAAAAAAGGTGAAAAAACTCCCAATTACATGGCAACTATTTTCACTAAGTTTTGAGTCTAAAAACTCAACAGCTGAAGTTTTAATGTGAACTTAAATTTTTTTTTGCCAACTTTTAATCTTGATAAATATTTTTTTATTACTGACAAAAATGAGCAATATTTGAGTTTAACATCTAAAAAGTTTGTATTTTTAAAAAGCTGGGAACCTGATTGGGAAAAAATGTAACAAAAAGATCAGCAAAACCTTTGCTATTTTTTTTCATAACTAAAAAATTGCCTTGAAATAATGTTTTTGGTTTTGAACATATTTTCTTACAGTGTAGAACAAATGCTTGAGGGTCATTTTAACTCCATGTATAATATTTGCAGACCAACTTTGAGGATTTTGAGCTGCTGTTTTGGTTTTTGCCTCCTGTTAGTTCCTCTTTGTGAAGCATAAAGGAAACTGAGCTGCACAACAAAACATATTTCTGTTACCAAGTTTATCGTGGGTGGCTCCAGCTCGCTCTGATAATATCTTTTTGTTCAACATGTTTATAGTGAAAAAAAACTGGTTCCTGGTTACATTTGATATTAAAATGTATTTACTTTCTAAAGTAATCTCTAATTACTGACTTTTAGGATAAACAGGGTTCTGTTCTTGCTTAATATTAACAGATATGAATGTAATTGCTGGTCCCATACGAATGTAAAAAGAAAACTGCTGAAATTCTTTCACTGAAAGCTTAATTTTTGTCCTTTTATAAAACTAATTGTCAGCTCCGCAAATCTACAGTGCACCATTAACCCAGTAATGTTATTCTTTAATAACAAAATAACAAAAACATACATGAGTACAAATGTCTCCAGTGTGTTTTTATTGCTGGTGAGTGTGAAGTTTCGCAGCATTTAGGGGAAAAGTGACCTTTTAATGTGAACATCCTTTCAGTGTTGATGGTTAAGAGTATTAAAAATGTTCCATTGAGTTTGTCTGTTGAAATTCTGGCTGCACTAGTTACCTGTTGGAGGATGGGAATGTTGTCAAATAACCTACTTTTACAACAGGATTTGCCTGTAATAAATTTTATTTCTAAGGTCGACTTAAGTATTAATGAAATCTTTTCTGCATTTTACTTAATAACTGTCTGTGAGCATTCAGTCCAAATTTGGTGACAGTCTTAACAATTATTCAAAGCAATATATTGGACAAGGAAGATGCTGTCACCCCCTGGAGACCCAAACTGAAATTACCTGTAGTTCTTCTTAAACACCGATTACATTACTGATTTCAGGACAGATTTTGCAGCAGTAGAAGTCTGCTTTCATGGTCAATTTGGGCACCAATAAGGAGTTCATTGCTTTAACTGACACTTAACCATCGACACTGATTGGACACCTGCATTAAAAGCTGTGGACTTTTCCATTTAATATGGGAATCACATACAAACAAATGCAGAAAACATAGCTACAAAAGTAATGAACTTTATTTCTTTTTGTGGCTCTGATCATTCTTAACCACAGACAGTGTATCTAGTCAACAACATTTATTTCAGGAAAAGTTTTCTGGTATTAAAATAAAAAAAGCAATAAACAAAAGCAGTCTATAGACAATCTTCCTCAAACCAGTGACCACTTTTTGAAGTCATCACTGCATGTTTTTGGGTTTAGAAATGACGCCGTCTGGATAACGCTTCTTGAACCGAGCAACAACTTCAGGATCTAAGAGATGAATGCCATCAAGCTGGTTTCCGAGAGTTATCCTGCAAGTAGAGGAAAATAAATAAATAAATCAGCACATGTAAAATATTCAGGACAGTTACTTGGCCTTTATATTAGTGCTTGATGATATGTTACCAGTTGGGCTGGACGTTATGGGGTCGACCGAAAAGCTCGATCTTCCTGGTACCGGGCGACAGTCTCTCTATCATGCCGTAGATCTCGTCTGGTTTGTGGCTGGTGGAGCGGACCTGGAATAAGGTGTTTGAAATGTTATGAAGAGAACTTTTCAGGCTGTGGCAACCATACGGCGGTAAATGCAAAAGACAGAAGATATAATCAGTTACCTCGGCCACAATAACATCACAGTCCAAACCTCTGTTGAAGCCCTGAGGGTTTCCCTTTACACCCACCTGAGGAGAAACAAATCACATGGTATTATTAGTTTTCAAGGTACATACAGCATTTTATGAATAAAAATCAAGCACTTTCAAGGTCTCTTCACATTTTAAGCCCTTATAATCACATGCCAATTGTACTATAAATGTGATAACAAAACACAAAGTTTAAGTAATTCAAACATAAACGTACTAGACAGTGCTCCTTCCCGTGGTTCAGCCAATGGCCTGTCCTTCCTGTGCGGATGATCCTCTGAAGCTGGTTGGTTTTCACCCAAATGATTTCATCGACACGCTCGTAGCTGAGAGAGGGAAAAGAAAAGAAATCACAAGGTGTTCTGACAAAAATGATGTACTGATGGTTGCTAAAGCACAGAAGGACAGACTTACCCCCAAAGACTGAGACACTCTCTGCCCAGCTCCATGGCCCTGCAAGACAAGAAGTTGGGCAGATGATGCGTTTGAGCAGACAAAACTGTATCTGGGAGTGCAGAAGTATTGCTACATGCTGTCCTGCTGCTAAAACTTGATTTCACTTAATAAGCATGAACTTTTTTTCTGGAAAAAACTCAAAAAAGGGGAATTAAGTACAGCTTTTCTGTCTGGGTACCACTGTGAAAATGAGAGAATAGCGTACAGAAATTAGAAAATAAATCCTAGAAAAATTAAAGCTGTTTCAATTTCAGATCATACAAGAGTATTGTTGAGTATATGCACAGCTTAATGATTTAACAAATAAATAACTGAATATTACAGAATACTACACGCTGAATTATTGTATAATGTTATTTTACGTTGTCAGTCAGTTTTGCACCAACAGGTATGACTTTGTGTTGCATATTGTTGTACATCTCAGCGGAGGACTTTGGAGACCGTTTGGACCGTTGCAGTTACCTGCCGGTGACCCAGAGGAAGAGGAAGCCGTCATCTTGCAGGATGGGGATGTTGAGTTTTCTCATCTCGTCATCGGTCAGCGTGCCGTACGGCAGCTCCATGTGGATGTCCCACGGAGGGTCGGCCATCACCACTGCAAATTTACCCAGGATGGACACGTCCAAGTAACGGATATCACAGCAGATCCACTGCAAATAGAAACACAACCTCTGTCAACATCTGTCTGTCCCTAGCGCTCCTACCCCAGTTTCTTTCCTCATCCCTCCCATCTCCTTCTCACCTGTGAGGGGAAGAGTTTGCCCACGTTGCTGTCTGCGTCCCCTGAGTGAAGTCCAAGCTCTGTGGACCCGGCCTGGGGCCCCAGGAGGCTCCCCTCAGCCTCTGGGGGGCTGTCGATCTCATAATGGACGTATTTGCAGGTGTCCATGTGGAAACACGTGTTGAGGAAGGAGCAGTCGCCAAGGCTTTCGTCTGTGTGCTTGTTGATGATGCGACTGAATGAAAAAAACATCACAAAGTGAACCAGCAGCATGAAAATGTTTATGCGATGTAATTCTGTTTTGTAGGTTAATGTTGGAGCAATAAGATCTTTCTAGGTATGAAATTTAAAACTTTACTGTTGTATTTACTATAATGACCTCCTCAGGACAAAGGCTACATTTTCCCCCTTTTTTTAAATACTGATTTTTGTTTTTATTTAATAAATCTGTTGCTGCAGTGGTGTGTCCGGGATGAATTACTTCATAGTTTAGGGAGACACAAATACAGATAAAAAAGGGATTTCAGGTGTACTAAGAAAACTGACCGGAAGTGTAACTTGGTGCACGGCTGAGGTGTGTCCCCGGAGCGTACACACTCCTCTTTGGTCCCGTGGTCACAGAACTCCTGGACCTGAGCTCGACCACGAGATCGGAACTTCTCCACGATCGACTGCTCCTTAGCTGTGCTGGCATTGAGCAGCTCCAAAATCTCTCTGCTCACCTGAACATAAACAACGTTTACAACATGTCATATCAGTAAATACTCACGAATCCAAACTGTTGTGCTGTGAGACTAATGAGCGGATGTTGGTTCTCCCTCCTACCTTCTTACTCTGCTGTTCTTTAGTGGACTGTTGGTTAAGCAGGCTTTCTATCTCCATGTCTACGTGAGATGACTGGCTTTTGCTGCTCCTGCCCTTCTTCTCTGCTCCGCTCCCTGATGCCGAGGGCCCAGCCAGCTGTGTGGAGGAAGCTGGTGTCAAAGAGGTGAAGGAAGTGTGTGGAGGAGAGGCGGAGCTCTGAAGCGAGGGAGAGAAGCCCGGAGCTCTTTTGTGGTGGGTTTGATCTTCTGCTTTTCTTTTGACGCCAGTCCGCTGGGCTCCAGCTGCAGATCCAATCATGGCCCATAGTTTTGTGTGATCTACTGCTACCACAACTGATGTTGAGGCAGTGGCAGAGGAGGATCCTGAGGTGGGCTGCTTGACTTCGATGAGCTCCTGGGCGGAGAATTTTAGCAGCAGACTCTGGATGCATCCATGACTGACGGCTGTTTCTGACTGTTGAAGAAAAACAAAAAAAAAAAAGAGACAGAATTAAAAAAAATAAACAATACAGAGACATGGATACTTCAAGCATGTCTATGTCTAAGACACAGACTTACACTGTTGAGTTCATTTGTAATGGCGAGGGAGTCTTTTGGCAATGATAGACTTAGATCAGAGAGATATCCAAGCAGCCTTTTCTCTAGCTCAGGGTCTGGTGGTTTTTCCGTCTCTTCCTGAGGAGGAAATGGTGCAGACGGAGCCTGGCTGTCTCTCCTGGCTGTGGAGCGCTCTGTGCTTCTGCCAAAATCTGATCAATGAGAGAGAGAGAGAGAGAGAGAGAGAGAGAGAGAGAGAGAGAGAGAGAGAGAGAAACTCATCATCATCAACTACAACAAAAACAAACACAAAAAAAACTTACACTTAAACCGTGGAAGTTTATATTCTATTACAATATTAGACGATCAATTATTTCAACATTTGGGAAAAGGTGAGGTACAACAAAAAGGTGAAGTATGTTTGACAGATGTCCGCTGGTTGCTAGTAAACAGTAGTATATAGTAGTAAATAATGTGCAGATATCACTGTGGCCTCGGGTAAAATACAAACGAACAAACGTGTATTTTTATTTATTCTTAAAAATTTAGGAACTTAATAATTAATTAGGTATGAATTCTAGAATGACTACTTTAGAGAGAAATAGTTGCTGATCTGCTGGTGGTCGCTCTCTGGTCTGAACGTACCTGCGGACAGTTGTGCGGGGTCTTTCCGCCGCCGCTGCAGCCTCTCCCGCAGAGAGTCCAGCTGCTTCTTGTGTGCCTGAATGTTGCTCCATGTGTCCGACATAACGAGCTCGATAAAACAGTAACACTGATACCGACACTGGTCAGAGCAAACAGTGTTTAGACAAAAGTTAAACACCGCCCGCTTTGTCGGGAGCCAAGAATGTGTGGTACGCTGCAAAAAGCTGCCGGAGCACCATCTGAATTTAGAGATTAAACGTTCCGGCTGGTAAGTGTTGTGTAAAATAAATGTAATGGCGAAATTATTATCTAAAAATCTAAATTAGAATATTAAAATTAAATATTTACCGAAAACTGCATTGAAATCACGAAACCTACTCACTAAAAACCTCTCTAGTAATGTTCAGAAAGGTTTTTTGACGGATTGTTTTTGCGTGCGGACTACTCCAATTTCCGGTTTCACTGGAATTAATAGCTCGTTTCCTGTGTGCTAAAAGTAATTGATGCGTGCTTCACAAAACATTTTTTTACGTTATTTTCTTTACATTAACATTGGAATATTTAATTTGATACTAGTTTTATAATTTGGTGCATTTTCCTCCACGCCAGCAGTCGCTCTTCTTCGCTGTCACGGCTAAGCTAGCTCAAAGATGGCGGAAGACGAGAAGAGTGGCGAGCCTGTCGGTGACAAAAACGAACTGGAAATTTTAAAGGTACTTATTCTAAGTCAATTCGTGTACAAGTATATTTATCAAGTGTCTGACTCTTGGTGTTTGGTTGATTTTTCTTGAGATCAGTTTTGAGTATTAGCTGAGTGTGGTCCCTGAACATCACGCTGAAAGACTAGTTACTATAACAACTGTCTGCAGCGGTCACGCTAACTTACCTGTTTTGGTTATCCGCCTTTATATCATATAATGCGGTATTAATGTGTGTAATTAGAAGCTTTTTTGTTTAATGTGTAGAATAGCCTCCGTTCTTTCATTTTGCTACTTTAAACTCTATTTAATTGGCTTGCAGTGTGCATGCTTTGGTTACATCAATTCTACTTCTTGCTGAGTCACTAGATCGTCAGTTTTCACATGGACTAAAGGACAATAATCCTCCAAGTTTCTTGTGCAAATTGGTATTCTACTACATGCAGATTCTGGGAAAAAATGTGCCTTTGGTCTGTTTAAAAAAAATTTTTTTTCAACATCCTTCCCTCCCTCATCTTTCTCCATGCCCTCCCAACACAGGAGCTGGTGGATGAACTGTATAATTTTAGAGACAGCTACTTTGAAACTCACAGTGTGGAAGAAGCTGGAAAGAAACAAAGCGATGTTGCACAGGAGATAGAAAAGACTTTGAAGAAGCTGGAAGAGAAAGAAGGTGAATGTTGTATTTACCCTCAGTTACAATTTCGTCTTTAATTTGCAAAATATCATTCACACCCGCTGCATCTTTGTGTTTCTGAATTCCCACAGATCTTTTTAAAAATGAAGTAGAGTTTCTGCTTCAGAAGGGCAGGTGTCTGAATGCAGCTCCTGAATTTAGTGCTGTTGCAGAAGAGTGCCTTTCCCGTGCTGTGAAGTTGGAGCCTGGCCTGGTCAAGGGCTGGAACATATTAGGGGAACAGTACTGGAAAAAAGGAGATCTGACCGGTGCCAAGAACTGCTTCACTGGAGCTTTACAACAGGTAAAGGACAGGAAGAGAGAAGGGTGGTTTTTAATTTCAGTGAAGCATTCTTTTTCCTGGCTTATACATAAAGACAAAGAATACACTGGCACTCACAGATTAATTTTCTTCTCATCTATCCAAATAAAATGTATTACACATAATAAATAAGAAGAATATTCATTTTTAAGTACTGGTGCTTTGTTTGTTTTGGTACCACCAAATGGAATGCCGTTCAAGATTTGGAGTTGTACTTGCTTTTTCATTTGACTTTCCAAATAAAAAGCCATAATTTAAGCACCACATTCATAGATGATTGCATGCCTCCATTAAGAGTTTTACCAAGTTTTTCTGAAATGTTAACAGATCAAAATGAAACTTTAGAGAAAAGCAACTGATCTTGGACTATGCCTGAATGTGATGGTCTTTTCTGAATTAAATACTGGAAGCTCCCAAGAAATATCTTGCTATTACTTTATTACCAGTTTTGGTTTAAACTGTGTTTTGTGCTTTATTTTCCACTTCTGTAGAGCAAGAACAAAGTATCTCTACGCAACTTATCTATGGTGTTGAGACAGTTGCCAGTCGCTGACAGCGTCGCACATGGCAAGCAGGTGCTGGAGAGTGTAGACATGGCCCGACAAGCTGTCCAGATGGATGTGAAAGACGGCAAGTCCTGGTGTGAGTAGAGTTTGTTCATAAGTGCTTAAGTTATGACAGTGATTTTATAGATTTATGTTTATTATAAAATTATGGATTTTTTTCGTCAGACAGTAACCTCACAATGTCAGTGGGAAGTGGTGTCACTGTTACGATCATCACTTAACTGTCTTAATACCATCCAACCCCGAGACTGATGATGCTAGGACCTCAATTCTCATCCTCCGTCTTTGTATTAAAAAAGAAAATTGAGAGAAAAAATTCAGGAATGAGTGAAGAATTCATAATTTGTTTTGTGCTGTCTCAACTCTTTTGTCACCAGAATACTTTCATAACTTCAAACTGTATTTTGTCATTGTTTAACAGATGTCCTGGGTAATGCCTATGTGTCCCTGTTTTTCACCTGCGGACAGAATCCACAGTTTTCTCAACAAGCTCTAAGTGCCTATGCACAGTCTGTGAGTATTAAGCATTGAACATGTGCGTTAGAATCTATCAGCACTCACTGCACCATTGTACAATACTTTACTTCTTCCTCTTCTCTGTTTGTAGGAAACAGTGGAAAGAGCTGCCTCTTGTTACCCGGAGCTGCACTTCAACCGCTCCGCTCTGTTCCAGTATGAGGAAATGTTCGGGTCTGCGCTTGGCGGCTACAGCCGAGCCGCAGCGCTCGACCCGGGCTGGGTGGAGCCTGTAGAGAAGGAGAAGCACCTGCTGGAGTATCTGAGAAAAGTCACAGAACTAATTGAGAATAAGGTGGGTGAGGGTCTTACTCATTCTCACAGCCATTGCAATTATCTATGCAATCTGTTGTGACATTATGCCACTTTAGTAACATTTTGAAAACTCTTAAAACAATACTGGAACATCAAAATTTAAAAAAACTTTATTTTTTGGGAAAAACAAGTACATATGCCTGAACCTTTTTAATAAAAAGAAATGTATTTGTATTATACTTTTAGCATCACATCCTTGAAGTCAAACATTGACATCAAGATGACTATATATAAAAAATTTCACCACAAGGTGGCAGCAAAGCACAGCCATTGTTTTGCCCCTAACTTTTAAGTCTCTCCACCTCTTCAGGGGAAGGTGAAGGCACGCAGATTACGGACGATGCTCTCGAACCTCAACACATCAGCTTTGGGTCCCTGCTCCTCCCCTCAGTTCCGTTCCCCATCGGGCCGTGTGGGCAGCCTGGAGCCTCACACTCTTTCCTCCCTCAAGTCCGGTCACAATGCCGGGGTGGCAGCCATGGGCAAAGTGGTGTTCAGCCTGGCTTCTGAGGGTCGCATGGCCTTGTGAGTGCAGCTTATTTTATCAACAGTTCCCTTTTCTAGATGATGTTTTCTTGTGTTTTAGTATGGAGAAAAATGCTGAATATTATTTTTCTCTGTAGCACGTTTGGCATGGTGGACAGCGAGGAGACATGTATAGTGGTGATGGTGTACAACACAGCAGACAGCTGGGGCGTCCTGATAGGAGACACTGTCGTCATTCCTGAACCTCAGGTCAAGAGGAACAGTATAACACATAAAGATCAGGTCAGTGTTTCATCTGTGTGAGTCAATATGTACAAAATAATCTTTTATAAGTCCGTCAAAATGTTCTAACTTTCATATCCCCTCTCTCTGGCAGTCATTTGACTTCAGAAATATACGAGTGGACTCTCCTCTGCTCCTCATTGTCAACGGCAAGAAACAAAATGTGCACAGTCAGATTGCTGCATCTGTTAGCTACAAGCCCCAGAGCGAATGAGCTGAACAACAAACAAGAAAACCAATTTTTTCCCCTGGATTTTGAGGAAGTGTTTTGATAGTCATGGAAGTGTAAAGTTCCCAAAGTTTGTGCCTCTTTTATTTGTTTTTTTTGTAAATAATTATCACCCTGTTCATTTGTCTTAAGCGAGAGAATGTTCTTTATATTTATAATTATTTCTTTTTTGTATTCTGTTGTTTCGGGGACATCATCGAGTCCTCTTGGTTATGAACGATCCTGTTTGATGAAAATGTGATGTCAGTCTTGAAAGGTTACCCACAAAAGAAAATCTCTTTGTCTTAAACATTTTGTGTGTGTTGTGTCTCAAAACATCAGCTTTCAAAGTGGAGTCATAGAGCCACCAGGGGTCCCCAAAAATGTTGTTTGAGATGTACTTGTGGTGTTCATTTAACAATAAGAATTTTTCTCAGCAGACATCTGAACTTGTCTCAGTAGGAACAGCACAGGCTTTAGTAATAACATTAATACTGATTTTTTTTTTCTCTTATATATCTGGATGGGCCATAAAGGCATCCAGCTTAATGAATCATTAATTTCAATATTTACACCTGTGCTATCCTTAAGTGAAATTGTGTGAAAAAGGCCCAGTGAACAAAGGTTTCACTTCATTCTCTATCTGGTGTTACTCAACAACAACTTAAAAAAAGTGCAAAGTCACTTATTCTGACAATCTGAGTAAAGCTGCCATGCATTCCCATCCCAAAGTGTGGACCTCACTGAGTGCCCTTATACTTAACAATTACAGGCTCGGCACAGACTGAGCCAAATTAAACATGGCATTTATTACTTTTAGCCCAAAACAGTTACAGTTCAAAATGGCAATAAATACTACAATAATACACAAACACAGCACGACTACAAACTAATACTTAGTAATAATCAGTAGAACACTTTGTAAATAAATAAACATAGATTGGTTAGTGTTTTACAGTCACTATGAAACCTATAGCTGTCTCAGAACTTTTTCATGAAGGCCCGGCCTCTCTCCTTGGTGGGGGAGCTGAGCTGGAAGAAGGTTTTGGCTCCGTCAGCCTCCAGGCAGGAGAAGAATCTGCTGTCCCCCTCATTGCCCACAGAGACGAACTGAGGGCTTCTCTGAGGAGTTGCCTGATTAGCCACCCCTGAGTGACAAGCAAAGGGTTTGACGGATGTCTTTTATTGTTATACTGAATAAAATTCCCTTACGTAGACAATCAGCTCATTACTCCTACTGTTTTCTCATGATGACCACTTCTTGTGGACAAAACACACACAGCTGTGTCATCCTTTGTGCCACTTAACATCATTCTCTCTGTGCTTCCTTTTTGTTCTCATTAATCAGTTTGGGTACAACTTAAATAAAAGGACTGATTTAATGAAAGACAGAAAAACATTATTTATCTTAATTTGGCTTCAGTAAAGGTTAATGGTGTCTAATAAGGAGCAGATTTTTTCAACAACAGTTGAAGGATCTGCTGTCAGCATCAAAGCATTATGTAAAAATTTCAAAAACGTTTATTCCACTATCTGACAAACATTGTCTTTAGAGCTTTAAACAAAGATTATTTCTACTATTGATTAATCTATGGCCTTATTAATTCAATAATATGCCATTTAGCACTAATGTCTTTAATATTTCAACAGTATATTATTTAATACACAGGGAATTAAGAAGTAAATTCTTGTTAAAATGTTTAGTTTTTCACATTGTTAGCCAGCAAGTGTTTACAAGTCAATATGTTTGAAAGGAGAAAATTTGTAGCTTCCTATGCATAAACTTCCACAGTCTAAATCTGCCTCTCTCGTTGTGAAATATCAGCTCATCTCCTCACATCTTGTGAAGGCAATAATCCTAATTTAAACTGTTGCTCTCACCCATGTTGAAGTCGCGATGTCCTGGTTGCAGCAGTGAGTCTCTCTCCCCTGCACCCACCATGTTGCGCAGCCTCAGGGAGTCGTACAGCCCCTGTAGTTTCTGGTATTGCCTGTTCCTCTCCATCAGCCTCTCGGACACCTCGCTGTATTTCCTTTTATAGTCCTCCATCACCTGGAGGAGACAAGGTTTTACACATTCCTGTATAGTCTACTGAACTTGTTTCCAACTGTCTAACTTGCTACGTGCAACTTGTTAACATTGCACATATTAACACAGCACATTATCATTGATGTCACTGTGTACATTGATTTTACCACCCCTTTTTCTTTTTCAACCGCATCTACAGTAAAAAAAGATAAAGACAATGAATCCATTCCTCTGTCACTTCCCCAATGTTTTTCATGCAGCCTTGTCTCAGGTGTAAAACACTGCAATAAAGTGACCGTATTCAGTAGACTCATAGGGCATTTTAATATATTTTAATCCACAGTAGACTAACCAATCATTCTGACACTTGATAGCTTTCTTTGGGACTTTTATTTTAAAGGTGCCGGCATTAAATTGTACTTAAGTTCAAGAACTGTGGCTTACTTTCTTCAGGGAAGTGATTTCCCCCCTCATGGCACCGAGCTCCAGTTCTCTGCACTGGTTCTGCTGAGTCAGCACCTTTTCCATCTGCTTCAGCTGCCCCTCTGCCCGTGACAGACTGTACTCTTGATACATTCGCTCCTGATGGACCTGTTTACAAAGAGACTGACAAGCTGCACAAGCAAACTGACACAGACGGAGAAAAGACTCACACTATGTTCATACATACATACATACAAATAGAAAGACTTCTGACCTGATAGCTCCAAAAGGCCAGAGCACGAGCACTGATGTCCAGAACTATGTCTGGTCGCAGACCTGCCAGAACCATGGCTTTATACTCCTCAGATGGTGACAGCTCTGTCCTCAGGATGTCCAGCTTCCCAGACAGTGCAGAGGAACAGGCTGGGCAGACGGCAGGGGAGCGGCTGAACTCACCGGACCCATGTTGATCACAGAAAACATGTGAACAAGCTGTAACCCAGGCGAAGCCACTCAGCTTGGTCCTACACTTTGGGAAGTTACAAAGCAGTGTGTCGTCGCAGAGAGACATGGTTGTTACCGTAGAAAGAACTGTAATATTTCAAGTCAGAAACAAAAGGTTTAATCACATACATATTGAGTTTGAAAGATTATAATTACGTCATTGTAAAGCCAATGAAAAACATAACTGACCAAGAGGCCCCATATGTGGTGACGTCACACATCACACTGTCCTGGGTGTTAAATTTTATGTTAATTAATTTGTGTTCCCTTTTTCGTGAAATTTAAGGTAATAAAATCACAGAGAGTGGGGTAACAAATGCTAATGTTTGTGTGTGTGCATTTGTAAACATTTTGCTGATTGGTGCATTTCTAGTTTTCCCTTCTCAAAATTTTATTTAGGCTAAAACACTGTTATGTTAGTCATTATTCGAGATAGGAGCAATATATTTGAGTATTGATCTAATAAAAGACACAGGTAATGAAGAAAATTTGGCTGACTGTTTTTTGGTCCCCTTTAATCCAAAAAATGAGAGCTGAAGCAAACTTACACTTTCCTGTGCTATAATTTTCCTTCTCTAATTTTACAGCTTTGTAGCCAGGTCCCCTTTAAGAACTTCTTGATAAACTTTTTACATACCTGTAATTTTAGCGTCTAATCTAATACAAATAGTCAATAAGAAATAAAAGTACATGGAGAAATAACTTAAACCAACATTGCTAGCTTAAGGTTACACTGCTAGCTCACTATCACGTCAACTGCCGCTATGTGTTAGCATTAGCAGGCTAACAAGTAATTTAACGAGCTCTCACGCTAAATGTCCGCTTTTTGTTAAACTACTACTATTGAAAGAACTTTAACTTTCAAACCAACAATATTGTTAAGCGAATACATTAAATTTATTGAAATATCATCCCGTTACCAGTTGTCACTTTCAGTTGATGCTCAACCTACCTGTTACTCCTTTACACTGCGGGTGGCATTCTAGAAACAGATGACGCAATACAAAATTTGTAATCTGATTGGCTAATAACAAAATCTAAATATCAAAATTTGTCCAGAAATATGAGATGTTTTTTTTTTTAGCTTTTATTTCTTTTCTTTTCTTAGTTTTTCTTCTTAATCTCGCACATTTTAGTATCGGAGCCACTTTAAATGCATTTATTTTAAAGTTTAAATTACTAGTTACTAAGCAAATAAGGGTATTAATTAAAATCTAATTAACTGATGAATGATTTTCTATTGCAAGAAATTTATTGTGTTTGCATAATTGATCATAATCCAGTAGATTATAGATTAATCCATAATCCAGCCTAATAAGGCCTGCACAAGTCTTAAATGACTCGTGAATCTACCCACCAGCTGAAACAATAAGTTAATTAATTGACAACTACATCTATCTGAAAATTATATCTGAAAAGACTTTTTTTTCTTTTAATTTCTTGTTTCCAATTAGTGTTTAAGAAAATGATCCAAACCCTTGTGCTGCTTAATGGTATAACATTTAAAGAAATCCGGACTTTGTGTATATGCACCGTTTTCTATTTATGTTCCAGGTGATGCTCCTGAAGTCCAAACTGTAAGCCAGATAACAACAACAAAACAAAAGTTGCTTCCATTAAATCAAAACTGCCTTATCTTACACATCCTCTAAGTAGATGTATGTATGTATGAGACACCTACTTAAATATGACCCCTCTCCTCCTCCTCCTCCCACTCCTCCACCACCACCTCCTCCCACTTCTCTCTCTCTCTCT
>JAPZDV010000016.1:11720250-11735040 GCA_029814665.1 Acanthurus lineatus
TGATAGTGTTGTGATTCATCCCCTCGCTGCGGCTGGAGGTGCTTTGGTGGTCAAAGTGGAGGACAGGCGGTGGTGATGTAATCGCTTCTTCTTTAAATCTCTGGCTGATGTGGCGGTCAGCATGGAGAGATAAGCGTGGTGTGTAGAGAGATGAACTTGGCGCTACTGTAGATAAAAATACGCCCCATCAGCTTGTTTGCAGGTGCATAAGAGCCATATAGAGTCGGGGGGAAGGTTTGCATGACAAGAAAAGCTTTTATCTGGAGGTTCTGGGAGAGATAGTGGATGATTATGATTAAAGGAAGTGTGGTTAATGTGGCGTGCATCGTTGCTTCTTAACAAATGAGCAGATATCCTCCGCCCGTTCCGTCTTCGTTTTTATGAGCTCAAAGCGATCATGTGACCAAGAGGTCAAAGAGAGAGATAAGTCAGAGAGAGAAACTCGAAAACATGTTTTACAAGAACGTCAATGCTGCTCAAAAGGGAAGGAGGGCAAAGAGGAAAAAAAAAAGTAGCAGCTTAGACTTTTTCCTTTCAGTCATTCGGGCTGTGGGTCACAAATCTCCAACGTCAGATGTGTGGTGGTTTCATAACACTCTTTTATGGCTTTAAAAGTGGGTCTGACTGTCACGATGGTACCTTTGTGTGTGTGTGTGTGTGTTTGTGTGTGTGTTGCACTCAGCTGCTTCCTTGTCTGAAAAACAACTGGCCAGTCTGCTTGAGTCAGCAGCAGCGTTTCCTTAGATCAGCCAGACTCTCACACGAAAAAAAAAAAACAACAAAAAATGCTGGCACACACTCGCAGTTTACAGAGTGAAAAAAGTCCCCCACTGTGACTGATAAATGATTTGTTCCTGTGTTCATGTGTGACGCATTTTTACGCTTTGGTTGCTTTTCCCCATCAGGTCTGCTGACCTTCGTGAACTGCGCCTATGTGAAGTGGGGCACCAGGGTCCAGGACTTCTTCACCTACGCCAAAGTCATCGCCCTCATCGCCGTCATCATCACGGGCCTGGTGAAGATCGGACAAGGTGCCACTCGTCACTTCTCATATTATACCTCCCACAGTATCTAATAATTAGATAACTAGAGTCACTTATGTGATGACTTTAGACTTGACTGAACAAAATCAAAAAAGACCTGCAACTACATTTGAACTTGAACTCCACTGACTTGTATTTCTTTATCTCAACTCAAAAACAGGATGTTATTTAAAAAGTTTTCCACAAGCAAATTCATTTCCTGAATTATTAAGTGTTAACACTGTTCATTCCAAGCAAATCACTTAACTCACCCGTTTGTTTGTTTGAACCTGTTCAACAGCATCCAATCAAGTTGCAGGAAGAAACAGTAAAAAATGTTATATAATTGAGCTCCAGTTGTAAGAAATTATCTATCTGCATGGAGAAACTGTGTGATGGTCACATTACGTTTATAGGACTTGAAACTCAAAGTTTGATTTGTCAGTTTTGACTTGAGACTTGAGAGCAAAGACTTGGTCCCACCTGCTCGAAATCACTGCACGGAGATTAGGAAGCTGCTTCCTCTTGTAATTTCCTAATAATCAAGTAACTGTTGGTGGTTTTCCAGGTTACACACAGAACTTCGAGGACTTGTTCCACGGCTCATCTAAGGATCCGGGACACATTGCTCTGGCTTTGTACTCGGCTCTGTTCTCCTACTCCGGATGGGACACACTCAACTTCGTCACAGAGGAGATCAAGAACCCGGAGAGGTGAGGAGTTCAAGTGCCTTGAGAGTGAAACTGTGCTGTGGTTGTTTTTGTTCTTTTCCACTTCATCATATCAGCTGAAAGAACACTTTGGGTTAGATTTTCATACATGATAGCTTCACAATGAGTTTTTAGGAATGTTTATCCACCACATCATTCATGCAAAAAACATCTAAGTCTTTATTATGGATCAGATTGTCTTCACTGAGACCTGATTGAGTCTGGAAATCAAAATCTAGTGAGTACAAGTTACTGTTACTGTTAAACTTCCTGCCTGTGAAGCTGCCCCTCCACTGCAGCTCAAACAAAACAAAGAAGGAATTTTGCTCTAAAAATAACTTTTGATAATACCCCTTTAATCTGTCAGACTCGAACTGCCGAAGCCTCATGTGAGCCTCAGAAACTCAGGAACCCTGAAAAATTCTTCACATGAGAGGAAACTGAGCATCACTGTTAGAAAGAAATCTGTTAGGAACCAGCATGAACTAACCTGAAACCTGGAATATCATCCTTGAAAACTAACAAAAAATACTGTGTAGGTGAATGAATCATCTTTAATTGTTTATGATTGGCTAATGTCAACCATTGGATCAATAAACTATATTATGTAACAGAAAAACACTTGTAGCAAAGCCAGTTGATAAACCAAAGTGCAGAAGCAGGAATAAAGTGAAAACATCTTTATGGTTGATGCATGTACCAGCTTAACAAAGAGGGTTTTTGAATTGTTTGTTGTTTTAAGAAAGAAAAAGTCGTTCCTCAGTTTATCAACAAAAAAAATCAATCAAAAATTTAGAGATTTATGTTTTTTTTTAATTGGAAAGAAAGAATATGGAAAATTTAACTAGAAACTAAAGATTTCAGACACATACTGTGGAATTTAAGTGTAAAGCTGAATAAAGTTAGAATATTCCAAGTACAAGTAGCTCGGATTTGTACTTGAGTAAATGTACTCACATTCCATCACTGAAGACTGCACATGTGATTGGATCACAAGACTCTCCCACAGTTCCCAGGCAGATTAAGTGACAAACACCCTGCACTTTATCACATTCCCCATCCTCCCATCACCCACAGGTTGGACCTGCTCTCCAACCACTCACTCCTGAGGAACGCTGAACCTCAAAACACTCGTAAGACTCTGTGTCTCACTTCTGTCGCTGCCCTCTGCTGTTTGTCTTTGTGAACTGCAGGAATCTGCCTCTGGCCATTGCCATCTCCATGCCCATTGTGACAGTGATCTACATTTTGACCAACGTGGCCTATTACACCATCCTCCCCATCAATGCCATCTTAGACAGTGACGCTGTAGCTGTGGTGAGTGTATATAATAATGATGATGATGATGATGATGATGATGATGATGATAATGATGAATAAGAATAAGAATAATTTAATAAAACACCTTGTTCTGGCTCTGTACACACAAACTGCAACTTTAAACACTTAAATCTTCTCCTTCCAGACTTTTGCAGACCGGGTATTTGGTGTAATGAACTGGACGATCCCTCTGGCTGTGGCTCTCTCCTGCTTCGGAGGACTCAACGCCTCCATTCTCGCTTCCTCCAGGTGAGTGTTCACATTTGAATGTGTTTTTTGGCATCCCTTCATTACAAAAAACCCATTGACTCGTCATCGCTTGTGTCCATCGACTTTCGCTCATCACGTTTTTGTGTCTCACAAGGTTGTTCTTCGTGGGCTCCAGAGAGGGTCACCTGCCTGACTACCTGTGCATGATCCATGTTAATCGCTACACTCCCGTCCCTGCTCTGCTCTTCAACGTCAGTCAGCCCTCATCCTCGTCTTTTTCCTGTAGTTTCATTGTTGTAGCTGCTGTTTGAAGCTTGTTTAGTCACTTTGACTTACGATTTTTCTTGTTTATCTCTGCAGGGCGTCATGGCTCTCATTTACCTGTGTGTGGAAGATGTTTTCAGGCTGATCAACTACTACAGCTTCAGCTACTGGTTCTTTGTGGGTTTGTCCATTTTGGGGCAACTGTATCTGCGCTGGAAGCAGCCGGACAGGAAGAGACCACTGAAGGTAACTCACTTTAAATGCAGTCGCTGCAATAGCGCTCAAAAATAACAGGAGTATTTCCCAGATTTCCTTAAATTTTGTTGTTTTATATCAGGTTTTGATTTGTATTTTCACCTTTAAGGTTCTGTATAACTTTTTTACATATTCACAGTCATGATAAAGATCATCATCTCTAATCTCCTTTTTTTCCCTCTTTCTCTGTTTCTCAGCTGAGTCTCTTCTATCCCATCGTCTTCTGTTTCCTCACCGTCTTCCTGGTGGTGGTGCCTCTCTACAGCGACACCATCAACTCTCTGATTGGCATCGGCATCGCCCTGTCAGGAGTGCCTGTTTACTTCCTCTGCTGCTACACTCCGGCCCGCAAGAGGCCGCTGTGGATACGGAACATAATTGGTAAGGGAGTTGCAGGATTCTCTTGTGGCTTTCATACCTTTTACATCAATGTTTTGTGTTAAAACTGAATGCTGACCCCAGTAAAGTGTTAATGTGGACAGGTAGTGTCAGGAAGGTGCAGCTGTGTGAAGTAAAGATCTGACTTTGAAATTCAAATTTTAGATCTCGGCTTGAAAATGGAATATTTATTTAAAATAAAAAGAAAAATGAGAATGTGCAGGACAGATTTTACCAAAATATTTCACCATAAGTTGGTTCCTTAAGACACTAACCACTAACATGTAATGTTTTTTTTTATCTCAGTCAACAATTTTTTTAAAAAAAGGATAGACATGCTTGTTTTCAGGAAAAATAAGGGCTCTTTTGTCTCAAACGAGTGCTAGAAAAGGCTCAAACCAGTTGACTTGAGTTCAGTAATTTCTTCAGCTAGATATGACACAATGCTTTGCTTGAACTCAACACTGATTTTTTCAGCTTTTACTGATGTGATGTGAACTTAAATCGTTAAATCTGGTGTCAGTGTTTGCAGCTGGATTCAGGTGAGAAAAGGCTCCTCTAACATTTTCCTCTCCTTGTCTTTTTTTCAGCTAAATCCGGCGTGCTGATTCAGAAGGTTTGCTTCTCTGTTCTGACTGAAATAGACAAGACGGAATAGATGTTTGGTTTCAACACCCAGCCAGAGACTTTCAACACACAAATGTAGGAACCTGAACTCATCATGGCCAGTCGCTGGCGCCGCAAGGCCACAACGGTCAGAACACCTGCGCTCGAGCTGGACGGCAGCTCTCTGACCTGTCAATCACCCGCCGATAATGTTAATGATACATGAATGATGGCGCCCAGGTGCTTGTTGGCAAGATTTCACTTTAGCTGACTGACGCTTCAGAGAGAACATATAAGTGCGCTCCTGAAGAACCTGTTTCTATTACAGAACTGTACGTATTAGTAGAGAATTATTTAATTAATATCAAGGCAAGTATTTTGAATTTACATGCATGTTAATACATTTCTGATTTTTCTGCAAGGTGGAAAATTTATGGTTTAATTGTTCATGTGGACAGGAGAACGTCTTTGAAACTTAAAGCACTGCTGACCGCAGAAACCTTGTTATTGTTAATAGTATTTGCACAAATTTAAAAAAAAATGAGCTGTGAAGGAGATTCAAATGTTTCCACAGTCAGAAATGTGGAGAAAAAAAAGTTCATGAAGTTTTATACTTTCAGGTCTAGAGAAGTGAAGGGCTATTTTTTCACAAATTTACTAATTTTCTGCAGCGTTTAAGTGAGAGTTGGAGTCAGTTGAGCTGCAAATGTATTTATAATAAAATTATTTGTTCACAACATAAATGGACTTGTTTCCTTTATTCAGTTCCTGAGATGTTCATGAGAAAATGGATTCACGTGTTTTGTACTAAAAAACAAACATCCACACCAAAAAAGCTGTTTTGAGGCAGATTTTACATTTTAATCGTGATAATACATATTGCCAACCCGCTCCCACCCTTTCCTCTCCTCCATTCATAAATATGTACATAAATCAATATACTGTATCAGCCCGTCTGAACTATCCAATAGTGTCCTTCCATGGGCTTGCCTTGCCACCAGTGTCTTTGTTTTTAGCCGATGCTGCAGCCATGGGTTGGTTCTGCTTCAGAGGATTGTGGGTAAACGTCTGCCTCAGTGGACCTGCAGAGAGGAATAAAGAGGACAAATTTAGAAAGTGCTAGACTCAAAGTCCATGTGGTGTAGTTTTCTTTACAAACACATTCACAGCTCTAAAACTCAGTGTCAATGTCCTTGCAGCAAAGACATTCAAGCTATTAGCTCCAACTAACTAGCTGTTCCTCAGTGGCAAACAGCTGAAATGAAACTATTAAAGGAATAAAAAGTCTGTCTTGTGGTGAAACTGACCTCTGGCAGCCAGGTCCAGATGATTTTTGATTCTCCTCTCTCTCTCTTCCAGCTGCTGAGCCAGCTGTGCATTCTTCCAGCCTGAGCAGCAAAACCAGAGACAGAAATAATCAGTACTGCTGTAAATTAAACTACACTACTTAAAACAAATCCATCAAATGTTCTAAAGTTGTAATCCACTGAATTAACAGTATTTTTAGACACCAACCTTTCTTCATGCTTTCGATGAAGCCTTCATTTTTTGGCATGGTGGACTCCGGGTGTTTGATCCTCTCTGGGATCTTCAGTCTGTCTCTGATAAAGGGGTGTCTGAGCAAAGCCACTTGACCCAACGAGAAGCAGTTAGAGGTGAGCCAGTATGTAAACACAGCCTGTGGTTGGTTTGAAAAAAAAAGGATTTCAGACTCTGGTTAGATGTGTTTCCTAGTTTTCTCTTTCAGTTTAATGTGACAGGAAGGTTAAACCGCTAGAAAAAAGTTGATGAGTGACAGACTGACCGTGGGAAAGTTGATAGTGAGGGGGAGGATGACCAAAGGCATGATCCTGAACACGGTCTTCATGGCTCGCAGGTTGGGGTTGTCGATACCAGACTCTGCACCCAACTGATCAGAAGCAAAGACAGTGTGGTGATTTTTAAAAAAAGCACTCAACAAGTCATATCCAGATCATAACACCACCTGTCAAAAACTGCACAAATACCACTGGTCTTATAATTACACTGATTATTTCTCCTGAATGGCATTAAAAGAGCATCAAAAATACAAATTGATAGAACCTAAAACCTTCTGACAAGTTAGGAAAAAAGGTGTCTTGCCTCCAGGATGAAGAACATGGTTCCAGTGACGGCCAGAGGCAGGATGTAAAAAGGATCTGCGGCTGTCAGGTCTGGAAACCAGAGCGCGCCTCCTGTCTGCAAGCTGGGCACCGGCAGGTAGGCCATCTTCCTCAGTGCGATGAAGAAAGAGATGAAGACCGGTGCCTGAAGGACAAAACATGAGTGACAATCTGCAGAAAAGAAGACTACAAATCTTAAAACATACATCAATCTTTTTAACTTGTGTTGACATAAAACACAACAATGCTTGTTAAATTCTCTACATTGGACTACAGATGTGCTAAGGTGGAGATGTTAGTAATAACATAATGACAGTAAGACACTTTTAAGTCTCCAAGCTTCATTTCATTCAGTTTTTTTCCCCAACAAAAGGTCAATGTCTAGAAACTTGGACAAAAATCTTCACCCTGCTTTAATATATTGGGTGCATTGAGATTTTTCATCTTATTGGAAAGGTAAGATTCCTGGTTGGTGTTAATGTAATGGTGTCATAGCCAAATACAGAGTAACAGAGGAACCAGTATTAAGAGATAATACTGAAACTGACCTGCACCAGGGGAACAAGAAAGCCGCGTAGGGGATTTATATCATGCTTCTTCTGGAACAAGTTCAGGTCGGAGTAAGCTTTGGCGACTGCAACATGCAAACAACGTTTTGTTAAAATCCAATGAGGTTTCTACCATAGTCATCACTATCTAGGCTGTATCGTGGCTGAAAAGAATCAATGCAAGTAAAAAAGACAATTTTTTTTTTACATTCGAATTTGTTTCCACTCTGTTTGGCCTCATTCATCCTGGTAGTGAGTTTGGTCATGTCAGGCAGAACATTGTTCAGCTTGGCCGCCTCCCTCTGGCCCTTCACGATGACTGGAAACACAGCCAAACGGGCCAACACGGTTCCTGCACAAGGGCGAGGGATTAACAGAAACAAGAAAGAGGAAGAAGAGGATTAGAGAGGACACAGGAAATACACTAGACTTTGTTTGAGCAAAATACAACGTCCAAAAAAATGACACAACCTGCCTTCACTACTATCTAAGAATTCTTACATGTCAACAGATTATTACCTTTTTATTTTTTTTAAATCTGTGCTTACCGACGACAATGGCTCCCCACCAGGGCAAACCAAGATCTACATGAAAGAACTCTAACAAGTTCTGGACCAGCCCCACTGGTGTGTGGTGGGCCAAGCCCAGCTCTGCTAAACTGGCTTCTGTGGTCGCAGCCTGCAGGACCTCCACTGCAGTCGGTGCAATGTCAGCCGCCTGCTCAATGCCTGGTTGCGTTAAAACAGGGGTGGGGTCAGCGGACACAAGCCCTGGGGAGGAATTTGAGACTGGAGGGGGAGGAGAGATGTCCCGTGCTGGTACTGCCACGGAAACTGCTTCAACTGGAATCTGAAAATAATAAAAACAGGATTATATAATTCAATTAGAAGGTAAAAGAGGCCTCAGACTGATAATGTAACTTAAGATTTAGTCTCTTCTACCTGCTCAGCGACTGGTTGTGCAATGATGGGGGGTGAGTCAGCGGGCAGAGAGGCTGGAAGGCCAGAAGCTTCCACTACAGGAACTGCCGAGCTCCCACTCTCAGGTGGGATCTGGAAATAGCAATGCTATTAATATGGTGCAGGTTGACCACATTGAAATTCATGCACAGATTTACTGCATCAAAATTTCTCATGTTCTGGCCACAAAAATAAAGTTCAGTTTGACTTTTTCAAAAGCAGAAACACAGAAATACATTCCTGAACACATATACTATTAAAATAAAAAAAAACACTGATGCAATAAAAAAATTCTTTCAAAGGCAAAAGTTACTTAATATATCTTTGTAAAATAATAAACTATTTAAAAACAATATATCAACTTTTACATAATAATGTATCATTTCCACATTAAAATGTCAAAAACTTAAGTAAATCCACAAGCTGAACTTTAAAATTACATTTTAATTTTTTTCTTTACATAGTTTTAAAAAAAAGACTAACATACATAGTTAAAAAAAAAGACAAACAGGATGCACTCACTATTTCCTTTTGAGCTCTAATTGGGATAACCAAAGTCTTTTGAAGATGCACAACAGTGGCTCTTTCATTTTGCAGATAACATGTGCAACAACTCACCTGTGAGCTGTTGTGCCTGACCGCTACAGCATTCAACCAGAGGAACTTCCCATGCTGTCTGCGGCCCAGCAGAGTCCTGGCTGCAGGACCGTGACACTCAAACACTGTGTGCAGATGGGACTTCAGGAGCAGCTGCTGTTTGAAATGCAGACGCAAAGCGTGTCAGCCAGATGTACACACTACACATTAAGTACAACCTCTCCAAACACTTTTTTTTTTAATTAACAGAAAAAAACAAATCCTAATCATATGAACATAGTCATTAGTTGCAGCACTAAATGAGTTTGCTCTGTCAAAATGAACAGCTAAACTGTAGCTTCACTGATCTATTATCTAACAATGTGATTCAGTAGAGAAATGCATAATAATGTTGTGAGTTGTTGTTTCTTATTTTCACATGTACAAATTGTAATAAAGGAAGACAATATTTCAGATTTTCCAATTTCAGACAACTTCATTATCCGCTGGGGGGAGGCATATAGAAAAACAACTAGAACAAATTATAGCATGTCTTTTCATATACTGTCTGGTTGTTCTTTTAATTATCATAAAAATACCCTTTTTACGTTTTTCTTTATACTGTAGCATCAATACTCACAGCAATACTAACACTGCAGTGGTAAACTGTCCTACAAAACATCCTTTATTATTTGTTTCATGTGACCTCAAACAACAGAAACATTCACAGGTAATCAACCTGCCTAAATTATGGGCTACATTACAACACTTAATAAACTTAAAGTGGTGAATTTATTCAAAAGTTGTTGCTCAACTTTGAACATTTATTTTTGCTAAACATCCTCATTCCTGTGTCTAAAACTGATTTGAGTAATATTGTGACCTCTAAACTAATGATCTGACCTGTATAACATGTTCCCTTTTTTGACTGAACTTTATGACCTGAATCTGAGATAAACCAGGTGTGAAGCAGGAACTAATATAACCTCAACTACAGTGACCTCTAGCGGTACTTTACTTAGAGATTATAAAACACAGCTTCCAGCTTGAGACTAAACCATAGAGTTAACTTGTTTGGGATAAAGTCTGAAACCACAGCTGACTTGGGCTATTGGCAAAGCAACAGTCCTGATATCTTTACTTCAATAAAATTGTTGGGACATTTAGTGGCAAAGCTAATGGAGCCCTGCTAGTCTGTGGGGCCACACTGTTACAGATACAGTGACGTTACACTTCACTCAATAAAAAAAGAGTGTTTTTTAAAACATATTCTTCTGTACATGAGCAGCCCACGTTGGTTTTGATTAAATATCTGATTGACTGTTAAATCAAACATCGGAAGAGTGTGTCTTCACTGTAGAGGATGTTGCTGTCAAAGTCACACAGAAGGCATGCACTCATAACTGCGCAGCGAGGATGCTAGCCGGCTAGCGCGTTAGCCGGGAAAACTCGTTGTTTTCGTCTTCTTTTAGAAAGCACATATAAAGCAGCAGATGGGAAACAATACAGAAGACCTACCTGGTTCCATATGTGTGAAAGGGGTTGGCTGCCTCGGTTTGTTTTCCCCCTTTGAATCAGAAAACATCTTGCTAGGCAACTCGGAGTCACCCCGCTCCTGATGGCAGCCATGTTGGAAAATTACCTGCTACGGAAAGCGCGAGGAGTCAAACTTTCGTGGTAAACGGCAACAAACTTCGCCCATTCTTGTTATTCCCGTTTTGTTTTGCTTTCTTCGGGCAGTGCAGTGTCATTTTGTTGATTTATGGTATCGTTTCTCTCTGCCTTTTTTCGCTGACTTCAAGATAGTTTTACACACATTTTAAAAAAATGCCTATATGTATTAAATTAGTGTTCTTAATAAAAAGCTTGAAATATTTATTGATACAGAAGAATAACAATAAAAATGTGGGTCTGAAATTAGCTTTATCAGCATCAGAATTCTGATCAAGTCAAAAATTCAATGTATTATTTTTTTGCCGATGAAATTAAAAACACACAATGAAGAAAAAAAAAACATAAAATACATCTGCATCGTATATTTTATTTTTCAAATACATTCAGTATCTGCAATAAATTACACATTTCATCACGTTACAGTTTTTTATACACACTTATCATTGGTCTGAACTGAATAGATGTAAATTTAAAACAACTGTAAAGGGAAAACAAATATGTTTGTTCTTCAGTAAATGTGATTCATCAAAAAAAGTTTAAAAAGTAGAGTAAATAAAAAAAGAAATCTCATGAATCACATTGATCTTATCACACCTCTGAAATCTGGTTTTCTCAAAACACCAAAAATTCATTTGTTTTTTAGTTTCTTTAAATTTTTGTGTGGTTTAAATAAGGCAGAGTGATCTATCATCCTCTTGTCTTGTTTGACTTTAGCAAGTGCAATATTGCGAAATATCAATAAGCATCATTTTAAAAGTAAAAACACAGTCTTGGGGATCCCCATCATGCCAATACTCATGTGTTTTGTCCTTGATATTTCATCTTAATCCTGCTCTGAGGTTTGCTTTGACTTTTTTCCTCTGGTCCGTGAACAAGGTAAACACCCAGGAGTTTTTACTTTCCTTTTACTATCCTCTAGTTGTGTGTCAAACTCTCTAGTCTCTTTTCTGGCACTTTTCTCTAACAACCTCATCTGCTGCTCTGGTAAACCTGAGTCACTCAAACTTAATTTGCTAAAGGACTCTGTCAAAGTTCTGACTTCTGGATCATTTTTTGGATCAGATTTTCTTTTGTTACGACGAAAAAAATCTCGAAATGATTTTGACTTCTTTGAACCAGATATTTTACCCATTCTGTCTTTATTGACTGTATCTGTTCCTTTTGGCTGAGAATCCTCCCTTCTTTTTCCTTCAACACTGCCAACTTCCTGAATCTCTGCCAATCCTCCGCTTCCTGCAGATCCCTCCTGTCTATGAGGAGAGTCTGCTTCACTTTGAGCATCTTTATCCTTCACATTTTGCTGCTCTTTGGTCTGTCTCACCACACTCGCCCCTTCATGTCCTGTTTGTGTAGAAATGAGTTTTCCTTCTGGTTTATTCTGTGCAGGATCATCTAATCTCATGTATCTCTGATCTCCATCCTGATCATAGTCATGTTGACTCTCTGATTGACCTTTTCTCTGTTTATCTATATCTCTAATTTGTTCCTTGATCTCCATGTCATCTCCCTTATTTCTTTTCTGTTGCCCTTCTCTTTCATAGCTGCTGCGGTTGCCATCTTTAAAATGAAGGCTGTGATGTGGTTCAGCTTCCTGTGAACTACCCAGATTCTCATTTATGTTCAGTTCAATATCACCTAATCCTACCTTGTCTTGATTTTCTGCATCCCTGTCTGGATAATCTGTCCCGGATTTTTCCTTCTTTTCTGACTCCTCATCATTTTTGGTCGTCTCAACCTTTTCTGTATTTACATCCTTCATGCTCCTCTGTTCCTCATTCTTCTCATCCTGTTTGTTTGGAAGACCTAGTATCATATGCTCATCACTGAGTGCTGGTTTAAAATCAGAGTGAGTATCTGGTGTCTTTTGTCTTTCACTGCCATTCTCCTGGTCTTCAACACTCTCTTCAAGTGGATTTTCTTCAGATAAGTTTTCTCTCTCGCTCACTTCATCATCAGTTTCTACTTTTCCACTTATGTCTTTATCGTTCAGTATTGTTTCAGGATGATCATCTTGAGGATTATAACTTGAATCAGTCCTTTCCTCATTATTCTCCTGACTGTTGGTTGTTATGTTGTCCTGACTCTCCACATAAGAGCGAGTGTCAGGTGGCAGCCCCTCTGTTTCTGTTTCTGTTTCCACATTTCCATTGATGGAGAAAGACGCTGTTATGTCATTACTTGCTTGTTCTGCCTCCTCACTCTCCTCCTTAACCTGGTCATTGATATCACTAGCGGCAGATTGGAGGTCTTCAGGGGAAGACATCTCACTGATGTTTAGATTACAAGTATCATCAGCATGCTCTGGAGAATCCTCCCTTCTTCTTATTTCAACACTGCCAACTTCCTGAATCTCTGCACATCCTCTGCTTCTTGCAGATCCCTCCTGTCTATGGGGAGAGTCAGCTTCACTTTGAGCATCTTTATCCTTCCTATTTTGCTGCTCTTTGGTCTGTCTCACCACACTCGCCCCTTCATTTCCTGTATGTGTAGAACTGAGTTTTCCTTCTGGTTTATTCTGTGCAGTATCACCTAATCTCATGTTGCTCTGATCTCCATCCTGATCATAGTCATGTTGACTCTCTGATGGACCTTTTCCCTCTGTATCTATATCATCTCCTCTAATTTCTCTAATCTCCTCTGCTTTCTCCTGCTTTCTATTTATCTCATCCTGTTCTTTTGGATGATCTTGTTTTTCATGCTCATCACTGGCTGCTGGTTTAATATCAAAGTGAGTATCTGGTGTCTTTTGTCTTTCATTGTCATTTCCCTGGTCCTCAACTCTCTCTTCAAGTGGATTTTCATTAGATAAGTTTTCTCTCTCTTTCTCTTCATCACCAGTTTCTAATTTTCCTCTCATGTCTTTATCATTCATTATTGTTTCAGGATGATCATCTTGGGGATCATAACTTGAATTATTCTTTCCCTCATTACACTCCTGACTGGATGTTTTGTTGTCCTGACTCTCCTCATTAGAGTGGGGGTCGGGTTGTGGCTCCTGTCCACCGGTATGAACACTGTCTTTAGTTCCTAAGTTTTCTCTGTTTTCAGCTTCACCATCAGCTTCTGCTTTTCCTGTCATATCTGTATCAGTCATTGTTATTTCAGTATGAGCATTGTGAGGTTCACAACTTGAATCAGTCCTTTCCTCATTATTCTCCCGACTGTTGGATGTCATGTTTACCTGACTCTCAACATTAGAGCGGGGATCTCCATCCTGATCAAGGTCATGTTGACTCTCTAATGGACCTTTTTTCTGTGTATCTATATCATTTCCTCCAATTTGTTCCTCAACCTCCTTGTCATCTCCCTTATCTCTTCTCTGTTGCCCTTCTCTTTCATAGCTGCTGCTGTTTCCATCTTTACACCTTTCATCTTCTTTTGGCATGTTCTGTTTATCATCACCAACTGTTCCTAGGTGAGGATCATATATTCTGTGTAACTTTTGTTTCTTTGGTCTCTCCCTTTCATCCGCTTTGGTTATTCTAATCTCATCTACTTCCTTGCTCCTCTTCCGATTTCCTTGCTTGTTCACGCTAACAGACTGAAGGTCATGATGTTGCTCAACTTCCTGTGAACCACCCAGATTCTCATTTATTTTCAGTCCAATATCACTTAATGCTGCCTTGACCTGATATTCTGCATCCATGTCTGGATAATCTGTCCAGGATTTTTCCTTCTTTTCTGACGACTCATCATCTCTGGTTGTCTCAACCTTTTCTGTTTTTACATCCTTCATGCTCTTCTGTTCCTCATTCATCTCATCCTGTTCTGTTTCTGTTTCTGTTTCTACATTTCCATTGATGGAGACAGACTCTGCAATGTCATTACTTGCTTGTTCTGCCTCCTCACTCTCCTCTTCAACCTGGTCATTGATATCACTGGTGGCAGATGGGAGGTCTTCAGGGGAAGACATCTCACTGATGTTTGGATTACAAGTATCATCAGCATGCTCTGGAAAGCAGATAAAATAAACTTATGTTAAGAACAAAACAACGTAAAGCAACCATTCACACTAATGATCAGAAAAAATGATTAAACTGTTGAAATCTTACCATTAATTTTCCTGTAAAAAAGAAGATAAGCGCTGTTGGACCTAATGAGAAAAATGTAAAAAGAAAAAAGCAGTA
>JAPZDV010000016.1:11737259-11750150 GCA_029814665.1 Acanthurus lineatus
CATTTTCTTTCAAAAAACAAAAATGAGAAAAAGGAATTTTTTTAATGGTCTATATTTTCTTTTTTCTCTCTCTTTTCAAATCAAAAATAGGAAAAAAACACATCTGGCTCATTTCTGTTTTCTTTAATGTCCATAAATACTGAAGATCGAGTTGAAGAAAGTGACAAAAACAGCTTTTGGTTTAGTGTAATTTTCCATTTTACAATTTTTATTGTAAAATTTCCTTAAATACTCTGACTTAATGTCTTTATTTACTCAATCGATTCTATATTTATTGTTGGTTTGCACATTTCCTCATTCTAAGATATTATTGTGATTAAACAACATCGGGCTCAGTCTGTGGTCAGCTAATGAAAGTTTTTTAGCTGACTCAGACTCACTGTGTACGGGCTAATGTTCATGCTTTTTACCTTGAACAATAACAAGTCCAATAAAAATCATCAAATTGTTTTAAAAAATATATGTGACATTCACATTAAATGAGGGGAAAAAAAACAAGAAACCAGAATCTGAGTTTATTTAAATGTTTCCACGCTCTGAGTTCACATTCAAAGGTTTTTAAAAGGCAGAGTTTGCTACAGATCGCTGTGATCCTCCGGGGCAGAGTGGATCCTGACTCTGCAGGAGCTGCATTTTCTGTAAGACACAAAGACTGCAGCCAGAGCAAACACTGCAGAGGTAATGCCAAGCACTGTGGCTACCATGAGCTCTGCTGGAGGTCTGAGGGGAGACCAGGTCTCCTTCTGGCCTGAAGTTAAAGTCTCATAGGGATCACTGAACAAAAAGCAGGAAAGTAAAATTAGTATAGGCCACATGCTCCTATAAAGCCAAACTTTGCTTGATTAAAGTATTACTTGCCTTGTGATAGAAGGAGAAAATGTATTAACATCTTCTGAGGGAGGAGTAACGTCAGCATACAGACATAACCTCCGATCAGGGCAGGAAACTAAACCCCGGTATCCTCTTATCTTCAAAACAGCAGAGACAGAACAGATAACTCGGTTAAATATCAGATGAGAAGTTTGTTTTAAGTTTGTTTAACTGTTAACATTTTGCTGATTAGAAAATATATTTTTAAGTATCTCAGACTCTGTAGTTAGTATGCTTTATACCTCATAACAACCCTACTGACTCTTACTGTAGTTATGTATCGATACCTGAGTGGTGCCCCCTGCTGGACAGTCCACCCATTCAGAGCCAGACACCTGGATTTGGTACCTGTTCAGTCCACTGCACCTGTGTCTGTAGCAACGTCCCTCCACAGACCTGTTGAACAAATCGAACTGACTCTGAAAAGAGGTGAAGAAGGAAGAAATTAATGTTAAACAAACAATTGATGAGGAGGATTCACTCACAAGCACACACACACACACACACACACCTGTCTGGTCAGGCTAGAAAAGAAGCAGCGGCTGTCTAAACCAAACATCTCCCCGCTCCAGTCATCTTCAGCTGACTTTCTGCCATTTTCCTCTTTCCAACATTCACTCTGGAGGATAACAGGAGGAAAAACATGGCGGTAAAAAGTTTGCAAATGACTGCACAGAAAAACAATTTCATATGTCTAAGTTTTTTAATTCTATAATAATTTAACTAATAATAAAATACTGTTTGATTAAGATGATTTTCAAAAAAATCACATGAGAAGAAATAAGAGCTTACTCCATTCTTGAGGGGTTTGTACACTCTACACCCCTCCAGATACTTATCAGTCTGGCACTCCCCCTTGTGGAGATGAAGATAATGACACCCAAATCCACTGAGGAATGGAAATAAATAAATGCAAAAATTAGTGCTGGAAATGTGGTAAGAAAAGACAAAAAAGTGACAAATATTCTATAAAAACATAAATGGTTGTGTGTAAAGCAAACATATAATCATAAATCTACCTGCCGGTGCAGAAAAAGGTTGAGGACTCGTCCTGACAGGTCAACAGAGAGCCGAACATGGCTCCCTCATCTGAAAAAGGACATATTTATGATAAATTACACGATTTTAAAACACCTGTCAGATGCTCTACTTTTCTGCTGGTAATGATGCAATTTTAAACCTCTTTGTATGTTTAATTTTATTATCTATACACTTTATCTTTTCCTACCGTCTCCCCAGACTAGACTCTGAGCCCGGCTCAGGTTGACGGTGTACCAGCCTGTATCCTGTAACGCAGCCAGTGTGACCTGGTCGATCCGCACTGTGGATGAGTCTCCCAGAATCGGGGCCATGATGGAGCCCTGCAGGACCCGGGACTCCCAGTGAGAGGACACTCTGCCCGAAGGAACATCCTGAAGACAGTAAATCATGTAAAAGAGCACATGATAAAACCTGGAAAAGGCTTGTGTTGAAGCTGCTGTGTACCAGGTTCTCCAGAGGTCCTCCAAGCTCAGGGTCAGAGGATGCAAGGTGCTTCTGCAGGGCTGAGATGACAGATGGGGTGTAAATCCTCATCTGGCCTGATTCATCGGAGTGGGTCACTTTGCCCCGAGGAGAACAGCCAACACCAACTGCAGCACAAGTCAGAGGAAAAAAACACATTAAAAGAGGCATTTTCTAGCCTTTGCATGTGGTTTAAAAATGTGGACCTCTTGCTTATTTTGGTCAAGATATCATAAAAGTTCATAAAAGTTTAGCTGAAGTACACTACACAACTCAATAAATTAGGTATTTACACACTAATTTAATAACATATCAGCACATAATGTTGACCAAAAAGTATTAAAATATGTTTAAAAACCTGGAGAAGTGGAGGAACAGTCTCTCCAGGTGTGGAAAAGATGCTTAGAAAAACCAAGTGCATGAAACAGCTCATGGATCACAGTCTGGAAAATGGACAAGAAAGCTCAATTCAACACATCAACACATTATTAAAACATACCAGACGTATTGATTATAGTTTCTTCTATAACTGGTACCTGCACTGTGGCCTGATGGCTGTACGTGGCTCCTGTCAGTCTGTCCCTGCAGATGACCACCAAGCCAGCCACTGGTCGTCCATGAGCGTCTGTCTGGCAGTGGACGGCATAAGCCAACACGTTGGGCTGAGAGGCGAACAGGAAATAAGGAGGAAGGAATAAGGAAAGTAACAGAATTGACTCGCCTTGAATAAATAAGGAAAACTTTAAGACAATTCAAAAGAATCTGGTGACCATAGTAGATTTTATTCTAAAAAAGATTTCAACACAGTAAAGCTGGTCAGTTGTTATCGAACTTTTATAACCTTCTCTGTTTTATTCTGTAGTTTTATTGTAACACACAAAAAGTTCCACTTTTACTTCCTATGAACTTCTGTTTTCTCAGGGCTCTCAGTGGGTCTTTACCTCCGCTCTACACTTGTCAGTGGCCTGGACGTGGAGGTACAGCAGGAAGTCGGTGTCGGGGAGTCCAGCACCTTCAGGACGGAGCTGAGTCCTGCGAGGAGAATCAGCCTCCTCGTAAATGTCACATCCAGCCAGATGATCATCTGGGATCTGCTCATAACAGGGATGACAGCTTGAACCAGGTGAATTCATTTGAATTATTAAAATTAATCAATCTAATTCTTACTGTCACATCCAGGCAGGTCTCAGATCTGTAGCTGTTGTTGGCTCGACCACACCTGAAGGCAGAAAACTGTCAGTTCTTAAATTTATTTTTACAGAAATTTTGCTTTATTCAGAAATGCTCAGCAAAAGAAAAAGTGATGAATGAACTACTACAAACCTTCAAATATCCAGGGGTAATATTTGCACCTATTAATTTAACTTAACTTTTAAAAGGGATCAAGTGCAAGACACAATATTTACAAAGCGCTTATTTGTTATTCTGGAAATTTTCGGGTTGTTACATAAAGTTAG
The DNA here is from genome assembly GCA_029814665.1 of Acanthurus lineatus. Classification (NCBI taxonomy): domain Eukaryota; kingdom Metazoa; phylum Chordata; class Actinopteri; order Acanthuriformes; family Acanthuridae; genus Acanthurus; species Acanthurus lineatus. The sequence continues at coordinate 11,741,090 of JAPZDV010000016.1, forward strand.
AATATTTTCAATAATTTGGGAAAAGATGTATGACCCTGTGATTTCATAAAAATAAATTTTGTTCCATTGAAAAATCTGAAAAAGTTATTATCAAAAACTAAAACATATAAAGCTGTTTAAAGTGATCATTTTCACAAACTCACTGAAAAGATAAAGCAGATCTACATCTGGCCGGAGGAGTGTGTTTCAAAGATTGGAGCTAAGCACACGCACACACACACGTGCGCACACACGAGCGCACACACACACGCACATTCAATGTATCCCCACCTGTTGTAGTTGGCAGTACTTGAATTCCTCCAGAGAAACTTGCAGTACTTGTTGATGTCTCTGCTGAGCAACAACCGACCCTGGACTCTGTTCACTATAAAAAGGTCAACAGCTCATGATGTTAGTCTGTGTGTGTGTGTGTGTGTGTGTGTGCTTGGTCTGTTTCTCACCTGACAGTAAAGAGGACACCATCCTAACAGCCTCTTCCACTGCTGCCTTCAGTCTCTGTTTCTCCTCCTCTGATTGGTTGTTGCTCTCCTTTGGAATCCAGGTCCGGATCCTGATTGGCTGTGGAGAAGCAGGAGTGGGCGTGGTCACTTCTGTCAGGTCTCTTTTCTGTTTTTCTGACAGACCATGCAGACCTAACGCCCTCCATCCTGGATGACTGGTTGGATGACTGGTTGGATGCCCGGTCAGGGCTCTCAGTCTGGGCGTTCTGGGTGGGCCGTCGGGGTGAACGGGTGCAGCTCGGACCACCGTGTCCTGAGCCTGAACCTCATCAAAGATGCACTTCTGAAGGGCTCCAGGGAACTCCACCACCACCACCATCACTGCCAGCATCCCCACCCAGAGCCTCTGGGCTGGAGGTAAAACCATAATTACAGCTGAGACCTATTTCAGGGTCACAGCGAGGATGACGATTAGTTGTCGGACATTTTGGCTGAGAAGCTCTGCTGAGCTGCAGGACATGTTCAACCCCAGCTGCTGTAGATCTAAGCAGCCTACATGTGAAACTGACACTTAAAATTTAATCTAACAGTCAGTATATGAGTATAAACCCAAAGACATTAACTTTATTGAATTTCATCACACTAAAACATGCAAAAGTTAAGGTTCAAGGCAATCTTTTTATTAATTATTTCATGGAGAAAGTCAACTTTATCCTCTGTGATACTTTATAAATGTATTTTATTTTGCACCATTGCCTGTTTGAACTGATAGCAGCCAATGCTAGGTGTGTGAAGAAGTTGTATTTATGACAAAGGCCTGTTGTAAACCTCATTACGAATGTTAAGCATTGGTCAAATGTTAAATTACTACATTTTTTCATCAGCAAAATTACAATTAAATGGTGTGTCATTGCAGCCATGCAGTTGCTTTAAAGGTAGATTTAATGTTTTGAACTCACAAAGCAGGATGCCCACTTTTTACAGATATGAAATTATGTCAAAATAGATCACAAAGTTTGTTTGTTATCATCCACATCTCCCAGGCTGAATCAAAGGTCAACAAAGGCAAATGGCTTTAAGAAATAAGTCTATGCAGCTGCTGAAGCAGCTTTTACATATAGAGGAAATTTCTGCTCTAACAATCACTCACTCACAGCACTGATGAGTTAAAATAAAATGTGTTCATTATTATTACCTTGTAGGTGAAAGCAACCTCAGTAATCCATGTAGTTTGAATCCTCAACGGCAACTATAACAACTTAGTTTATCCTACATACAACAGTGATGATCTGAATTTCTGAAACAACTGCAGAGGAGCTGCTGAAGAGCTCTTTAAGAAGTCTGTGAATTTGCATAGGACGTTTAAATACAAAGCACAATGCAACAGCTCTTTCATTCATTCTGGAGGTGTCACACACACACACACACACACACAGAAAACACACAATACCCAACTCATAAAAGTGCAAATTGTTTAATCTCAGCCACATTTTTACTTATATACAGTGAAATTGACCCTAATAAACCATAAAATCACTTTCTCTTATTTACCTTATTACATTGCAATTTAAAACTTCTTGCTACTCCACATCGACCCTAATACATTCAACAAAGCAAAAAAAAAAAAGAGAGAGAGAAAAGAAGTGAACTGATGAAATAAAAACACCATAAAATGTACAATAATACAAATGGCACACCACAAGTCTGCTGTGTCGGATTTGACAAATTGATTCCCCTCAAGGGTTAAAGATTCAAGTTGAGGGGGGGTTCGGTGAACTCAGGGGCCCCTTTTATCACTGGGGTGCCTCATCTTCCTGTGCACACCACACACAAACACACACACACATCCTAAAATCAGGCACCAAAGAGATTGTCTTTTGACACATTTGCTTGTGTAGATGTCTTACATTCACTTGGGGAAAGGTGTGTGTGTGTGTTTGTGTGTGTGTGTGTGTACTGAAAACACACAGTTATCTTGAAACCAATGTGTAAATAGGGGTCTAAACAGGGGTTCAAAAAAGTTATTGCCAGCTTGCAAAGTAGACGTGCTTTGTCTTAACGTGATCGTAAAGCCACTGATGTGTCGATGCGTGATATGATGCGAGATAAAATGTGCCTCCGTTGTGTTTGGGTGCGCAGTGTGAATCTAAGGAATCATCAAAATCTCGAGCCATCTACAGGAAACTCCTCAAAAGGCACTTAAATACAGGAAAACGATTCTCTCTTTATAATTATTTGTGATAAAGACATGAGATTGAATGCATGTGGCAGAAGTATGAAGAGACAATCCACATCTACGAACATACTCCACTGTCAATGTAAGACTAAAATGCAAATGCATTCACACAGTTGCAGTCACACGAACACAATAATTTTTCCATCATGTTATCGTAAAAACTCTAATCATTCAACCCTGACAGCTTCTGCCTCAGTTTCTGGATAGGGAAGATTCTTCTGTGCAAAAAGGTTTACCTTCAGTGTGCAGCCTAGCATTCATTAAGTGCACATCCAATACTCACCTACACTTGTTCTCAAACATGCTTCAGCCATGCCGTTTTCATTTTACAACTTGTACTTTTCACAAGGAAGTCTTTGTTTTTTTAAAAATGGTCAAACACTCGACTCCGCAAGTCAACAAATCCAACTCAATTTCAAAAAAAGGCACCAGACTTGCACAGTGAGGGTGAGTCTCGCCATGGGCCACTCCTGTGCTTGAGTTCAAACAAATGTGGAAAGACTGACTGGGTTTCAGCTATTATCAGTGAGTGGGGAGGGTGGAGGAGGGTGGTGGTGGTGGTGGTAGGGGGCGCTGGGTAGGTGGGGAAGTCATTCAGGTGAGCATGGGTACGTCATCCTCCGAAGTGGTGTCCTCAGACAGCGGGATGAGCAGCACCTCATCATCTGAAGAGGAAGAGGAGGAGGAGAAAGAGGGGGAGGCGGAGAGGGGCATGGAGTTGGTGGAGGAGGAGGGCGAGGCTCTGAAGAGGGAGATACTCAGGCCCAGCGTGTGGAAGATGGAGGCCAGAGAGGGGCTGCTCGGGGGGACGGCGACAGGAGGAGTTTGGGGATTTACCGGGGGCGGAGCAGGGGGAGCGTACGGTGGTGGAGGTGGAGATGCGGCAGGCGGCGGCAGTGAAGGAGGTGGTGCTCCCTGCTGCTGTTCTTGTTGTTGTGGCTGCTGCTGCTGCTGCTGCTGCTGCTGCTCTGACTGAGCCAACAAGCCAAGTTTCTGCGGCACCGGCTGGTTGACCGCCTCCACGGCCGACGAGGAGCTCGTGGGGGTGGAGTGAGCTGGTTCCTGACCAGATGAGGCTGCGTCTGACTGCTGCTGGCTGGCACTCGACGCCTGACTCGGCCTCGATTGGGGTCTGGGGATCAGGCCCCACCTCCTCATGCGGCGGACAGCCCGGCGGACGAAACGAGGCCTGCGTCTGCGATGCGGTGAGTTGGCGGCGTCCTGACGGAGGAGCTGGAGAATACCCCTCAGGGACAGAGACGAGGTCTGACAAGGAGGACGCAAAGAAACAGAGAAAGGAGAAGAGCCAATCAGTTATTATCATACTTCGATTTCTATAGTGGTGAAATTATCAATGAATCATAAAACATAATAATCACAAGAATCGGATGCAAGCTTAGAAACCGTTAGGTAACCTGTCTGCCTCCACAACCTCAGCTGTCCTCACCGGCTAATAATAAAGCACCTGAGTCTGAACCTGCATGGCAACAGCACATTAACTGTGTCTTAACGCTTACAGCTTCAGCCCACACAGTCTGCTGGGGATTAATAAGGCTGCCACAGCAGAGTGCATGACTTAGACAGGTGAAACAAGGATGACTATAGATTACAGAGCTCTCTGTGCGACTGAACTGTCGGGGGATGAGCAACTCAAGGATAAGATTTCTTTTCCTGTGAATACTTATATTGCTGAGATTTTAATCCTATAGCATTTTAATGTCATGCTACTGTAAGGTAGATAAGCTAGTGTCAGTGTCCTGTGCTGGGGTTCAAAACTGGACAATCAGTATCAAGAAATATTTCCTCAGAAATATGTAAACAAAACTAGGAGCAAAATAACTCAAATATGGCCAAAATGTTGCCAGCTGAAGCCCTTGAAAGGCTGCTTTAGTCTAGACAACATCAATAACTTTAAACGAAATGACCTTGGGTTTTCAGATTATGAGACTGCAGTAAAAAACTTCAACACTCTGCATTCCTGCAGGCAGCTTCTCGTTCTTGTGGTGCCCTCTCCTCTCACCTCATTGGGGTTTTCTGTAGGGAAGTCCTCCACTGGGGGGATGATGCCCTGGGCAATCAGCTGACCGTAGGAGGGAGGAGCCTGCTGCTGGATCAGCTCCGCTTCCTGGCGGCTGATTGGAGCAAACAAGCTGTGGAGCAAGACACATTTAGATGAATTTACAAATTGCAAGATTTTGGTTTTTGTAGTAAAGCAATTGAGACATGCATTTACTGTCAATGCTCCTTTTTTTCACAATTATTAATCTTTTACAGCTCACGTTGTTGGTTTTTATTACGTGATAAGAGGTGCAGCGGCAGCATTTATGAGACTGCTCATGACATAACCCACTTCAGCTGAGACAAACTGCACATGGGAAGCTCAGTTTACAACAATAAGCTGGTAGTTCGTGTTTGTGTTGTACAGACAAGAGCACTGAGTGTACTGGCTCAGTAGTGAGAGGCCCCGCGTCGTGTTTGCGTGGTGCTGTGTGATGGCGCTGCCAACAAATGAAGCTAGTAGTAAGAAAAACAAAAGTTGTGACTCACTCTATCAGGTCATTAACACAAAACGTGGCTGAAGCATCGCTCTTAGTGACAGGATATTCATATTACAACCCATCAAAAATGCTCTAAAAGCCAGAGTCACAATGACGCAGCAGAAGCTACAGGAAACCTGCTTTTACATGGCCAGTATTGACTTGTTTGTTTACAACTCTGATTAGATGTACAAAACAGTTACCTGTACTCCCTGGTCCGGAGCGAGTACAGTTTACAGGTGCAGCCCATGGCGATAACCAGCAGAAGCCCACACACCAGGCTGCCCACTGTTGCCGCAGTGATGACCTTGCGAGGCAGGATGACGGTGCAGTTGAGCTCGTCTGTTCCGTCCTTACAGTCCATCTGACCGTCACAGCGCCAGCTCTCAAACACACACCTGCAGACGGGACAATGGGTCGTTTGTGTGTGTGTGTGTATGTGTGTAAGAGACTCAGTTTCACATAAAGCTGCATCCAGAGGTGTCTGTTCTATCCCATAATGAAACCAAAGGAGTGTAAACCAGCCTTATGGTTTACAACATGATTAAATACTGTGACTAGGATGGTTAAAAAGACCTTGTGTTTCATCATTCTCTTACCCAGTGTAAGACTAGAAATAAGATGTTTCAAGACATCCATTATTTGCAGTAAATCAAATATTTAATCAGGAAATTCATTAAAATATTGATTAGCAATACAGAGCTGTGGCTCATTCACTGAGATCAATCATGTCTTTAGTAGCTTTCAAGTTCTATATATGCTTGAAAATAACTGGATTTGAAGAAATAAAAATTTGACAATGCACTGAAAATGTAAACATGAGGAAGACTGTCAGTGCATATTTGATAAAAGTTTAATTTTGTGCAGACTTTTTGAAATATTGAACCCAAAGAAAATGCAGAAATGCACCACAACTGTAAACTAGTCCAGACTTCATACTTCATAAAGAACAATTAATCTATAAATGATCTCACACCCTCTGACTCACACTTGTTTTATAACCAAGACACACCTTGCCCTATTACGTACCATAAGGCTCAAGCAAACTATTTAGAAACCACACAAGAGTTGCTGAACAGATATTAAATAGACCTTGAGGAGAGACTGTTCTGTCAACTGCTGCTTCCAAGGTCAACAACAACCTTTGAACTTAAACTCGCTAGAAGAGCTCAGATGGTTTGAACATCTACTGCTCAAAAATATGCGAGTACATTCAAGTTGCTGATGAAGACAGCGTGATATGATCCAGAACAGCATCTAAAAAGATCTTGAGGTGAGATTGTTTCTTAAACCCCTGTTCCCAAAGTTAAAAACAAACTTTGTACCTCAATGCACCTGCACTGAACACCTGAAAAAAAGAGAACTGTCCTGTCTGAGCTGAGCAGATAAGCAGGTTTTCAGAGTTAAATCTCTGAGCCACACTGACCTGTCGCTGTCACAATGAAAGGTTCCTGGCTGACAGACGGTGCAGTCCCTCTCGTCGCTGCCATCTGCACAGTACAGCTGGTAGTTGCATCTCTCTGTGACTGGGTAGCACACCGGTCTGCCAGCGAAGTGACTGGACGCCACCGCTCGCTGCCCTGCGACTCCACAGGCAAACTGGTTCGGACTGCAGCCCCTGCAACCCTCCTCGTCCTTCCCCGTCTCAGGACAGTCCCATTTCCCGTCGCAGCGCTGCTCCTGGGTAAAGCATCCTCCTGCTGCTCCCCCGCAACGACCCTCCCAAGGGGGGCAGTAGGTCCCGACGTGGAACGTGGCGTTGAAGCCACTCCCCTCTGAGCCGGGCAGAGTCTCGTACGTCAGCGAGAGAAGTCCAGTGTGGGATTCAACTTGGACTGATTTGTAATTTAAAGAACTGGTGATCTGTCGAAATGTGAAAAAGGATCACAGAATAATTTAAGAACAGGCTTGTAGGGTGCGAGGAATACTTAGATACACTACGTACTTAAATTAACTCACAATTTTAATAACGTCTCCTTTGCCTTGTTCTCTGTTGTAGACAGTGAGTCTGTCTCCCGGCCCCAGCACCAGCTGCTGCAGGTCCAGTCTCAGTGGCCTCGAGTCCTGAGGGTCCAGCGTCCAGACACAGAACAGTGGCGGGCCCCGGATGGCTGGAGGGCAGAAGGTCCCGTAGAAGGTCTGGAGGAGCCCTCCACAGGGCCACTCAATGGGAGTGGGTGTCACGGCGAGCTCCCTGTGAGTCTGAGGCTGCTGTCGATCCACCTGGGCCTCGTCCTCCGCCCTCTCCTGCAGCAGCGCCAGCAGATCAGAATAAGAGTCTTTCTCTTGTGTCTTATCCACAACCTTAATTATCTCTGAGTCCCTGTCATGGTTCCTCTCTGGGTACATGTCTTCTTTGGTGTCTTCTTCCAGGGTGCTGCTGAGCTTTGGGAAATCTGAGGGCTCAACTTCTGAATCGCAGCCCTGTTCGTCGGTGCCTAAACCAGGACCTTCACCGAGACACTCCACCTGGCCATTACAGCGCCAAGAGAGAGGAAGGCAGCGGCCCCTGAGGCACTCAAAGGATGTAACTGGGCAATCACCAGTGTCTGGATGTGTAGAAACAGAACGGGTTAAGAGATATACTTAAAAGATTTATGATTATCCTTTTGGTGAAAAGAAATGTATTTTCATGACTTTACAAAAGTTTAAACATAAGAAGTAAAAAAAAGAAACACCATGCTGATTTACCTCTAGCATAGTTCAACAGAAAAGATGACACAGGGAACTGATGTGGGGAGAAGTGGTGCATCACTGTAATATTTCCCCCTGGGAACTCCATTGGTGGCGGCAACTTGGAGCCACACAGGACAGCCGGTTCATGGCCAGGAGATTTTATAGTCACCCATTCCTTCTTGCATCGTGCGGAGAATTGGGAAAAACTGAGAAACAATTTAGAGAGGAAAAAAAAAATCAGTCAACACAGAAACTCATTTACATATAAATACACTGAGAAGAAACAGCAGTCTTGAGGAAAGTCTTGTAAAAACTGAATTTTTACAAGACTTTGGCATCAACATGCGACATTTCTTGATCTCAGGTATTTCAATTACTAAATTAGCTAAAAACAAAGCTTCCTGTTTGTTTGTTTTTTCATAAACAGTTTCTAAATTGCATATTATCCAAATAACTCACTCTTAAGCTGTTCTCAACACTACATCCTCACCACAGAACATGATCAGCAACACTTCTCTATATAAAAAAAAACATTCATAATTTATACAGCATATTCCATAATATTCAATTTACTTTGGAGTAAGTTAGTGAAGCTCTATTATCTCAGCTCTTCATCTCTTCATGTAGAGATTTTTTTTTTATTTAGCAAACAAGATTTAAGAGCTAGGCCCTGTGTATTAAGTATCTCAGTTTCCTCAGTGCCTTTACCTGAGAACAATAGGTTCATCTTCCGGACCCTTGATGACCCAGCAGTCATAGTTAGGACCAAAGTGGTACGACCAGCTGTGGTAAGCAGAACTCCTGATTTGTCCCACTTTACTGTCTAAGACTTGGAAGGAATGCCGAACTGAGAAACAGCAAGACAAAGGAGTACTTGTTAAGAAGACAAATAGCTCCTGTTATGAAGATGATATCACAGAAATGATCGTTTATGCCGTTTTAGCTTTAATATTGCCTCGCTACAGCTGAAAATAAACATTTTGTTTTTGCAGTTGTTCAGCACAGAGACAAGAAAGTTCAAGTACTGTTTAATATGATCCATCAGGCTGATATTTAACATCATTATCACTGTGTCACATTGTAGGTTAGAGAAAGGTATTTATCTTTAATGTAACACTGAAAAATTATTTCATGACATCAGCAAACAGGAATTAAAGTGCTGACTAGCTTGT
>JAPZDV010000016.1:11753403-11769142 GCA_029814665.1 Acanthurus lineatus
CTCTCTCTCTCTCTCTCTCTCTCTCTCTCTCTCTCTCTCTCTCTCTCTCTCTCTCTCTCTCTCTCTCTCTCTCTCCCACCTCTGACCACGTCCGCACGCGCTACAGACAATCCAACAGGGGGAAACCAAACCATGAAGCCTTAGTTAACAACAGCTGAACATTTGACACAGACACCCGATGGTTTTAGCATTTTGTTCGCTGTTTTACGCTCAGTCCTGACTTTAGAGGAGTCGTTTTTGCGCAGAGAAGCTCTCTGGTGCGCCTGAAGTGTCCATGTGGATACAGAGGGGGGAAAAAACGTCCTGCCACGTTTTAGAAGCATAACGGAGTGACTTTGTTTTTTTTCGTCGTTTGCTGTCAGGACGGCGGGACTCGTGTAGAAAGTTAGTTTCCTGAGCTGTTTTGAGGGGCGCAGTTTGCAGATTAGAAGAATGCTGCCCCAACTTTTCACCCTGGCCTGCGGTCTCTGCTTTGGTTTTACCTCCGTCACTGCAAATGTGCTCAGAGCCGAGGTGAGTCTGATGGAAAATCATTCTTTATGTACTTTTAATCATGCAAATTGAGCTGAGAGTGTTATGTGTAAACAATATAAGTGTTATGTGTAAACAAGTTGAATGTTAAGAGCTTATAATGTTTTTGATGTTAAAGTATAACTTTATTGTGGTTTTACATTTGTAAAAAAACCTGGACAATAAAGATTCTGCATCAGAAAGCTTAATATTTTACTGTATTTTAAACTCCTAGCAGGGAATTACAGTTTTACTGATATCTGCAGTGCCTTTCTGATGTTTACCAAATTTCCTGAAATCTTGTGAAAGCAAAGGAGGAACTGTTTTTGTTCCCCTCTTCTTACCCCGAACACTCCTGACCTTCCTTACTGTTTAAAAGAGTACATCTGAGCAGAAAGTGTAACAAGAGCTGAAACTCCATCCAGAGGAAAAAATGTCATGAGTCTAAACTCTTGTGGCTTGTGAAGGAGGAGAAGGAGGAGGTGGTATTGGGGAGGTGAGGGGGGGGGGATGCAGCCATGCAGGGGCAGCCGCACAGTTTAGAAACCTCAGCTGAGCTGCTTTGTTCTGGTGCTGACGGGGGATGGGGGTTAATGGTTTTCATCTGCCTGTGTAGACTGCTCACGGGCCGGGAAGCTGGTCTGCACTCACAACAAGCTGGACATGCAGGAGACTGTAGGCCTCAGGCATCAGACTGTGAACCACCCCAGCCTGGAGACGCTAAAGTACACTTTAGCCTTCAAATAAACAACATATTTTGTCATCAGGTCTCCTGCAGCTTGCAAATGATTGGGTATGAGCACCCTGGGCGCCTCCGGTCTCGGCCTTTTTTTACATTTGCTCTGTAAATAGTCTCAGTGGTCATGTTGGCGTTTGATGTGATCTCAGGCTGTCAGGATATCAGAATTTTACTGCATTGTTGTGGCCCAAAAAGTTCACAATAACAATATCACCATGATGTGCTTTGGGTTTTATCTTTGAACTATTCAGTACTGTTCAGTAATAATCTGTCAAATTCATCTTTAACTCTGCGTGTTGTATGTTTTGTCTCTTTTCTGGCAAATTAGCTATATTCAAAATATAAGTGTATGAACAGAGAGTCAGTCACCAAGAAGAACAATTAACATGTTGCGAAGTTTTATGCTTCGTGGTGGGTTGCAAATGTCGTTAATGTGCAATACTGCCACCTACTGAGATGAAGTGTGAACGTAAAGAAAAAGAAAATACAGAAAAGACAGCGTTTCTTATCTTTACAATATTATCATATGTGTATTACTCACACAATATCTGCATCTTATTTGGCTATTTTTAACACTCATTTATAGTAATTATCTCAATATAATCAGTTACTTTGCCGAGCAGCATCAGCGTTTAGTCACATCCAGTCATACTGTCAGGAATCGCAGATACAAGGTGTTTCTCTGTAAAAGACAGGATGCGCCACTCACACTCAGCTGTCACAGGAAATTGATTCACAGAGCAAAAAGTTCATTGGTTAAAACTTGAAAGCAAAAAAAAAATAAAAAAGCATTAGGTATACAAGAGTTTGCACTGTAGCTCTGTATGAACAGGATGCACGCAGGAGCGAAGGAGGACCTTAGTCACTGACCACAAGTCGCTGGCGTGTGAGTCAAAGCCAGACATGGTGGATAACTCAGAGAGTCAGACAGTTTTTAAGAGGCCACAGGCAGCTGCCCTCCTGTGGCGAACACACCGGCGCTGTGATGAACGTCTGCAAACAAAATGAGAAAACACTCCGGTCGTCTTTAGCAGCTGCAGGACAATGTCTCTCACATCGCTGCAGCAGTATATCACATCACTGCTGAGCTAAGAATAACCCACAGTGCAGGATTTAGCAGGAGATGCATCAGGTGAAAAGTGACTGTCTTTTGTCTGCCTGCACAGGTTGTGTGCACTGTGATGTGATGCTGCCAGACATAACAGTCAGTCCTGATGCAGAAAGAGGCTGAGAGTTAATTATTGGTTGAGGATTACATCATCTGAGAGCTATATATGAAGCCTGTGATTAAAACATAGACATGTTTGTGTGTGCGGAACAAACTGTAACAGCAAAGATAGGAGAAAGAAAGACACAACAATCACTGAGTGAACCAAATGTTTAATTAATGCAGATAAAGCCTCATTATGGGGTGTTGTGAAAGCAGAGCAGACAGAAACTTTTTTCCACAGGAATTTTGTGGTTCATCAGTGTTGCTCAACTTCTGAACATCCCTTTCTGACTTCACTATGACAAACTAAACCTACTTAATCCATGCAGAGTGAAACGAGAAGCTCCATCAATGGGGAAATAAGACTTCTATTCTCTAAAAAGGAAGTCTTTTCTGGCGAAGTCGAGCACCTTTTGCGGCCTCCAGCATCTGTTTTCATTCATGGATTTTGCCTTGTCTAACCTTTCTTTACCTAAATGAAAAGCTTACTTCGACATTGTGAGCAAAGGAAGTGGGCAGCAATGAAAACAACAAGGTCTAAAACAGGATCTCTCCATATCTGGCTGAAAGAACTCAGGAGATTTCCCCTTGTCATCTGGAGACACATGTCTGGTGATCCCAGCAGATCTGGTCAAAACACATCTGGCTTCAATTCCCTTTATCTCCTCCGGAGTGGCTGTTGATGTAGCATCAAAAGAAAAGAGCCTCGCTCGAGGTCTGGTGCTCGCTGCTTCGACAGGCGGCTGCTGTCCCTTGCGAAATGTCAAAATAATCAGCTGGATGGAACTTAATGAGAAACTGATGGACTTCAAGGGAGAGAGATGGTGCTGATCTTCACTGTACACACAAGAAAATGGTCCCCCCCCAGTTAACTTCAAACACAAAAAGTTTCCAACGTGGTGCTAAGAATTTTAAGTTTTAATGATGGATGCTTTCTTACCAGCAGCTTTGGTTTCAGCTAGTTGGAACTGATTACAGGCCAGATGTGCTGAACTAAAAGAGACTTAGCAAACCACCTGGTAGAGGTACAAACATGTAGGGCTCTTTTTATAGTCTACAGACATTGTTAGAAAGTAACTAAATACATTTACTCCAGTACCTTACCAAGCTATTTTACAGTACAGTCATTTTAGGCCATTTTATACTTTCATTTTCTACACTTTAAAGGAAAATACTGTGCTTTTAAAGATGTTAAACACAAAATAAATGATAGCTGATGCTTCTAAAATATGCTGCTCATCGCTAAAGTAATCATGGCTGATTAGATTCAAAGTAGTTGTCTCTGGTCCAGGTAGACTGTTATTTTATCACATGATCGCCTCAATAGAAAAGTTCAAATAGTTTGGAAAATCAATCTGCTCACGGTCTACTTACTGGCCTTTTTTTCTCAAGCTTTTATCCACATCCTGGCATCTTCCTCAGCAGATGGAGGTTGCTCAGTTGTCATGGAGACGCCTCAGTTTTTATCCCATGACCTAAGTTGTGTTTATTAGCTACATAATTGCTCCAGCTCGGATGACTCCAACAGTAAAATTAAGTGCATAACCATGTTAATGCACCATTACTGATCCAATAATGTGGCGTATAAATGTGCCACTCTGCATGATGAGCACTTTTATGTTTGATGCATTAGGATCATTTGCTGCTAATGCTGTTATTCTTGTCACAGATGATGTAATTAAGTATTTTTATGCAGCAGTATCGCTACTTAAGTGAAGAATCTGATTACCACTGGTCATTTCAGTGGACTTATTGCCATGCAGGCAGTGTCCTCTGGTGCAACGAACCCTGTTTTAAAAAGCATATGTTTTCTGCAGCTGCATTGTCGTCAGTGTATAAAGTTTGTATAAATGTGCTTGTTATTGTTGGCTTGGATTGGTTAAACAAAGTTTCAGTAAAGCAAAAACTATCCAGTGGTTTTATTTGACCTGTTTGACCCAGTGGAAATGTAAATGCAGAAAAAAAAAGCGATTGCACAGCGCCGGTGTGGGTGCTAACTGGGTCAGAGACGCCAAGAAATGAAGGCGATGTGAGATTCAGCCACTCAGGAGCAGAATTCTCAGTTTTTTCCGTTGGCATCGAGCAAAAGGAACAACTGACTCAGTCCCTCAAATTTAAATTCAACCATACTCCAAAACCCCTCTCGCTCTCCCTCACTTCTTCTTTCACCACTCTTTCTACTAATGTCTTTACCTCACCTTCACTAATGTAACTCTGCACTTTAAATCATCTTCTGTCCTTCATCCTCTCGTCCGTCCACTTTCTTGCCTGCATCTTGAGAAGGTTTAACAATCCAAATAATTTGTCTGCAAAGGAAACCGGATTCATAATAAAAAGACACAGTGGAGGTTTATAGAGGAAGCTTGAAACAAATAGTGTTTTAATACTTGGCAGCGCTGCTATACACAAAGAGATCATCTCTGGCATCATGAAACAGACATGTTACTGCATGAATAAGTGTAAAATGTGCACAAGCCTAAACCCAGATCTCTACAGCAACACACATCCTCGTACCTATTGAATGTCTTTAATGCATGTTGTGTAAATATAGACAGATGACCACATGATGGATGCTCGATCGCAGTCACAGTTTCACTTCCTCTGAAAATGTCATCAACATATTGTTTTTTTAACCGCAGCAGACGTGAAAGCTCATGGGATTTTTCTTTGCATTTTGTTTGTAACTCTTCCAGGAACTTGTGGTTGACTTTTTTTTTTAAATAGTACATCCGGAAAACCAAATTCCAAGTGAGTCTCACGAGAATGTGAGTAAGATTTGTGTGACAATGGATGGAAAACACGTCCTGAGATGGGTGACAGTTGAGTGATTTAGAGACACAGGTTTATTGTGTATTTACTGGTTTGTGCTGAATTAATTTTAAAAAATTAGTACCTAGCATCCTTAAAAATTGAGGTCCTTCTGTATTTTCTGGTCTTGAGGGGGATATTTGTCTTCAAATCATCTTCTTAAACCCTCATCAGTTCATTTTTTTCTTATTTAGCAGGCAGCCTCAAACTTTAAGTGTTTGCAAGATTTAAATAAACTCGGTTAGAGGAAAAAATGTTCTTGAGTCACTCTAGACTAGACACTAGACACAGCAATGAGGAATCATATCAGAAGCCTTAATTTAGTGAAGCATACTGGTTAAACATGCAAACCACTTTCAGCCACACTGGCAGATACAGTACAAACAGACTGATTACACCTGGTGCTTTGTCCAGATAATAGACGGGAGTGCCTGTAAAATGTTTTCTTTCCTGTAAACAAATTACCACACGGCAAACCGAGGGCCTTGGGGTGCTGTTGTAACATAGAATAATTATACAGATTGCAGAACGTGGGAGGAATAGAAGGTAAATGAGGGCCCAGCAGCCTATTGTTGCCTCATGGCCTCCTTACAAGTTAAAACAGCCCTGCTGAAGTTCACTTTCAAGGATTTAGTCGTCACAAGGTTTTGATTTTGCTGTTCTGATCTTAAGATGAAGCCGATTGAAGGAAACATGTCACACCTGCCTGAGTTTCCAGATATTTTATAGTTCAATTTTGCTCATTTGGCAGAAGAAAATGCACCTTTAGGGGTTTTCAGAGCTGCAAATGGTAATTTTCAATATGTTTCAATCTGTATATTGTTTTCTCAAATGTAAAAAAGTGGTTTAAAATCATCACAATTTCACCAAAGCCCATAGTTACATATTCAGATTTCTTATTGCCAAACCAACAGTCCAAAACCCCAAAGATACTCAGTTTACTAAAACTGAAGACAAGGAAAAGTAGTGTATTCCCCATTTAAAGAGCTGTCACTACTGAATATGCCTTTTTTCTTGACAAAAATATTAATAGATTCACTAGTTTTGTCCAATCAATTGATTTTCCACTCTACATAAGGTAGTCGGGTCACTGCAGGGTCACAGAAACCATGTATACATTGCACAGGTCCAACAACCTCTTCTTCCATGAACTTTACATCATGCAGGTTGTGTTTCAGTGTCTGTGCATTATACATTTAGACCTCACGTCACTGCACACACACACACACACACACACACTGCACAGACCCTGGGGTGTGTTTACCAAAACCAGCAGCCAGCCCTCTGACCACACGTGGCCGTGTAGCGAGCAGCCCCGAGGCCCACAATACCAGCCATGTACAAGTCTCAATAAATAGAAGCTTTGATGGTGGCTGCTGGGAGTTCCAGGGAGGAGGATTGCATGCTGGGATACCTGGCGTCCTAACCGGAGGTGGTGGTGGTGTGTGGAGTAGTTTCGGGACTAGAGGAGAGAAGTGGAGGTCTTGACGGTGTGGGGGAGACTTTTCATGGGAGTGTTTTTATAGTCGCAGACGCGTCACCACACCGGAGCCACAGCACACACTAGCAGCAGTCAGCAGGGTGGCAGAGAAAGTAAATTTGGTCGGTGTTTGAGGCAGAATGACTCAAGAGAAAGCCAGGGAGTTAAATGAGATTGACTAGACGCTTAAATAATCTAGAGAAATCTTGAAGAAGTTGTGAAGGGGTGTATGCAGGGATGGAGAGAAGGGGGGATAGGTTGCCCCTCTGCAGGCCGTCATAAGTGAACCTTGTTCTCTGGAGTCTCTGCCCACCGAAGCACTAACAGTAGCTGTGTGTGCCCAGACAGTATAAGGCCAAGCAGTCCTGCTCATGCATTTGCTACGTTTCCATCCCTCCCCCCATGCTTTTCCTTTTTCACTTGCTGGAGGACGGCTTGACGAGAAAAACAGCACAAGTGGTGGAATAAGAGAGATATCTGAGGTTAAGATGACGCTAAAGAAAGAATTTGGGGTAATTCCACCGAATAAATCTGTGGTGGAGATGAAGACGTGCATTAAATTTCTCAGTGCAGATACATTAAATGGAAACACACAATTCAAGATGAATTCGAGCCTCCACAGCTCTGAAAAAAAGGGGACCAGGAGATGAGAAAATCAATATCCACTCTGGTGTTTTTTTCCTTAATACGAAGCAACAGCCCACAGCTAGTTAGCTTAGCCTAGCACAAAGACTGAAAACAGGGAGAAAGAGCAAGCCTGGCTTTGTTAAATGGGAATATAATCCTTATCAGCTCATCTAAAGCTCTCTAGTTTTTGTTTTTGACTCTAATCTCATACCACTCTGCAACTTTCAGCTCTTACTACAAACCCCTATTTACCATTTGTGGCCACAGAAGCTGCTGTTTATTAAAAAGCTGTCTTTTTCCTCTTTTCCAGTCTCTATGCTAAGCTAACTATCTCCTATTCTCAGCACTACTATGACAATTGACCATGAAATAATAACATGTAACATTGATATCACAGTGATATCAATCTTCTTGTTGAAGTCAAGCAAATAAAAGCATATTTCTCATACTTTGAACTATTCCTTTAAGAGTCTTAGACCACCAGCAGCAGGCGGTGGAAAGAATAGGCTGGTCTTTCATATGTTAAGATAAATAGTGGTGGTTTTGGTTGACACGAGGGCAGACAGACAGGGAGAGCTTAAACTCAAGCTTTGAAGAACCTAAATGTTGCTGAAAATGTTACTTTTTTCCGTAGTTGTGACCGCCAGTTGTCTTTGGCCGCGATGGTCTAGACAGATTTCTGGGTCATCGTGACTGAAAATGACATCAGTGTTTTCATATTGTGTGTTTTATTTGGCTTTCAGTTCCTCTCTCATCCCCCCCCTTATGACCCCACAACAAAGTTTCCCGTAACGAGTTCAGCATAAATCAAGGGGGCATGGGAGGGTTTGGTGCTTGTAAAGAGTTCGTAAACGGGATAATGTCACAGTCACATGAAGAGACGACCATAAATTTAACATGCTGAGTTACTTCAGTGTGTGTTGGCTGCTGCCGAGGGGAGGGTTAACAACAAAACCCACACACACACACACACACACTTTCACACACACACCCCTTGTCTCTTCTATTCAACATGCAATCTGTGTGATATATCTGAGCTCAGCAGGTCCAAACAAGCTGTGAAAGTTCACCGAAATAAAAAAAACACACACATGTTCACACAAGTGGCTGATCTTTTGCATTGTGTTGACTGAGGCATTTTTTAGCATGTGTTCAGGTGGTTTTTGTGTTTCTTCTGGCACGTCTGACAAAGAGCAGACTGAGTAAGTCACAGAGAAGAGAAATAGTAATTAATGTCTTTGCAAAACACCAATTAATGTTTAGTTTGAAACAAAGCCTGTAGAAATAATATCATTATATGTTCCATTTGTTTTACTTAAGTTGTTTGATTTTTTAAGCATTTTGTATTGAATTGGATTTTAGTCATTCATCAAAACACTGTGTACATCTGTATATTCATCACAGGCAACCATGCAGCCATGTTCACAAGGCTGCAAACTACCCATCCCATAAATTTCTCTTTACATATTTGATATTTTTGATAAGTTTCTGCTTTAGTCTCTCATATTATACATATACATTGTGAGTTTTTTTCAATTTTTGAGGTAATTTCTAATCGCTGTTTGCGATGCGGATGTTTTTCTTGAACAAAACAAGTATTTATACAATCTAAATAAAACCCTCATATCAGGCACTTTTTCATTACTTGGTTTTTCTGAGGAGAATTTAGTGAGTGTAAAATGTTTCTTTGTGTAATTTGAAGTTAAAAATCCAAGAATCACTCAAACTTAGGAGATGCTCAATGTGCGTGCCATGTCAACTAGGTGGTCTGGAGGTTTTTATTTGGGTCTTACAAAGTAATAGAAACCTTTTCTTGATAGAGTTAATATTTAAGACCTTAGTTAGAGATTAAATTGTATCACGCCAAAAAAGATACTTTTTGAGGTGTTTCTTCAGCATCTTCACCAGGTACATCTCATGGAACTATCTGTTTTACTTTCATCCTAAAGAAAAGCGAAATTTCCAATCAGTATGTAACAAATGCATATAATTCTCATTGTTTTCTCTCTCTTGTAGGCTTGGCTGCAGCAGTATGGCTACCTGCCTCCAGGTGACGTCAGAGCTCAGGCCATCCGCTCACCCAAGTCCATCGAAGCAGCGATATCAGCCATGCAGAGGTTTTATGGTTTGACTGTCACCGGCTCCATAGACACCAACACATTAGAGTGAGTCCTGATGTTTTCATTTCTCATAAATGGTTTCAGATTTTCAAATTATTGCTGGGGCTCTCACTTTATTTGTTGACTTTGGATTAAAAGTGGATTTAAGAGAATCTGATGAAGCAAGGCTACCACTTGTATAAAAAAATGTGAGCTTTGCAGGAGTCTGAATATTTTACATAGTTGAGAATTTTGTGAACTTTGTTTTGCTGTTGCCAGGGCGATGAACAAGGCGAGATGTGGCGTCCCGGACAAGTTCGGCCCTGAGCTGAAGACCAACCTGAGGAGGAAGAGATACGCCGTGCAGGGTCTGAAGTGGGAAAAGTCGGAGGTGACCTTCAGGTACCAACATGTTTCCTGTGTACTTAAGCTTAAATGTAATCTAGCGCTCCAACTGATGACTTTCATTATTTATTCAGCAGAAAATTATCATCCTGATTGTTTGTTTAATCTATAAAATTTTAGTAAAATGTTTGAAAAAGGGGCTTTATGAATCAGTCTGTACTTGCTTAGTTTCTGCCTTCTCTTGAGTTTATTTTTTTGGGTCAACTCCACCCATGTGGCCTGTAAATCCTCGTCTCTATTCTTGACACCAGCATACAGAACTACACCCCAAAGATCGGCGAACGGGCCACTTACGACGCCATCCGAAAGGCCTTCAAGGTTTGGGAGAGCGTGATCCCGCTCACCTTCAGAGAAATCCCCTACAGCCACATCAGAGAAAAGGTTGACAAGTACGCAGACATCATGCTCTCCTTCGCAGAGGGTTTCCATGGCGACAGCACGCCATTTGACGGTGAGGGGGGCTTCTTGGCTCACGCATACTTCCCCGGACAAGGCATTGGAGGAGACACGCACTTTGATCTCGCTGAGCCTTGGACCACCGGGAACGTCGACCAGGGGGGTAAGAGAGAGAAGAGAAGAAGAATGAATGTAGATCCTTGAAGAAATTTTTTTTTAAACTAAATTTTCTCTCTTTCCATCTGAAGGTAATGATGTTTTCCTGGTGGCCGTCCACGAGCTGGGTCATGCTCTGGGTCTGGAGCACTCAAATGACCCCTCTGCCATCATGGCCCCCTTCTACCAGTGGTTCGAGACCGAAAACTTCCAGCTCCCAGACGACGACCGCAGAGGCATCCAGGCAATCTACGGTGGGTTGTTCTACCAGGGGAATTGGGAATTTATTGGAAATATTTGCAGTGATGTTCCTCTTATAACATCTACAACCTTTTACCACCCGTTGTTCTTCTCGAGGAACATTAGTGCTATGTAGAACGTTAACATTAAAATACTGTCAGTACTCTGAAACTAGATTAGACGAGACAAAAAGAGAGTCTGCAGCCATGCAAGCAGCTCTCAGTCTGTGCTTAGCCAAAGTAATGCGTTTAGCTAAATGCTAACTTTAGCATGCTAACATGCTCACAGTACATTTAAATTTTGTCTGCAGACGGTACCATCCATTAGTTAATCAAACACTCATGAAAGTCATCCTCTAGTGGTGCTTAAGGTACATACATACTGCGCATGTACACAAGTCAAATCTAAATTAACTCTATTTTGACATCATGTTCACAGGAACCAAGTCCGGGGCTCCACCTCCCCCTCCTCCACCTCGGCCCACGAAGCCGTCCTACCCCGACAACGGCCCCGACATCTGTGAGGGACACTTTGACACCATCGCTGTCCTCAGAGGGGAAAAGTTTGTCTTTAAGGTACATCTCAGCCTAACATTTACATTTTCAATTTATCAAAATTAATAAACATTTAGCCTAAAAAATGTGCATTATGTATATCTTGCTTTGTCAGACCTGGAGTTCAAAACCAAGAAACAATCAAATTTCAAATGAACAGAGAAGAAAAGCAGCAAAAACCAGAGAACAATTTAGAATTTTCCTTAAACTATAAAAGACTTCTGGCAATTAGTTTCTCCTATTAGTTGTTGCAGCTATAATATGAATTATTTCAGAAATCTTGGAGTAAATTTTTGCATTTTTCTCATCTATCTGTATGTGTGTGTTTGCAGGACAAGTGGTTCTGGCGTGTACGTAACAACAAGGTGTTGACAGGTTACCCAATGGCCATCAGTCACTTCTGGAGGGGCCTGCCTTCAAACATCAACGCAGCCTATGAGAGGGATGATGGGAAATTTGTCTTTTTCAAAGGTAGGTGCCATCAGAGATAATATTGGAGCAGATGTGCGATGATTTGCAGCTGCTCGAGTGATGAACTTCATGACTGGTATTCTGTAATCTTTACTCCTCTTTGCTTCCTTTCTTCTCATCTCTCTGCTTGTTTATTTCCTTTCCCCTGCAGGTGACAGGTACTGGGTTTTCAGTGAGTCCAGCATGGACAAGGATTCCCCCAAGAGCCTGAAAGACCTGGGCACCGGTCTGCCCAAAGACAAGATCGATGCTGCTCTCTTCTACACACCAACGGGACAGACGTACTTTTTCAGAGGCCCCAAGTGAGTCTGTCTTCCGTTTAAATCTTCTACTCATATTTAAAGTATAGTGAATTCATTTTAAAAGCCTGATCTGATCAGTTAAGACAATTGTGAACCACCAACATTGTATCAGGTCTCTTCTGAAGAGAGGTTAGAGAGGTTATTCCTTTCATTTTGCCTTCAACTCAAAGGATTGCTGGGAGGGTTCCTCATCATCCAGATTAGATAAGGTTGCCCTGGTTTTTGTTTGTTATGGAAGGTTGCAGGAGCATTCCTTCAGCATTCATGTAAAGACTTAATCTCTCCGACCTTTTGCTCAAACAAAAGCTGCTCATACTTTTTGTGTAGTTTTAGTAACGTGTTGTAGCTTGTACCTTTAACATCTTTATCTGTGAACCTGTTTTAAAGGTAACATTTCAGTCCTCTGACTCACATTTTGTCTTTGCTGTCTTTAATTCAGTTGCAAATTTTCTATTTTCTTTCAGTTTTTGAACATTTTTTTAACTTGTTTTTTAAAAAAATAGGGAGGGAAACAAAAAAAAATATATATTTATGTAAAGGCCTCGGTTTAACAAAGATTTATTTTTAAATACTGCAGCGGTGAGTCTCCAGTCCATCTTCCTCTTTCACATACCTCCAAAAGGTCCACTTTTCAGTTACACAGAAATCTCACTTATATTTTCTGTGCACTTGAATTCCTGGAATGTATCAGGTTTATTTTTGAAGGGGAACTCCACCAATTTTACACATCAACGTTTGTTAGCAGGTCTCGGGCAGCACTGCTGCGTATGTGGAGAAAAAGTTATACTAACCCTTTTGTGCCTCCAGGTGGAGCTGTGTGGGGTCTAATAAACAGCTTTACGTTATGTAACTTTACTCACAAACAGAAAAATTTAATCAGAAAAAAACTTAGTGTTGAGTAAAAGAAAACTCAACAGATCTCTGTACTCGCCCCCCATCTCCGCCTCTTGCTACGTTAGCCGCCACCAGCATAAGACAACTGAATTTTCAACAGAGCTGTCAGCAGTCAGGTTGCATCGTGGGTTATGTAGGCATCACAGTGCATTAAATAGAAAAGATAATATAACTTGTTCAGCTGCATAATTCTTTACTTTTTTTTTAGCTCTGCTTGTTTATTGTGTGACGCTCTGCAGAGCCGAGACCCTCCAGAGTCGGAGGGGTGGGGAGGATAAAGAGCATGGAGATGTTACAAAGGAAAGGGGAGTCAGACATGGAGGAGGGAGAGTAATAGGTCTGTCACAAAGAGCACTTATTAAAATAGACTGAAATTACTAGTGTGATTTATAATCATGTAACTTTGCTCTGAGTGATCCAACCAGTGGTCCTCGGCATGGGTAATTATATCTGACAAGCTTTGAGACACACACACACACACTCACTCTCACACACACACACCCTCTCTCTCACACACACACACTCTCACACGCACACACACTCTCACAGTAAGAATAATTAGGTTTTCTGGCCGGCTCCTCGTCCTCAGCCTCAGTCAGCAGAGTTAATCTATCACACTGAGAAGTTCTGGGACTCTACGAGAGGATAATGTGTCAGGTCCGACACGTGTAACGTCATCTGCTTCAGTCTGAGTCACTGGAGCCGCTCCTCCCCTTTAATGACCCAAAAACACCTCCACCCTTAAAGGGGAGGCGCAATATTCCCAATTACATTCAATCAGATGGCTGAGAGTTCAATATTTAACATAATGAGAGATCATTTTAAAGTATCTTGGCTTCTGTGCATGATTAAAAATTGCAGCTGAGGGCCTTACCCTTCATAAAGCAAACAAAGACGTTTTTAAACCTCCTTTAAACCTGCCGAGTTCTTAATTCAACTCAAGCTGTGATCTTTGAGAAATTTGTATAAATATCCAAAACACAGTGGGGATTTTAGCTTTGTGTTGTATAATAACACTGAAGAGTAATTCAATGACCTTTGTCACTGATGACTTGCACCGAATGTTCAGCGCCATGTGACAGCGCCACACCCTGGATGATCGGTGTACATCATGTTAGAAACTTCTAAAGCTGGAGGGTCTTTTCTCTTTTTGCAGGTTTTGTGGAGTAACAACAGAAACGCTACAGGAAAAATAAGCTTGTTGTTATTTTCCTCGATGCTCCTCGACTCTGTGAAGGCTGATGGAGAAACGGACTCCTCCGTCAGCCTGTGAAGCAGCTCCTTGTGAAGCAGCTCCTCATGTGGGAATATCTGTGTGGAAATTGACCACACAGTAATGAAGTTGATCATAATTGGCACAATAACAACAGCTCGGCCCTAATTGAGAGAGAGATATTTTTACGGGCAGGATTTACTTACTGTAATTACTCTGAGCTGTGTGTGCGGCCGCAGCTGCTGTTCTGGGAATCGGTCTCACACATGATGGATGGTTGACATCCATCGAAAATAACAGCCTGCCTCATTATAAGTGAATTTCCCTTTTTCAAAGTGGTTATAGTGTTTCAGATGAGAGGCGTCCTGGTGCTTCAGTTAAATTTAGCGGCTCGCCTTCGTGACCTTCATTTTCTTCTGCGTGGAAAACAAACAAACTGTCTGAATTAATTACTAAAGAAGTTGTAACTTCAGTAGCATCTGAAAGTACAGAGCGGAGGAACATCAGAGATCTGAACCTAAATGTTTCTGGGATGTGTTGAACTCTGCAGTGTCTCGTTTGGTTCGGCTCTGCTGACTGACAGATCTCTGGTTGCAGACGTGCGACGGCCAAAATACCTCAACTTGAAGGAGAAACTTTGTAGGTTTCCTCCCACACTGAGATGTTAACACATTGATGGTTTATTTATTTCTTTATATATATTTATATATACATACACATGGATGGAAAACTCCCTCCAACGCTCGTTAAAACGCCCACAAAAGTTGCATCACCTGGTGTATTTTTGCTCGTCCTCAGGCTGTTGATCCAACTGCAGATTAAACTTCTGGATTATTTCATGCTCGCCTCTACAAAGCTTATGGATTTTCATGTTGAGAGGGGGGAGCTGCCCTCACTGCCTCTGTGATGGAGAGAAAGGATGCTCACCAGACTCTGTGGAAAATGTGAAACTAGACGCTGCAGATCAAATATTAATGAGGACTCTGGAACTGAATGGTCTTTTTTAATCAAGGTTGCTGTATTGTACTTTTTCTCTTCAGTTTCATCTCAGATCTATAATATTGTCTGTTCACCTTCAGGAACATATCTATCACACACACACCCTCACACACACACATTAAAACAGACTTTACTCACTCAGCTCTGAGGCTGATGTTTGGAGTCCTGCTGCTTCTCTAACGTGTTGTCATGAGGCGAGTAAATGTCCAGTAAACCAGGTCTCACAGCCTCTAACAGACGGGTGAGTCCAGGTTTAGTAACCAGATGTTTTCGCCTCTGTCTCCTCGGTCTTTTAGTCCCGTCCTCTTCTTGAAACGGACAGACCGGAGTCGTGTAATCAGGTGCAGTGTTTTCATAAAATGGCTGCACATGTGATTCTCACTCTTAAAACAGTGAATTCAGTGTGATGTTGTTTTAATAACAGCAAAGACTTCTGGGACTTTTTGCTCTCGGTGTAATCTTAATGTTTTTTCTCTTTTTTTGTGACTCACTGGTTTCTCATTTGTCTCCTCCTGCTGCATCCATCCTCCTCCCGCCTCAGCTCGTCTTTACTTAATCTCTCCATCCAGACTTTGGCTGCCTCCTCGCGGGGGGGGGGGGGGGGGGGGGCGGGGGGGGGGGGGGGGGGGGGGGGGC
>JAPZDV010000016.1:11769242-11794043 GCA_029814665.1 Acanthurus lineatus
GTAACTTTATCCACAAACAGGAAATTTTAATCAAAAAAAAACTGATAGTGTTGAGTAAAAGAGAGCTCAACAGATCTCTGTACTCGCGCCCCATCTCCACCTCTTGCTACGTTAGCCGCCACTAGCATAACACACCTGAATGTTCAACAGAGCTGTCAGCAGCCAGGTTGCATCATGGGTTATGTAGGCATCACAGTGCATGAGATACAAAAGATGATATATCTTGTTCAGCTACATAATTTTTTTATTCTTTTTTAGCTCTGCTTGTTCAGTTCTTCAATGTTATAGTGCAACACTGAATCACTGGAGCTATCTTTTCTCTTTGATAATACAATTTTAGGAGAGAAATGGGGAAACCTTTAATTTAAAAGAAAATACTTCCTAATACAGTAGATCTTTAATAGTTCTGTGTCCTCACTTGCAGGTATTACCGTTTCAACGAGCAGACTCGCACCGTGGATAACGGTTATCCAAAGCCCATTAGCATGTGGAGTGGTGCCCCAGATAACATCAAAGCTGCCATCATGAGCGAAGATGGATGTAAGTTTTCTCCTCATTAAACTGACCTGTAGTCCAAGAATTAATGTTGTTCTAAGCTAGAGACGAGAACATTCATTTACATATCAAATGATAATGAAAATAACCATTTGCAGCATATTAGGGACATGTATAGAGCAGTTAAAGCAGAACCAACAGCTGTATTTTTGTGTTTTAAATAGAAGCAACCCTTTAAACTGTTCATTCTCATTAAATTAACTGATGACTGTCCGATCTTTCCACTTTCCTCAGCTTACACTTACTTCTACAAAGCCAACAAGTATTGGAAGTTCAACAACCAGTACATGAAGGTGGAGTCTGGCTACCCCAAGTCTGTGCTCACTGACTGGATGGGCTGCGAAAGCGACGAGCCCAAAAGGGGTCGGGAAGAGGAGGTGATCATCATCGAGGTGGACGAATCAAAGACTGGCGCCGGGCCGGTGGCCGTGGTGATCCCCCTCCTCCTGCTGGTGCTTGTTGTGATCACTCTGGGAGCCATTTTGTTCTTCAGGAAGTACGGCACGCCCCGACGCCTCCTCTACTGCAAAAGATCCCTCCTGGACAAGGTGTAGAGAGAGCGACGGGGTGATTGACAGACTGCCACAGAGGGACAGAAGGAGAGAGGGAGAGGGAACGAGGGCCAAGGGCGAAGATGGAAACTGAGAGGGGGGAAGTGATGGTGGAGGAGGAGAGAGCAACGGGAGAAAAGACAGAGGAAACGGGGGATAGAAGGGGGACGATGTGTTAGGTTTTGGGTGGTTTGTATGTGCCACAAAAGAGAGACAAAAACAATAAAAGGCCCTAGAAACTGAAATCAGGAAAATGTGTATTTGTATGTTAACTATTTACATGTACTGTTCTGTGTCCAGAGATTTCCAACATATCCACAATCTCACATAGAGAAGGGAAATATACAAAGAGACTCACGTTCATCAGCGTCTTCCCTCCCGCATCTCCTCTCTCACATCCCAGGCATAAAAAAAAAGAAATCATCCCTCCTTCCTTGCTCTCCTTTAACTGGACGACTCCAGCTGAACTGCTGTCTGATTCATTTATAATTTTGAAATCTTTGTTTCACTTTGGGTTTTTACTCAAAAATTCATCATCTCTGAAATACATTTGCTGTCAAGTCTGTTGGGGTTTTTTGGGAGTTTGGAATCCATCATTTTGGCAAAGTTTTGACACAGTTATGCAGTATTTCCTGTATTTCTTTGATTTCTTCTCTACCACTAAGCAGGGCCTGGTGTTGAATCTCATACTTCTTTTAATACTGCCTAGAATGTGTCTTCTGCACATAGTCTTAGTCTAAAACCAAAAACATACAATTTTTGACTATTTTTTGAGGCTAAGTTTTTGCACTGCCTGCCTCTGTTAAGACAAGATTAATGTTAAAGAATTTTGTTAACAGAAAAAAATCAAGAATTTGTAATGTAAGATACTGATCACCTTCCTACTTTTTGGGAAAAATTTGATGGAACTAAGTGTAAAAGCTCACTCCTGTGCACAGTATTAGTGTTGATTAAGGCAGACTTTTCAACATGCAGACATAGGATTCATGATTATTACTTGTTTAACCTGATTATGTCTACATAAGTCAGACTTAACGTGAGTCTGTGGGAAGTGGTTTTCTCCTTCGTGGTGTAGTTTCAGGCCTTTCAGGTCATTTTAAAAACAAAAATGTTCCTGGTGGCACTAAAACTAGAATCCAGTGACTACTTTGTGCAACTACGACTTAATTCACAGGCAGAACTCTTCTTTCAGTGCAAGCAGTCAGACGGGAGAAAATATTCTTAAGAAATGCAATGTTTTATTTACACAAATGACAGTTTTCAAACATTCCTGCACATTTGTGGTCAATTATGAGCAGAGCTGCTTGTCCAAATGTGTCAGTTAGCGGTACAGCGTCCAACAATATGGTGCAATTTTTTAATAATTATCGTTGCTATGGGAAATCGTTGTTATTATAAGTATGGTTATTGTTATTATTGTTCTCCTCGTAAAGTTATAATGACTTTTTTTTTTTTTTTAACTTTTGTACATTGTCATTTGGAGTCCTGCTGGACAGAGGCATATCATGACAATGGTGGAAATGAATCCCAGTTTACATTCAGCATGTGATGAATTAGATCAGATCGGGGGGTAAATCTGGGCAAAGGGAGTTTCTATTTATTTTGAAACACCTGACATTACTCAGATGTTGGCATAGAAAAACAAGCAATTCTATTTATAAACTTGATGGTGCTCAATGATTTTTTCTTTTTTTTTTATTTTTACACAAATCAAAATTGAAGGTGAATTCATTCATTAATAACAATGATAATGGTAATGATATTTATAATGATGATTATATCAATAAAATTAAAAGAGATTTTTTTTTGTCTGCCTGTTTTCACTTTTGTATTTTATTAGATAAAGTGAAATTAAAATATTTTCTACAAACATTAAAACATATTTCTCTATTTTTTCATAATCTCTTTGCCTGGAAGTGAAATTATGTGAACACTTCTTATCACAATCTGAAGCCCCACTGTTAGCCAAACACGTTTTAGATAACCTACCGAAAACTCTGACAAAAAGCGATATTGTAGTGAAATTTAATTCTAACACCTATGAATTCAACCATTCAACAAGAAATGTCATTTAAAGTAACAGGTGCGTTTCATCTTGTAATTTGATGCTAACTTCCGGACTAGCATTGTGTTATTTGTTGCTAACTTCCGGTTTAGAATTTGTTATTTGTCGCTAACTTCCGGGTAAGCGTTAGAGAAACATAACGTAAGTAAAACTGTAAGACATTACCTCGTTTTAACGTGATCGTTTCTGCCTGAATCAGTCATTTAGATTTTTTCCTGCAATGGAGGCCTCTTAACGTTTAAATACACAAATCCCATGATCCCTCATCTGGTCATCAAACTACGTCTTTTGGTGTTTAAAAAGAGAGCCCTCTAGTGGCAAAAATGAGATCTACATATTCTACCTAAGGAAAAACAAGAACTTGAGGTTTTTTTTTTCATTAAATCTTTTATTCACATCAGGTTTTTCAACTGTTGTTACTCTACATAGTCTGATCCTGACCTCTCTGTAGAGGAAGTGAGTGAAAAAAGAACTGACACATTTGTTTTTTCCATAAAAGAAAAAAAGATAGAGGTGATGAAACAAACACTAGTAGGCATGTGACAAAACGACAGGATCTGCAGGGAGTGGGGGGGTCTTCACTTCCTGAAATCCTGACCTCCAGACCGGGTTTTGGCGTACTGGAGGGGCCGCAGATGGAGCTTCAGCCTGTATTCGGTTACACCACAGCCGGCCGTCTTGGACGCGGAGCCGGCAGTCATGTGCCGAGGACCGAGTCGGAAAAAATGATGGAACGGTCGCATATTTCAGAGATGTGTTTTCCAACAGAGCATCTGGTATTCTTGAAACATCTGAAGCTCTCGGCCAAGCCTGACTGCACTTTGAATATACACTGTACGTCTGTGTGTGTGTGTGTGTGTCTGTGTGTGTGTGTGTGTCTGTGTGTCTGTGTGTGTGTGTTTATTAATACAAAAAAAAAGAAAGAAAGAAAAAGTATGCTCTAATTCTCTCCTCTTAAAACTAATTGTGAAAACGTGTGAAGAAAAACTGTGTGTGAAAGAGAAAGAAAGGAGACGTGAGGTGAGAGGAGTGAGGACAGAAATTACTTTATTGGGTTGGGGTTATTTTTTTCCCCAATGCTCATTTCTATCCAAAATAATTTTTAAAAAAACAAAAAAACAATCCCTTTGCAAGCAGCCTCCCCTTTGCCTCCCTCTCTCTCTCTCATTTCCTCACCCGCTGCAAATTTTTTCTTTTTATGAGGCTTCAGTCTCAAACCACTCCTCCTCCTCTCACCACAAGTATCTCTGGTCTGTTTTTGCTCTTTTCTTTCTTTGCCTTTTTTCCCCTCCTTCTCTCATGCTACTCTGTTTATAGTCCTCACATACTGCAAATGCATCGGTGTAACGGTAAACAACAACAACCTCGGTAAACCACAAGAACAAGACAAACAACCACTGACATAAAAAGAAAATAAAATCCAGATAATCAGGTTGGAATGCGTTTTTCCTGGAAACCAAATAAACCAGAATACACAATATAAACTATTTCCCTTTTAAAAGGTTAACATTAACCATTTTTAACTGCTTGTAAATAAAAAAAAGTGCCTAAAAATACAGTTTTAATCTTATTTTCTTTGATCTTCAACAGTGATGTTAAAGTGTACTGACACACCCTGAAGTACACTCTTACATCACTGCGGCAAAGTAAGAAGTTAAACCACTGAAGGTCAGAAAAAACAAGACTTTCTGCTCTTTAATGTAAAAAAAATACATTTTAACAGAAGATGAGCACGCTATGAAAATAAACATTTCTCCAAGAAGAGCTGTGATTTGTAATTATGTACTCTTACTCAAATACTGTGCTTAATAAAACATTAAAGGTGCTTAAACCTTACTAATATTTTCATTTACTTCTCCCTCTTCACTATATTTGTGTGAGAGCTTTGGTTACTTTTCAATTTATTATTTTTCATACTCTTCCTGTTCACTAGCAGCCATTAATATTATTTATATGTTGAGAAAATTCTTGTTTAGCCAGATAAACTAGGAAAAACCTCTGGTGGATTAGCTGGAAAAAGCATCCTGACAAGGCTGAAAACAGCCTGTTTTTCTCATTAAAAAATGTGACTTTTTGGATGCACATGGTTGAACTGCCCTCTGGGAAAATTACCACAGCGATTCTGGCTTCATAGAGGCAGAAAAAAAAGTCGCTTTTACAGAATGATAACTAGTTTGACGGTTAAACTAAATCCAAACAGCATGTCGTTTGGTGACACACTGGCAGAGGCATTGCAGAATGTGTAGGTGTGAAGGTTTGTGAATATACTGTACTCTAACCTGACTGACCCTCCTTTTCCATTTTTTTTCTACACACATCTGTTCAGCCACTTTCCTCCTCCACTGGCCAAACTGTCTCTCTCTCTCTCTTTCTCTGTCACCTGGTGTTTCCATCCGTCTCAGTGGATCTCTCTCATGCACAATAACTGTTTGGACTGATCCGTCCTTTCTGCACAAACTAACACTGCGTCGCTGATGTGCATACAGATGCTGCTGAGCTGTGCAGGAAAGGACTTTGTATACTTTGTTAGCTGATATTCACCAAATAACTCGTAATGTAAATAACTTACTGCATCTCACTGTGTGGTGTAATTTCTTTATAATTTCATAGGAAGTTTCATGGAAAGAACTATGTTGAGACAGTTATTTGAGTTGTGTTTATGGGCAATTTCAGAAATATTACACTGAAAGAGTCTTAATGACAGGAAATCACTTACATCTGAGTAATTAATTTAATATTGCAAAGTTTGCCCTCCATATTTGCTGAATTTTATGCTGCTGTGCGCTAAAATACCCTGTAGGCCAGTGGCTCCCAACTTCTCTGACTAAGACCCAATTAAATTTAAGCAATGTAAACTTGGTTTAAATTTTATAAATTAACTTAAAAAAGGGGGGTAAAAGAGAGTCTTTTTTTAAGCCAGAGATGTCAAATAATACAGTAAAGTAAAACACAAATCCTTCAAAAGGACAGCTAATTCAATTCTGTGCAGCAGTTTTTTTTGTGTCCATATCTTGTTAGTTGTCCCCCAATCCCTAAGATTTACTGGATGGTCTTTGGGAGGCTCCCCCAGACTGAAATAATGTTGCTATTGTGTTTGGGATTATATAATGTACCAGTTTAACCACCACCTTCTGATTGTTAGAACCAAATTATATGCTGGAGTTTTTTTTTCCAGGAACTTTCTAAGAATTAACTGTTTCTTTCTAGGAAGTTAAAAAAGCTTCCTCACAAACAACTTTTTTGGTGCTTCTTAGTTTTTGTCCCACCACCCTGTTTTTTTTTTATACTTTTAAAATGTCATGGTGATGCCTTCATGGTGGGCGGCCGCACAGAGGAGAAGTCAGATTAGAGACAATTATGTGAACTGTTGTAAAAAGATGTCGCTGATCAGAGGGAAGGTGGAAAATGAACCAAATTCCTCTGAATGACTCAGAAACCCATTTTTTTTAACTTATTTTTAGCTTTTGTTCAGTAATCTGGACATGAATTCAGAGATGCTACCAAGCATCTGCTCACTGTCTCCTTGTACAGATGACACCTTTGGCAGCCATGTTGGCTTCTACTCCTCTTTCTCCCTCTTCCTCTCTTTCTCACTCTCTCTCTCTCCCTGTCAGCCATTTTGATGTTGAACTCATACAGTCAGCTGGGCGGTGCAGGAACAACCATCAGCCTCAGCACTCCTTCTCCATGCCAGGCAGGAAGTGGCCAGGACAGCTGCTTGCAATTCAACCTGAGACTTTGTTTGGGTGACCTACATTATGGCACCATTTAGTTTCTACTGTAACTTCAACTGCACTTTTTCTTTTTCTCCTACTTTTCCTTTTTATGCCGGGATTCTATTGGTGGAAAGTATGTACACTTACTCAAAACGTGTACTCAAGTACAACGAGCACAAGTCCCGTTTTAGACCCAAAGAGGTCAATTAATTCCAAAATATTACCAAAAAAAAAAAAAGTTCAGAAATGTAATTACAGTTATCTATTATATTATCATCTATTAGCTTTTTATTATCTTATCCCTCCTCAGATTTTTCTTGCGACAGATTAGGAGGGTCCAATCCAGGATTAGGGACCACTGAACTAGATTAAGGCTGTTTCTTTTCTACCAGCTACCAAATATATATAAAAATGCTGTGTTATATGAAATGCTACGTGTCGTATAAAGTTGTATAACATTGTCTGGGGCCCCTTTTCTGCATTTTTACATTAAAATATCCTAAAAAAAAAATTGTTATGTATTTTGTTGTTTTATTATATTATCCCAGATGTTTCCCACAATGTTCAAACCTTTAAGAGCCTTTAAGAGGAATTTTGAGTGCAGAAGTTTTACTTAACACAGAGTACTTTGCATTATTTTGCAGGTACTTGTACTTAAATAAAGGATACCAGTACATCTTCACCTTCTCCAGACTTCAACATGCAGAATAAACTCCCATTCAAACAGAAGCATTTTTAAAAACTGACATGGAAAAAGATGAAAAATTATCTGTTCTGAAAAAAATATATATATTTCAGTTGCACACAAACTTAACAAATGTCCCAATTAACAAGGACGCCAGAGAGTTTACTGTCCAGCCAGCAACAAACAGAGTTAAGTGCAGCCTGCAGTGCCAGCTCTCAAACAGTCACACACAGTTCATAATGTTCAGCCTGTGCAATTTTGTCAAACATGTTACCCAGGGTGCCCCACACTCCAGGAACACCCAGGTCAGGAAGCGGTCTCTGGAAACAAGCTGCTGAATCAGACTTCTCACAAACCCCCCCCCCCCGACTCTGCATGAGGGTGCTGCTCATCCTGCCATCCTCCAGCAGCCTCGTCCCACTCATATCTGCCAGGAAACCCGCCCTGTTTCTGGTCTGCGGGTGAAACTACAAAGGCCTGTCAGCTAATCCTCATCCTTCGCCCTCCATCTGAGCAGACTGACCTCACCTAACGCACCATAACCCCCCCTCCCCTTAAAACACCCACCAGCCCCCCCTCCGTCGCTGACTTCTGCACAATAAGCAACATCTGGTTCTCATTTCCCCAAAACCAAAACAACACGAGGAGGAGAGGAAGGGAGAGATGGAGGGAGGATGGGAGGAGTCGGAGGAGGAGGAGAGGTTGTTGAGGAGAAAGACATTCACAGGAAAAAAAAAAAAAGGCAGGATGTGAGAAGATGGTGCGTTGAGAGAAAGAGTGAGGAGACACATTTCTAAGTGTGGGTGCAGCTGGAGGTCTTTGATGGTCCAGGTGTGAGGATGTATGTGTGTGTGTGTGTGTGAGTGTGTGTGTGTGCAAATGAAGAATGTCGCCGCTTTAACCGCTTCGACATTCCCAACAGCACCCTCTGCGGCCCGCTCCGTGTCCTCCCACACATCTGCAGCACAGCTAACAGTCAGCTCCTTTGGTCAACCGTATGAAAAAGTTAAGACAGAGATGGGAGGAGGGAGAGAAAACTCCCATCTCCACAGAGAAGAATCTGCAACTCAGCGGCTAGCAGCCCTAATTACAGTGGGGCTTTGCTGAAGTCTGCAACAAGACAAAGAGAGGGAGAAAAAAAAAAGAGGCAGATGGAGGGAGAGAAAGGGGCAGAAAAAGCTGGAGGGAGGGCGAGAAGGGGGTAAAGAGAGGCTTACCTCATTATGTCAATAGTCTGTTTATAAGTCAAAGTCACTTTAAATTAGTGCTGACTTAACAAAAGCACAGCTGGTCAAAGTCACTGCAAAATGTCCCTTTGCAGCAGAAATGCGTTTGACAGAAGAGTTCAGTGCCCTCAGTGTGGATGTGATGCAGGATGCAGCTTTAGAGACACATGAATTAGCTTTCATGCCATTTCTTCACAGCTGATTTATGCGTCCTGCTTGTGAAATTAGACGATGCAGAAGACAAGTGTTTCTGCAGCTTGATTAAGACTTCAATCCAGCCTCAGATTTGAGTCGATACCAGCAAATATCGCTTTCTGTGGGAAGACACTCTCTGCCAACTTGGCCACAGCCGGCTAATCATCTTTCCAGACAGCAGGCTGCAAAAACGGCACATTCGAAATTCAAACTTTTTCCTCTTTGCTGGTAAAGATGCCCCATGAAAAAAAGAAAAGCTGCTTTCAGTTAGTGACAAAAAGCTTAATAGGAACTAAAAAGAAACACCCATGTCTGTGCAACAGTATTTTCTTACACTTTAAGGTCTCATCTTACAGCAGATTTGTTTAATTTGACAATAAAATTGTTTTAATTGTCAATTATTCTGGTGCTGGCTTTACGTAAGCTTTCCTTTTTATTGGTTCTCCACTTAGTAGCTTAACTGAAGAGCTTGACTGAACATTTGTCATATATTTTGAGATATTACTCTGAATAATTACAGCATGCAGAGGCATTATCCCCTCACTTTCCCTCTCTTTTAATGTATATTACTGAATATACACAGAAATACTGAATCAGAGCTAGTTAGTGTTTGTCAGCTCCTCCCTTCCTCTGCCAACCCAACAAAACTCCTCTGAGTCCAAAATCAGACAAAATGGAGTTTGAGCCTCAAAACTGCCATAAAAAAGGAGAAATGCTGCACTCTAGTGGTAAGTCAGACACATTAAAACTGAATTATTTCTACACAGCTTCTTATAACAGGACATTTCAGTAACATAATTACAACAAATTTATATTAATCAAAAACTGAACAAACATTTATTGCAGAAATCAAGAGTGAAAAACACAAATCGTTAAGCAAATCCACATAAATATTTTAAAACAGGTAACTCATACTTTCATATCACTGAGATTAAAGAAATGACATCATTATTACAGTGATGACCTGTCCCTAACTTTGAGTTTTTTTCTTCCATAATAACTTCCCTTTAGGTTTGAGCAAAAGGGATTTTCTGTGCTCCTCCAATCGTTTGGCCTCTTCCTGTTTTTCACTCCATGTTTGTATCCCTTTGTCCATCTCCGAGCTCAGCATCACGATACGTCTCTGTGAGCAAAGACGCCAAGGTTACAGACAGAGAGTATGAAACAAACAGAAAGAGTGACAAAAAGATTTTTACATAAAAGGTTATTGCGTTGAAACTCACAGATAAAGCTTCCCGCTCCTGCTTTCTTCTCAGCTGTCCCTTCATTGGAGGGGCTGGCCTTCCATCTGTCCAGATACGTAAACAAGAAAAGGTTAAAACACACAAAAAGTTCATGTGCTGCACAGGTTACAGGCAAAATAACTTGTTTTTGACATAAGTTTAAGTGCCCTGAATTTGATAAAATCACAGTTAAGTGAACTTAACTGACATACATAGAGACAAAAAGGGTGAATCACATCACTGCAAACATCTGCTGCCTTGTTTTGCGAGCTATGAATTAAATCCCTGTTGCTCAAAGACATCTCCTCATATCTGTGGCTCAATAAGTTTAAAACTGAAACTAAGTAATACCTGCAAATGACCAGTCAGGCAGATCTGTCAGAGGGCCGTACTCTGTGCCGCTTCGGGCAAGTCCATGTCTGCAAGCACACACAAATAAAGCATAAATACAGTATTTTAGCATTCGTGCTATCTTTATGTTCTATTTAATATTAATTTTCTGTAGTTTGCAGTACCAGCTTGGATATGCACCACTGGTGTACCACTCTCTCCAAGACTCTCCAAGTAAAACCAGTGTATTTTCCCCTTATATGAATACAATTTAATTCCCTTACGCTTGTCAGTTGACTAGTTGCTGTAATGAAGCATGTTCCCAAACTAAACAGGACAGTCAAGGACAGTTCACACAGTAAAACTTTAAGTACTGGGGAAATATAACGGTGAACTTACTCTTTCCTCCATTTCTCTCCAGCCTGTACTCCACATGTTGTGCTGAACTGCCTGCTGGAGAGTCTCAACGCTAGAAAACAACATGTACAAATATTAAACAGCTCTGAAGTCACCCATAATCAGCTGATATGCACAGGACACCCATCAGTTTATTACGCTCTCGTTTACAGAAACATATCGATAGACAGATAAAAGGCATGTATGTGGTTACGTTTTTCCTCTGTGAGTCAGCTGAGTCACCCTGTAACGTTTCAGAAGTATCCCTAAACAGAATAAACGCTACTTTACGTAAAAGTCTGCTGGACAGAAATGTTAGCATCAACGTTAGCCTCGACAGTAACCGCGACTGCATTTAATGTCTGTATTTAAATTAAAAGCTTTATTAATGTTATTGATTTGTACAAGAAGATATTAACTGCAACTAAACTAAATTTTAAGGCTTTAAAGATTCTCAGGCACAACATATTTCGTTGATAACCTCTGTCTCACCTGAGCAGCACAATGTCCTCACGGGCGCCGCCATGTTGCCTGCAGTGACCCGCTTTGACCGCCAGGCGGAGCTGAAGATGCACTGAAAGGGCCTGGCTTTTTATTTCTTTTCGGTGCAGTTTGAGTGACTGAAAAGAGGATTTCATAACTCAAAAATAAAGAAGTCCAAATGTATGAAGGTTAGACTAAATGATCAGTTTGTGTTTTTTTTAAATTTAGATTAAATATCACATTTGTTTTCCGCATATGTTTGTGGTTGTCTGTCTTTATTTGGTCGTTCAAACGTGACTAAATTAATTTATTCGAGTCAACGATTAACAACCAGCAGTCCAAAAAAAAAAAAAAAAAAAAAAAAACCTGTCACCCTTTCCTCACTTGTTTGTCTTCAATAAGGTTATATGAGATAAAATAATCCTTTATTGATCACCAGAGGGATAATTTTGGTGATGCAGCAGCACAAACAGAAAATGGATTTTAATGAAATAGGTTTTAAAATATATAGGCTATATAATTATTGACATGGTCTTAAATAATAAGAAAAGAAATAAAAATGGAAATAATAGAATAGCAATGAAACTCAGTGATCATAGTTATGAAAATGGAAAAACTGAAAAAGTTAAAAGAAATTGATTCATAATTTATTTTTATCAACATCTATCTGATGTAAAAGGGCCTTATTTCAAATCGACTTTAGTTAAAATAATGTACCAGTTAAACATAAAAAGATTAAAATCTTCTTTTTCATTGTTAATACCAGTTAAATCATTATCACCACCACAGTCTTCCATCGGAAATGAGTAATTTGTAGTCTATTTTTGTTGTTGAATCATCATTGTTGTTGTCAGGGTTGTTGTGGTATTTGGAGTCGTGTTGCCAAGGCTGGATTACTAACCGGCTAAAGTAGGAAACTGTACGAGGGCCCAAGATCTTCCAAACCCCTCCAGGCTCATCCTCTTTTTTTGGTTCATGATGTTGTTGGGTTTTTTTTAATCAACTTCAAAAATAGTAGGCAGTTTTAGCAATTTAAGTATAATATCTTCTGAGGTAAATCCTCCATAGTGTCATTGTCTTGAAGTCACGTCATGAACCTTTGGATTCATCATCAGAATCTAGTTACCACAACATGACTGAGACGGTAAATTAAGGCAATGAAATTTAATAATATTAGTTGAATTTCCAGCACATATAAAGGCTGCCATGTCCTACAACTGAGGTGCTTTAAGTCAAAATATCTGCAACTGCAAATATCTACTACCCTTTTTTTCTGAAATCATATTTTTATTCAGTGTTGGTCTATGTACCACATCTAATAAAGGGGACAAGTTACACTTCTGAGGGGGTCTAACAGACTTAACTTTTCACTCACCTCTTTGCTTTGTTGTTGTCAGCATTTTTTTTTTTTGACCTGCTCCCTGACTGCAATCCAGAAATACTTTTCAGGTCATCGTGTGGTGTTTTTATAACTGTACTTCCCACACGTTACCTGTTGGTGTATGAACATAGTGTATGACACGCTTACTTCACCTGGATTTTATTTCCATGAAACATTAAAAGAGCATTGAGCTAATTTTTTACAGCCAGCTTGCGAAACAGCTGTACAAAGCCACCTGAGGCTCTGGATGACCTTTGTCAAAAAACCCCTGATGATGTCACAGAGGTGTCATCAGGATTATCTCAGCTTGAGTCTCCAGACTGGAGAGTGTGACTAGTTTTTTACCTTTTATTGTTGATGTGAACACTTCACCTTAAACTGTGTTTTCTTCTCAGACTGTAAAAGGTATTTGGAGTTCTTAAGAGCTCACAATTCAAAAAAATTACAAGAAAAAAAGCAAAATACTTGAAAAGCCAGGATTTTGTGTAACACATTTTCCCCCTTTTGCATCCTCAATCACCTTGTGACCCCTTAAATTCATATTACGACCAATGTAATGATCCAAACCCCTGGTTCTTAAACCATTTGTCTAATCAGGGAAGCAACAGGAAGTATGTAATAATGGGTAGTAAGAACTAAACCCATATTTAAGAATAAAAGAGTCAGGATATCAGAGCCTTTGTCACTTTAATTTTGATCATTTTTTGAATAATCTGTCTCTCATGAATACCCAGCTTTCATAAGTGCACCAGAATGCACCTTGAGGTCTTGTTAAATTTGAAAACACTTTTAAAAAATGCAAATACAAAGGAGGAATTTTGAGCCTTGTGTTGAAAGGGAGAACTTAATGTGTCTATCTAGAAATATGAGGCCTAGCCCATCTGTGTAATTCGCTGGAACAGAAATGCAGACAGAGCACAGCCGCAGCTCTTCAAAGTATTGTTTTTGTATGAACTGCTCCGCTACTAAGCCCAGAAGAATTTCTCTGTTAGCTTTTCAGACAAGTTCCCACTCGCAGCCTGTGAGGTAAACGCTGGAGTCTGCTGCAGGGACTCCGGTGAACCGCAGGGGCCATGAAAGGCTCCATATGGAGAAGGGCTCCGGGGCAGATAGAAAGCCTACACAAACACACTTGTGCTTTATCAGGGCTTGTTGTGTTTTTGGTGTGTCCGTTAACTGCCTCAAACAACCGGAATTGGTTCTGACTAATACCGGCCGGGCTTGTAATAGTAGCGGGATGTTTACCCTGTATCCTCCTTGGAGAACTCAGACACGCCGAAAAAATCCACCAGCCGCCGCACCCCGCCGTGTCCCTCCGCGCATTCCACAGGCTGGTGGTACAATGAAGTAGTGCCGTTGCCTGAACAACGCAGTTTTGTGCTTTGACTGATTGTGTTTTTTAAAAATAGTGCCACAAGGAGCACTTTTATTTAGATTAAGTAGCAATACACAAAGTAAAAATACTCCACTATGAGTACAAGTAATACATTTAAACTTCTGATTGATAGGCCTGATGTTTTACAGAGTTTGCCTAAAGAAGAGTACCATTGTAGAATATTTCTATAGGTTTCATTAAAGCACACGTTACATTATTATATAATTATTGATGCAAAAATGTGAAAGCTGCAGCTTAATTTAACTGGCAACTACGGTGTTGCTACTTTTAGCTTTAAAGGAATATCTGACCACCGTCAAACTCCCACACATTTAAAGCCAAATATGCCTAAGACGTGATCTCAGCGGTGGGTACGGCCGTGCGTAGGTTGAAATCATCATTGAAAAAATGGCAGAAACTTTATGGAAACATTTTCATTTTTGTATGACACTAGTTTACTAAATATATGTGGCTGAAAGCTTTGTAGAAAAAAAAAACAAATGAATGCACAACAAAATTGTGCCATGTTTTTTTTTTAACTTCTGGTTCCAAGCACAGTCAGGTCAACATAATTCCTTTTATGGCATTTTTTAATTCATTTTCATTTTTATTTTTGGTAAAGTGCAGCTCTTGGCGGAGCGGGCACATCCACAGAGGGACTTTTGCGTATGAATGACGAAACAGCCATGGCTGGTGGAAAGGTGTCCCGGCCTGGTGGGTGAAACGAGCCGCCGCTGGCTGATAAAGGAACAGTGCTGCGTCAAGTTGAACCAACCGGCGGAACGCGAGGTAACGGTCGTCTGGGCATTCTCCTTTCAAAATAAAAGCAAATACAACACCGCTTTCAAAAAGGAAGTGGATAAGAAGCCAGTTTGGATTACCTAACTGCGAAAATTTATCCAAATATTTGTCAGAAATATATCTTTAATGTGAACCACACTCAAAGGTTTACCACAAACTGGTAATAAGCTCATTTGGATCAGTTTAAATACAACGCTTGCTAGCAAGGAATTTATTTTGAAAAGGTATGACAGGAACTAACAATATCCACTGTGGCTAACTCGACGGCGTTAAAAAAGAGGGGGGAGGTAAGTAATTATTTAGGGGGAAGAAAGAAAGAAACAAAGTTGTCGACCGTGCAATGCACACGGGGAGGGATTTTATTTATCTCGAGCGACTCGTTTGGTCCAGCACCGGCCTGCTGGGATGTAACCGTAGCGGAGCGCCGGTTTCCACTTTATCCCTGCTCTCTCCAAACTTCTCCGCTACTATTTAGCCGAGTCCCGGACAGGATTTCTTCTTTGAAAACGGGAATGATAAAAGCAGCCGAGCACAGGCGGATGGACGGACGGACTGAGGAGTCTTGCGAGTGCCATATGTGTGTTTTCCGTTGCCCGTGTTCACGTTAATCGCGTTACTTTAGTTTCTCCCGAGTCCGTTTCGTCCTGAGATGAATGGCAGAAGTCGGGTGAGTCGACTTTCTTTGCACAAACGGATTTATTTTCTTGTCTACACTGGACCCACATGAAGAGGCTGAAGTCGGCTGCATCCCGCTGAAGCTCTCTCCGCTTTGTGTGTGTGTCTGTCTGTGTGTGTGTGTGTTTTTTAAAAAAGAAAATTCAAACGGAGAAACACCCCCATACCGCACTGGATAACCTGTCATCAGACCGACTCTGCTGAAGTGTGTTTCGGACAGTTTAACCAACAGAAGAGATGCAGATGTGGAGCCGCATGAGGGTCCACAAAGGAGGCCCTCCACGACCATAGGTCACGCCGAAGTGTCCTGGATGTATGTTTCGCATGTTTTCCGGCTGGATTGACTTGAACTAATTGTCCGATAATCCAATGGATTCGTCCTCACCACAGCCTACCTGTGCCTGTGGATTTTCCACATGAGGGCAAACCAGATGACTCAGAGGACTTAAGTCATGTAACCACCCTGAAATGTCTTAAAGATCTTATTTATCTGTGTTGTATTTATTGTGTGTACATAAGGGGTCCTTTATATTTCAGCTTTGTGCTAGTTTCAAGGCCAGTTTCTATTTTTTTTTTTGTTGTTGTAAGGATTTAAAAGTGAAAACTATAGATTTACTTGAACATCTCTGTTCTGCTGTACATCTACCCACACTGTATTTGAGCACATTGATCTGTAACTTAAAAGAGGAGTTGTAGATTTGACTTCGTTCTAACAGGTAAAAAAACACGGCAAGGCTCCATCATGGACAGGCCGATAAGCAAGTTATTGGAGAAGTTAAAGCTAACGGACTCGGGCAGTGCTAAATTCAACAGTTCAAAGAAAAAACATGACTCTGCCAACAACTCTAATAACAGCAATGCCAACACTGGCATCTCCGGAGGCAGCGGTGGGGGCAGCGGTCTGCCACCAGCTCCCAGCGCTGCAGCTGCCTCGCCCTCAAGACCTGGCCAGTTCTCGCTTGCCTCTGCAACCACAAGCGATGTATGTGTTCCAGCGAATGGGAGAGGAGGAGGTGGAGGAGGAGGAGGAGGAGGAGGAGGGATGGGAATGCCTCCCTCTCAGCTCCTCACCCCACCACAGTCTTCCTCCACGGTGGGTGCTATACCTCCAGATGGCGAGCAGCCACTCCACCCTTCCACCTTGGCCCCGCTGAGGCGTCGCTCCCCACAGCAGAGAGCTTCCTGTTACCTGGGCGAAGGTGTGGACTCTCACCTGAGGCGCGAGTCTGGCCTTGGCCCTGAGTGTGATCCCTTGGGATCGATTGGATCCAAGGCGTCCCTCAATCAGAGGCGCTACTCCCTGGAGCTCCAGCAGTTGGTCAGACGGCAGCAGCTCCTGTCCCAACCTCCACCTCACTCCGTTCCCCCACCTTACCCTGCTGCCACTGGCTATGGATCAGCTCCACGAGGTGGTGGTGGTGGTGGAGGCGGCCTGGCAGAGCCTGGATACCTCTCCGAGCCTGAGAGACACAAACGTCTCTCGCTCCAGGAGGCTCTGTTTTACAAACGGCTGAGTACAGGCAGTGAACTGTGGGAGACCCCCAGGCCTGCATCCCTCTCTCATCCGCCACACCGTGCATCTGATCTGACTTCCGGAGGGAGCGGAGGAGGGGGTTTCTTTTACCCCCCAGGACCAACCCTGAGCCCATGCTCTTCATTCAGCCTCCAGGAGTCGGTGCTGGTCAGCCCCAGGTCCAGCTTCGCCTCCAGCACGGCAAGCGGCGGGGGCGGGGGGAGCCCCATGGGGAGCCGCTGCAGCAGCAATCGGACCAGTGGCATCAGTCTGGGCTATGACTCTCGCTACTCCACCTCTGGAGGCCTCCCCCCACAGCAGCAATCCTCCTCCATGCAGACAGGGGGCTCTGCGGCTGGTTATGGGGCTCAAGGCAGGGCCGGGGTGACCCCAGTGGAGGCCTGGACTCAATACTTGGAGGGAGGGATGCGTTCAGGGGCCCATGATAGCCGACACTCTTACCCGCCTGCTGTTGGAAGCCCAGGAGCAGCATGCTACCAGTCTGGCCCAGGATGGTGGGATGAGCAGCAGGCAGGAGTGAGAGGCAAAGACAGGGGGGTGACGGGAGACAGAGCTCGATACTCCGATCTGCCCGGCACCCGGTACCAGGAAGAGCTCACCCGACTTCTCCTGAGAGATGCAGCGGTGGAGGGTGAGGGGCTTCTGGAGGGCCTGATGCTGAAGGAGTCTCTGGCCATGACAGGTCATTCCAAACCAAGCAATGCCACACTGGGGCCTTGCACAGCTGGGGGGCCAGCCAAACCTCAGGAGGATCCAGGAGTCACAACTGGGAGGGAGGCCACAGAGAACCGGCAGGAGTACTTCGGTGAGAACCTTAATTAACGGCAGTTTTTTAGGCTACATGGTGCAAACAGGTCGCCAGGATACGAGTTAAACAGAGAAGCATTTAGCCTAAATTGTAAAAAAATCACATCGCTAATTTGAACCGGTGCCGTCACCGTTCATGCACGGTATCCCATGCATTCATAATAGAGCACTGGGTCACACAGCATCCGCCCTCAGTGTGTTATTATCGTCCTCCTCACTGCTTGGTGTCAGATCACAGGTTTCGCTCTAAATGAAAGGGTTGTATGGATGGATGCACGGATGGATGAACGGACAGATTAATAGTTGAAAGAGTGTATGGATGGATGGTGCATTGGAACCTGTGGAGACATGCAGCGTTGCAGCACGCTAAAGCATAAAAGAGAAAAAAAAAAAAAAAAAAAACGGCACTTGAACTTCAAGAAACTGATCCAGACAAGTTGATATGTTAGATGTAAGAGGGGGAAAAAAGAAAAGGAACATGCAGAACAGATATGTACGCACTCATTTAGCCTCACACCTGTGGCCCAAACATCAGGCGAGGTCAGCTGATGCTTCAAGATGTTGCCGGTTTGCTGCAGTGTGGCGCACGTCGAGAGGCTAATGCAGCGCATCTACATGGCCATTAAACTGCAAAATTCTGCTGTAACACTCAGACACAAATTACATGGTTCCATATAAACACAGCTCCGACCATTACTGTGACTCACAGAAGATTAGGGCTCAGGATATGTGTGTGTGTGTGTGTGTGTGTGATTGTAGCAGGGAAGGAGTGTGTTGGTTGGTTGGTTGGTTGGTGGAATATATGTGCATGTATATCTGTGTGTGTGTGTGTGTATTGTGGCAGGGTGTGTTTCCCCTGAGTGACTTCAGGCCACAGTAATGCAGTGTGTCTGAGTCATGTGTGTGTGCTGGTGTGTGTGTGTGTGTGTAATGTTGCCTTGGCGTGTGCAGGGGCGGTGTGCTGTAGCCTGTTTTTCTGCTCAGGTATGTGCGCCCGGAGGGGACATACAATACTGTACTCCTCTCAGCCATTAGAAAGAAATCAGAAGCTGTGAGCCGTGAAGACAGACGCGCTGAGCTCAGCCGACACACACACACACACACACACACACACACACTCCAACACACACCTACATTTAAGTAATGTTCTGTGACCAAGAATTTACAGATGTAGATTTAAAACTAGTCCTTTGAAAAATATGACAAATTTGTCTGTTAATGATTTTATCACACAAGAATAATGTTTACACTCAGATCTATTGAAGTAATACGTCTTTTTGTGTCACTTACATAAATTTTTAAGTACGGAAAGACACCTAAATAAGTGTAGGTACTTTTTTTGTACTTCTAAGTTCAGTTTTTGTTCCCCTCTGAGCTTTATTATATAAAACCCTTGTTGGATATTAACTTAAATCTTTAAGTTAAGTCCCTAAATGCAATCCCAGTCCCTTAAACAAATTCCTTCCCGTGTTTCTCCATATGCAGCAGCTTCGGATGTTAAATTTAAAGCCTGGAGTTTGAGTCTTGGCTCTTTATGGTTTCTGGCTTTGGCAGAGGTTGGTGCCTGTTACTAAATATCGAAGGGACTGTCCACGAGTGTAGGAATTCTTGATTTGTGCGGCACTCCCTCAGCCACATTAGAAAGGGGAAAA
The DNA here is from genome assembly GCA_029814665.1 of Acanthurus lineatus. NCBI lineage: Eukaryota > Metazoa > Chordata > Actinopteri > Acanthuriformes > Acanthuridae > Acanthurus > Acanthurus lineatus. Next base: position 11,788,893 of record JAPZDV010000016.1, read on the forward strand.
AAAACACAGGCAGACCCTTAAATAGATCAGAGCTCGGACCACCACACCACTTTTCCACTTTACATTTAGTGCTCTGACTTGTGTTGAACATGTACTTAGAATAAACTGTTTTCTGCCCGATGCGAAACACAAAAGAAGTTGGTTTGTTGTAAAAGTGTGTTTGCAGGAGTTTTGTTGTTTCTTTTTTACAGCCACCGAGCAGCCAAACTAGATTGCATGCTAATTTTGACCTAGAAATGCTTGTTTACTTTCCTGGTCCTTAATGATATGTCAGCAGAGTCCTTATACCTGACACCAACTCAGAAAAAAAGGAGCTGAGAAGCCTTTGCTTCATTGACTTAAAACATTCAAAAGTATCTGCCATTTGATAATAATTTCAAGGAAGCGGCAAAGGTGATAATTTTTGTAATTTACTAATTTTGTTGCTGTTCCCCCCGGGGTTGTTTAGGCTTCTAATGGCAGAGGAAAAGTGTGATCTCTTTAAATCTTCAAATTGCTTCAATTGTGGGTTTGAAAGTCAAATTTAAAGGAAAGTATTAAGTAAAAAAAAGGGGAAAAAAACTCCAGAAGAAAGAAAGAAAGAAAGAGTCATTCATTTCTGTAGAGAGTGCCAGAAAGTCAGATCCGGTGGAGTTTCCCTTTAATAACAGCCTGAGCAGAGACACTTGAGTGGATGAGCAAACAGGCTGGCATGGGCAACCTGGTTTTAACTGTGTGAAAATCCCCTAGGTGGTGCGAACGAGAGGATTTACAAGTGTTGACACTTTGTGTGGAGTTGGATTTCAGACACATCCTCTTGGAATGCGTCGTAAACGAAGTGCTAAGAGCCGCCGAGCAGTTACCCCCGACTAAATGCATGTTTGTGTCCGTTGTGTTTTTTTTTTCCTCCCTCTCTCTCTCTCTCTCAACCATTGTTCTGACAGGAACCTGTGTGAAGTGTGGGAAAGGCGTGTATGGGGCAGATAATGCCTGCCAAGCTCTGGAAAGCCTCTATCACACACGCTGCTTCATCTGTGTGTCCTGTGGTGAGTATACAACCCCCCCCCCAAAACACAAAACACGACCATTTCTATCAATATTACAATTTTTCAACCACTTAGACACATTTAAAACAACCTGAGTTCATCATGCTAACTCTGCCATCTCCCCCCCTCTGCAGGACGCACCCTGAGAAACAGGGACTTCTACAATGTCAATGGCTCTGTGTACTGTAAAGAGGATTACATGGTAAGAGTTGAGGTCAATGTGTGTTTTGTCATCCGTCTCACACACACATACTCACACACTCACGCTCACACAATCACACACTCATACAGACACGCTCAGAGTCAGAGGATTGATTTTCCCCTAATGGTAATCTCTTTGTTGTAATTACAGTTTTCGGGATTCCAGGCTGCAGCTGAGAAGTGTAGTGTGTGTGGCCACCTTATTCTCGAACAGGTAAGGAGTGTGTGTGTGCATGTGTGTGTGTGTGGGTTTTCAGGGTGTGTGTGTGTGTGTGTGTGAACATGCCACATGAAGAAGAGCAACAAATACCTCTAAATTCTTAGTCTTATGTAAGATTTAAAGGGAGTATATTTTAACCCTTAACCTGGTCCTGTGTAAATTTAAGTCCCTTGCGTTTTATTTTTCCCAGAATGCTTTTCAGTAATCCCCCCCAGAGGATAGAGTAATGCAGTGAGGTCTTTTTGTTGGCTCCTCTTTGTGTTCCCACGGCACTTTCTCAGTGGAATGTTTGCCCTTGGGTTTTTGATTAGCCTAAAACTTTTTACCATATTTGAACCCCATAATACCCAAAATATAAATAGAAAGAGCTCACAGTGAGTCTGTGAGCCACTGGCATCATTTTCTGCATCATTTGCGTGATCTTAAGGGACCGCAAACATTTTAATGCACAAAAGTGCGTCAGTAGGAATAAAAATGCATTTGCATCAGAATTTGCAGCTGAAAATTAAAGTACTACTTCTTTCTGCTCTCCACTCAGTTCATAAATAACAGTGAAAGATGCTAATATGACTGTAAAGTAATTAGCAACCAACTCTCAGGGCTTAGAAATGCAGCCAACATGGTGAAAAACTGCAGTTCCACCAACAGCCACTTGAGGCAGACTTCAAAAGTGAACCAATTCCCAAACAGCCCAGTGTAAAAATGCTCAATTTTTATGGTCATTAATTTGTAAAAATGCCACCCACATGATTTAAAAAAACTGTGTTAAAGACTTGAGAAGTGATCGGTCTGTATTCTCAGATCCTGCAGGCTCTTGGGAACTCGTACCATCCCGGCTGTTTTCGCTGTGTCGTCTGCTCAAAGGCTCTGGATGGCGTTCCTTTCACCGTGGACCATCACAGCAACATCTACTGTGTGGCAGACTACAACAAGTGAGGCTTCAATATATGTTTCATGCTTTGCTTAACTTGTTGGCATCCTGGTTCTGTAATCCAGTGGCTGTGTTTTATCCTTTTATGCAACATTCACTTCTAAAAGAGCTGATAAAGATGTTTTTTTTTTTCATGTGTAACACTCAGAGAATGTCCTTAATCATCCAAACTCCTTCAAGGACATTACTCATCTGTGTGTGAATGCTTCTGGTTTCTACAGTAAATATTTCCTTCTGTCATCCTGCAGGACTTTTGCCCCAAAGTGTGCAGCCTGTTTACAGCCTATTTTACCCACTGAGGTGAGTGTGTGTGTGTGTGTGTGTGTGTGTACTCTCCTGTGCACATGCTGGCCGGAGGCATATTGTGTTTTTTTATCTCTTGTACGTCATTGTGTGCTGTTTTCAGTTAACCTTGACAGTTTTTCTAAGCAAACTTTTACAACCAGTATAAGAAAGAAGCAGCTGTTTCAGACAGCCAGGGAGGAGTATTTTTTTTAAAAAAAAGTTTATCTTGCATACATTTCTGGTGATTCACACTTTATTACTTGAACTGAATGCGCAGAAAAGTCGAAACAAACCCCACTAATCTGGACTCTGACCTCTCCTTTTTCTCCTTTTTTTTGTCTCTCAGGGCAGTGAGGAGATCCTCAGGGTTGTGTCTATGAACAAGGACTATCACTTCGAGTGCTACCATTGCGAGGTGAGTTTCCAAAACAAATGACCCAAAACGTGTTTTTTATTCCTAATATTTTCTAAAATACCACATGTGCCAAATATAGGAGCTACAGTTTGTTCTGACGATTGTTATGAAAGGCCTTGATGCCTGACCTCACTTCCTTTGGGTGCATTCCTGTTCTTATCTACGTCTTTGTCCCCCCCCCCCATCTCGCCTCAGGAGTGTGGTAAGCAGCTCTCAGATAAGCCTGGCTCGCAGTGCTTCCCCCTGGACTCTCACCTCCTCTGCCACTCCTGTCACATGAGCAGAGTGTGTGCCACACACAACATTCCCCCTCACAACACCCACTGACCGGCGCCCGATCCGTGCAGCTGGGGGTGTTTGGAAAGAAGCCGGTCTGAATCATGCTGTCATTCCCTAATGCTTTGCTCATTTTTTTTTTCCCTTCAAAATGAAACTGCTGATATTAAGACATTTCCACTGATTCACTTTCACTTTTGTCTCTGACTCGGATCAGTCCCTTTTGTCTCATGTACTGCCTGCTGTACTTCTTGTACCATTACTGTACGATAGTTATAAGGGAACAGGAAAGAAACTACTGCTTTTTTTTTGTTTGTTTTTTTTTACCCCAATGTGGCTACTGTTTGCTGTAGAAGAACAAGGGATTTTTTTGCTGAACTGTTTTTGTACATATGGCTAGCAAACATTTTGCACTTAAATTTGACTTTACTGTAAGACATTTGTTACATGAATCTGTACAATTTGGGCTAAAGAAAACATTACTGTAATTTCTGTATGTTGTAATAAATATTTCCTTTTGTGTTCACTTGATGGTAAAAGTATGAGGCTACAACTTAAAATATGCTCAGTAAAACAAACTTTAAATCATTTCCTTTGCACTTAACTTCCATGCCGCTAATACTTTTTCAGTATATTCATCATCACACAGATGAAGGTCAGAAACACTCAGCAGCTCAGTGGCTCTCAGCCAGATCATGATGCTTCTTTCAGAGAAATTACTAAAGCAGAAAAGCTGGTAACCAATTTAAATTTATTCATTTTTTTTAATTACTGGTACATTCAGCACTTTCAGGAAGAGAAAAAAAAACAACTTTCAAACTAAAAACATAAAATTAAAGATTAAAATTGTAACTATTACTCTATCAGAAGGTTTACTTCTTTGTACCTCCTCTTAAATATATATGATTGAAAAGGACAGAGGAGTGATTTTTAAATGGACACTTCAGTGCAGGGAAAGTGAGTTTTCAGTATTTATTAGCAGATAAACCTTCATTAGAATTTCTATCCTCATGACCAAAAACATTCAGTGAAGATGAACTCGGGCTTGTGCATGTCACTTGCATCAGCACAACACAAGATCACATCTCCTCCTATCGCTTTCTTTTCTTAAGCTACAGTGTTGAGACTTCAGTACCAGTTGTGTCTTCGTCTGGGAGGGAGATTAAGGTCGTTGCTCTCACTAACAACAGCAGCTGTAGCACACAACAATCCTCCACTGTTAAAAAAAAAAGTAAAGTAAAAACTTCAACATAATAGCTTTCTTCACTTTGACAAAGATGGCCTGTAGATTTAGTTGTGTATATGTATATATAAAAAAATTTCAGTGCTGAAGAGTAGAACACTAAAACTGACCCGAGAAAATATTTGAAGGTCAGGGATCTATTTTGGACTTGTTTTATTACAGGGCGCTGAGGAGGAAGGAACTGTGCACCCGCAGAACTAAAATAAAGAGGCTGGCTCCCAAACCTCAGTGGGACAAAATACTGAGGCGAGCCAAAAAAACCCCACCACTCTGCTCTGCTTCTTTTTCTTCAGCCGACGAAAGTTAACAGCACTACACGGAGACGAGGAGGAACGCTGCTCTCTACAGAGGGAAAGGACTCACTGTCGCTTCTGGGAGAGAGAACAGAAGATCGGGAGTGGGAGCTAGATAAACCGTCATTTTAGTATTAACAAAACATGTAATCAACATTTTCGGTGTAAATTGACACAGACGAGAGGTGTGTTTGTGTGTGTGTGTATGTGTGTGTGATGAGTCATCTCTTGGCCTGCTGCAGCTCCCAAAAGCCAAACTGAA
>JAPZDV010000016.1:11794143-11813464 GCA_029814665.1 Acanthurus lineatus
TTGTGTGATATTTAGATATTTAATTTTTTTTTTTTTTATTTACACAGTGGTGGTGTGTGTGTGTGTGTGTGTGTGTGTGTGTGTGTGTGTGTGTGTGTGTGTGTGTGTGTGTGAGGCAGGGGGAGGGGAAATGGCAGAAGTGTGTGGAAGACAACGCTGGCGTCAAAGTGGACGAATTAAAGCACGGTGGGGCAGGTAGCGAGGAGCAGACACGAGTCCTGAACTTCAGGCAAGAGAAATGTGATCTTCAAAAGTAGAAACACTCCCTCTGCAGACTTCCTGTCTGCGGTGTCCTCCGCTGAGCCGCGTCCCCTCCTCTCTCTCTCTCTCTGTGGCCACCCTGCCCTCAGCGGCGTCTGTCCCTGGGGTTGCTACGGCTACGAGAGCGACGTCCACCGCCGGCGCCTGCTGAGGGTCGTCTGGGCCGGTGGCTGCCGCCGCTGTCCCTCTTCTTGTCCCCCTCTCTGTCGCGGCCGCGGTCCCTCTCTCTGTCTCCATCGGTCGCTCGCCCTGCCGCTCCGGCGCTCGCCGCCACGCCGCCGTCCTTTTCCCGACCCTTCAGCCTCTCTTTCTTCTCCTGCTCGCGCTTCTTGTCCTCCTCCTCCTGCTGTTCCTTGTGCCTCCGTTCGCGCTCCTTTTGCCGCTCTGTGCGGTCCAAAAGCCTCTGCGCCGCCTGGTGGACATAGAGCAAAACATCGTTGAATAAAATTAAGTCTCAACACTTCACCAAGAGAGAAACATGCATAAATAAAAACCGACCTGCTCCTCAGTGTGGGGAAGCCAGTATATACACGGAGCTGCTTTGGTCTTGAGGAACAAGTCGTCGAGCAGTTTTGCTGGAGGTTCATCTCCTTTCTCTGCTGATGAGAAAAGAATTGGTGTATTATTTTGTGATACACAACCTCTGAGTTGAGATGTAGAGAATTGTTGCTGCTTTAGACGTTGGCATATGATGTTGCACACTCAGTGTTTGTGAAAAGTGAGTTCTGTCTGTATGAACCTGTGTGGAATGTAATTTTCTAATAATTACCAGTACAGGTTTTTCTTCTTCTATTCTTTTATAGCTGAGGGGCAGATTTTGATTTTGACCTTGACAGTGTTACTAACGGTTCTTGTTTGTTTATTTACATCAGGACATACAGGTCGAACTGCAGTGTTTGGGTTTGGTGCAAACTGGGCACTGAGGCTGGATTCATCTCTGTTCTATTCATGCTTTTTTAATTTTATGAACCATTTTAACAAGTTTTTTAAGCTTTGCTGGAACTTGAAATATTTGTCACTAAAAAATTTTAACAGTATAATTAAATAAAAGACAATATAAGCATAACTTAACAAGGTGTTTAAATAACTATGTTACATGGCTATCTATGATCTGAAAAACCAAACTAATGTCCCATGGAGGCCATTGGTAATTCCACCATCTTGCTTCTGGCTTTTCTTTGTATAAAACTTCTGATCACATGTATGAAAATGTGCATTACCCTTCTTTTCAGTCTTCCTCTCCTTGCTCTTGGCCCTTTCCCTCCTCCTCCGCTCTCGGTCTCTGGATCGAGATCGTTGTTCGTCTTCTCCTGGTCTTGCAAATTCCCGGACCTTATCCCTGTCCCACTCGCGCTCACCACGGGCTCGTTCACGGCGCTCCATCTCCTTCTGCCGCTCCGCCCACAGATCCCGCACTCCTCCTGCGCCTCGATCCCGTTCTCGGTCGCGTTCCCTGTCTCTGTCCCTGTCTCGTTCTCGCTCTCTGTCTCTTTCTCGGTCCTTTTCTCGCTCTGGGATCAGGGGGGGCAGCCGGTTCTGAGGACCACCTGGCTCTGCAACTTGTTCCTTCTCCTTTTCAGGCTTCAGGATACCTTTGTGAAAGTCCAGCTGAACAAGAAAAGCAAAGCATTAGTGACAAATGTCAGGATGTTCAGTTTGAGTTTTATGCGACTTTATGTGACTGGGTGACCACATGAACACATTAAAGGACGGTATTCGACAGAAGGTGCGGTATCAATCGTAATGAGCTCCTCTGTCATCAGTGAATGAGTGTGTGAATGTTGCATGTTTTGTGAAGCCCTTCTACTGATTGTCAACTAAAAAAGCTCTATATAAACACATCCATTCATAAAGTTTCAAAAGAACAAACATAAGACAAGAGGTCACATGAGAAAAGCGAACCTGTAATTTAAATCAAAGTCATTATTAACTAACATCAACAAAGATGTCATATGTATTAAAACCTGACACTTTTGCACAGGAAGTTTATTAACTTAACTCTGTGTCAAATTGATTAGCTTTATCTCAAAACAGATGAAGAAGCTCTGTATTGTTCTGAAACACCTGGGCCTATTTACTTGTAGTTTTAACAGAGAGCAACATGGTGGATGACTTGATAAAGCCTGCAGCTTTTAAAAAACTCCTGACACCACTTAGGACTAAGTATGCGGTTGCTCATCTGAAATGTTTCCAAAAATAAACCCTTTAATATTTCATTCCTCCTGCCTTTTACTGGCACTAGTTGCAGTGTATGTATGTATACACGGGGCAATGTTGTCCTTCAAACCTCAAGAGGTGACGTTAAGAAAAAATGGCAAGCAAAAGAAAAGAAGACAGCAAAAACAACTTCCTATTATGCATCTTTAAAAAAGCATCTTTTATCTTTAGTAATTTCTTTATTACTGATTAAAGTTACCTAAAGGTGTGAGGGCTCTTCCTACCATCTACTGTAATACAATTCATATTTTATAAGCGCATCATTACCTCATCCTGCTCACAGAAGTCGACGTTGAGGACCTTGGGGTTGCTCAGAGGCCATTTGACCTTGTGGAGTGCGGCTCTAGTGGCGACGGCCTCCTCTGTAGTGGTGTACTACAAGAACAGGAGAGGAGGAATTCTGTTCAGCAACCAAATCTCAACCAACATTCACTGCAAAACTAAGACTGCTGCAGGAAAATGTGCAGATGGATGAGAACGCAGCAGCGAGTTTGTGAAGAGTGACAACAATTAAACAAATGCTTCTATTCATTCTTAAAGTGAGGGCTTTTAAATCAATATTCAGCAGGGAGACTGCAGCAGGATCAGTGAAATATAGAGAAAATATCTTGCAAAACTCCAACCCTCAGGTGCAGTTTGGTGATAACCGAGCACGTTTTATAACACAATCAAACAATTGTTAAAAATAGCTCAGCATCTGGTAAAACATGCTTGAAATGGGTCAGTTTTGGCAGCGATGTTGACAGAGTTCACAATCAGCTATGCAGCATGTTTCTGATGATTAAACTGTTGATTTGTTGGTGCTTACTGTGACAAAGCAGTGAGACTTGATCTTGTCGATCCAGAAACCATCTTCCACCAAACTGCCTGTCCTGTTCAGCAGTTCTTTGAGTTGGCCCAGGGTAAAGGGTCGCACCTATGGGAAACACAGGTAGCATGGCTTATCATTTCCAGTTAGTGTGGATCAGTTTAGTGAGGGGAAGCAGGAGAAAACATCATTACTAGAGCTGAGCCGAGATGATTTTGTCACTTGCCAAGATGACAGACAAGACTTTTATGATTATTTCAAATGTGCTTAATTGTTAAGTCTCATATTTGATGATGCATATCAAGTGTTGTCAAGTGCTCTGGCGCCTCCCTCAGGCCGAAGTTCACATATTTTTACAGAAAAGCCACATTGTTTTCACATTTCATTTCAAATCCATCCATTTTGTTTTCAGGTACAAAACAAATGGTGATGAACATTTCATTTACGCAGCAGATCTATAAACACTCAGTCCTCTTTGTTTTGGTTCTGTGTTACTGTATTTTGCAAGCTGTTTTTTGAGATTAGCGAGGCTGGGTGGCATTAGAAATCTGCTAGCCTTTGATCCAAACGTAACTTTAAATCTTGCTTCTGTGACACAAATGGAAAAAAAATCTGCAAATGCTAGTCATTAAATGTCTAATGTCTAGTCTTGTCATCGTCTGTTTAGTCATGCAGGGTGTCCTGAACTTAGGTGCTGCTTAACTACAGCCATAATATGTGGGTAAGTGTTCAGACTAATTATGGGAATGATGTGATGGGGATGTGGTTGCCACTGGCATGGCCACAATATGCCTCATTCATGTAAAATTTGTTGGATATTTTTGGAAATGCAGGAATTTTTTTGGTAAAACCAATTTCCTGAAATTATTTTGACAGCAGGGTGAGTTCAAGGCCAAAACTTCACCAGAAAAAACAAGATAATAACTTGTTGGTGAATACATTTTGACTTGCAGGAGTGGTTCCAGACTTGAAAGAACAGAACAAAGGCAAACTTTTTTGTTCTAATTTCTGTGTATCTGTGTAATTCACTGAGTTTCAAACCCACCAGGTTGGTCACATGGATGATATTTGAGACTTTGCCATGAGGCGGCGAGGGCTGCCTGGTGGTGCGGACAGGGTCATCGATGGTGACAGACACGCCGGACTTCTGTTGACTTATGGAGCGACGCACCAGATTGTCGCTGGGGGTAACTGAGAGAAGGATGAAGGGGAGAGAGTAGTCAGTGTGATGGGTGAAAAGAGAAAAGTGCCTAAAAATAATGACAAAGAACGACAAATTCCGCCAGAAGGATGAAGAAAGAGAGAAGGCAGCAAAGAGTATAATATAAAAACACAGCATTTGAAACCCCACAGTGAGGCTGTTTACCTTTCTTTGCCTCTCCATCAAGTTTGACAGATGCCTGAGTGTCAGAGGCCTCCTCAGAAACACTGTTCTTCCTTTTGTCTCTGTTAGTCTTGCTTTCTTTTTCTTTCTCTGTTTTCTCCACTTCTTCCTCTTCATTTGTCTGTCCGTTTTCCTGGCTGTCACCTGGGACGACCTGCGGTAGAATAACAGGTTTAAAAGCTGACAGAAGAAGATTTCGGAGAAAGCACAATTTCTTGATAGTGAAGAAAAATTGATTTGAATAACAGCCAATCGATCATATATGGATTTGACAAACTCTTCCAACCTGTGTGACAGTGCGTCTGATCTTGAGGCCTTTGTCCGAGTCGCTTCGGGGAGCCTCCAGGCTGTCCTCATCCCCGGACAAGTGCAGCTCCTCTGGGTGCAGCTCCACCACGGCCTCCTGGTTCACTTTGATGTCTGGAATCAAGGACTGCAGGACAGAGACACAGACAGCAGATGATGAAGGAAAGGAAAAAAAAATAGGGACAAGAGAGGCAGTGAGATATATGAATATTTAAACTACATCTGTCAGCTGATAAACAGCAAGAAAAATGGATACTGCATACTTACAACCTCCTGCACTGCACCAAAGACTACATGTTTTATTTACATTGAAGGGAGGAAAATCTCTTTTTTTCCACTCATTTTATTTAATTTTAAGTTTATTTCATTTCATTTATTAGTACGGTTTACAATGATGACTACTGTGACATTAATTAATTACAATAAATTCTTGCTAATTAACGCAGTATTTTTTATGTTGAATATTTCGGAAATTTTGAAGACCTCGTTGTGATGTTCTAAAAGTCATCACGTTTTACAGTTGTGTTTCAAAACATTCACACAGACCTGAACGGATCTTGTGATTTAGGGAAGCTGTTAACAAACCAGTGGTTGTCAGGATAGAAGGCACATTCAGATTAAATAAGGCATGGCAGCACAAATGGCCCTAATGCCATTATTTTACAGGCCTTTTTATTGTTTCAAGAATTTATCAAAGTTTCACACTGAAAAAGAACAAATCTCTTCAAGAGTTAAGTCCCTGTAATTTCAGAGGCTTTGATCTGTTTCTTGGCACTGAAACAATCAAACACTGGCCAAAAGCCCAACAGCTCCAATCCAAAAATAAGTGAATCATCACATTTATTTCTCCACATTTTCCCACGCCTGCATGGACACCTGGTGCGGGTTAGTGCTGTGTGAGTACCTTCAGTGAGTCAGTGGTGATGATGATGGAAGGCTTTTTAGCAGTGACTGTTGTACTGGAGCCCCAGCGTCTCTTCCTCCCTGCTGCAGTTCCTGGCTCGGCCTCCCCTCCTCCGACCTCTGTGGCGGCTGGAGACGTCTTACTACCTGCAGAGGTCAAAAATACATCGGTGAGGAGAGAGAAACTGCATGATTTGCTTTTTGCTGAACAGAACTTCAGGGACAAGTTTCTGCAGGCTCAAAGCCTAAAAGGAAGTTTGCAGGGCTTACAGAGGGAAATCTGTTATTGTAGAAGTTGATGGACTAATTATCCAAATTGGTTTTATAAAACAATATCAAACATGACATGATTTTTTTAATGTTTGTTGTGGTTTTTGTTTTTTAGCTTTTCGAAGAGTAAAATGCTTTCTGCAAAGTCACTAGTGAATTTTGACTTGACTATTCTAGGAATGTTTCTGCTTGTTTTAAGTCAAAAAAACTGAAAATATGCAATCTGCACAAGGTTTTTATCTGCTTAATGCAGGGTGTTCTCTTTTAATCTCGTTCCACTTGTTTCCTCAGGCAGGACAAGAGATATAACTGGGATACTCACTGGTCAGGGATATCTTGCGAGCAGCATAAGCCTTAGGAGTAGTGCTCTGAAAGGAGAAAGAGACAAAAAGAACATACAGAAACCCCAGGGGTGCGGGGCAAAATGAGAACCAAGAGTCCGAACCAAACAGACAACAACAGAGAAGAGGTGAAACAGGAAAAGTGGAGGAGGGGTGAGGGCGGGGGGTTATAGTAACAGAGACCTGGAGGCTCTAATTGTACCACATTATGAAGAGTGACTTTGGTCGATACAGAGAGACTCCAAACACATTTCCGCCTTCCACCTCTGCTCAAAGACACTAAGACACATCATTATGCTACTCCCTGTTGTTGTGTGTGTGTATGTTCAAGAGTCAGACTCTTCAAGCAAGTAAAAAAAGCAAGTAGCTTCCATGAGGTGTATTAAGGCATGAGTAGGCCTGTGTGCAGCTAAAATTGGGTCATTTCTTAGTGCGGTGTGTTACTACAAGATAATGTCTATCAGAGGACTCTGAGAATAGAAAGGTAAAGAGTCTAGTAAAGTGTCTGTCATTGAGTCTGAGTGGAACCTGCCAATTTACAAGACTCAAGTCCCATGTAGACAATTTTGTTGTCACTAGAGGAGGTGGGGAGATTTTAATATTACTTGTGCTGATTAGTGATTTTAAACCTTGAGTGCATATCAGAATTTTTTAACCTCCCCAAATTATCCTACCATCATTTAAATCCTTGTTGACTGATTGACTTTCATTTGCTTAGGACAAATTGTGACAACTGAAAAAAAAAAGAAAAAAGATTTTGCTAGCCAAGTAGATGTGTGTGTTAATTACAGCTAAATTATTGCGGGTAAATAATCTAAATTAAAAGTCAAAATTTTCCATTTGATATGATTGCTCATTACAGAGTCAGTTCCTGTAATTTCTTAGCAGCAAAAATGTCTTCCAGAAAGATTATTACTTTTTTTGTGGTGCTAACACAAACATGTTGCTAATAAAACATCAAAATATCTGGTTTGTAGTTAAATTGTTAAATGTTGTCATAAGTTCTGTGGAGCAGAGGTGGAGAACTGAGTGCTGGAGAATCAAAGATCTGTCAGGAGCGGTGCTGCAGTTCAAAATCACCAAGATTTATCATATCTAAGAACTCAAGTGTAGACCAACATGTAAGTCAAATGTATGACGAATGCTGTCACCTTGGTGTCAAAAGATTAAATTAAAACTGCAGTACATGTCACAGTAAAAAAAAAGTAGCAATAACTTACAAAGAGGGTAAGAATTCATTCTTCTTATTTACAAAAAAAAAATCTTGAGGAAAGAGTTTCTTTTTATACTTAATCCTTTAAAAATGTTATACATTTGAAAATAGAGGAATAATCACAAGTCATTTCCTGGTACCATTTGACACCTGATTCCTTACTGGCTCGACTATGGCCCAACCGCACGACAGAGTGTACTGTATCTAGGCAACAAGGATCCAATCAGAGTAGGCAGAGAAGTGAGGGCGGGACTCGATTTGAGTGTGCAGATTAGCCACCAGGCAGGAACTGATCACTGGATTTGACTTTTCTCTTGATTGGGGCTGGGGAGGTCTTGACTGATCACAGAGTCACATTTCAGTCTTTTGGAGAGTCGGCGTTTCAAACAGCCATGTGATGTTTTTTTTGACAAAGATGGGGGCTGATTTGCATGTTTTAGAGTCCATGATCAGTGGAATGCGTGTGATGATTCAATATATCCATTTTGTTATTCTTGATTATATTGTCTTTAGCTGCCTCAGTAGTCCATGTTCTCCAGTTATAATGTCCTGAAAGCCTTTGTGACAGCACATGAGCCTATGAAATGTCAAGATGATAAAAACAGGCAGTCCTGTGAAATATTTTTTGTCCATTTAGTTCCTGTTTTGAGCAGTTCATGTGGTTTTCATGACCAGAGGGTTTGTATCAGAGTTCTTGAGTTTATTTTAAAAACTGACAGCACAAGTGGGAGGCCTCTTCAAAGGTGGACAAAAAAAATTAAAGAAAAACAAGAATTTTGTCTTTGTAAAATTATAATCCAGAGAAGGGGTCAAAATGGAAGATCATCCTCTGAAATCCCTGCAATCACATGGCATCATGCAAGATGCAGGGACCAAATATTAAAGAGATGGATGTAGAGATAAATACAAAGCAGCAACAGATGCAGTCAGCTACCTGCCAGGTCCACAACAGAGGCAGGAAGTCATGACTTCATTCATGGTGAAATAGCCACTGAATTATTTGATGACTGAAAAATCTGTTGAGTGATCCAACTCTCTGTTTGGGTGAGCAATGTCCCTGTGCTCCCAAATGCTAAGTGCACAGTGTGTGTTAGATTACTTGTCCTTGGTGTTGTGTCCTTTAAACGTCTCTGTTGAAGTGACTTTAAGTGCACTGGATGATGGAAGTCTCTTTTAAAAAGGCAGGCTTGTCAAGGCAAAGGAAACCAATAATATCAACCAATACTATTGTTCCATATCTTTTAAAATGCGAGCAGAGGTCCACATCGTAATGTCAAAGATGAGTCTGATCCATGAAAAAAAAGTCCCATTATCATCATTTCCAAGCAGATTATTTCAGTTGCTTGTTTTAAAGTTTAAAAACCCAAACAGTGATCATAAAAGCGTTGAAGTCCTGATCACAGTATGAGTTATTGCGGGGATTCTCAGTCCAGTGTCATAACTCCACCCCAAAAGCAGGAGGCAGTGTGCGATTGAAGGCAGAGGTAAAAACCATCCTGGAGAGCCGAGGGGTTTTTGTCTTTTCTCTGAGCTGCTCTCGGAGGATGGAGGCATGGAAGAGAAAGAATATTTTTGAGACTGTGTTTGTCCTCAAAATGGCAGATGGGTAAAGCAGGGAGAGGGGGAGGCGATACAGAATCTTAGAGAAACTCTCCCCACTTCCCTCGCCCCATCATTCATCCCCACTGCACAGTGTACCACAGTCTAGTCCAGTCCAGCTCAGATCAGCGAGCAGGCTTCCAACCCCTGAGGCTGGTCTCCATGACAACTGTGTGCTGCTGCAGTTACCATGGCTGCCTCTGCTGGTGGTGGTTTGATACGATCTCCAGTTCTTGCTGGCTTAGCACGTCACTGGAGGGCTACGGGGGAGGCCTTGCAGGCTCAGGCTTTACTCAGTGCCATGGGGTTGCAGACTCTGGGCCTAATTCAGGTACCAGCGACGCACTTGGGCATAGCGGGACAGGAGTTGTAGGAGGAGTAGGAGGAGGAGTGGAGGAGGTGTTGGTGGTGGTGGTGGTAGTAGTAGTACGCAGCAGGTACCATTAGGGGCAATGGAAGAGGCATGGGCACCTTCATAACAAAGCAATCAATGGGGTTTTAAACAGCAATCACACCATAAATATATATAGTGAGAGAGAAGCGTTCATGATGGGATACAGAGGCAAAGGATGGAAAGTAAGGGGACAAAGAGGGGAAAAGCAACAGTGAAAGAGTGAGGTGAGAGAGAGTGAGAGACAGAGAGAGAGAGAGAGAGAGAGAGAGAAGCAGTGTGAAAGGAGAAAGTGAGAGAGCAGAGAGAATGAAAACAGGGTGAAAGAAAACAGCAGAAACAAGCCCTGATGCATCTCTACACACACTGTCAGGGTCCATTATTCATGCAAACCCAAGGGGGAAACAACACCCACAATCAATCAAACACACACACACACACACACACACACACACACACACACACATACAGTACAGTGACTCCTCAGACTTTGCTATCACATGCAAGAACTTGAGCTGAGTAAGACAGATGGATCAATGTCATCCACAGAGGGTTAAACAGCGATCAATAATCTGCTTGGTGTGTCAGCATCCTAAAGTAATGTGTTTATTTCTTACTTCCTTCTCTCTGAACCAAACAAACACACACACACACACACACACAAACAGTGATATGGAAAGCATGCACTTTCTGCAGCATAGCTATTACCATAACTACTTGCATTACAGCAGCATGAACACTTAACATCCCTCATTATGGACCAGACAGACAGAGCTGCGTGTGTGAGAGATCATCTAAGTGAATGAGTTAGCTATGAGATATTAGTTGCTTTAAACGCAGAGAAAATGGATTAATTTATTTCTAATTACCCAAGGACCCAACTCCAACTCAACCCCAGTTTGCTCACCTGTAAGCATCTGTTCTTCAAATGTGTGAGCGTTTAACACTTAAAAGGTCACAGAAACTGTCTACAGAGTTGGATTTAAAAGGATAAATTTCCACAGGAGCCAAACATTGGGGTTGCGTTGGCTGTAAATGACTCTTACTTGTTCTGTCAACTAAACATGCTTTTTGATAAATGAGAATGCAGTCTAGTGGGAGACAGAGCAAAGACAAGGGCGCACCCACCCCGACAGTGGCCTTACCTCTTCCATGCGGTCCTCGCTGTTCTCTGGCTCAGCCTCCATGGAAGGCTGCTGGGCCATGGAGCTTTCAGAGTCCGGTTCCACCTCGGTCACGGCGGCTGCACTTGGCTCTGACACCTCCCTACGTGAGGGGGGTTAAGAGGGAAGAGTAAGTAGGTGGGAGGAAATAGGATTTTGTGGTAAAGACTGTCCAAGAGCTCGGGATCAATACTGGTCAGTAAGAGTGTCTGGTCTTCCGATTCTCATCTGGCGATAAGCTTGTTATCTCTGCCTGCCCCTGTGTGTACACTGCTAAATCCATCCGTGTTGCTACCTCTAAATTACTCACAGTTACAATGAGGAAGTTGACATTTCATATTATGACTAGCAAATTGAATTCTGTCTCTTATCAGCAAACAATGTTTTTTTGAACAACATGTCAAAGCCTTATATTTTCAGAAAAACATTGATAATTACAAGAGCCGTACACTCAGTCATGGCGGGGACACGACAAGGACAGCACTATATGTGTTGGTTGTCAAAGCAGATATAAGACAATATCTAAGTGTGTTTAATTGATGTGTTGACAGGAGGAGGAACAGAAAAAAAATCTATTTAAACAGCTTTTCATTCTGATTTTCAACATTTAGCTTGGGTTTTAATTTGTGCATGATCAAATATAAACACTGATTACCCTTTTAAAAAAATATTATTGCATAACCTCAGATTCATGACCACTAGATCACTAAAGTTTATATTCTGCTCAAGTCAAACTCGGTCAAACTGGTCTAACTCACTAACTGGGCAAATAAGTTTTAATTGTGAGGTTTTAATCCTTTCCTGTTTTTTATGTGATAATAAACTTATCATGTTTAGGTTCTGGAGTATTTGTCAGACTAAATAAGCAAACTCATAATATCATCTGGAGCTCAAGGTCCTTGCAATGGGTTATTTTCATTATCATCTGACTTTATACTGATCGAACAATCAAGAAAACAATCAGAGTAGTGAGTAAAGGTGCTACTGTAACCAGAGACAGTCTGAGAAAAATTATACCCAGGACAAGACAAGAAAAAACACTTGGAAGAGTCACAGGAAAGGTGCCAGAGGGCCGTGATCTGTGTCACTACTGCTAAAAATAACTCACCAGCTAACAGACACCAAGTGTCACACCTCAAACTAAATCACAGTCCAAAACACACTCACAACTGACTCTGTGTGTGTGGTCTTCATCAGATCCATTATAGGTCATTATTGGAAAAACCCAATTCTAACTCAGCCGACAAAAGCCATGTTTTGAGGCTGTTATGAGTCAGACCTCACACAGCTTAACGCCACTCTGCATGTGCTTTTAGTTATTTATTTTTTTGTTGATGTTATCTAACGCAGAACAAAACCAAGCGGAGGTTATCATTTTATTTTTAAGCTACCCCCTCAACTTCTACCAGCATTATCAAGTCTCCTTCCTGCCTCAATTAGATGACACAGGCAGAGGTAGCACACTGTACGTGGGAGAATCACATCCTCATGCATCCTTATTCAAACACTGTGCACATTCTCCCTTGTTTTATGATTTATTACATGTTGTTTTTTATTTAAAAATACTTCTCATTTCTGAAAAGTATCAAACAAAAACGTGTTTTGTAGTGTTTGCAGATTTTCTGAATTAAACCTTGCAGAACATTCAAAAAGGAAAACACTCAGTTTTTCTTCGGATGAACATTATTTTTTGCTGTTTTGAATATGCTCATTATAGTCAGGATAAGAGGTTAAATCTATGTAACACCAGAAAACAGTAAAAGGAAGCATCCCAATGCCCTCAAACCCAAGATGATAAAAATCCCTACTCCTACATTTCTTTAACTTTCTAATAATGAGTCACATGGGCAGCTCAGGGGAATAAAACCTCAGTTTTTCTCTTCCCCCATCTCATGTAACACAGCCACTTGCAAAGTTTCTTTCATTACAGGCATGTAATGTTAGTCTCAGTGCTCGTGAAATCTACCCAGAGTGTTAGGAGTGCCTGTTCAACCTCCCTCTCTACAGATTAGTCAGAGTGTAGGCAGAAGGACAGCATTTTCCCTCCTATACACCACAGTGATTCTCTCATTTGCCCTAGGTGTGGATGTCAATGTGTGTGTGTGGCTCTTTAGCAAGGTCTGAGACACCTGCACAGGCTATAAAAAGAGACAGATGTCGACCTGAAATTCAAGCCCTTTGACTCAGAAAAGGAGCAAAGGCCAGGCTGAGGAAATGTAAAGATCACTGAAAGAAATAATGAGTGACTAAGACGTGTCTACATGACCCTGAATGATTTCTCTTTTTCAACAACCCAGGGCACTTCTGCCCTCCATTTTAAACAGCTCTGAGTTTATAGGACTAGGCTGCGATGAGGAAGGAGACTGAGGTACAGCTTTAATCTGAGGAACAGCACAGCAATCTGTAAAGTGAACCAATAAAATGAATCACTTCTGGTAAAACTTGTCAAAAACCTGACTAAGAGCAACCATACATGCTGTATGACCCATTGCGTCTCAAGGTATCTAAATGATGTAGTGCTCCCATCAACAAACTTGTCATAAGGCAGACAAAAACATCGTCATTGATCAAATCAGACAAGTAGTCAGCTCCCAGGGGACTGGGCTGAAGTCTGGTGCCAGCTGGGAATCATATCACACCATAAGGGCCCATTCAAACTGTCTGTACAGCTAACAGATGTCCGCTTCAAAGATTTCCCTTGACAACAGTAAGATCATCAAGAGCTAAAGCCAAAAATACAAATATAGGCTTCTGTGGGCAAGACGACAAAGTACAAGTACAGTATGGCCTTAATTGAGCTTCAATGGAAAACAAAATACGGATGTCCTCATTTTCAAATAAGAAAATATATATTCTGGAATAAGTAAAACCTCTGATTTAGCTTTTAGGGCATGACAGAAAATGTTGAGGTCAACAGGAAAGACAGCAAGGAGGAGAAATCAGTATGCATATGAATCACACCAGCAAATCTGAGCCCATAGTTAAATAATCAATGAGTTCCTTTAACGTGAAGCCATTTTAAAAACCTATCATAAAAAAGAGACCCCCCTTCTCCCCCTAAATATCTTCCTTTCTTCTTCATTCAACAAAAGGCTCTCACCGACATCCCCACCCCCGGTCCTCCTCACATGGGCGAACATGTAACACGCCGATAACCAGGCCAATGTGAACTGATGAGAGGATATTTAGCAGACAGGAAGGAGCTGCTAGCTAACCAGTATCGCGACCATCGTAACGTACAGCCGGTTTCACGACAGGACAGGACAAGCAAAGACCGGCTAGTGTGTCCCCGTTGTTCTCAGGATACGGGGTGTGAAGTACAACCAGCAACCTGAAGCCTTGAGTCGCCCTCTGGCTCACTCTTACCCGTTTTTGTTGCCTTCGGACAGCATTGTGGCCGGCCTCGAAAGGGAACCCCGGGGGTAAAATATGACACGCTGTCGCTAATGGCTATTCCGGTCAGGTATGGACTGAAATCGGGAACGCGGAATAAAAAATCCGGTCGCGATGTTTCTACTGCTGGGTAGCCGTGCACTACGTCGGTATCAGGGATGCAATGCATGCACGACGGCCATGTTGGTTAGCGAGACTAGTGTCAAGCCTACCGGAGTGGAAAAAAATAGGTTCCGGTCTTGGATTTTCAAAATAAAAGCTCCGTTAGACGATCAACCGTAGGGCCAACGACGAAATCTACTAATGATTAATTAACCAATGAGCTATACTGAATGAAAATACAGTTTCTTCTGTCAGAAACTAAATAAAGATTACATTAAAAGTCCGGCAACGGGGGGTTGCGTTTAAGGACCCTTTTCAAAAAGCAGAGGCAGCCACGCTGCTTGTGGGGCTGCCGCATTAAACGCCTGTAAGAAAAACAACGTGCTATATTTAGGAGCGATGAGTAAGACAGCAGAGGGGGATGTTTCCAAGCGATGCAAGGTTTTCAAAGATCCTGGAGACATATTTTTAGCCCAGTAAAGAACATTTTCTGACTGCAAGAGACATTTCTTATGTATGTTCATGCTGATAAAAGACATACAAAGGTAAGTTATTTCCACTCTTAAATGGCCAGGAAACAGAGTAGTGTTTTGTATTTTTCAAAATACTGCAGAGTTAAGAAGAAACTTATAAGAGCTTAACCAAAGATTTAATAAAAAAGCTCGCAAACAAAATGCACATCGTGTTGTTCACCTAACTTTAGTGCAGACATTTCTGTTGAAGTAGTAAACACTACATTGATGTGATTAAACCTATTTTATCAAGAGATAATCACAACAAAAGCTGCTTTTTTCAACCTAAAATATTTGATATGCTATGTAAATGAATTAGTTTTTACTAAACAGGTTTGAGTGGACATTGTTTGCAGCATGACTGCAGTTGCGTGCTAACCTGCTGTGCTTGAAATATACATTGCTTTCATCCTTAAATATTTACTTTAAGTCAAACGTGCAGAAGCATAGCAACATAATCAGATATAGTGTAATCATCATTTTCAATATCCTAAGGATCCAGAAGTTTCACCAAATGATGTCCTCTAAATAATATCACTAGTAAATTTACATTTAATTTATCATCTCCATCTGTCATCGTCAGATAGAAATTATGGCTGAATTTATTCAAAAAATATATAAAAACACAAAATGAGATCTAAAACACAATATTGCAGTAAAACATTACATGCAACTGCTTGACAAATTCATTAAATTCATTAAATTACTGAAGCAAAAGTAAGTGGTCTGAAAGAAAGTGAGCAAGGATTGCATGCAATGTGCAAATCATGTGTAATTGTTGCTGGTGTACTCTTTCAAATCCAGCAATGTATGATTTAAAACCTATGTTTGACTTGTAATTTAATTTAACTGTATTTTGATGATGTTTACTGACCTTTTTGAGAGATATCGTTCCTCAGTCCCTTTACTCAGGTTGGCCTTTTTCTCATCCTGTATTTCTTGTCCTTGGTCTGCTTTCTGTAAAATCATTCAGAGTAAAAACAATAAACTAACGCAGTATGCCAAATATCATTTAGCCTTTAAGTGCATCTCAATGTAAGTCATGACAAGCATGTTTTTAAAAAATACACACAGGAAGGCTGAAATAATGTTTAGAGAAAATAAAGAGAAAACTAACTGGAAACATCAGCCATCCTTCTTTAATATTTGGGATTAAAATGATTCTACATTTTAATGTCTCTACGTGCATCTAAGCAATCTGTCACCCTGAAGTGTTGGCATAAGTATCACAAAATACAACAGGAATGAAGCACACACAAGCACACTCAGTCTGAGTGTATTTATTGGGATTCTGCAATACTCTAGCTCAAAAAGTCTTTCTCAATGCTGTCGTAAATGACTGACACCCACTATGTTTGATCACTGACCTTCGGCTGCCTGGCAGGGCGGGTTTTATCCCGGGATGAGGAGGATTGAGATGAGCGGGAAGAGGAGTCTGACCTGGAGTCAGAATCTGATGAGGAATCTGAATCTCGGGCCTCAGTCACAGCCACTCTGCCCTTGCTGCTTTGCTGTTTCTCCTCTCTTCTCTTCTTCTCATCCTGTTGTTTCCTTTCCTCTTCCTGATGTTTCCTCATCTTTTCTTGTTCTTCTTTCTGATGCAGTTTCTTCTCTTCCAGTTGTTTCCTCTCCTTTTCCTTCTCTTCTCCCAAGTGTTTTTTCTCTTTCTCCTGTTCTTGCATCTTTCTTCTTTCTCTCTCCTGCTCCTGATGTTGCTCTCTCTCCCTCTCCTCCTTCAGTCGTTTCGCTCCTTCCATCTCTCTGTTCTCCTGTAGCCTCCTTTTCTCTAGTTTTTGCAGAGGAGAATCCCCGAAACTGGAAGACTCAGCAGCGGAGTATGCTTTCTCTCCAGACATATTTGCAGCTGAGGTGGCCTCATCTGCATGGAAAGCACCTTCTGACTCCATCTTGTGTACGAGCAGAGAAAGGGGCCCTGGCTGGCGCCTCACTGGGGGCTCAGGGCTGCTGGAGCGAGAGCTCGAGTCGGAGTCTTGCCTCTGCACAGCGGGAGGTGGGAAAGGCACGACCCTTGGACCATGAGCAACCCCAGGGCCCTCTCCCTCCTGGTCATCCGTGTCTGGGGGGCTCTGTTTGGGAGTGTCAGGTAGGGGAAACAGATCAGGGGGTGGAGAGGGTGGAGGAGTTGGGTGGCGCAGTTGCATCGGGGTATGATGTACCTGTGGTGGTGGAATGTGTTGCGGAGGCTGAAGCTTGCGTTTGGATCTTGCAACAGTTAGCGGGACACTGGGGGGCATCTGCTGCGGCTGGGGAGGTGCTCTGTTGCCCCTTTGGGATCCACCAGGACCAGGCCCCCAATCCTCGTCATCCTCGCTTTCGTCATCACCACTGTCATCTTCATCATTGTCATCATGAATGCGACCTCCTGCTGAGACTCTGGCAGAACGGCTGAGTTGAAGGACAGAATGAGCTAATCCTGGTTCACTCGGAGCCGTGCCCTCCTTCTCCTGGGCCCGGGGTATGGCAGGGGGCAGCCCCTGGCGGTCAGGCTGGCCCAGGACGCGCACTGACAGGGAGGCTACAGCACGGGGAGGAGAGGGGGCTGGTGGCTCCTTATGTCCTTGATGAAAGGTGGCTCGCTGCATCCTAGCTCCTGGAGCCTCAAGGGATTCCTGGGGGTGAAGGGTAGGACCGGGGCCCATGTCAGCCCCACGTGCCATCATCCGATGACCCATCAGAGAATCCCCTTCTTTCTCTTCCGCCCTGGTCATTGAGGGCTGGGAGGTAACAGAGTGACGCTGCTGGGTAAAAATAATGGAGTCAGTCTGAGAGAAACTGAGATGACTACATCCTTTTCATACAGTCATTAACATGTTTCAGGAATTTATAAGCAAGGAAATAATAATTTAGTATATGATGCCTATAGAAAATCTGTTTAAACAGTGATTTTGTGTGATAAGGAGGATACTAGGAGAAATTAAAAATAACATTTTTACAACATTATCTGATCAGTGTGAGAGCTTAGTGTCTCCTGCTCTGTAGGTAAAATTTTTTTTTTCTCATCTGACATCTGAGGTCACGGACCTTGTCAGAGACAAAGGAAGAGCTGTCATGGTCTTCTGAGTGGTCGTCATCCTCCTCTGGCACCGGTATACTTTCTGTAAGAGCAGGATGGGAGACAGGGGTTAGAAATTAGCACCAGTGCTGGAGGTTAGTGTAACACTTCTTGGAGCATGTTAATATAAATGTTTATTAAATTAGATGAATACTGATGTTTCAAGGACATAAATTGAAGAGACTACTAGACAAGAAAGTGTGCTGGAGAGAGAAAAAATACCACGAGGACCATTAGTGTGCCAGAGACTGTGTTCAGTGTCTGATTTGTGATTGTGTGTGTTGATGTGAAGGTTATACCGTCTTCCTCTTCATCTTGCTGAGCTTCTCTCTCCAACCTCTGGCGAAGGAGTTCCTGCTGTTTGGCCAGGTACTGTTTTATAAAGCTGTTCTGGCTCATCTCCTCACCTATCTGTAATGCAATTAAATACACAAAACAGCACTTTAAGAATTTCTATGCTACTAGACAGCACATTAGACCTATTAGTATTTACAACTTATTAAAACAATTAATCTTTTCAGGGTACATGCTATGGATTAATTTCATGGTAATACAGTACAGGATCGTGCTTGTCTTCAGAAATTAAAATGCCTTAACCCTTACTTACAAAAAACAAAGATGCACATCTTTAAAAATCTCTTCATACCTGTGAGTTGGGCTGCAGCCCACAGTGGGAGGAGGACGACTTCTGAAGATTTTCCAGCATCAAAGCCTGCAGAGAACAAGGACCGGGAATTACAGTTGTTGCATAAATCTGTGGTGGATGACTTGGTAATTTTGCTGCTCTGGAAACTTCTAGTCACAGCTACACATTTAAAGAATGTGATTAACAGTTTCAAATGGCATCTGCAATTTAAAAATTATTTTTTTAGACAATTTTAAACCATGTAGAATAAATTGGAGAGACCTTTCCTACTTATAGACACGTCAGATAGTCTAAGTTTAAACTTCTGTTTACACATCAAGGTAAAAAGTTTGTTAGGAGAACCCAACCTGGTGGCAGTGTGTTGTTGCCACTGAGCAGCCTAATGTAAAAACTTTTGAAAGCTTGGTTCAGTTGAACACTAGCTATGTGTAGGCAAATGTTTTGCATGCAAGCAAAATTTCCACAGATCCCCACACTCCACTTACAGAAAGTTAAAAGACAGTGGAACTCCACTTTGGGTTTATAGTCAACTTATTGTAATCAGTACATTGTTTTTGGCATGCATTTTAAGGCTCTGCTGATGCCTCACTGTGCTATATCTGAAGTTATGGGGCTTTATCTACCACTGAGTACAATGAGTTCATATCCTAAGCATTTTTTTCTTTATATTTAGAGATTTACGTAACCATGGGGGTGTTATATTTAGCAATTTATTACTGATACTTAGGTGTGTCCGGTT
>JAPZDV010000016.1:11813508-11848382 GCA_029814665.1 Acanthurus lineatus
CCGGGGAACTCCACTTTGGGTTGATAGTCAACTTATTGTAATCCGTACATGGTTTTTGGCATGCATTTTAAGGCTCTGCTGATGCCTCAGTGCGCTATATGTGAAGTTATGGGGCTTTATCTACCACTGAGTACAATGAGTTCATATCCTAAGCATTTTTGTCTTTATATTTAGAGATTTGCGTAACCATGGGGGTGTTATATTTAGCAATTTATGGCTGATACTTAGGTGTGTCCGGTTAGTGTAGTGATTACGATACAAACCATTGTAATTACAACATTCCTTTGTTACATGTTACTCAATCAATTATAACTTCAATACATTTTACACCATGAAAAATACAGTATACTTTTCTTGGGCGATAAAAGCAAGTAAATAACAGATGAGTTCATTTCCAACCAAACTACAGGCCGTTTAAACAGTTCTCACGACTAATATTTAGGAAAATAAAGTTTCAAACTTAATATTATGGTAAATTTGTTTAATAAAACATTTGGAATGTAGAAATAAAGGCTATATTTTAAGATGGCTGGTAACAATTTTTCGGGGGCTGGGGGGATTAGACATGTGACCTCTGTGTATCTAGAGTCTCGGCTACAGCTCAGATAGCTTTGGTTATTAATGGACTAAATGACCTGCGAAAAACAACAACATTGCTAATAAAAATAACTGTTAATAACAAAATCTCATAAACAACTTGCAGATGAACGTCGTAAAAATTGTGTTTACATCGCGATGCGCGCCCCCGTAACCACAACACACTCACATCGAGCGCGGGCACGGTCATGTACTGTACACGATGTGCGGCTGTTCGCTTGCTTACACTCAGCTTAGGCCTCGACTTGACAGGTGCACAGTTCAACTGTGTGCAACACGGTGCACTGCGAGGAGTAACGAATTAAGTGTAAACTCGGTCGTTGGACAGTTTTGTCGCAACTTACTTCCAGTTACAAACACCCGAAAACAAGAACTGTTGTTTGTTTCATAACGTGTGCCAGGCGATTTATGTATTCCCGCTTCCGAGCCCACACACCGTTACGGCCTCTACTGTTAACCCCCACTGTCTCTCGCCTAACGTTACTGCTGAACTTAGCCAGACTCGACAATTGTCCATAACATTGGCGAAAACTTACCCCTTTCAGTCGCTTAATGAGTGTGTTTTTCTGCCCGCTCTTCGGGAGGTTTCTTTGCTCCAGAGCGGTCTTCAAATCCGCCACTCGGAGCGATTGTAGAGGTTTTCCATCAAGCGTAATGTCTTCGTCCGCCATTTTGCTCCCTCCGCTTGTCTAAACTCCAACAACCGTCGCAACGGCTGCTGCTCGGCGTCACCGCTCGGCAGTTTCCGGAAACGCTCGGTTTAACCGAATCACATAACAGTCGGGGGGAAAAAACGGGACAATTTGGGGCACCAGCCAAACGAGTATAGGACGATTTTTTAAATTTCTTTTATTTTAAAAGTGAGTTGACAACGGAAAATAAAATCTCTAGAGGAGAAAATGCAGCCAGCAATGATGTTCAATGGATTAGCCTGCAATTTTGTTTTTTCGACAGACTATTACTGCAGTCAATAATCCACACACATTTGTTTAATTGCAAAAGATGTATTTGTGCATTCTGAACAGGAATACATGACAAACATCAAATGTAGTGGTAAAAGTAAAGAGGTTCAGGCCTGCTTACTGAATGAGAAAAGTCAAAGATTCACTTCTACACCTCAGCAAATATGGATAACAGACTCAAAGGAGTTCACATAGTGTAAAAAACTTTCTTGTACAAAAGAAAATACAGCCATATATCTCAACTGTAACTTAACATGTAACATTTTTGTTCTTTGTAAATTACCCAGAAAAGTCACCCCTGTTTAAGGATGTGCATATAAAAAAGATGAAGCAAATTAAAGCCATGCAAACTGGAAATTAAAGAACAGAAAATCTGACAATAATAAATAGTTAGATAAAGGTTATTTGCTGATCATGCTCTCCTCATACACAACAGTATAGAGCCTGTTTTGTCAAGCAGGTAGTTATTAGGTAATACTTCAAACCTACACAGGGTGGCACTGCAGCAGAGAAAATGTAAAAGGAGGAAGTTCTATTATTTCTAACAGGATGATTTTAAGCTGAGCCACACAGTTGAAAAGATGATTACACAATGCCCTGATTATACTGATTTGGATCTGCAAAATAAAACTTGAATATAACATTATGCAATATGACTGATGATAAAGAGGACAGATCTTAACACTTATAAGAAATGAAATCTAACTTTGTTAGAGCACCTTGGGAAAGTGTTAACACAGATAGGATATGTAGTGTAAATGCTGCCTCATTTTTGTTCAACTTCCCGTACACAAGATCAACATATTACATCTAATTAGTGGCATAAACAGAAATGGTAGAGGTCAGACAGTAATACAATGGTCTCAGGTGGGAAACAGATATGTGTTTTGTTGAATTAAAAATGCAAAATTCTCCTATTTCAATAAAAAAAGTGAGATGTGCTTAGGTTCAGTTTCTACTTGGGCTGGGCGATATGGTTAAGATCAAGTACAAGTACAGTGTCCTGTGTTCCTTTGCTATATTTTGTTTTATTACATAAATAATACCAAGCTGTAGTTCCCACCACATGCCCTGACAGCAAAGTTGCTGACGTGAATTGATCAAAGGAGATGTGATTACGCACTGTTGACGAGGTGAACACCTTGCAGGAAATGAATATGTAAAGCATTCAGGGTCAAATAAACATAAGCATGCAGATTATAACAAGACATGTAGAGACAGGTGAGCTTGGTCAACAGGTTTCTTATACACTGCCAGACTATCATGTGACTGTGGGAAAGAACAGGATAAGGCAATTTCCCACAGAACTATATAATTCACTCTGAGTCGCTCAGATATTATCTCTCTTGTCAGACAGGATTTAAATGATTCTTTACGAGGTGTGTAAGACTGCATGAACGTGGGCTGACGTGTGTTGAGAGATGTTTTTTTGTAATTCCCTTAAAGGTGGATTACGCACAGTGTTGCAGTTAATTTTTGCTTTCTAGTGAAAATGGGTACAACACAAACACAACACGTACTTGCACAGTTTAAGAATGGAAGTTGGGCAAACTTCCTACTCCACACCCTATTCCAATTTACTCCTACGAGGCCACCGACGCTCGATATGCTGCTTCAACAGCTTTAGAATGATAATCACAAAAGGCCTTTCAGGTATCACAGTCGAAAGTAGGCCAAAGCCAGGATGTAAGGCCTCCCTCTGTGCTATTTTTGGAATAGGGGGGGATGGCTAAATAAATAGAGGAAGGAAGCAAAAGCGGCTATCATGTGAAGGAAAGAAAATATGGCAAACACAATAAAAGCAAAGCTCCAAAGATAAGCAGTCTGTACAGACACTCAAAGCCACAGCCGGGCTTTCAAATATTCAATAAGTTAACACTCAAAAGACAAGTGTGCCTGGCATCAAAGCACGGAGGTCAGTACATGAACAAAGGCAAACCAACACACACTTGGAGGACCGAACCAACAGAGTCAAACCCGGCTTAGTAACAGCTGCAGCAAGGTTAAACACTTGTTCTTCAACCTAACTTCACTTGCTTCAATCCCGTTCAAAAGAAAGATAATGAAAGAGTCGAAAACAAATAAGGCATTTCAAGAGAGAAAATATAGGTGTAGTGTAAACAAAGTTTTTACGTAAGTGATAGGAAATATCATGAGGATATTTCTGCCAGACGCTGGAGAAGAGTGGAGAAGCCAGCTGCTTGCTGGGAGAGCTCGGCGACGCGGTCCACCATCTCCTGGGTGGCGGATACTGACGGGTAGTTTTGTGCAGCGCCCTTTGTCGCCACCACAACTGACTTCAAGGCCTGACAGAGTCGTCCCCCCGAGGTTGTGATCTGAATCGGAGAAAACAAATAAAAACTCAATGACTACACAGATTTGTTCAATTTTAGCTCAGCAGCCTGTTATTGTACTCGATGACACAGATTACCTCATTAATACAAAACGTGTGTGTAATTCTGTACATACTGTACCTTAGCACGAAGGTCTGCAGAGGTGAGAAGGCGGGAAAGCGTATCCCCAATGAACACAAGCTTGTGTGCCGTCACAATAAGACTCTTCCCTCTTGCGACGAAGATCCGGGGTGGTTGGTTCCCCTGCACGCTGCTGAAGAGCACATCGATGGCGTCGGCCAGGCAGGAGAGGTGAGCGAGGCTCTGAGAGGAGTAGAAGGACAGCAGCTCCGAGTCCTCCAGGGAGAGGGACACCGGGAGACCAGGGGATGGGGTCAACTGCACAAGTTAATGCATATACAAGTTAGCTGAGTTAAGATGAAATATGTATTTGTGAAGGGAAGTCATGCTACAGAGTCAAATGTGCCACTAAACCTAAATGTATCTTTATGCGTCATAAATGTGTCATTATCTTTCAGAGATGACGCATCTGAAAACTGGATGGCTCATGACAAGTTTTTAAATTATTCCATGTTAACGGCTGGAAAAAATCCAAACAGGAAGAACCATCGTCATTGTCCATAATACTTGCTTTACATTTTTTGCTGCATTTCACACATACTTTACAGAATTTTGATGCTTTTCTGTGTCATTCATAATAATATAGTAAACAGTTTTGGCTTTTACACTCTAACATATGTAGAATATCTACTTGGTTATGGGAAGTTTTCAGTCTTTTATACTATATTTGAACATTTTAGATACCAAATGATTAGTCTGGAAAGTAATCTAAATTCAAATCCTTAAAGAGAATTAATTATTCATTGTAACACACACACACACACACACACATATACAGTATGTCAGTAAGGGGCACTGCTGAAAGAATGACTGTGCTTTTCTGTGACTTATTGTCCAGCAGCCTTGAGACTATGTGAGGCAAGATTGTCAAGATTTACAAGTGACCTCTTGTTGGTCGTCTTGGGAGCAACCAAAGAATCCAGCAAGGAGCAAGAAAAATGCAGACTGAGTGGAAAAAAAGATATGACTTCGGTCTCAAGCAGCAGAAAGCAAAACCGACAAAGAAACAACACTAAATTTCTATCTGTCATTTTTGCTTATGCACAGAATGTTGCTAAAACTCTCAAGCTCTGGACCTGGATGCTGGTTTCTCAACAAAAAAAAAAAAAGCTTTTACATTTTGAACTGATTCTCTAAACTACACCCATAGCAGGGTTGTAAAAATTTAGGAGACAGATATTAACAGGGTATAATGTGGTATTAAGTCATATAGTATTGAGAAACATGAACGTGTGAGTCTAGACTGAAAGACTGGTTTCAACCACATCAGGAGCCAAAGAGCTGCTGCAAGCTGGATTAATGAGTCACAGTGCTCATTGGTAAACAGAGCACACTGTCAACACAGAGTGAATCAATGACTTATCTGTGCGGACTTGCTGAGTGTTTTTCTGTATGCCAAAAGACACAAAGAATGACAGCCTGTGGACAGTAGGAGCTAAGGACTGTGTACACAGAGGTGACAACACAGAGGAAGAGACTCACTCTCGGCTCTGCAGTGATTGTTTGTGTTTGTCCGTTCTCTGTCGGGCCGTCAGGAGGCGGCTCAGGTTTACCCTAGTGTTGGCAGAAGGGAACAAATACATTTACAGTCAATGTCTGAATGATTTGTAACCATAAAATTACATATAAGATCATGACACGTATGAATAGTAATAAGGGAAGGTGCAGATGTGTTGAAGCAAAAACAAGATGATGATGTTTTATCATTAAGAATTAACTTCATCATGGAAACTGACCTGCAGCTTCACATATCCAACACTGTCTCCTGTAGGAACTGGGGCAGGGATGGGAGTCAAGCCTATCCCAGCGTACTCGTTGCTGGGGTCATCTTCTCCATCAACAGGACCAACTGTCAGCGTCACAGTTGATGGCGTGGGAGGCAGGGGGTAGGCAGGCTGAGGGGTCGGGGGCAGGGGCCTCTCCTGGATCCAGCTACCTTTACGGGAGCCCATCCCACCACCTGAGGACTTTCCATCAGGCACTGGGAGAGCGGGCAATGGCCTGCGGGACAGGGATTCTTGGGAAGGCAGCCGAGGGCGGCCCTGAGCCTGCAAGAGGAGGGCGCTCTCCTCAAGAGAGCGCTGAACCAGCAACAAGAGCCCTTCGGATGGAGGAGCGTTGCCAACAGCGGATAGAGCCGGCAGAAGGTCCGACAGCCGAGCCCATGCCTGCTGGAGAGGTGGTGGAGGATCATCTGAATGACTCGCTTTCCAGGTCGACAGGATTTCAGCCAATGACGTGGCCAGATCCCGTGATGACAGAGTGGAGGCCGAGCAAGAGACTGTGCTCAGCACAGTGTGGACAAGGCTGGAAAGCGAAGCTCTCCACTGCACGTCACCTGAACCATTGCTAGAGATGGAGAGACGGCGAGTGGAGGTGGAGGAGGATGAAGAGGAATGAGGGAGGACTTCAGCAGTCAAAGCAGGCATGTCATAGATGCCACAGTCAGGCTCAGAGGAGTCCTGGTTGTTGTTACTTCCTCCACTGGCTCTTTTCTCAGGTCCGGGGACACGATAAACCTGTCCAACCTGGGATGCATCCTCACAAGAGAGGCTGGTGGTGGACTCCCCTGGGCCCAGAGGCCCCCCTGGAAGTGTAGGGACACTGTACACGTCATCATCAGCTTCATCAGGTTGGACATCTGATGTGGAAACATTCAGATTGATGGTTGGGACATCATAGACCTGCAAGTCGAGGAGAAGACAGAGAAATTTTTTGGAAATAGAGCATGTTGATCACTTTTTGATTATGTGCATGGAGAATTATTTCTGAGACTGGGACCAAATGTATTCATTTTATCTGAACACAGTACAGAGATTCTGAGTCAGTGATGG
This sequence comes from Acanthurus lineatus, assembly GCA_029814665.1. Lineage (NCBI taxonomy): Eukaryota > Metazoa > Chordata > Actinopteri > Acanthuriformes > Acanthuridae > Acanthurus > Acanthurus lineatus. Next base: position 11,820,376 of record JAPZDV010000016.1, read on the forward strand.
AACAACAACAACAACAACAACATCCACAGTACTCTTAGTGTTAAGGGTTTGCAACAGTAAAATACCATGTAACTTTAGGAGACTTTTAACATGGCATGCGAATGGGTGATCAGACTGAACTAATTAAAGAGGGCAGAGACTCATCCGGCCTCTTAAGTAGCTAAGTGCTTGAGCAATGAGTCTGCAGTCTACATGCAGTAATTGCAGGCACAGAGTAAAAAATAATCTACCAGCTGGCAGACATATTCAAGCAACATTAAAGGAGAGACCACTGGGGGCAGGGTGCTGGTGGTATGGCCTTGGCGGGGCCCTGACAGATGGGTGTGACGGGGAGAAAATAGCAGCAGCATTTGGACTGGATAGACAGGCTCCCGCAGCAGAAAGAAACAGGTGTGGCCTCGCCTTAAAGGGGGGCAGGGACACAGACGGATGGTGGAATGTGGGAAGAAATGGTGACAGGGTGTTTGATAGTCATCTCTCTTGGTGAATCGCTTCACTTGTACAGACATGACTTCAATACAACGGTTTTTCACGGTTCCCAACCATTTCTGGCAATTCATATCTTTCATGAGGATTACCATTTCACTGCCAGAAAATGAAAACAGAGTGTAACTGTAGGCAGGTCTGCACACTTTGAACAACAAAATTTGACCCAAAAACATTGCAATATCAGAAAAAACATGAGAAAATTAACAACATTTGCTCTTTCTTAAGTCATAAATTTGATAGATTAAACAAGACAAGATAAATTTGACAGGATTTTTTTAAAAAATGGAAAAGAAAAGTCTTCGCTCAGTGACGATTGCTAAGTGTTGTCTTTACCTCTGTCTCAGAATCTGCTTGCGGTGGGACACTTCGAGGGGTGTCATAGATGCCATCATCTTCACCGAGGGCAGACGGTACCGGACGCTGCCACCTTCCACTGGGAGGGGTGTCATATACCTACCATGACAATAAAAGAACAAAACCAGTTCATGACTACTGCAGGTCTTGGTTGACCAAACACAGTGATGAAACTAGGACAATATGCACATGTACTCCATTTAAAAACTCCATTAGATAAAATACATTTTTGGATCCATTAAAATATATACACTAACCTGCTAAAAACTATAATAAGAGCTATAAGTAGCAGTAAGAGTAGCTATAAGAGCTACTATAATAAGAACAAAACAACACTTATCTGGACAGAAGTGTTTAAACAGAGTGGTAAGTGAACTAGCCATCACACACCTGATCATCAACAGGATCTGAGTAATCCTGATTTTCTCCTTTTTTGTTCTGCACATTGCTGCTTTTCTCCAGGCCATTGTTTGTCCTTTCCTCCTTACTCTGAGGAGTTCCCCTCTGTTTGTCCACTTCTTGTTGCAGGCTTGCAGAGGAGACTTGGGGTACAGAGTTAGAATCAGCTGATGTAGGCACAGCTTGTTGAGCATCTTTCCTGGTGACTCCCCTCACTGGAGGTGCTGGTGGAGGAGGTTTACGAACAAAATTTGGTGACCCAGGAACCCTGATCTGCCCTGCTCTGACAAGCAAAGGGGATCCGCGGTGGCACGCAAGACCAGGTTTACCCCTGGCAGCGGCAGGGTTGGGTGCTACTCCCTTGAGCAGAGGTCTGGGGGACGCTTGGGCAGGGGATAACTGAGATGGGTGCTGATGTGCCAAAACTGTTGCTGGAGTCCTGTGAGCGTTTGCTCCTGCAGCAGTAGGTGTTTGGTACATCACAGGTGCATCCTGACTCACTTTAGGCTGAGGGGAACAAGGTGCTCCACCTGCCAGAGAGGGGCCATTAGAGCAGACAGCCGTGGCCACAACTCCTCCTGTTGGGCATTGATAAACATCATCACCGGCAAGTGGTGTACCTTTGGGAACCAAGTAACAGTCTTCTAGGTGTCCTGTAGTTAGTGTTTCTCTAGGAACTAAATATGTAGTGTCGTCTGATTCATCGGCTGCCCTTGGCAGTCCAGTGGGGGAGAGGTACACGGACTCTGAAGCTATGAGAGCTCCTGGCTGCCGGGCATGCTGAGCAGCTGAAGGCATGGGACTTACTGGAGTCTGATAAAGTGTTCCTGTCATTTCTGTGCCTCGTCCTCTCAGAGAGGGTGAGCGTGGACGCCCCGCCACCCCAATATCCCAGTCAGGTCTGGGCCGGGTGCCAGAGCTAGAGTGCGAGCGTGGGCGCCCGCCTTCAACTCTGCGGAGCTCTCCGGGTCTTGAGGAAACTCCAACTCCTCGTGCCTCACCCACACTAGGTGGGGAGCGATACACTCCATCTATGTCCTCTGCACTGCTGCTCACAGCAGTTCGGGCCAACTGGGATCCGGGGGACAGGTAGACAGAGTCCTCAGGGGGGCCGTGGCGCTGGTCTGAGCTAGGGGGTGGAGCAGTCTGAAGGAGTCGAAGGCGATTGGCAGGAGCAATTCCCTGTCTGCCATGAAGGGAGCAGAGCCACCATCCTGGGCCGCCACTCTGCTCCTGTTCAAGAACCATTAGGATGTCACCCTTCCGGAAAGCCAGCTCCTCCGGGCTTTCTGCCGTGTTGTCGAACAGCGCCTTTGCCAACACCGTCTGAAAAAGAAGGCGAGACAGGAGTGAAGATCATGAACATGAACCCTCAGATTCAGTTATTCTCAACCATCCACACAAACACATACACACACACACACACACACACACACACACACACAGAGAAAATGACCATATGAAAGCAGGTTTTAATCAAAAGCCTAAATGTACACAAGCTAGTGTCTCACATTTGCACACTACAAACAAACAACTACATTGAAATGGCAATGCCAAGTCAGGAGTATAAAAGGGTTGATTGTTTGGAGCTGTTGAATGAAGAGTGAATAGGAGTGAATGGGGAAGATCTCGTAAAACATGTGTGTGAAGAGGGACAGACGGAGGATGGGTGTATAAAAACAATTTAAAATTTAAAACCTAGCATTATAAGGAACTTAAAATTCACAGCTGTGTCCGTAAGCTTCAAGCACGGAGAAAGAGGGGCACAGTCAGGGAGGATCAATGATCAAATGGACACAAGGGCATAATGGTAATGAGCAAGATGAGAGGGAGGGGGAGGGGATGAGAGGCACATCTGTCCCTCGCTGTTTAGGGCTTAATTGCCAACCCAAAGCCAGAGAGTCAGGCCCCCTTTCATTTTCTAAACCAACCCCCTGGGGACAACTAGACTCCACTCAGCCATGTGGGACCTCCTTAGAACAGTAATGGAGGCAATAAACACCGATAAAATACAGAGATACAGTGAGACAATAATAAAAAAAGTGAAAATGTGACTGGCAAGTATCCTGTATTTGTTTCAATTTAGCTTTAATCACATTTCTACCTATTTGTGCTTCTATTATAACCTGTCCATGCGGATAAATCAAACAAAGGGAGAGTTACTGTACTCACAGAGACAGACATTGTTGCAAAATGATCAGCTTTGTATCAGAGAAACTATAAAAGCGTCCTGGTCAGTCGGGGTCATCCATCTAGATCAGCTGTGGTTCTCTTGGATGTGCTGGTCTCCAGATGCACTCGGTGCAGAAGCACAGCTGGGTCTGGGAAGGACACATCTTACAGTCCGGGCGCCTCGTCGTCTCCACCTTCCTAAAGATCCTGCAATCCATACAGAGACGCCATTCACGCCTTTTTTTCAAGATTTATCCATAAGAAACTCACACAGTTGGTAAAGCCTAACTTATACGTGACAAGACACATGTGAAATGAACGCTAAGCAGGCAGCTGCAACACCTGTCTGTCCTTTCCACGCCCAGTAACGTTACGTCGAATGAAACCCCTTCAGTGAAGGCTAACATTAGCTTAGCATCGCGGATAAATAAGCGGTGTCAATTCGCTATTAAATACATCTTCTGTAGTTAAGTGTGTTGCCAATATCCGAAAAATGATGATTCATTTTATCAGTGGCTAGCATTGGTGGCGATAGCTGTGTTGTCGGGGCCTAGCAGCTAACACAAGCTAAATGATGTTAGCTAACGCAATGCTAACGCCAGTTATTTGTCGCCTGCACTGCTAACGCTAAAGTTCAGTTAAAAACAACAATGGCATCGCCGGGTAAAACCGCTAAAGCCAATTTGTTTGGCAGTCAACGTTAGACCCCTGAGCAACTGTTACTTAATAATCACCTTGCTTTATCCGTATCGCCGTCAAACTTCGCATCGGCGTCAAGTCTATGATCGGTAAAATCTCTTCTTTTCATGCGTGAAAATCTGTGGCCATTGGCGTTCAATCATCTTTGGCGATGACAACAAAATTCTCTCCGCCTCCTCAGAGGTTTACGTAGTCCGCTGATCTAAAAGCAAACAGCGGGTGTAAAATCCGAGCATCGAACCCATCCGCCGTCTGTGAAGTCTGGTACGTGTCGGTACGCTGCTCAACTGTGATTGGCTCGATTCTGTGGGCTGCGTTCAAGGACGTTCGAATTTAATTGTTAATCAGAAAACTAAGTTGTAAACAGAGAAATAAAAAAGAATAAGTGTCCAACACTGCTATTATCTAAAGTTATTAATCAAAAATCATTATAATTCGCTGCACTTGGACGCAAAATTGAATTAAGGTGCAGCGATATGTGTTGGGCAAGGTGCTGTAGGCTTTTATTTTGACAGCTGGACTCTTACCCGGAAAATACTAACTGGAATGACACACGAAGCGTTGGTAGCTAAAGGTCCAGGCTACAGATTTTGAAAGTCTTGCCAAATTCTGCCTTTTGTTTTTACAACTCCGTGTTGAGTTTTGCATGAGCTGCAGGGTGAGATAAAGCTCTTGATCGTGTTCATATGTATGCAGTAGTTGTCTGAATAATGCAGCCAAGCCGTATCTTAAAAGCATAAACGTGCACAAAGTTGTTTGATTCTGTCTTTGAAAATACTGATCAAGTACTTAATTTGTGATAGTCGATTATTACGGATCGATAAGGACATTATCAGTGCAACTGACTGAGTAAGTATAATGGTTTCCGGTTTTATCCACTTTTAACTTATCTCTCTCAACATTTAGTTTATGCACCACCGAGTCAATATGACCTCTGCCCCAGTTACCCAGTGTTTTTATTCTCTGTCCAAAGGTGATGTTGAAGAGTGTGTTCAGGTGCCTTAGGACTAATCCTGTCGCTGGCCAAAGAAATATGTCGCAGAGTAGCCTCGCAGGGAAAGTAGCCATAGTCACTGCCTCCACAGATGGGTAAGAATTACATGATAAACTTCTGTTTTGCTGTTCTGCACAAAAGTACATTTAATAATAATAACTAAGAAACTTGGTCTGTCAATACTCTTCTGCTCCCCTGATGAACAACACATTTCTTTTCTTGTTACATAAAAAGTTTTCAAGCTAACTATTGAGAGCATCTTCACTTTTTTATTAATACTTGTGATTGCAACATACATTTGTCTAAAAACGACATCATGCAAAACAGCTAAAAACAGCGCCCTCCATTCCTTGCTGATATGCTCTTCCTCTCCTCCTCCTCCTCCTCAGGATCGGTCTAGCTGCAGCTCAGGCTTTAGGAAAGAGAGGAGCTCATGTGGTGGTGAGCAGCCGGCGGCAGGCCAACGTGGACAAGGCCGTGGCACTCCTCAAGAGCCAGAGCATCCAAGTGACTGGGACCACCTGTAATGTTGGCAAAGGAGAAGACAGAGAAAAGTTGATTCAAATGGTAAGTCCTTTTTTTAATTATAGCAACCACTTAAATGGCTCTCAGGCACACTGAGGCTCATACCTATAATTATGAGGTTGTCAGTGATTGAGTTAACTTGTAACCTCCATATTGGCCTCATTCTGTGTTGAAAATAGACTCTGGATCAGTGCGGTGGCATTGATATCCTTGTGTCTAATGCAGCGGTCAACCCTTTCTTTGGAAACATCATGGACTCCACAGAAGAAGTCTGGGACAAGGTACACACAATAAAGAAAAGAAGCCCCAGGACTCACTTATAAAGTCAGATAATATAAAAACTTTTCAAATGAGTCTGTTGCTCCTGATTCTGACAAACTATCTTTCTTTTTATTTTCATTAAAGATATTTTATGGGGTCTTTTTTGTATTTAAAATGAACATTTGGCACAATTGTTTCTACATTTCTGTCTAGATCCTGTCTGTAAATGTAAAATCAGCCTTCCTTTTGACCAAGTTGGTGGTGCCTCATATGGAAAAGAGAGGGTGAGTGACAAACTAAAAGATGGTATAAAATTCAATATATGGAAATGAATGGGCCTAGCCACACTCTCCACTGTATATTTAGTCACAAATTACAAATGATGTGTCTGTATTTCTCTTTCAGAGGAGGAAATGTGGTGTTTGTGTCCTCTGTGGGTGGATACCAACCAATACCGGTCAGTCAGAATATCTATTCAGTTTTCCATTTGCTCACTTTAATCTTGTGCATTTCTTTGAAGTAGATCTTGCTCTATAATTCCAAACCACTCTTAAAAATGACTCACTTTAATTTGAGTAGCTATTATTTACTTGCTAGACCCCTTTTATCCATCTATATGGAGCTATAGAAGTCAATATTATGGTGCAAACAACACACCTCCAAAACTTTCAAAAGTTGCATAAAAGTAGATGATGATATAAATAAATTAAAGTCTTAGTTTATGTTCTTCTTATAAAGTTTAGGTTTTTCTGTCATGTGCAGCAAAGTGAGAAGCTAGACCACCAGAGGCAAGCAGAAACTAGGTTATAGGGGTTGTTAAATTACTTTTTAGCAGTCTTTTTTCTTGTTTTTGTTGTCATTCTGTAATCCAAAGTGCTCCTGTAGTATAAATGTCTGTGTTTGTGCTTGTTAGAGGACACTGTGTTTCTGTCTCTGCAGGCCCTGGGCCCTTACAGTGTGAGTAAGACAGCGTTGCTGGGTCTGACCCGGGCCCTGGCTCCTGAGTTGGCTCAGAGTAACATAAGAGTCAACTGTGTGGCCCCAGGAGTTATCAAGACCCGCTTCAGCTCCGCGGTGAGAACGCAAAAACAGTCTCATTTATGTCATACACTCTATATGAGGCTCTTTGCTCGACCTTAGTTACATTTCACCTAAGTCACATTTTCATTATTTGCTCAGTTATGGAAAAATGAAGACATCATTGAAGAGTTCAAAAAGCAGCTCAGCATTAAAAGGTAAGACTCATTTATCCTGTAGAAGCATGTAACCGTAACCAGTATACCTTATTTTGTACACATTTAAGAACAATGTGTTTCATATATGCCTGTGTCTTTCCCTTCAGGATTGGAGAGCCAGAAGAAATTGGCGGAGTGATTGCCTTCTTGTGCTCCGACGAGGCTTCGTACATCACAGGAGAGACCATCACAGTCACTGGAGGGATGAGCTGTCGACTCTGAATCTCAAATTTCAAACTTGATTTCGTGTTCCTGTGCAGACGTCTTGATTATGTTTTAATAATTTCATCTACTTTTCTGAAAGGCAGGCTGGATCAGCAGAATTGCCAGAATAAAGCTGGACTAGACTACTGCTTTAGAAACTTTAATATGAGCTGTAACCTAATTAAGATTTTAGGTTACTGATTAAGTTCTAAGTTTCATGTGGGATGTGAATATCTGTGATTTCTTATCAATATATGAAAATTTATATCAACGTTTTCTAAATAATATACTTAAGACCAGAAGGTACCTTACATGGTTGCTGTGACTATGATTTTGTCTGTGTGACCTAAAATTGAATTTCTAATTAGGAAGGCTTTTAATGGTCTTCAGGCAATAACATATGTTTGTTTTCAGTATGTAAAAAATATAAATATGACTAAAAACCCAGTCATGAAGTTTCACTTACTACTACCAGATGACACAGCATTAGCAGGATGCACACAGCGGTTCAGGAGCATGCCTTAATCTTTTTGCCTTTATCTGTGTATTAAACAGAGGACACAGTGCAAAAAGTGAAAAATTTTCCTTAGAGAAAACACGACTGCAATGTAAGTAACCTTTATTACATATTTAAAAATACAGACTTCATTTGGTATTTTATTTACAATACCCATTTCTCACACAGGGTTCGTTTTTCATGATGAACCCTCAAAAAAACAATCTGATTCAGTAACAATGAAATAAAAGAAAGATGCTGAAAAGAAATCCATCAGTCACAGCAGATGTTAAAAACACAGTCCTCTGGCTTGTTTCCTTCAACACCAAAGCAGTGAACCAGAATATTATCTGCGTTTGCTGCCAGCAGATATCAAGTCTCGCCGTGTCATCCAAGGTTTCCGGTACTCCCTCAGAGTGGGAACATAAGTGCCATGTTTGGTCTTGTAGTAGCGCCTCATAAACAGCTGAGGGAGATAGAGTTCGTTAGAAACACTGATTTTAGTGCAGAGACACCAGTATTAAAAATTTAGAGGCTTATGGCAGTTTTTCATTTTAAAGTTTGTCATATGAATCCCATGGTCCAGATTTAATTTATATACTCATTCATAAATTAATCAAGCACTAGAAAGACTATCCATGGATTTCCAAAAAACATTATTAAAGGCATACCTCCCATAAAAGGACGCACTTTCTAGGACTTTGACTGCGCCAGGAGACCATTTTCTCATGGTCTGAGAATACATACCCTGCTTTTGAAGTTCTTTGTTGCCTCATCCTCAGAATCGGCTACGTAGTCTTCTCCGTCTCCTGAAAGGGCCGACGTCTCTACACAGAGCAGTAAACACAGTTAAACTAAATCCTGTGCAGGTGATTTTCTTATGTCGCCAATCTTTTTAAGTTCCTGTGTTCAGTTTGCATGGTTTGTAAAATCACCTGTGCTCCTGCGCTGCGTTGAGGGACGGCTGGTTATACTGAGCAACACAGGAAGATTTCTGTCAAGTAGAAACAATAACTGAATCAATAAGTTGTAGTTTCAACTGCTGCTAAATAGTGATCATAACCAGCCTGCTCACTGATCTGTTTCACTAAGGATCATTTATGATGTTAAGTCTAAAGACAGCCAGGAACAACTGAAATGTAATCTAGATCATGAAGTTTTAAAGTTTCTTTTCATACAAACTATTGAGAGTAGGATATGGAGGACACACATTAAAATCACTAATGCTTCCTCAGAGACAGAAAAGCTGTTACAGATGTTTTTATTGTGTTTGTAGGGTTTGAACCATTATTCACACTGCAAGTAAAGTGCCCATGACCTTTGATGTATCGTTCTCTATTTTATATTCATTATATTAAACAAAACACATGCAGCATATATATATAATATATACAGTATAATTTACTCCAAGGACAACTTGGTGCTTGGTTCTGCCATGTAGCTGCAGTGATCAATGGTTTAAAACAAAAACATTCATAATTTAATCAAAGTAGTTAGCGAATTTCACAACACATAATGTAATTTACCAGATATTTTTAAGCTAGAGGCAAACTACAGGCTTGATGTAATAGTTAGGGCATGCTTTGTTCAGTATTCCCATGACTCTTACTCTTTATCGTCCAGGCCAGGAAAATCCAGTTCAGGCTTTTGAGTTGTGGCTTTGACTGGCGATTTCCTCCTGTGATTTTGCTGTTTGGTAATAGAGGATTTTCCCTCTCTATCATCTCTGTTAACACCAGCAGGAGTCACCAACAGTTTTTCAACAACAACTCTGGCTTTTCTGCTCAGACAAGACACATAAATGGAGCAGAGTTTTGGATCTTTAGGCAGTTGTTTCACTCCCAGTTGGGTCATATGTGCTTCCAGGACCGCTCTGTCGTATTCTTCGGTTCTTACCGTTTTTTCTCCTTCATTTTCGCTACTCAAACACTGATTCGTCTTCTTTTTCCCAGATTTGACCATGCCAAACACTTCTTCGTCCTCATCCAGTTCACTGTGGTCAGATTGCTTGCGCTTAACTCCACTGCTCCTCTCTGAGGCGTTCCTCTCCTCCTCTAGTTGTTCTCTGCCCTCTTTCACTCCATCATCTTTACTTGTTTGTGCTTTTGCAACCTCAGTATCTTTCAAGTTCTCTTTTGTCACATCTTCACCTCTCAGTGTCCTTTTTTTGGCAGAGATCATAACTGGTACGTCCTCATTAGATATTAATCCAATAACAGGCGTTATGAATGGTGTTTCATGTCGTGTCTCTGCTCCATCAGACCGGTCCAAAGCAGACTTTTTGGCTCCTGCTGGTTGATTTGAAGGTAGTCTTCCAGAGGGTGGCAGAGACAGTGAAGCCAGGATGGAGTCTCCCATATTTGGAGGGAGAGATGCTATAAAAAACAAACAACAACATGAGAATTATTAGAAATCTTCATCGAATGTGCCAGTTATCCCAGCAAGCAGCCGATAAGTGATCTAGCTCTACCTGCAGTCTCCAGATGACCAAGACAGGCTTGGTGCTGAAGCAATATCTTCAGCAGCTGGGGTTGGGTGGCTGCCCGTGCACACTCCTCCAGGACAGGGGGAGCATTACTGAGCCATGACACAGTCTGCAGACAAATTAATAAATACAACCAGTGTCTTTCAAAGCCATATTTATTTTTTTTAGTTGGTGGGCATTTTTTAATAGCTATAGTGCAAAAAAAATAAAAGCATCCACTACCTTAGCTAGGTTTGGAGCTGGAAGCAACTGGTCCAACCGAATCAGAAACTCCCACAGCAGTTTCTCCAGCTCCTGGTCAAAGTTTGGACCATAATCTACAGGAAACTCGTCCTGTCAGAGGAGAGGATAAGAACTGTTAGTTGTTGCTTTTCTGCACAGAGACTGAGGTGAGTAGACGGTGCTGCAATGCAACTGCAAAACAACACAACAGCAGAGAGACTCACCTTAAAGAACTGTTCTCTCTCTGCCGAGCTTGTCAGCAACGTGTGAACCAACGACTGAAAACTTTCCACTGTTCTCACAATTTTTATATCCCTCTTCTAGAAAAAAAAAGCAAATATGAGAGTATGCAGCTTTGTTTGAAATAAAAAAAAACTATCAAATCATTTACACCGAAAAAGAGGCAGTGCAGTTTGTTGTGAGATTTTAAACATTGATCTTATTTACCATAGTAGGAGCGGAGGAGGCTGACAGGGCAGCAGGAGCACGGATCCTTTCCAGGTGTGGCATGATAACCCTCTCATCTGGCTGGCTAGAGCACAGCTCCAAGATTAACTGTAAAAAAGTATGTTCAGTGCACATGAATTTAATACTGAAACATATAAGGTAATATTTCATCTGTCAAAAGGGAACTGAATATTTTAATGGGCACCGGAGAGGAGCATCAAAGAGACTTGCATCATGGGAATTACACATCAAAATAAGATGAATCTCCTCCTGCAGACTCACTCGTCCTCTCAGCCCCAGAGCCAGCTTGCCCTGGTGTCTCACGGTGAGCAGCCCGGGGACAGTCTCACAGGCCGATGTCACAAACTCCTCCACGACCCCATACTGCATCACGTCTCTCTGCTTCACCACTTTCCAGAGAGCTGCAGATACCAGACGCACCGGCGGCGCCAGGAGCTGAAGTGCAGCAAAGGGAAGGCTGGCATCTGTGCAGGAGAGAAGACGAAATAATATTTCTATATATTATCCTGAAATCACACAGGGTTAAAAAAAAAATGCTTCATTTGCCTTCATGGTTGGACGCTTTAAATGCCGTCGATCAGTAATCAGTGATGCTAACCCATCAGCTGTCATAAACACCGATCTCAGGCATGACTCCACTTACAACCACACCTGCCATTAACCAAATTATTATTACCTAATTCAACTTTAACAATGTGCACTTCACTTTGTAATGTCCAGCCATTTTAACACAACCCCAGCTATTTATACTTACCACTTTCCTTAGGTTTTCTTTCGGCCATACCACTGATTCAGTCCAAGTAAACCAAAATATCGGGGTAAATGTGCAGAAGTTGACGTTAAAAAAAATTGACGTTAGCTCAGCAACATAGAAAGTCTGTTTGCAAGCAAGTTTAGCAAACAGTTTACCCAAGACAAGTTGTTTGGAAAACGCCACTGAGATGATGTTTACTAACTCCGGTGATGCCTTCAGTTGCCTTTTGTTAAACCTGTATGTTGACGAAAGACTAGTTTTGCTGCTGTTGTTTAACGTTAACATTTAAAAACAAAGCTAGCAACACTTAATGAAAGCTCTGCCTCTCTTCCTCCCGCTCGCGCCTTCACGGGGGCAACATTGAGCTTGAATCTTCACTGGGAGTGTGCCGCGTTGGCGGTGCTTCGCGTATTTGACATTAAACGCATCAGTTCGAACGAGGAAACTCCGCCCGCCGCGCACTGTGATACATCAAAGAAACGCACCTGATATTATTTCCGGGATATGACGTACGATATCCAAAAGTCGTTTACTGTTTTGCGTAAATGTTATTAATATAATAGAAAACAACAGTATAAAATGGACAAAAGGCAAAAAGATGTGAGGATTATTGGAGCTTTAAGTTACAAAAGAACACGGGTTATATTTAACTTAACTTAAAAATTGTGGACTTTAAAAGGAAAGGATATAAGAAACAAACATAAAATATTCAGAAATATTCAACAATATACCAATTATGACTAGTTTCGGTCTAAATTTATATTCATTCAATTATACTTAATTTGTTTAAAAGTTTTTTTGTTTTTATTAATGGATAATATTGTAATATTAATACCCATTAAAAGTACTGGGGTCTGATTGATGCTTATAGTGCCTGGACCAACACCAGCTTATATTGTTTATTGCTGCAATCAGTTTTGTTAGTCAGACAAGTATCAGAAGATTGCAGTATGTAATTTAAAAAATGATTTGTTAAGGGGAGATGAGATGATTGAAAATTTTACTTTTTAACTGTATTGTGCTAACAGCAGAACTGTGATCTCAGTTTAGAAGAAAAAAGTAAGGGAATAATATCAAAGAAATATTTGTTATATGTTTGTATAAAGACCTGATTTTCAATTTTTTTTTTTAGCTCTTAAATATTAATATTGTTGACTTTAAATATTTAGCACCAGTCTGGTCAATAATTCAACTTGACAGATAAGGATTTTCTTACATTCACACAAACAGCAGAGAGCACTAAGTAGTAAAAATGTACTTTGCCCTGTGTTGTTCTATATTTGAGTAATCACTTGGTAGGGGGAAAGTCCAGCTGCACAGGCAGTAGTCCCGATATATTTCAAATTGTTTCACCACAAAAGAAGCTGTAAGAAGAGACCGTAAATTGATGAGAATGGATACCACATCTTTGTTCATCAAGTAAGTGAAGAAGTTTTTGTTTATGATTGATAAGTTTAATGATCCCTTTGCTTGATCAAAAACCAAACAACGTTGTGTAGGTGCTGGAGCCCAAATAAATATGAGCTAGCGCAATTATAAAACAAATTTAAATCTACTTTATTTTTTTCAATGGCTTTTAAAAAGTATTTTTGGTGAACTGTTGTGGCAGAATATGGGCGTATATAATGGGAAGAGAAGGGTTGGCACCAGTTTCAATGAGGTGTAAAAAAATAGGGCTGCAAACAGAGTATTTGCTCATTTCTTCTAATCATTAGACCTTTCTGTCTGATCTTTCCTCAGATCTGTAACCAAGCGAGTGTGGTCTCCACCACAGCGTCCCTTCAGAGTGTGTTGTAACAACAGGGAGACCAGGAAGGGCATCACAGCCAGCACCCTGGAGGAGCTGAGAGAGAGGGTAAGAGCCATTTTTAGATACACAACGTAAAGAAATAAGCTCAAGAGAAAAGCTTGCGATCAGGGTAAAGCCACTTGCAACATAAGAATATAATCAAGTATTTAACATGATAGAGAAAGTCATGAAATAAGATAAATAAGACATCGGCAAAAATTAGAAAATAAATTTAAAAAACCCATTAAACTCATAGTTCTTTAGAATAAGCATTAGGTCTTATCGCTTAGTGCTGGGTGTCACTGGTAAATAATCAGTGTGGACGGTAATGGTTATCTTGTCTAAATTCCCGATAGACAATGTTTGATAGAATCAGAGCCTCGATGATGTCAAACATGTGATTAGATGTACGCATGAGTCAGGCCTGTATTCATAGTGGTATTAAGATAAGACGTCCCAGCTAAAGATAAATGCCAGACAGAATTTTTTAAAAGAAATTTTAAATATCAGTTACATATATAACATATGGACAAAAAAAATGATCTGCTCAGAGTTTAGGGAAAACAATAAGCTGTTTGTATCTGAATACTGGTTTGATACAAACGGCTTCATAATTATGATATGCTGATTGTTTTTATATCTTTCAAACTATGGTTTACTTCCATAAACATCTGGAAAGTACCTTAATATTTACATAAGACATATATGTCAATAAATCCATGTACTTAGTAATCATAGACTTTATTCTCACTGTTTTCTATCATACTTTGGCTGGTATGACCAGATTAAACTTTCATTTGGTGCTAAAAGGATCTTTAAAAGTTTCCACTTGTTAAACTCTTGATGACTTGTTCACACTCTGAGGGTCACATTGATCCAAACAACCTGAATCTGTGTTACAGGTATGCCAGGCTTTACTGCTGTCCCTGTCTACCATGTCTCTGTCTCTGGTTTGTGAAGAGGACGGTACAGAGGTGGACTCTGATGAGTTTTTCATGAGTCTGCCCGACAACACCATGCTCATGGCCCTGCAGCCTGGACAGACATGGAGACCACAGTCGGTATGACCAAATGACCCAAAAGTTGTTCGTTATAAAGACCAACATGTAGCCATGTTATGCAAGAACCTGTACTTAACCTACCTAAACATTTATGATGTCTCATAACAATCCGTAGATGCTTGATGGTCTCAAACTGCCGACACAACCTCATCCCTCGGCAACTTTCCTACTCTGTGATCGCGGCACCTTGCTGGATCTAACTATGTCTCTGTCTCTGATCCTCCAGGGTTCAATCGTGCCTAAATTTCAAGAACAAAGCAAGGCTCGGACCGGGAAAGACATAGCTAGTGTCACCTTTGACCTTTACAGGATGAGCCCAAAGGATGTCTTTGGCTCCCTGAATGTGAAAGCCACATTTCAGGGCCTTTACTCTGTGAGCGCTGACTTCCAGTGTTTGGGGCCTAAGAAGGTTCTCAGGTAAGCAAAGGGGAAGCAAATGGATTCAGCACAGAAAAGACATTACAGAGAGGCTACATATAGAAAAGACACTTTTTGTTTACTCTTTGTCTGGGTTCTGTTTTTCAGAGAGGTCCTGCGTTTAGCTTCCTCCCTCCTGCATGCTGCCGGTCACCTGCTTATCACCTCCGCCTCCATGATCCGTCGTATCATCGAAGGCACTGAGCTTTGGCAGCCTCAGAGGGCGGAGTACACAGCCAAATGGAACTAATGAAGCTGAGACGGACCTGTTTAGCTGTAACATAGAGCTATAAATAGGGACTGACAGGCTGGTCTGACATGTGCTGAATCAAGCCTTATGATAAAGCATCTCATTGTGTAGTCATTGTGTTGTACAATCATTCTGCCATCCGCCTCCTTAAAACAGGGGAAAGAATAAGTTTTTGACATAAGCTCCTGTTAATGTAGGAACTGTAAATGTTCACAGTGTTAGTTTTTAACGGGCTGATTGTAAACTGTATTCTTCTGAACTTAATTTTTCTGACTACATTTTAAGTTTTAAAAAAATGTGACAGACAAAAAAAAGAGACACAAATAAACACTGAAGTGTCAGAAACCGTCATTCAACGGTAATAACAACGGGAGCTTAGTCATGTAGCTGTATAACATGAGTGTCATAGCTATTCATGTAGTTTTTTTCTTGTTTTGTGCAATATTCTCCATGATATCCCTGAACTGTGCTACTTTTTTTTAATTTCGTTGGATAATACAGTTTAAATATTCGAATTGATATTGTTGAACTGTTAACAAACCACTAAAATCATGTAGTTGGTCTTTTGACATGAAACATGAAAAATGCAATATTAGTATTTGGAAGAAGTTGCCATTCATTTTGTTGTAGTTGCACGTTTTAATGAAACAAATTTTAAGAAGAGTTGTGTTTAAACAACAAGTAATCAGTGTTTAACTTGAATGACAATAAAAATGTCTGTGCAGCACAAAGAGACTTCTCAGGAACAAGATTTATCTTTTAAAAAGACTGAGCATGCATGTTAACAAACATGTTAAGTAACCACAGCAACAGTGTTACTACAATACATTCAGTTTGAAAGAACAACAAAGAGAAATGTGTCTTAACTTGACAACGTTTTATCAAACATCTGTGTAAAAAAAGCAATCTGAAAGTTCAACGTACACAGCTTGGTCCTAAACTGTCTTCATAAAAAAAAAAACAAACAAACAAAAAAAATACTTCTGATGCATCCCTTCAAATGTTAAGAGATGATTAATCTTCATTCCCCTCAGAGGTGCAGAGCCTGTGGCGTCAACTCTACTCTGGAGGAACCTGCATACCTTCTTCTGCAAAGCTCTCACACCTTTCCTGCTCCATCTTCCAAGTTATTTTTCCACTGCTCTCACCTGCCAGTGGCATTGGCTGTGCATTACACCACTGCTGGAACTTGACGTTGGCCAGCACCTGGCTGTGCTGCTCCTTACTCATCCAGCGTGGCTTTGCTTTCTTTATATAATAGCGCATGTCATTGAACCACTGAACCAACTGGTTACGTGGAATCCCAATTTGTTTCACTAGTTGGTCATAAGCCCTCTTGTCCGGATATTGGGAATGCAAGAAAGCCGCCCTCATCATCACTATCTGTTCTTCTTTCTTTGTATTGTAGTATAACTGAGCGCAGCTGTCTACGACAGCATTACGGGTCACTTCCATGAGCTCCTTCAGTTTGCCACCAGTGACTGAAACATTAGGTTTTGTCCACTCTGCATGGACTTCTCTTTCCTGCCTATCCTCCCTTGCTGTCATACCATAATTTGGGGTCTGGTTCTCAGTGAGTGGAGGCACATAGTAGGCTTGAGTTTGAGACAGAGGAGAATACACATCGAGCCCCTTGTCAGACACAACAAAGCTCTTGAGGGCAGGCCACTCTTGGATGGTTGGTTTGGATCTAATGGACTCCTTCTCTTCTTCATCACTTGTTATTTTCTCCATTCCTGCTCTGTCCACATCATCTACCCTTCTCTCATTTCCCTTTTTGTTGGTCACTATCATCATTTTCTGCTTTTTCTTGGTATTTCCTTCATTAGACTCTATTCCTTCTACTGTTCTGTCATTCTCTTCCTTTATTAGCTGCTTAATTTTCTTCTCCAATTGCTCATTAGCCCTCATGTTTTCTATTCTCATCCTTCCCTCATTTGCAGCCATTTTCTTGCTAACCTCCACTGCCTTTTTTCCATTAGACTCATTAGTTTCTCTTCTCCATTCATTATTCTTTCCTCTATCATTTTGCAACCCTTTCTTTCCTGCATTTAACTTAAACTCTCTCTGAACCTTGATGATGTCTTTATAGTCCCAGCTGATGCCATAGCGAAGCCTCTGCGTCATGAACCATGCCTTCACCTGGTCTGGGTGCAGGGAGCAGCGCTGTGCTAGTGCAACTGTCTGGTTGTGTGTCAGGTAGGGAAATTGGTCAAAAGCCTTGTTCAGCTCTGCTGCACCATCCATCTGCAGATCAATCTGATCCGAATGAACCCACATAAACGTGTTACTGTCAGTAACCAGTGGGAGAATCAGAGCACCATTATGATTCAGACTGAAAGCCTCCGGTGCAAGATTATTCTCTGATAAAGTCGAAGTCTCTTCATGAGCATCAGGTGTCTCTTCACTAAGCCCTGGGAGTCCTTCATCAGCTGGCTGTCTTCTCATTTTGATCTGTGGTTATGTCTCCTACAAAGAGCACACAAAAAGAAAAGATTGATACCCCAACAACATATTTTTATTGAGAAAAAATTTGAAATTATCATCACAAAACAATTAAACCTGTTTCCCTTGTCATCCACACCAACTGTACTGTGAGAGTATATAGCTTTGTAACATGTAACAGCTTTTTCTATATGGTAAATATAGTTGATTTATCAGATGATTAATTGCAATGGATATGTGTAAAATGTCAAGCTGGTTATTTTATCAATAAAAATCACATCTGAACGTCCAAGTGGCACTTAATAGAAATAGTGGTGTAACTTGCTCATATTAAATTGAACAATTGGAATAAAGCTTTAATTACTTTCCATTGCCATTATGCACACAGATGGAAAATTAAATAAATGATAACATACTCTCATGTTAATTTATTGCTAATCGCGTCATTCTAGAAAAAATAAAGTTATGACTAATTAAAGAGATTTCAAAAGATATATTGCTGGTGTTGGATTAGCTTTATTTGGAGTAAAGCCTTAGATTGACTGGCTAACTTAAACTAGCTAATGTTATATCCCAAATATACCATTTCTTGAATAACGTTAGTAAGTCTTACATGACTAAAAAGAATCTTAGGTGATTAATAGGTCTACGATAATATAATGCAATAACTGATAAACGACTGATAAATATGATTAATTTAGCTGTGTCTGCTAGCATTAGCATAAATGTTAGCTAGCTAGGTAAAATATTCTTGCTAGCAGTAGTAACGTTAACTTTCGTAACACCTCCAGTGTACGTTACATTACGCACGAAACAGTTAGCAACCGTCGTAACACTGTAAATTAGCTTTTTTATATTATTAATTTTTTTTATTTCCGTGGCAGAATCAAAAAGACATCGACGTTATCTTCACTAACTTCAATAAATGAAAGGTTTAGAGTTCGTACCTTTTTAGCGCAATCAATGTCTCGAAATGTCCGCTTTTTTTAACACTGTTTAAACTTGGGTCGGCTTGGCTACTAGTGTGTAACCTTAACTAGCTAACATTATTGTAAAGTTAAGGGTCATAACTACAGGAATGCAGTGTAACGCTACTCAAAAAAGTTTATTCTTCAAGGATTTTCTGTAACGTCCACACCTATTATGAAAATATGTAACATATATATATAGTAACATATGTAACACATATAATATAAAGACAGACTTATATAAATGTGACAGTTTGTATGATTTAAGAAAATATAACCTAAGTTGTCCGTTGATTAGGTCCAGAGCTGTTATTTATGCCGTCTAAAAAATAAAACCCCTGCATTACATTAAAGTAATGTTCAGTTGTTGTTGTTGTTGTTGTTGTTGTTGTATGCATTTTTCCAGGTACTTGAACTAATAAGTAACTAAGTTCTAATGTTTTTCAGCCAGTAAAATCTCAGTAAATTGTAAAAAACATACAACTCTTATGGGTGGTGCTCTAGTGGAAAATAATTAAAAATAGTTGTAATTGTGTAATTGTGTTTTTTTTTCCAGACATCACAGAGCTAGTTTGTGAACTTCATTGACAGATGGGACCTTTGATTGATCATCCATATACAAAACTATAGCACGTTTTCTGCTTTCATAGGATGAGTCTTAAACTCTAATCTTAAATTAGCCTTCAGTTGCCATCTAATGAGACAACAGCACTATTAGTGCAAATATCCGTTATAAACAAATGTTTTGATTGCATTAATGTATAAAATACACATTATACACACCTGGCAAAGTAAAATCCCAAGCTTCAAGTCTTTTAGTTGAAATTATGTTAATTATGTTGTTTTGAAAGTTGCATTTCATATAACCTACATGACAAGATTATTGTATTTTAACTTTAATGTTTCTAATTGTCTCTGATTCCCAGTCGATGGTGTTTGTCTCCATCTACTGGTAGATAATATGTCATCGTTTTCAAATGGTACATTTAGCTTGGAGTGTGTGGGCCTTCTTACGTTGTATGTACACACTGAATGAGCTTCTCAATAATAAAGCAAGCAAAAATTTGATTCTGTACATAAAGTGAAAAGTGAACTGCAGTTTCATTCTGTATTTGGCCACATCTTGGACACAAAAATTAAATTTAAAAAATCAGAGATCATGTGAAAACTGCTAGACAGAGTAACCACAGACAGTGAATGACAATAAACTGTTACTAATATGAATGATTTCAAACTTCCCAAACTAATTTCAAGAAATTACCACTTAATATAAGTCTATAATAAATAATAAATGCATCTGAATGTGCATATCAATAACTTAAGCCCTCATAATCAAGAAGCAGTTAGAAACTGAGAGAGAAAATGCTCTGTATATGTGTGCAATAAATCCCAGAGGTTATGTTCAGTTTTTGTTGTAAGTGCTGCTTATCAAACTTTATGATCATTGCAATTCAACAGCTCCTAAAAACTCAGCCTTTTAAATGAGCGTTAAGTCTAAAACAGTCTTTCAAAGCCTAACATTATAGTTGTAATTAAATTTATGAATGCTAGAGATGCCTTTTTTATGGTCAACATGCAAACAAGTCACACTGTTGTACAGCCATAAAATAGAAGTTTTTTTGTTCAGTGTGTCTTGTTTTACCAGGAAATGAAACTGTTGAAACAGTTGAGGTTTGATAAAATCTGTCTGGCTCCACCCACCATGAATACTGAAAATCGAAACTTGGGCAGTGCTGCTGTAGCAGAGCATTTAGACAAGAGACTGAGAGACAAGACTGAGTGTTATTTTCATTTGTTTTGCCGACACAGAGTCAAGAGCAACACGTACGATCCTCAGGACTTTGTTCAGCACTTAATTACAAGTCAAGAGAAATAATCAGGACTTCTTGCTTTCGAGAACATGGCTGATAGCAAAGAAAAGGACCCACAAGTTATCCTCTGTGAGATGTGTACAGAGGAGGACAAAAAGCCGGCACGGAAGACCTGCATGAAATGTGAGATCTCCATGTGTGTCCAGCACCTCCAGGCTCACCTGACCACGCCGGTGTTACTGCAAACTCATCCTCTGACCGAACCCATGGCTTTATGTGGCACCACTAAATGCCCCCAACATGGCAAACTTGTGGAGTACTACTGCTTGGATGACCTCACCTGTGTGTGTGTCTCCTGTGCCATTGAAGACCAGCACCGCCTTCACAATATGAAGACCTTCTCCACAGCCCACAAGGAGCTCATGCAAAAGCTCAACACTGAGCAGCAGGCCTTAAAGGTGAAAACTGAAGATGAGAATGGGAGTCTGGAAAAGTGGGAGAAGAGTGAAAGCGAGAAACTGGGTCACGCTAGTGTTCGACTCATCGAGGCTGTGACTAAATTGCGTGACGTTGCCTTGACCAGTGTCAAAAGTTCAGTCTCTGCTCGTATGGTGTCTATTAAAACCAGCAATAGCAGCATACAAGCAGCACAGAATGAGAAGGACACCTTCAGATTCCTGCAGATGTATTCTCAGGTGCATGAGGACGTGGAGAAGGCCAAGGCCGTGGACCTGAGAAAAGGGTTGGAGCCTGGCAGTGATCGTGACAAACTGGTTCAGGAAATAAGAGATGATGGTGAAAAAATGGTGATGCATGCTGGTCAATTCTGGGGATCCCTGTTGACTCTGGTTGACCCTGAGAACCACCAGGATCTCACTCCCACCATTGCAGATCTGATCTTTGAGCCACAGGTGTGGGGTCCCGCCATGTCACTGTCCAAAGACAGGAGGAAGGTTTTCTACAATCAATGGTTGGGCCAATGTTGTGCTACTCTTCTGATCCGAAGCACCAAGTCTGTTCCTAACTTCCAGAGGTGGATAGTCAGTTTTTCTGAGGACTATGACTGGACCATTGGATTATGTGACAAACAGTCTGCAAGGAACTTAATGAATGGACATGTCTATGGTCTGTGCAACAAAGACAACCAGCTCAGTTCTCTCACGACAGAATATGAGGATTGTTGTGATACAACGAATTCACAAGGTTTTGGGAGGCAGAGAACCGACATGGGCAAAAAAGAGAAACAACGCAAGGTTTCCTCTGCAATAATAACATATCAGGACACCAGTGGAGATGAAATTGTCCCACAATTTGAAATGGTGGAGGTGTTTTGGAACTTTCCTGCTTCCTCACTGTCTTTCTTCAGCAGAATTGGACGATACCAGAGGGAAGAAATAACCACGATTAAGATGAGCCTCAACAACTGGGACCTGGCCCCCTTTGTTCAACTGGGAAAGAAAACTGGTCAAGATTCACAGCAGCAGCAGCGATGGCATTGCTCCTGTGGGAAGGTTTATCGCAAGGAGGGCAATAGTTACTATGATGAAAAGCAACACAACTGCTACCAGACTAAATGTCCCTGTGGAGCATTTTTTTCTGGCACCACAGAGCTGGTTTGTGAACTTGAGTAACTGACTGGACCTTTGATTGCTTATCCATAAACAAAACTAATAAGTGTGTGGCTGTAAATATTTACAGTAATATCATGTTTACTGCTGTTATTGGATGAGTCTTAAACTTTGATCTCAAGATAACATTCAGTTGTCATCTAATGAAACTATAACACGATAAGTGCAAATATCAGTAATCAAATGTTTTGATCATATAAATGTGAGGAAAAAAACATCATACATACTAGGCAAAGTGAAATCTCAAGCTCCATGTCTTTTATTGAAATTATGTTGATTATGTTTGTTTGAGGAGTTGCATCTCTCTCTTATGAAACAAGACCATTGTGTTTTAACTGTAATGTATCTAACAGACTCCCAGTAGATGCTTTTTGTCTCCCCCTGCTGGTGGATAATGTGTCATTGCTCTCACAGTCTCAATCTCTGGATGCATGGGTCTCATTAAGTCCTATATGATCAATGAAAAAACAAGCAAAAGTTAAGGGTGTGGAATGTTTTTATTGACTGGTTAAAACATGAAGTGAAAAGTCATCTGCAAATTAAATTTAAATTTGGCCTGTTTTCAAATGGAAATTTAAAAAAAATAAAGGAAAAAACTACAGATCATGTTAAAACAGCTTGAAATGAAAGAACTACAGTGTGTGATGGTAAACTATACTCAATACTGATGGTTTCGAACCTAAAAAAAATATCCCAAGATGATCCCTTTATTTAAGACTATGATGAATAATAAATTCATCTGAATGTGCACATCACTCACATAAACCCACATAAACTTTGGTTTAGATCAGGAGCAGTTACAGCCAGAGAGGAGAAATACTCCTTTTTTTTTTTAATTGAATAACACCTCTGCAATGATTTCAGTATTTCTTTTCTATATACTAAGGGTGCTCTAGTTTCGTACATCAGCTTTAGGCATTAACTGGTCCAACAATAAAATTTTCTCAAGTTCAATTTACCTAGTTTGATTACATTTCTATGAGACAATGGCAGGAACTAAATATTAGACTCTTGAATTACAAATCAATAAAGTGCAAAAATTAACAAATGATGGAATGACTAAAATTCTAAAACAATTCAATGTCCTTATTGTCCACAGCAGCTGCATAAAAATTTTGACTTTCTAAATAATTAAGACATGAGTTATGAGTTAAGTGGGAAAAGAGGCCGACGTTGGCATGAGCATGAAGACATGTTACAGGTTTCAAAGACGGCCACAGATTCACATACATGTAAAAAGAACAACTAAGGACTTTTGCATTGGAATGAAGAGGCAGCAAATGCACAGAGGCTAAGCTGTCTGACATACATCTTACTGTCTGGAGACACACTGACCCCTGAAACACTTTCTGGCTTTTAAGGACAACAAAGTAACTTTCAGAGTCTAAAGTGACTCTGAATCTGTGTGCGGAAAATATTTCTGCTAATATAAGTACAGTAAAAATGATATCTACTTAAATTGCTTTGATATTTCATGTCAGAGAACCGTATCTTAAAAGAAAAAAACTAAAAGGGTAGTATTTAAAAGTTGAGACACATCTGTTCACTTGTGTTTACACAAGGTCAGTGCACAAACAGCATCTGGAAGTCTGAAAGGCAGTGGTGCAGACCGATCCTTCCATCTGAAGCAGAACCGAACCGAGCGGGACACTCAGCTGTCGTTGCCGAAGACAGTGTTCAGCTGCTGGGTGACCCTGATGAAGGTGGTCCTGCGGCTCAGCTCCTTCAGTTTGCCTGCACCCACATAGGTGCAGGTGGAGCGGACACCGCCTAGGACGTCCCGTATCGTTTCCTCCACCGGACCTTTGTAAGGAACTTCAACGGTCTTTCCTTCTGACGCTCTGGATGCAATAAACACAAAGATAAGACAGTGTAGCCATGCCATGCTACAAACACTCCAAGCACCTTTCTGCACTTTAGGTATCGAGATTATTTTAAGATGGATAATGACAAAAACAGCAAAGCCAAAAGATCTGGATTGCCCTCAGGAGTCTGGCTGTAGTACAGGTCATAAGTTCTGCCCTCTCCATGTTAACGGATGGGACATGGGTCAATACATTGTCTTTCTTTATTACTGTTGGGGATTATCACAGATAAGAAAAACACTCACCCACAAAACACAATTTTTTTGGTCATAAATACTAAAATAACTATCTAACCTGTACTCCGCCACGCCTCCTGCATGTTTCTTCATCGCCGTGTCAGAGCTCATCCCATAGAACATCTTGTATTTTTTGCCATTCTTCTCGATAATCTCTCCCCCGCTTTCAGAGTGGCCAGCAAGCATACCACCTAGCATTACAAAATCTGCTCCAGCACCTGAGTCACACACAGTGATGGAAAAAAAAGGGTGAGAAGTCTGTTTTAACAGAGAAAATTCTCACTTTGGTTTTAATTTGAGCTCAATTTTTTAAATTTTAAAGTTACCAAAAGCCTTTGAGACATCTCCTGGGCAAGTACATCCCCCATCCTGTGTGAAAGAGAGAGAACGAGATGAAGCTAAACACCACCATATAATAGTAACTGTGTGTTTATTACAGCTTCATGTATGTGTATGGCCTGGAGACATACAATAAGGCTGCACATTCTCAATGTGATATAAAGGTCAAGGCATATTGGCTTTGTGGAGAAAAGAGGGCACAGAAATACACAAATCAACAGTGGACAAGTGAGCTCAGTGAGCTTTACAGGTGCTGGTGAGCTCTGAATGTTCAGAGCCTGTTTCCAGTCTCTCTCCCACGCTTAGCATAAATTATTATTATTAATGGATTATCTTAGAACAGAGAGACTCACAGAGATGATGTGGCCACCCAAGCCATGGGCTGCATCTGCACATTCAATGACCGCACTGAGCTGGGGGTATCCCACCCCCGTCTTCTTCCGGGTGGTACACACAGAGCCTGTAGGGGAAGACACAAGGGCAAGACTAAACATTTCGAGCCCATATCTATGCAGGAAAGCACGTGGAAGTGAATTTAACATAACACAAATAGCACTGTCCATTGGTACTAAAAGCAAGTTACATATTTTAAAACTCAGTTCTACAAATTCTTGGTTTAAAAGGTTTAATTGTCATGAGTCAATTCTGGTGTGAAAAATGGTGACAGAGTATTTACATGACCTTGTTCTCATGATGAGATAATGTTTTGCATAGATATGGAAATGTGTAAGTGTTTCGCTGTGCTCACCTGGTCCGATGCCTACTTTAATGATGTCAGCACCAGCCAGGATCAACTCCTCCACCATCTCACCTGTCACAACATTTCCTGCCTGAGCAAAATCGAAAAAAAAAAAACAAAAAACATTAACATGCATTCCCTCTTTTAGCCCTACATACTGTGGTTCAAAGCAAGACATCCACTGACCATTATAGTGTGAGAGGGAAACTTTTCCCTGACGTCTTTGACAAAGTGAACAAAGTGCTCAGAGTAACCGTTAGCCACGTCTACACAGATATACTGCAGCTGTGGCACCGCTGCCAAGATGGCTGAAATCCTCTCAAAGTCACTGTCACCAGTTCCTGTGCTGACTGCTACACTCTGGAAGAAAAACGGAAGAGAGCAAAATGTGAGAAAATACTTCCATAAATAAACAATAATAAACTTTGGAAATCAGTGGCTACGTAACAGTGGGTACCTTCACACACTCAGGGTTCTTTTCTGCAAACTCCACCCAGTCGTCCAAGGAATAGTGTTTGTGAATCGCAGTGAAGAGAGTGAACTATTGGAAGAGACAAAAACACAACAAATTTATCAGCATATGAGTGAGTTTTTTTTTTAAAATCTATGAGGTGCCTCTTATCTTTCATAGGCTTAAAAAGGGCCAGGAGGGTCCTAAAGTCAAGTATATTGTTATAACTAGGTGGACACCAGTACTTAAGTTCCAGCACCTGGGCGCCATGAACAGAAAAGCCTGATCATCTCTTATATTTAATCTGGTCTTTGGTGAAGGAAACCAGGACAGTAGGCCTTGTCCTCATTTGTCTGTCTGTTATGTAATACAGGGATTCTCAGGCATTATATAGTGTTCACTGCTTAAACTAAACTTAGCTCCATTACGGTCTTTGTTATAAATAACGAGTTATTTATACACATCCCATGTGATGCTTTACCTACCTGGTGCAAAGCTAGGGCCATCTCAAAGGTCCCGACAGTGTCCATGTTTGCAGCGATGATGGGGATCCCTCTGTAACTGCCCTTAGAGTTTCTGAAAGTAAAGCTCCTCATGAGGTCAACCTGGAAGAGTCAACCAGGGTATTAGTGTATTGTGTGGTTGTTGGATTTGTTTTAGCAACTTAACACTCTCTTGATAATAAACAGTGTGCTGCTACAGTTTCAAGGAGCAAAAATCTGACAGATTCAGGTTTGTGGCTGAAGGGCCATGGCCTGGATCCTCTGAACAGCTGGCAAAATGGGAATGAGGGCTAACACTTTCTGTGCTTAATAACCAAATGGAAAGGATAAAGGATAATGGAAACATCTGTTTTTAGGTCAGTCAGGTTTAGTGTGGAAAACAAACCTCACTCCGAGACTTGAGTGTGCTCCGCTTTGGTCGGAGGAGCACATCCTTAAAGTCCAGCTTGATATCATTCTCAATGCGAGGCATACTGAAAGCAGGAGATCTAAGAGGATCAACAACAAAAAAAGAGTAAAATTTTACAGTTTTTCTAGGGTTCCTATGAAAGAGAGGGAGGTCAGAGTTCAGGATGATTGCATATCAGCATTGTGTCTTTCCTCGTTTTAACAACCCTTTCTTTTGACCATCATGCACTCAAACATTAGACACACATATATAAACATCAAATGCTAATTACTACGAGCAGATATGGCTTTGGTTAAGGGAGTAAAAATACTCCTCGTATCAGAGAGAAATGTCAAAAAGAGCGAGAGCTGCAATTACTAACGTTACTGTAACATACACGAGATGTAACACACATATAATTAGCTAGCTAGCTGTTCCAAAAAAACACCTACTTATAAACACTATTGCTTCTGCTATTCACAACAATGTTTATCCGTAACACAATGATCAGAAAAGCGTGTTTTTTCAGCTTCGATGTCAAAATTCAAGGATACATCGGCTGAAAGTATCAGCATTGAGTCGACTTGATTTAAATTGCAACCCGTTTACCTAACTTCACGTTTAACGTTAGCTACTAATAAGCCGACGAATGAGTAATTGTTTAAATAATCTAAAAGAAAGCTGTTTTGTACCTGTAAGATTGGTTTTGTCTGTGCTTCTCTTTGCTTTTCTTGTTTGCTTTTTAGCGCCGGTAGAGTTACGGAAGCAAACACTGACAGTAACCTTCTAGTTTTCAAAGGGCTTCGCTGTAGCCCCAGACCACTAGCCTCTGGCATGCCGGAAGTGCCCCTGCATGCCGGAAGTGCTGTGTCTGACGATTTTGTTTAAGAAAATAAGACTTTACGATACGGTGTGATGCCAAATCTTATATATATGTATTGTCATT
Organism: Acanthurus lineatus; assembly: GCA_029814665.1. Taxonomy (NCBI): domain Eukaryota; kingdom Metazoa; phylum Chordata; class Actinopteri; order Acanthuriformes; family Acanthuridae; genus Acanthurus; species Acanthurus lineatus. The sequence continues at coordinate 11,847,969 of JAPZDV010000016.1, forward strand.
TTACAATAAATAATATCTAATCTTTCATTTATTATTTGCTTATACATTCCTTATTTTTTAAAGCATTCTCATAATATTTATATATTTATAGTTAGGAAAAAAATCATAATTATTTTAAAGAAAAAGGGGAAAAAAGAATAAAATAAGATAAGACATGCTATTATGATTGTGTAGTACATATCAGGGACTGGTTCCTCGGTGTTATCCACATTTCTCTGGTCATCTGTCTTCAGGTCAGCCTGGTTCTCAGTAGCATTCTCATTATACTGGACATCTTCAAGACTAGCTGAACAGTTTGCAGTGGGGGTGCTAGCCTGTTCAGCAACTTCTTCTTTGCCATTACACTGTAAAAGATGTTCCAAAAACCTGTCTCTTCTGTCAAATAGTATTTTGCAGGACAAGCAATGGAAATGT
>JAPZDV010000016.1:11874816-11941779 GCA_029814665.1 Acanthurus lineatus
GCTTTACTGATTACCCCAGGCACTGGAGCGTGTGTTAGAAGGCTCTCACCCTCACTCTGTGTGTGTGTGTGTGTGTGTGTGTGTGTGTGTGTGTGTGTGTGTGTGTGCCCTGTTAGATTATCATTACATACACTTTGGGAAAGCACCAGCTTTTACCACCAGCACGTGTGCTGTAATTTGTGACAGAATCATTGTGTTTTATCTCAGATTAAATGTGTGCAGAGAGAAAGTACACACACGTTTGATTACTTTATTTACTCTAATCACGTTACTTTAAATGTTAGTGTGCCGCACTGTTGCTTCTTATCACTGACTGCGTTAATATACAACACACTTATCATAAAGCACCATTAAATTCATCATAAACTTTAAAACTTTAAGCTCTTGGCTGATTGGTGGGATCTGATCACTGAGCAGCTTTAAATCTGTACTTTACTGAGGACTGAACACAGGTGGCAGCACGCGCTCTCTCTCCTCCCTCTGTTCTGCCCCTCAAACACACTTTTCATTGTTTCCCAGACGCACACATGAGCTGGAGGATATTAAAGACACTTTGACTGCACCAGAGGGAAAGTTGAGTTGTTGTGTGGTTAATTGGTGGCACCAGAGTAACACACTTACCGACAATAATACCGCAGGCGCTCACGAGCCCGATCTCCTTCTTGAGTGCAACTGCACCTCCCGTCTCCTTCTCGCCGGCAGCATCCTTGGCGGAGCCCGACGTGCTGCTCCTCTGTCTCGGACCGTCCGTCATTTTTGATGGTTGAACCTCGTTAACTTCTTCTCCTCGTTTCCACCTGGCAACACCTGGCGCTGGCCTCCGTGCGTCTCCTTTGTGCGTAAAACCACGTTCACTGCCGCGTGCCGCACTTATCTGATGAGGAAAGTTGGTTGTTGTTGTCTAGTCAGCAAATTGTGACAGTGACAGTTACAAAAAAAAGAAAGAATCTAAGAAAATTTAAAAGAAACTACAAAAAATACAAAAAAATAATTACAGGCTGGTAGTTTTTTTGCGTCCTAAGCGCAAATTCTTGGTTGCATTTGCTGCTGTAACGTTTCTCTCGGAAATGAACGCAGCTGACAAGCGAAGTGTCTCTCACTGGCGCTCGTGCCTGCCGGTATCACAGGTGGTGCTCACAAACTAAACGCACATCAAGTCCGGTTTTCGAGCGACAAGCGCATATTCCACTGACGCTCCTTAAAACGCGTAAAAGGAAACAACTTAGTCCTTCACTTTTACTTCTGAGGTAAGTAAAAAAAAATAAAAATAAAGATCACGATATCAAAACGGAAAGCTCTTCCTGTTTCCTTGCTCCAGGTGTGAGCTAAAGACACAAAAGCATCCTCTGTGCGCGCAACGACACGCTGCTTCAGTAGTGGACAAAAAAAAAAGCAGAAAAATCTCGTTAAGTCGTTCAGGTCTTCCTCCAAAACATCCGACCTGTGCTCTGCTTTGCACAAGAGAGCTTGAATTTGGGTAAATATACATGCTGTCCCTCATATGCGTACAGTAGCCCCGCCCCTTTCCTGCCCCCCGAACCTACCCCGACGCGGGGCTTGTTTTTCCTCACTCAGCCTCTTCAGGACCCTCCCATCTTTTTTTTTTTTCCTCCTCCATCAGCTGTTCCTCCAAATTCAGCCCGGATACATCGCTACACCTTCCACAAACAGAAATCCCCACCAAACAAGGCAGCTCACAGGGTGACAGACCTGCTGTGTTTACGCGGCAGAGCTCTACCTTGTGGTTTCTTTTAGTTTTCTCACCTCCTGTTTTACAACCACTGCTGCATTTTTTTTCCCCTCCCCAGCCTTACTCCCTCAGACACTCATTCATACTTATTATTCAAGATGTAGCAGACGCCGGTCTAAATTTAGCCCGCATGCTGACACTCCTCACTCCTCACGCTGCACGACTGCTGGTGTGTTTCCATCCCTGATGCACACCAGCATAGTCTTGTTACATAGAATATGAACAACTTATCCTCAGACATGAGTCTAATAATAGGATGTTTTTCCAAATCAAGATGCCAGAGTCTGACTTGAGGACATAACCCACAGTGACCCTGACAAAAAGAGGGATATATGAGGATTTTACAGTCGGTAAAAAACACCGACAGGTTTTCTGGCGTGAGAGTGACAGAGTTATCTATCTGGTTGTGGCTTCCCATTGTCTGTGTTTCACAAATGTTTCCCCGGTGTGTCCTTCATTATCTTGCTGATTTGCCTGCAGGTGTCTTTCCACCCATCGAAACTAAAGCTCACCCTCTAAAAGCTCGTTAGACTCAGAGGTTACACAATGTGATCTGCTGACTGAAACAAAACCCACCTGACCGCCTTAAAAAGTTCATGTTTCAGTGTCTTTCTCTTAAAATTCTAGTATGTTGTGAAAGATAAGATGGGCCTATTTGCTGAATTCAAAAGAGACAGCACCATCTGTACATGCATTTTTCTATTGTGATCCTGTCTTTTGTTTGACTTTAGCTCAAAAAACCCCAAAAATAAAAGGATCTCCTTTATCAACAGTAACAAAAAAGACTCTTATGAGCATGATTCAGTGTTTTTTGTCCTTGACGCTCCAGCTGCAGGCTGAGGAGCCTTGAACTTGAGGCCAGCACATTCTTCTTTATTAGCATCTCCTGTGATTTTACAGAAAAGCACAGATTCACCTGCGAGACCCCCGCGCTTCCTGAACAACTGTTGACTCATGATAGCCAGTGCAGAACAAAAGGCAGGAGTTACGTAACCTCGGCTACTAATCTCAACACTGAGCAAGGCGGCGCAGCGCTCTGCTGAGTGGACAGAACAACAAGGGCGCTTGAGTCACCTCGACAGACTTGAACTGCACAGAAATACCCTCTTGCATGCTTTTGGAGCTGCAGAGTTGAGCGGCACTTCTGCAACCCCTCACCCAGATTCTTGTTTTTGACTCCATGCACAGTCTGAAAGATCTGAGAAGTTTGCTTATGCAGAATAAAAATGACTCTTAATGTGTAAAGTCAGTGATGCAGGAGGGAGTTCACACTGTGGTGATGCTGCTCACTAACAGTGTGCATGCTGGACCATCAGGAAACAGGTCAGTGGGCCAGTTTGTCGACATTTTGTTGGCGTGAAGCACCGATTCTGAACATTTTACAGTAGGTCAGCAAGTGCAGCCCGGATTGGTGTTTTGTTGTGGTTGATTCGAGGGTCAAAGCTTCCTTTAAAAGCTTCCTTCCATTGTTCGGCGGTCACTCCGACCAGCTGCCACCATTAAAACCACAGTCCAAGCTGCTGTCAGAGCTTCATGATTCAACTCTTTAGAGACTTTACATTAAATTGTTTTTATGAAATCAGATTTTCCAACTTAGCTGTGACAGATCTTTATTTCTTTCTTGCAAAGTAATAAAGTTTTAATTTCCTGGGTTCTAAAAACTTTTGAAAAAAACAGTCTGAAGGGGAAATTATGCCTCAGTTGCGCTTTTCACAAGATCAAGAGATCTTATTCAGATGTAACAATGTCGTTAGAATAAAGCTGTTAGAAATGATTAACAGTTATATTCCACATATCACAAAGGAAGAATTATCTATCATGTCTTCACAGGTCTCTGCTGATTAATATACCTGTAGTGCAGCATTGTGATCAAACACTATGACCCTTCAAACCACTTTTAATTGCATTGTTTTCTTGATTAGATTAGATTAGATTAGATTAGATTATTTCTAAATGCATCATTTCCAATCACAGCAGATGAAGGGCTCTGATAGAGTGTAGTAAAATAAATAAGATAATAGATTAAGGAAATGGAGCACATCACTTTTGTTTGAACATGCAAACATGAGGAAAGTGAGCAAATGATCATAATCAGAAACTGATGTCATCAGTTAAGATGTTTGTAAATTTGTTTTAATGCTTTTACTCTCACTGAGCATACAATGTTTGTGGAAATTGAATCATTTAATATGTTTATTTATAGGCAAAAACTTGAAAAATTTTAAATATATATATAATGAGTCCAAAAATAACATATTAAACTTCTATTTAACAAACTCAAGCATGACATCAATCAACAGTTTTCTATTATTGGCTTCCCCATTTTCAACATGCTGTAAAATGTTAGTCAGATCAGCAGCTGTTGCTAAAATGCTGCTAAAAATGGCTTGCAGAACTCTAATTACAAAGCTAATTTGTATCTCCAGCCCCTCCAGATTTGCTTATGGACATTCAAGATTTGCTTCCCATTAACAAATGTCAGCAGTCGGTGATATTCCTCTTGTTTCTGCTCTTTCTGTGGCCCGTCAGCACTCGGCAGGCTGGAGGACGGGTCTGTGTTTGCAGAGATCACAAGTATTCACATCAATTAAAGGCTTGCGTTTGGTTTGATGTGGGTGTGGGTGTGTGTGCCTCTGCATGTGTGTGTTTGATCAGCTTACTGGACCATTTGAGCAAAGAGATAAGCCTCAGAGGTTCGAGCTAAAAGCCTGGAGACACGGACAAAGACTGAGGGAGTGAAGGAAAAGATGGAGAGGGAGGTCCAAGCCAAAACGTGAATCATTATACTGCATGATGTATGTGTTAGGACAGTGAGTCACGTAACTTTATGTCGTGTTATCTCCGTTTTCCAGTCTATAAGATTTGAAATAAAGTAATAAGTGAGGTTGCTTCAAACTTAATGAACACATAAAAGAGTTATTGCCCTTTTTTTTTAAGCTAAGCTAGCAGAGCTTGGCGGCTTGTTTGCCCCAAGCGTGAAATATCTCAATAAATACTAAAGAGTTTGCCATGAAATTTTGCACAAACACACAGTGTGTCACCATGAATAGCCTGTTTGAAACTTCCAAGAAATACAAATAAAAGAGGACAAGGAAGGGAGGTGATTTTTAAGAGCGGTGGCGGTTTGGTTGGAGCGGCGGAGGCATGTAATGAGTCAGCTGATATCAGGTGTTTATCGCTGTGGCTCGGCTGACCCTGGCCCTCCGCTCTGATAGCGCCACACACTCGAGCATAGCTGTGCACACGGGACACAGAAAGTACCAGGACTCACGCAGGCAAACACACACACACTTCAGTATGAACGATACAGAATTTCATGTCATGTGAAAATTGCCCGGAGATCAGCCGGTAGCTTGTCAGATGAAGAGATGGCGGCCGTATAAAGTTTCATGAGGTGTCAGCGTGTAATCAGGCAGCTGTGTAATGACAGAAACTTAAGTCCTTTTGATTGTAATAAAAAACTGATTCGATCATATTTACCTCCTCAGCCCTTCTTCTTCTTCTTCTGCCCCCTCACCTCTCTCACACACACACACACACACACAAATTTCACCTTTCCATTACACTGAGGCTGATGTAATCACCTGAAACATATGCACACACACACTTACACACAACTACACACACACATAGCATGCGTCCATTTGCACATACAGTCCCTGCTTCCCTGGCAGGTGACAGATCGGCTGCTGAAAGGCATGGAGATTCTCCAGATAAGGTTGTTAATGAGTAACCCTGCTGGTTGAGGTTGTTTGCTGCTCACTGGCTGGAAAATTGGAGCAATAACATGCAAACATGGAGGTAATGGCTGTGGAGCCAGGACGGCAGACCACAGCGAGATGCAGATCTCCACCAAGGAGCCGACCACAACCCCGGACAGCGACGGCTGGTTTAGCAGAGTGCTTTTAAAAGCTGCATCCATGTTTGATTAAGCAGAAAGACCTCTTGCAGAAAGAGAGATTTATTAAGATAATTCAAGCTTTTTGCATGTAAATGTATCAAGCACGAGGCCGAACTCGGATGGAAGGAGACGTAGTGAAAAACAAGAGAGCTGCTTGTTTGTGGTCAAGCAAGCCGTCTTGGTTTCCTGCTAGGTTTCTTCGAAAGCACATATTTTGTTTTCACTGACAAAACACGGCGATGCTCGGAAACAGAAGATGTTTTCAAAGCAACAGTTTGACATCATAGAAAATAAGCCTCTTTTTTTTTTGCTGAGAAAATAAAACCAAGAATGTTTTTCATCTTCTCATCTTACTTTTGAAAACAAAGCAAAAAGGAGCCTTCTGTATTCCCCAAAATATTTCTTTAAGGACCTTTAAACCTTTTTTCAAATGTTTTTTAGACAAAACAAGCTCTTTAAAGAGCTTAGATATTTAATAGTTTGTGAAAAAACAAGTTTAAGATATTAATTGAATCAGTACATCAATCGAACATATCAGTCACTGCAGATGTGATAAGAAAATGACAAGAAATAAAACTTATTTCACATAAACACCTCTTTTGTTCCGCTTAAGCCACAGTGTGTGAATGCACTGATTCAATACATATCGTTAAACAAAGAGCAATGAGCACATATCTCTTTCTGTACATGATAAGCTTACGCAGGAAACTCTTTATAGGCTTTTTATGATGAACCGAAAGCTAATAAATGCTATTCTCCATGAACAGGAAGTTCATTTTATGCTATTTCTGCACAGTGATCATGTGATGAAATCTGTGACAAGGTCATAAAATATCATTTATGGCTTTAAGCTGTCTGCATGTTATTCCAGTCAGATGCAGATAAAAAGAGAGATGAAAAGGCGACACGCTGCTGGATTCTTTCAGGAACAACCTAAGAGACGATTTATGATGATGTCCTTTCTGATTAATTGTAAAAGAAACCGAAAAGTTGGCCACAGCCATGATGGGTAATCTCACTAATGCACTAAGCTCTCTGCTGACTTTACACTCGCAACATTATGGCACATGTAGGGTTTCTTTACATCAGTGTGCAGTGTGTAGAAAATCACTAAAATGGGATTGTAGGAGTTTTTAAATAAGAAAGTGGCACAAATATGTTTTCTTCTACAACCAAAGATACTGAAGTGTTAAAGCAAAATGTGTTTAATTGCTGTTTTCTTTCTCTTAAGAGGAAAATTGCCCCATTTGATGTCAATGTCCAATCAGTGTTGATAGAAAATGTAGTAAAATGAAGCAAAGTTCCTCAGTTTTTTTCTATTTTTTGACCAAGAGAGTTTCGTTTTATTGCTGCAAAATCTGTTTTCATTATGAAACCAGTGATGTCATTGGTGTCATGGAAGAACTACAAGCTTTTTAATCTCTGCCAGGTGATGAGCTGCTGCTCAACAACAAAACTATTTCTCTCTGCCTCTGTTTTGTTCAGTGGACCTTGTTGTCTTGAGCTTATGTGCAATGCATCATGGTGCATGTAGGCTCTACAGGAACATCCCTGCAAGGTTGAAAACTCATTAATTTGTTGTTTTAATTGACCATATTTACATTTATAACTGATCATCTACATAAAACTTGCAAAATTTACCTTTAAGGGACTGTATGAAAATTGAAAATGTAATGAAAATATTCTTGTAAATATTGTAAATATTCTGTTTAAACTGAACATTAGTCATTTTCAGTCAGTACCCAATAAGTTATTTGTTTACATTCAAGTGCCCGAGCCCTCTAGTGGTCATAATTATAATGATGGCACACATTAAAATGGGAGAGAGCGAGATGTTTTTTCTTTTGATGTATTGGTGTTTTTAACAAATGTTTATTTTGCAATTTAAGTATCATTCAAATTTGTTGTTGTTTTACAGAAACCAGCTAACGCAGAAAACAGTGAGGCAGAGAAGAAGGGGAATTACAGGCAATTGGTGAAGTGTTTGATTTGGGAAACCATGATGATACAGCAGCGTAAACAGCTGTTAAGTGCATATTTCATCAGGGAGCTGTTTGTTAATCCATTATAAAAAGTTGATGAAAAGGATCAGAGCTATTGTTAGACTGTGATGCTTTTAAATGGATGAGATAAGCTGCTAATTGGAGGGCATTTCACATGTCTTTTATTATCTGGTGTTTTTATTGTCCTCACTTAGAGCACGCATTACTTCCTTTTTTTCATCTCACTGAGTCTTTGCTCCGTGTTGATTGATCACGCTGCCTTCTTGTTACAGTACATTCAATTCTCCTTTCAGGTTTCTTGAAAATCAAGTCGCAGATTTGCACACAGACAAAACTCGGTGAAAAACGACCCTGTGTGCAACTTGATTATGCTCGAGTGATGCCAGGAGGACAAAGGCGGTTCAGCTCTAAAGCCTGTGTGTTGGCATCAGATGATCAACCAGGGGCACAAGATTAAGGAGAATAAAGGATGATAACAGGAGGAGGAGGAGGAGGTGGAGGAGGAGAAAGAACTGGAGGTTGTTTTTGTCGCAGTGAAAAACGAGTTCTGGTCTGTTTCAAGAAACTTAGTGCAACTTCTGTTCATACCAAATATGCAAACAACCATTAGCAGACTGAAAAACTTTACAACGTTTGCAATTACACTTATGTATGAATTGCTTGTAGATTAGAAAATAACATACATACATAACAATTCTACCTTTTTAAACCTGCTATTTATTGCCTAAATAATGCAAATTCTGAAATTAAAAGAACTGATTTATTTGGTTCTCTAATAATAGATAAAAGTCAGTGTAAATATAATGTGACAGTGTTTTTCATCATGTTTTGGGGCATATCAGCACCGCTTGTAGATGCTTTACGTTGCATAATAACACCAAAAAAGGAGCAGAAGGGGTGACGGTGGTGTGAATGAAACACCACCCATTGTTTTCCAAGAAACCTCCATGTCTTCCAGTCCCAAGGGAGAGCGAGTGCATGTTTATCCAGAGACATGGCAAACTGTTGATTCATGCCCGTATATCTGAAAACACTTATTTAAAGTAACATAAGATGGTGTTACTTAACAGGGAGAAGAGAGGCCAGGGGTGGAGTAAGAGGGGGGAGACGGCGTGTGAGGAGGAGTGTGCCAAATGGGAGAAAGAGGTCAAGGGGAGGAAATTGTTTAGGAAAGTGAGGACATTTTTTTTTTTTTTTTGCAAGAAAGAGAAGAATTTGTGTATTTACAGTAAGAGTTGGAGAAAAGCTGGAGGGGTGTCGAGGAGGGGAGGGGCTGGTGGAGGAGGAGGAGGGGAGTGGTGAAGGGGGCGTGTGAGCGCGGTGGTTGGGAGGAGGTAATTCGAGCCTTGTGTTTACCATGTCCCCAGAAACATACGAGTTCCTGGGACAATGTGTTCGAGAGCACATGCTGCGATCACGACCCAAACAAACTCGTCCACTCTGGTAGCTGATTTTAGGCCACAGCGAGGATGGGTGACGTGTACACACAGGAAATCAAAAATGTGTTTTATTATTCAGTTATTCTCGTGAGGTGCGGAGGATGACATGGAACAGCTGTCATTCTTGTGTTGATGATTATTATCAAATTACACATAGCATACATACATCTTAGTTCACAGCAAAGTTCATTTATAGCTCGTAAACAGCTGGAATGGACATTCAAAGTCTCTGTTTAAAGGACCAAACTAGTTTTAGCATTTTGGAAATAAAGTTGTTATGGGAAAATGTTCAAGTATTTTGTCTGCTGTTTCAGGCATTTATTGGTTTCTTCTGTCCAGAAAGAACATTTGAGTGTCTCTTTGCATATTATTTTGGTTTTATTGCCCAAAATATAACGTCCTGATTCACTCTCATTCAGTCTCATCAGTATTGTTTTTACCAAAACAAGGAGTTGTTTTAGAAAAAGCATTAATAAACCCTCTCCACTATCTGTTTGACACCAAAGACAAAAGGCGGGGGTGTTTCTGTTGTTGTTCCACCTCTGAGTTTGCAGTGGGGATTGTAATAAAAAGTCTTCCTGCGTAAAAAAGGACGAAGCGGGATGCCTAGATCCATTTAACATAATAACGATGCACTAAGTGTGTGAGATTAAAAACAGCTAACAGCAGTTTGCAGCTAACTCAAAGAAAAAGAACAGCGACCAATAAGTGAGCAAATCAAAAAGATCGGGAAGCTTAAAATTAAAATTCCAGCTAAGGATGGGATCAACTCCTGTACAACAGAGACAGTAATAGAGTATTATTTCCACATTATTTTATTGTTTTTGTATAATGCAAATGTCATTTGAAACACTAGATGTTATAGAGGTATGAACGGATAAATGTCAATATTCCTGCATGTCTCCTGTATGTTTTAATGGAAATTGCTTGCTTACACTTAGCCATACCAACCTAACGTGATAATGTGCCAATATTGTGTCGATATCTTGTTGTGCTGCCCCCTGGTGGCAAAATAAAATCAATAAATTGGGTTTCAATCATCTGCTTTAACTTTTGCCAAATTTAAACTGTTGTAATGTAGTAATTTGGTCCAGACGTGAACTAACGTAGACTGACTTTGTATCTCCATAAAAGAAATGACATTAAATAAATTACCCTTCAAAGTAAAAGCATAGTGGATTAAAGGTCAATGTTGTCAGCAGCCAGTGCTGTTTTTGATGTTGTTGTTCTACTTGTTATCGTGTAACTGTTGATTTTACTTACTGTTTTGGTTTTGTCATTGTTAGCCTTTCACTTAAATCAACAACAGGGATAAAGATAATCAGTTTTTGCATACATGTTATTGCTTTTACTGATTGTTTTATCTGCTTTATTATCTTATTTATTTGCTTGCTTGCTTGGGAAATTTGCCTTTCATGTACAAAGTAATTATAAGTACCAAAACAAACCTTTTTTGCCTGTCAGTTGTTCTTAATAAACCAAAAATTTTAATGTTTATACTTTCTAACGTTCCTGTTTACATCTGTGCCTTAAAACTCCAGCCAGTCTAGACTTGTCTCACCGCAGGCCTCGTAAATGTACCACAGCTGACACACTTTTTGTCTCTGTCATCCGGCGCTTTGTTTTCCCAGATCCATAATATCCCCGCTGACTTTCTGAATCAATATTCCCAGGAGAATCCTGGGAGAGTCTCAGCCCGGCAAAGGACACCAGATTTCTACTTTATCTGAGTGTAATGTAAACAGTTCCCTTGAAATATCATGCTTAATAATACTTATGCACATATTCAATCCAGCCAAGAACAAAACAGATGTGGACAAAACAAACTGTAACACAGATTACAAATCTAACAAAAGTTCTTTCTTTGCTGGGATTTACTTAAATTCTATGTCTTATATTTCTTATTCACTTTTCAAAGCAAAGCAGCCCTTCGGAATAACAAAGGATTTGATAAGTACAATAATCCTGATCAGCTGAGCCAGCAGCTGAGTTTGTCGGCGCTCAGGTTGTGTTTGTGTTCTTATGGATTCTCCGAAACAACCGTACGAGTGCGACTTCCTCTTTCTGGAACGAGTGGGAGTGAGAATGGCCTGTTCAGATAAAACCTCACATTTGTTTTTCACGTTAAGCAGCACGTAGACGACCCTATTTTTTTACGGATGTGTTTGCGTGTCTGTGCACATTTCTTGACACCCCACCTACCCACCCACCCACCCCCTCCTCAGTCCAGCCCCTCCCTGACTGTCAGCGGTGCCTGAACGAGGCTGTTTTTATGGAAGTCTGGCTGAATCCAGTTCACGCTGCCTCAAGAAAGGACCTCCTCAGCTTACTCGCTCCCACTCCTCCCTCCTCCACCTATCTGATGGAAACGCTCTCTCTGCTTCCTGCTCTTATTGTTGATTCCTCCTTTGTCCCCCGCTGTACTGCTCTCTTTTCCAATATTTAACCCCCCTTTTCCCGTGTGTCCTTTCTCTCTTTTTCCTGCATTATTCTCCCGCATGTTCTCCTGTTAACTCATTTTATGTTTTTTTCAGCAGCTTTTTTGCACGTCTGAAGAAAAAGGGGAAAAAATGGAGAAAGAAAAAAATGGAGAACTCTAACTGGTTTGGACACTGCAAATGTACAGATGTGCAGATGTCCAGATGTGTGTGTTAAGGCTGGATTACTTATCAGGCAGAGTGGACAACTGGTCCTGTAACCCGAGCTCCAAATACCATCTGTTTGGTTTGATGCAATAAACACAGAAATGGTAAATGTGTTAGTGTGTCGCTTGCATTTTTACACAAAATCATGCCACATAAACTGTAATATTTCAAATTATATTTTTGCGTACTCTGTGCATATTTCTGTTGTGTTTGTTTACATAGAAGAGATGTGGGAGAGACGCTCCAGCAGTAGAAAAAAGCAAGAGTCACCTCATGTTTGGCTCATTTTGGCTCATTTTGCTGTATTTAAACTGATGCAACAGACAAATGTACTAACATGAGACAGTGAGGCTTTAATCAGAGCACATGTGAGAGCAGAGAGGTCTGTTTTTGAAGAACACGTCATGCAATAAACAGTCTTTTCAGAATGTAAACCACAGTCGTAAATAAAACATAAATTATAGATGAAGTCCATCCAGCTGCTTCAGTTTCAGGTAGGTTTTGTCTTGCATGGCGGCTCAGTGTCACAGCGTTACTGAAACCTGAACAAAGGGAAATCATTCTTACTGTTGCTGATAAACTTAGCGTTTTCTACCATAAAAAGACAAAATGTCTGCAGGGAAACAATTACAAATGGACGTTCTGAAACAACCTGATGCACAAACAGAAATAAAGAAAGAAAGGAAGACGGGAAAGTCATACTGGAATAGAGATCAGCATGAAAGTTCACTCTGTCCTTGGGACATAAGATAAAAAAAAATCTTGACTCAGAAGCCAATTGTTACGTTTTACTGGAATTTATTTCATCTTTAGCTGCCCCTTGTGTTGTTGCTCAGCAGAGGAAACTCAATCCACTGACAAAAATGTTCAGATGTGATTAAAACTCTGTAAAAAAAAAAAAAAAAGACTGTTGCTTTGGTGTATTTGTTAAAAAAAAAAGTGACTATATGTGTCTTTCACAGCAAAGGCTAAAGGTTGAGCGGGACTGTTTGCATGCTGACCATCTCTGCATGTGTTTGTGTTTGCTTTTCTGTGAGTTGACATGTGTGAGTGTGTGTGTGTGTGTGTGTGTACTATATGATCGATCACTCTTGCGGAGGTGAGGAATCTCACACTTTTCCTTTTTGTGTATCTTTCCCACGATGACACTTTCTCTCCCTCTCTGACACACTCGTCCCTCTTGGTTTGTATGTGTGTTTGTGTGCATTTCTCCTTCTCAGGATTAATAAACAATCACCAAACGGTTGAGAACATGGCTGTTGTGCCCGTAGGCATCACAGGTCTGCAGCAGGCAGCTGTTTCACCAATCAACACCCAGATGTGTGTGTGTGTGTGTGTGTGTGTATAAACAAGAGACAGAGCAATGCTGTAAATGAAAGGTTAAAGAACATGTGTGCACACCTGATTACCTGTTATGAATGCTAACATCTTCACATTTACATGTTTTAATAGGTTTTCTAGTTTGATTTGGAGGTTGAATGATTGATTGCTTGCTGCGGGCAAACTTAAACATGACGTCAAACTACATGATGCGGAGTTTAATCGACTATAAAGAGGCAACAAGAAAGTATTTGTCATTATTTAAAATCAAAAGACTTTGCATATTTATCAAATTTAAGCTTAGTTGCTGCCAAAACAAGTGTCGTCCAAGAGGGTTCAGGATGGGACAGCTATAGATTGAGATGTGTGAGGTTATTCAGTAAAACGATAAGGGTGTGACTGCAGTCGATATTCCACCTCGAGGACGTCACTTTTCTTGTAGGCTGCTCGGGCTTATAAAATATTTATGCTTTGTGCGAGTGCAGCCAAGGCGGCTATAAATAGTCCCAGCTGAACATAAAACCATTAGCTTTACCAGTCTGCAGCTTTTTGTTTCCCTCACAAACACTCACAGATATGAATTCAGACACAGCTTCAGTGTCAGACTTCATGCACGCTGCGTTCTGATCATGCAGACGGATCAATGTGCTGCATGACCTTGCAAGAGCACGCACACACACACGCACACAAACACACACACACTACAATCTGCAGTCTGTTTCAGGCCCGAGCTTTACCATCCACATCAGGCTATTCAATATTTATTAACGAGAAAATCTATTAAGCAAAACAAACTCAAGGCCTGCAGGAGCAGATTCATAATTGCAAAATCTGATTCAGTTTGTTCAGTTAAAAGCTGCTCTCACTTATTTATTACGCTTTTATTGGAAAGGAAATTAATTGCACAGAAAAGAGTCGAAAAAGTAAGATGAAGGATGAAGAAGATAAATAAGGTGAAAAAATTCTTTCTGTGCTTTTTCAACAAATCTGAAGCTACATTGAGAGTCAAGTACAACAAACCTCAGACATCCAAGAACAACCAGAACAGACTAACTTGATAGCACCCTGCTTATATTTAAAATAAAAATTGTTTCTGCCTCAGCCCTTGTCTCCAGTTTCTTCTCTTCCCTCTCAAGTCATGTACTACCTTCATCTTTTATTCACCTGTCTGCCCCGCCCATTCACACACCTGTCCCCACTGATTATCGGCCCTGCAGTCCTCACATTTCTCTACACCTGCATCCCTTTCACCAGCCGACCTTATCAGTGTCCTTCCATTGTTCTTTGTCATCTCGTTTGTTTCGATTCATGATTCAGTTCCCACTGTTTCTGCGTTTCAACCTTGGTTCTTGTAATTGTGACTCAACCCGAATTGACACAAATTTACTGGTAACCTTGATAAAAATCAGTAGGGATACATATTTTTTCCCGCACTTAAAGGCTCACTCTCTCCAGTTGTGTAAAATGAATCAGATATAAAATTAACCGCCAGGCTCTTAATTATTCAGTCATTTAAAAGCTTTTATGCTCTATCTACTCTAGATACTCAACTGTGCAGGAAATAGCAATAATGAAGGAAATTAGGGTCACAGACCCGCAGAGCTTTAACTCTTTCAAAATAATGCTTAGACAGCTGCTGAGTTGATCAATGAAACTACTAACCAGTGCAAAACGTGACGTCTGGTGCAAAGCAGAGGGGCTGCTGTCATGTGCCCACAGTCTTACTTCCCCCTTTTGTTAACACTCCCCGCATGAACTCACCCTAAGACAGACGGACAGACAATCACTCACACTCACATCAACATTATAAAACTAGAAATCAAACTTCTTGCTCATAAAAACATTGGGTTGTAAAATATTATACACTATAGAGTACTAGATAGAGCTGATAAACCCAGGTACTTGATTTAAAGAAACTCCAGCAGGGGAGTATCATAAACTTGAGCTGTTATTTCTTTTGCCTGCTTCACTATTATAAATCTTTGTTAATTATGCCATATATTTAAATACTTTATGCAAAGAAACTGGTTACATGCTTAATGATTGCATCAATATGCAAAAAAAGAACACCAAGAAGGGTAAAATAAACTCTAAAAATGATGAAACCTGTCAAAATAAACATACAAAACATAAAATACATTGCACTTTTATCCTACATTTATTACACACCTATAGTTACTTTGCAGATTAAGATGTTCAAAACAAAATATTATCACCTTTGCAGTTCAGGAAATCATCTCCAGGGCCAAAGAAGTCAATATGCAACAAGTTTAAAATTAAGAATGCTCCTTTAGTCACACTTGGGATTGCAGCACCTTGGGTTGTGATTAAATATTATGTCATTGTTGTGTTATCACACTTACTAAGTAAGTAAAAGATCTGAAATGTTCTCTCACTGATAAAAAAAAGCACTATTGGTAATGTTAATACTAGTGCGCCACCCAACGGTCAAAGTATGTCATAGCACCCTTAAACACATTTGTACTGCACTGACATGCAGCCGCCTGCAGAGGGCAGTGTAACCTCACTCTGTATCAACGTATGGGTAGAGTGGGAGAAAGGCACTTTAAAGTAAACGGTAAGTGAGCTTTTTATTTAAAACTTTAAATTAAGAGACTTGGACAAAAATTAGACTACGGGTGAGGCTTCCCACTTACTATCTCATTTCAGTTGCCTGCAGTTAAACTTGGCTTTGTAGAGTTCATATTAGCGTGCTAATTAACTTAAGTCATTAAAACTGTTAAGCTAGCTAAATGTGGTGAAAAAGCTCATTAAAGAGTGAAAGCTTTGTTGTTTCTCGTCTGTGGTGGCTTCATTTGGTCGTTTAAAAGCTCATTTTAACATTTCCAAATGATGACATTAGCTTTTTGATACAATTAGACAACATTTCCTACACAGTCTGAAAAACTCAGCAAAGGCAATTTCAGTTTCATCAGTTAGCTAGCAGGCACTAAGCTAATGCTAAAAAACGGCATCTCCTTATTTGGAAAACCGATTAAATTGACCGTTTTTAGCCGTTAAAAAGGCAAAAAAGGACATTAGAAACTCCATCTGAAGCGTTGCTTACTTTAAACAAAAGTTTTCCAATAAAGAAACGTTCAAATATATATTATGTCTTTAAATACACTGGTAGGAGTGACAAGCTTTTTGTTGATGACTTCAAATGGATTTCACCTGTGCGCACCTACACCTGGTTAACGTGTGTCAGTCACATGATCCGGATACCAAGGAAGCTCCACACGTATCACACAGACTGAGTATAAGTTACACAAATTTGTAAGTTTGAATCATTGAGATATTTATTTGGGCTATAAGCAACTTTAATAGAGTCTGTTTACTTTTTAAATAAGTGATTGTAGTCTATCAAATGCCATTAAAGCTCAAAAAAATGGCTCTCAATTTTTCCAGAAACCACAGGTGACTTGTTAAAATGCCTTGCTTTGTCTGACCAGCAGCCTGAAACCAAATTATATTCAGTTACCACAATATAAAACAGAGAAAAGAAGCAAATCCTCACAACTGAGGAGCTAAAAACAGAAAGTGTTGGTGTTGTAATTTAGAAATGTCCTAGAAGATTATGCAGTGATAAAAATGTTCTTAGCTGACTTTCTGCTGACGACTTAAAGAGGAATGGGCTAGTTTAATTGAGTATGTACTACACCCAGTAAAACATTAAGGAGCACAACGTAACACTTTTGCTAAAATTAAAAGTAACTTTAAATCCACTGGTTTTAGAGATCCTTATGTGTGTTTTCATATGTTTTTCTCTCTCAGCTCACACAGAAACATTTTAACCTGATTTCAGATCAAACGATCTGAGTAAGCAATAAAGGAATGTCTGGAAAAGTTATCCTACCACGGAGATGTAAGCTTTGTCCTGTGGACCAGAAATGCCAGGAAATACGAGGAATGTGTTGTCACCTGTTGCTACCGTATCAGCTTCCCCATTCTGCTGTCAGGTGATCGCTCACAGGTGAGAAAACATGTGAATGTGTGAATGAGAGAGAAGATAAAGCAAAAGTAAGTGTCTTGCTTCACCTTTTTATAGGATACCTTCACACTTCTTGAGTACAGATATATTCACTTAAATATTTTTTTAATACCTCCTAGATACAATAACACTTTACAAAGAAAACAACTCCTTTCATTTTGATGGACTATGAGGTTTATGAAGCATTTTAACCACTTTACCAGTGGACAGAGAGGTTGTGCTTATGTGACAAAGCATCCGTAAAGTGCCAACCATAGGAAAAAACTAGTCCTAGATTGTCTGACTTCCACTTTTATCTGCTATTTTTTCTCCTTTCTGTCCACTAATTCTTCATTTTGTTTGTGTTTGTGTGGACATTGGCAAACAAAGCACGCTGGACATTTAACACGCATCCTTCATCTTGTGTTCTCATGCTTCCCACAGATCCTTAAAAAGTCTTAATTTTTGTTTTTGAAAAGTCCAGTTCTAAAAAAAAAAGCCTTTAATTGTCTGGAATTTAAGAAAGGCTGACATTAAATTTGATTTGAGGCAGACCGAATGAGCGTTTGCCTGCTCATTTGTTTGTCTTTTTGTATTTTGTTTGATTTTATACCCCTCAACAATGACACTGCTAAATATAGATTTTTGTGGTTTCCACTCTTACGCTTTGCTAAGTAGGTTAGCTACATACCTCTTTCTAAAAGGTAAATAGAGAGTGTTCCTGTTTTTCAACTTAAGTCGAAGTCAAAGAAAGGAAAAAAAGAAGACCCTTGGGGTCTTTTTTTAACCTTTTTGGTTATAGGAATTGAAATTTTAGTTATACTTGATATTAAAAATATCGAAGTAAATAAACATGTTCTCGAAATGTGCAGATATTGACACAGAAGTCTTTTATGATTACAGTGAATGTAGGCCATACTCCCACACAGAATTAGCCTTAATATTCTGTGTGACCACCACTCAACCCCCCCATCAACACACACAAAAACACACACATACACACACTCACAAGCCTGCTCTCCGTACACCAACCCCCTGTCTCCCTTGGGACCCCCACGAAAGTCTTGTGAGGGGTCTCTGGTGCCAAAAAGCAGGAAGTCACAGCTGTGCTCATCCCCCTTTCAGCATGTGTGAGAGCAGGACTGTGTGTCTCTATTTGCATCTGTGTGTAGATCTGGGTCAATGCATTGGTGTGTATGTGTGTGTCTGTGTGTGCATGTGTGTGTGTTCATCTCTATATGTCTGTGTTTTTGTGTCTCAGTGAGTTTATCTGGCCAGTATGACGCTACTTTCTATTCCCACCTCTTTTGCTGCAGAAGTTTCCAGTGCTGTTAAATGAAAGCCTGGCTTATACAGCCTAATAAACACTCTGTGCGCTGAGCTGTGTGTCGTTGTGGCTAATTGTACAAGACTGGCTGCACTGGACTGCACTGCTGGAAACACACACACACACACACCCTCTGTTTACTTTTGAGCTTTTTTTATCGATGCTGTTGTCTTCTTCTCTTTGGTCTTTGCTCTTTCTTTCTTATCATTCGTTCTGTATCTATTTGTTTTTCTCTTTTTGCAAAATATATTGCCAAAAGTATGTAGACACCCGTGTTTATACCTTTGTGTTGCTTGGGGATGTTTTTTGTTTGTTTTTGTGGTTTGTTCTGATTACATCGGAAACAATCGGTCGATTAATTGATTGCCATAAAATTAATCAGCAAGTATTTGTTAATTGTTGATTTGTTAAAGTCATATTTTAAGCAAAAATGGTGAATTTTTAGTGGTTTGAGCTTCTTACATGGGAGAATATTCAGAATTTCTTTTTCTTATGACGTGACATTTCATCCGTGCATGAAGTGAGGTCTATAAAAAAAGGTTTCTTTGAGTTTAGTGTGAAAGAACACATCTGGCCTGCACAGAGCCTTGACCTCAGCCTCATCCAACAGCTTTTGGATGAATCAAGGTGGTGACTATGAGCCCTACCTCGTTACTCAACCTTAATAATACTCCTCTGGCTGAATCGGAGTGTGTCTCCGGCCAGGTTCCAAAACGTACCCTGAACGATTGAGGCTTGAAACAGCAGTAGGTTCATGCTTATAGTTTTGAAGATGTTCTAGGATCACTTATGGATGTCTTCAAACTTTTTAATATAGGGTGCATTTTTCTCCTTCTTTTGTCCCTGTTTCAGTCTCCCTCACCTCTTTGTTTTCTATTCCTTGTTTGGCTTATTTTTTCTCTCTGTACTCTCTCTTCTTCACTGTGCAGTTCCTTGTGAAGCCAGCTTTGCTGTAAATCTCAGGCCTTTGGTTTAATAGTCGCAGTGTGCCTCTGTAACACCGGCTGCCTTTGTTTTGGTTACAGATAAAATCACTGAAGGAAAAAACGACAGCAGAGAAGGAGAAAGAGGTGGAGGCTGTAACAGACTGAGGAAATGCAGAAAAACAGTGCAGTGAGAGAGTCTGTGTGAATCCCTGTGGTGCAGGAAGAAGTGGACAACTCAAAGAATGACAAGGGTGACTCTTCCCTCCTCCTTTTTTTATTTCTTGAACAAGATACACAGAGCGAAGAGAAGGGAGGAGGGAGAGGAAATGATAGCTGCTAAGAGAGTGATGATTTGACAAAGCACATATCCAGAGCAGATTTAACTGCTTCCTAACTCTGAAGTGCAGATCGAGACTTCACTCCTTCCTCCTGCCAAACTTCTGCGTCTGTCCGATATTACTTTTTAAATCGTTTTTAATCTGACTTATCTTTTTTTCCTTTCCTCCCCTCATCCTACCTTTCATTCCCACTTTGTTTGATATCATTCTGATGTTGCCTTATGTGCTCACTTCGTGTGCACGTGTGGACATATGGAGTTGATCACAGCGCCTGTTGCTGATGGGCTTTTTTTTGGGGGATAATGTTGACAAGTTGACAGGCAAGGCGCTGCTCTGACATAGAACCTCACTCCACTCAGGAGGAGAGAGATAGACAGATACAAAGAGAGAGAGGGGGGAGCAGGGGGCAGGGTGAGAGACACAGAAAGAGATAGGGAGAGAGGGGGAGGCGAGAGCAATGGAGGAGGAGAGATGAAGGGGAAAAAAAATGACTTCACGGACTGGACTGCCCCCTTTTTTCCCCTCAGCCTCTCTCTGTGTCTCAACTTTTTTCCTCCCTCCTCCTCCTCCTCCTCCTGCACTGTGTGTTTTTTTAAATGATTTGGGGAGAAGAGGGGAGCAAGCATTCAGAGCTTGGTTGACGGTGCAGGCAGGAGCGTCACATCGGCAGACAGGAACCTGAGGGGCAGCACACTGGGACTGAAGTGGACTGAAGAGGCTTGGGGTGTTTTTGGATGCACAGGCAAAAAGATTGACTAACAAACAGAATAGGCAGGAAGAAGATATGATAGAGGACAAATAGATGTATACAGACTATTAATAAGCTTTGAGCAATACATTTACACACACAGATTGTTCAAAAAAACAAAGAAAGTCAGATATACTGATTTATTTTTGTAGGAAAGACAGGCAGGCAGATACCTTGGGAGCAAGTCTAAACATTTTTCCAGACGGGACCGTAGTTTCCTTCCCCTGGAGAGAGAAAGAGGCAGATGGACAGCAGCACATTTTGAATGAAAAGAGAAGAACCCTCATCTTCATCCAGCAATGCTTTTGAGGAACTCGGCACTGAACTGTTGCTGTTTGCTAGCCTGGATGCTGACGCAGGCATAGGACACATTTATCCTCACTGAATTCCTCCAGAGAAGAGGATCCAGATAGTCTTTTTTTATTATACAAAGTCGTTCTTCAGTGCAGGTGTTGTGCTGACTGTCACCATGTTTTCTCAAAGGTACTCTTTAATACCATCATGGACTACTTGCATTTTTGTCTTGTGCATCCTGGAGGTATGGACCACAGCCTTGCTGGCTGCACAACAGTCCCAGCCCCGGCCACAGTCGCGTCGGTCCAGGCAGATGTCACCTCTAACCTCCTCCTCCTCCTCGTCAGCTGGCAACCTGTCAGAGAGTGCAGAGAGCAAAGTGGAGCGCCTCGGCCAGGCGTTCAAGCGTAATGTCCGTGAGCTACGTGAGAAAAGCTCCTGCTTGGACCTGGTCTTCCTGGTGGACGAGTCATCCAGTGTGGGAGCCAATAACTTCCTGAGTGAGCTGAGGTTCGTACGCAAGATGCTGTCTGACTTCCCTGTTGCACCAGAGGACACGCGGGTGGCGTTGGTCACCTTTTCATCCAAGACCCATGTAGTGACGAGGGTGGACCACATCTCAGCGCCTAAGTCCCACCAGCACAAGTGTTCTCTTTTCAACCAGGAGATCCCAGCCATCAACTACAGAGGAGGGGGCACATACACGAAAGGAGCTTTCCAGAGGGCAGCGGTGAGTCACACCAATAATGAAATAGTCTTCAATGAGGCTTGTGTGTCCAAATTTTCCTACATACATTGATTTTAGGAAACCTTTGCTCTATGTGTGACTGTACAGTGTCAGAATGTGTTTGTGTGTGTGTGTGTGTGTGTGTGTGTGTCAGTCTGCAGCCTCCTGTGTGCAGGGAGGGACTGTGGCTTACTAAGGTTGATGTTAATGAGGCCCTGCGTGGCCTTGCTGTTGTTGTTTCTGCTTCCTCTAAATTACACACCAGCAGATTGCAAGGGGAAGCCGCTTACTAGCTAATTGTTCAGGAGTTTCCAGTGATAAAAATGTCGTTAAGAGTGAGCACACACAGATGCATGCACTTAGCAACCCATGCATAAACAGAAATGAGCTGTGTGCATGTAACACTGAACAACGCTGGAGCCACGGGTTTAAAGAGCGGAGCAAATAGTTAATGTTAATTTGGTCTCTGCTGTGTGAGCTGTGTGTCTCAGGTGGAGGTATATGGGTGATTATAAGTCACTCTAATGTTACTGATAAGGTTTTGTCCGATACTCCCTTTGCCATTTTTTGCAGTTTTTGCTCTCAAAAAGAGGCATTACAGGTTATTCAGCTGGCTTTGCTGCAGAGGCAGCGATATGGAGGTCATCTGAGATTAAAAGGGGTCAAAATGTCAACTTGTTTACGGTTTGTTGATTTGAGCTGCCTGACACCCAGCCACACACACACACACAGACCCACACACACACACCCACACCCACACACAAACACACACACACACTCACTCCAAGGACATATGGCACAGTTCATCCGTCAAGTCCAAACAGCCCAGCTGTGAAAGCTGTGTTGGTGGTATAGGGGCTCATCCTGTATAAACACACACACCTTAGCTCTGCCTCAGATCAGATTCAGTAAGGAGTTTTATGAGGCACTGAGCATTATTTAATGTAAACAAAGGACAAAATTCAGCTGCTTTTGTGTTCTGCAAACTTGCTTGTATGTACCACTCATTGTTATTTGGCAGTCTGCTGGTAATTGCTCACTTTAAATATACAGCTTTAAATTTCAGTACTTTATAAAAAAAAATGCCGTCAGTTTTGTTTTGCAGACAAGTAAGAGATCTGAGCAGCGGCTGGTTTACCCTTCAGTCCTTCCCTGTTTAAAGCTAACAGCCTTGGGCTGTATCTCTGGCTTAGCGCTGAAAGCTTGGCTCTCAGGACAGGTTTGCAGCTCGCTCTCCTTAGTTAAGTGCTGATAAGGAGGCCACTGGCTGCTACCCAGCTGCTAAAGACCACAACAATACCAAGAAGAGGCTTTCTGGTGGAACTGCGGTACCTTATCATTATTCACAAACGCTCAGAATGTTTTGACTGATTTAGTGTAGTAGTAGTCCAGTTCAGCCAAAGATGGCTTCAGTAGAAAAAAAATAACGGCATTCAGCTCCTAAGGCTTCCAAAAACTGTTGATTCAGTGTCTGATTAGAATAAAAGATTCAACTGAATTCTGTTATTCACTTGTGGATCGCCAGCAACCACTTCTGTATTTCTTTCCAGTATCTGCATGGTAAGAGTCCGACTTGAGCCATGTATGAGTAATAGGAGAGCTACGCGCAGCCTACACAGAGCTGAGATTTTTTGGAAATATTGATGAGCCTAGCAGATACAGACTGAGACACAGCAGATCAACCGGTACTCCAGAAAGCACCCCGCACCTGACTGATTCAGTCTGACGTTTACTGTGTCTTCGCTTGATCAAGGAAGTGATGCTGGAAAAAAAAAAAAAGGGGACATCTGTAATTTATCAGATGATCTCTGGGTTCTGTTATCGTCTATCTCAATCTGACTGGAGACAGAATGAACGAGCGTTTTTCATCTCTTTCAGTGAACTGCATAAAAGATGGGTCTGTTAATACTAATTTACAAGGTACTTATCCGCCTGTTGTCGTGTACTAGCTACACTGCAGGGCAACTGTCTCTCTGTGTGTTGAATTGGGAATTTTTTCCGCCTTGTGTTTGTATGAATATAATTAGCAGTTTGCTACTTTGGCTCATGCATGTGCCTCTGTGTGTTTGTTTCCCCTCATATACAACTAAGCTGGCTTCAGGAGAAGATTAGGGGTGTAAGCACATGTGTGTGTGTGTGTGTTTGTGTGAGTCTGTTTGATGTGTTTGAACGTGTGCGTCTGTGTAAGAAAGAAAGTGAGACAGCGAAAGCAGGAGAAAAAGGATAATTGATAATTGCAGTATAATAATAATAATAATGCCATATTTTATTCCCTTGGCTGGTCTTGGCTGTTCTAAGTGCTGCAGAAAGCTGGGATCCATTAAGAGAGACATTTTTCCACCAGCCGTGCATGTAGAGACAGGGCTCTCCTCCAGCACTCTTCATCTCTGTCTCTCTGCTGTCTGTCTGTCTGCTGTCTCTCTTTTCACCTAATACATCACACAGTAACGCATTGATGTATGTGGGTCCCAAAATGATTTCTGATTCGATGGCATCTATTTTATTTCCCCATAGTTCAGCAATTTTTATATTTAGCGTCAAACAAGTGAGGTCAGTAAATGTGTAAACACACACTTGGGGATATTTGGGAAAAAGTAAGACATGTTTATATCTGCATAGAGAGTGAAATGAGGTAATGCAGATTAGTTCAAGCCAAAGTCACTTTATCCATCTCTTAAAATGTCACATGCTTCATCAAACCACATCTTAAACTGTAAGTGTTCATAGTTGTCCTGGACTGCTGCAGTTTAAGAAGAAGCCTCCTGTAATATAGAAGAAAACAACACAATTAATTGTAGAAACTAGGATAAGTGCACAGACTTTTTTGACAGTCTTTCCTTGAAGAATGACAAAGAAAACATGAGAGAAAAGTTCAAATCCTGCAAATTTCTTCACCCCCACATTACTTGCCAGTCACTGCATAAAGTGCCGGATTGTTGGTTTCGGAAAGTACCAAAAATTGTCCGAGGCATCCCCTAGATTCCACTTCGGAAGGGAGGTTTCAGATACCGTTGGAGAATCTGTCAGGCGCTTTGTTTGGAGCATACTGAAGTTTGGAAAATGTAAATTTCTCAATGTTGTGCAGATAGAAACTCAGCACTCAAACAGTATTGAGTTTGATACCAAGCCCCCTGTCTGTGTGAATTTACATAAACCAGCACATCGTTCTGCATCCATGTAGTGGATGTAATGTGCATGATACTCAATGTCATAGGCTATAAGTTTTTTAAGAGTGCAGCTCCTTGTCAGAATGATTCACGGTGTCTCATTTTAGGATCTGTTTCTCCTCAACATCGCATCAGACATGATAACTTGGTAGCTGATGACATCATTCACCATGCTGTAGTGTTTTTTTTTCCACCACTTTCATGACCATCATACAGAGGAGCTGATTGATGACTTTCAGCAAATGTTTTTAGGCCCCTGAGGAATGACTACTGTACTGTACCTGAGACAGAAGTAGTTCACATCACCTTCTCCAAACTGAATCATACTCCTTTCCTCTCTCTGTAATTGCCCTGAAAAAGTTAATCCATTTTCCTGCCCTTTTTAGCTCTCATTTAATTTATTTTCCATGCATTTGCCTTTTACATGACCAAATATCTTCATGGCAATATGGCTCTAAGCCTTTCATTTTATTCTCTTGGTAATCTTGTTGATTCAGGAATTATGACTTTTTCCATTGTTGCCTTTTATTGTAGCTTGCTTTGGATACGAGTGTCTGCTATAAAAATACAGAGAAAGAAACAACTGTATCTGTAATAGCCAGTTAGAAATTCCCCACCATCACTTGCTTTTTTGTCTCATCATTTGACCTCATGCTGAAGATTTGCCTCTGGGTTGCCATGTGTTGCCAGATAAAACCCCCTCTTGCTCTCTGCAGGCAGGCCCGGCTTTGGCAAACAAACACCAGTGCTAAACTGGACTTGGCTGCTTCACTGTGTCAGTCTGCCTTCGCAGTTGCATAAGGCACAGACAGATGGGCAGCGTGTGAAGAGAGATGACGATGAAAAGGAGTTGGAGAATGATGGAGGACTGAAGGGAAAAAAGTAGAACAAAGAGGGGGAAAAAGCCCGGGGTCGAGGAAGTGATAGAAAGAATGTGGCTCTTTCTGGTGGTTCACAGTAATGTCTTTACCTGACTGTTGGTTAGGCTCTGCCTGAAATCTGGGTCGAAGACAGACTGTAGAGTAGTTTACTGGCGTTAGCCACTTAATAAAGGGAGCTTTCTGCTCAGCCAGCCAGTGTGTTTCTGGGACTGAAATCTGTATAAGTTGGACTAGCAGGTGGGTTATTTTCCTCTACTTCTTCTGTGAAAAGTTCCAGTGGCTCCTAATGTGCTCAGTGTACCAGGAAAAAACACAAAATTCAGTCACACACACGCACACACTCACAGAGTTTATGGACCAGCTGCATATCTTTACATGGTTGTCATCATATAGCCCAGGTCAGAGAAGTCCTTTATGGACTGTAAACTGAAGTGCTTGCATGAGAATGTATGTGCTTGCATTCATAGACACTGAGGTTGCATCCTCAACACTGAGCTCTGGACTTGTAAAACTGTTCACAAATGAATAGCAAACATTCTCTAACAATAAAATGAACCCAAAATCCCAATGATGTCCAGATCTTGTAAACAAGTACTCTAACTTAAACATCATAGATGTGAAATGAAGCATGGAGAAACTGCAGATTCCAGTTCTCACCTCATATTATTCAGACACACATTTTCCTGGATGGTTTAGGAGAAATTTGACATCTTTTCAAGTACAGCTGCCAGTGTTTATCTAGTTAGAAAATTTGAATCAAAGCCCGCTTTTATCCACTAAACTATACAAATAGTCCAAGCTGATGGTTCGGATAAGGAGAACACTTGTCAATTTAAGCTCATGTAGCTTCACTTGGCATAATGCCTCTCTTTTTTTGAGCTTTGTCAGACCATAATAAGCAAAACAGATATTCGAGGCGATTTGAGAGGCCCTTAGTCTCATTCCAGTTGTACGACGCAGTTTCTTCCATTTTCGTCATTTTTTTTGCGTTACTATCATGCTTTCATCCAGAGCTGCAGACCTCCCCAGCAGAATTTCAAGCAGGGGGATGTTGCCATCAGTTCTGACGCACCACAGCCAAAAATGTGATTTTGTTATTCAAAACGCTGTCTATTAGGTTAAAATGAGGCTTGTGTGAGATGCTTATATTTTCCCTGTGGAGTTGTACTGTAGGGATCCAGTACATTCTTGACCTGTCTGATACACATACTTACAGGAACACAAGTTTACACTTGATGTTAGTGTTTCGACAGTCTAAACTTTTGCTTGATTTTCTGTATTACTAGTGATGAGATGTAGAGTGAAATGAATTAAGGTGTGAAATGAACACCATACATCACCTAAATGCTGGAAATTTTTTTCAGTGGTTGTTGATTTTTGGTCTTTTCATTCCTAGAAAACATATTTGCTCACTGGAGCATTTTTTTAATTGCTTGACTGACTCACAGGGCAGATTTCGAGGAGTCACTGGATTCTTACCAGCACTTCAAGAACAAAAAGATAAAGAGTGATACTGTAAAGAGGTTACATGAAGAGAAAAGAGTATCTTCATTTTCACCAACATATTCTCATTATTCTCCCTTTAAACCTTTCTAAAATAGTAGCACATAGTAACTCACACAATAGACAAAAAGATTTCAGTGAAAGGATTTCAGAGAAAAAGCCGATGCGAACAAATGAAAGCAAGGTGCATGTCTTTGATCCAGTCTCCAAGACTGGTCCCAGCCATGATAAGATGATAAGAAAAGTTTCTGTTTCCTGTCTGTGAAACTGCCACTTCCCGCCATCTCACCCTTAATCATTTCCTCCCCCTCGGTCCGTCTGCTTCTTTCGTCTATTCAACCCCTCCTCCTCCTCCTCCTCAGTGTAAAGGGGTCTCGGCATGGTTGGATGAGACCGAGGGATGGAGCAGACTCACCTACCAGTCAGAAGAGCCCTGATAAGACAGAGGCCAGACAGAAACGTCTACAGACACCAGCCAACCGATTTTAAAAATCTGCAGTCTGCAGTGGAGTCTGGGTCACTACTGTTCTTGTATATAACACCTCATAAATCAGTGAAATGATAAATCCGGACAATAAAGAGAGCCTTAAGGAAAGGCACATTGCTCTTGTCTTGAAACAAGATAAATGATGGGAAGAGCAGTACTGACTCTGTCAGTGCTGTCTTTGGTAATTCTTTGAGTAGAGGGAAAATTATCATCCCTCTCAGATTTATCTTGCCACTAATGTGAAAAATCCTAGTTTCTTCTTTCGGACTCCCTAAAACTTTGTTGGATTCTTGTATTTCTGCTTCTCCTTAAGCTGTTTCTGAAACATGTAGTTTTATAATGCCTGAGTATATAAGGAATTTTACTTCAGTACATAGTATATTGGTTTGGGAAAGCAGGTGCTGCCTGAAAGTCCCAGAGACATCATAAGACACAGATATGTTTCCACTGTAATTTGCTTGTAAGCAGATATCTTGATATAACTACAGACCTCATTTGTGGACAATAATGTGCTCTACTCCCGTGGGCTGAATATACGGGTCATGTCTATGAAATTTTAGAAAGAGTGGCCTTTTTTTCTCATAATGAAAAATGAGAAAGTGCTTATAACAAACACAAACACACTCTTACTTAACCGGATGCTCTGGATGCTCTTGGAGAGCTATTCAGACACCGGCATGGTGATGGAGACAATACATTCTGCATGACGGTGTGTATGTTTTGGGTTTAGAAGGAAGAAATGCTGTAGTCGTCCTCTGCTCCTCCTCATACTTAATCATTCTGGCTTAATTATTTATTTTTGATGACTCAAGCCAAAAAATTTTGATTAAATCATTTTTCAAGCTGTTCTAGCTTTTGTGTTTGCTCCTAATGAATTAAAGTGTTGCTTCATTACTGCCGGATGTGTAAATAAGCAACTTTGTGCAACATATTCACCAACTTGTTTCTGTTGCCCCCAAGTGGCCAAAAAAATCAGTTATTGGGTGTTAAAAAAAAATCTTGGATAAATTACCACCCATGGCTCAAATGCATACAGTCTGTTACAGTCTAACAATAAATTAAAGTGCAAACTTCTCCATTATGTCTAATTGTATTGACAATATTTGCCTTTGTTACTCAACGGTGGCCTGTGCACTCCTGCTTCTTCTCACGTCACACTCTGCTCACCTCTGCCCTCCTCTCTGAAATGGATACCAAAAATTTTCCAGAAACGGGGGCCTACTTTCCGACCTCTGAGAGTCTAGAAGGACCCTGAGGCCTCTTCAGTCACCATCATTTCACACGAACACAGACAATGTAATATGCAAGCTGGACTGATGTAACTGACCTCAAAAACAAAAGACGGAAACAGAAATCCAATCTTAAAAAAGACTGTCATCATCAAATTTTCGTCAATGTGCAAAGCAGAGATACTTTATTGAGATATTTTTTACACAAATTTTATTAAATTAATATAATTTTTTTATGTATGGAACATCTAAAATAATTGTATGTATAAAGACGTACAACAAGTGGTCCTTCTCTTCTTCTGCAGTTGACACCATGTATTGATATATAAAGACCCTTTGAATTCCATGACTGTCATATATCTGTGGAGAAGTGTTGACAGACGGCCAGGTAGGGCAGACATGTGCAGGCTGAGAGGTCAGCTAAGTTCAGCAGCCAAGGCAGCCCCATCTGCAGCTCACTACAGTGCACAAAGGCCCACAAGAAGCTGAACGTGGCTCAAATATGAGAAAACCTGTCAGAAAACTGAATTCTCACAGAAATCTCTTTGAAATAGTCCCAGCCGCTTGGAATGCTGCAGTCTCTGATCTTTCCATTAAGACTCAACTTATCCACCAGAGAAATAATTAAAAGTTCTTCAAAATTCAGATAAGTATCGCGGTAGATTTGCCATTCGTCAGACAAATCAAACAATACGTGTATAAACTGTTAAAATGAATCCTCTTGCTTCAGTCTATTTTTGAATAGAATTTCCAAAGGCTGGATATCTCATTTTAAACAAAGCAGTCAGTTTGACAGAAGAGACTTTTTGTAGCCCAATCCAAGGGAAACTAGTTTCCTCCAACAACCCTCCAAGCATCCTGGTCCCATCTGTATTCCCTGCAGCAGCCGTAGACCTGGCAATGTAGGACCAGACTATTTCCTTCAACCATCTTTTTTATCCTTCCTCATCCTTAGATCTTATTTTAGGAGATTGGCAATCTCATGCCGTCAGGAACCCCAGTGAGTCCAACACAAATTTAGGAAAACCCAAGTTCGGGTTTCACGTCCATCTCAATGCCAAGAAAAATCCCAGTGTTGATTTGTCGGAGGGAGCAGTTCTGAAAACAAGCTCGTCCGATTAGGTTTCACACGATGCCACCTCATTTCCACCAATTTACTGCACTCAGCACACACAAGTATACATATAGCACATTCATTAGCTTGTTTAAGTAAGTGTTGAAAACCCCTCGTTGAGACAAACTGATGCATGTCGGATCCTCAAGGAGTTGGCTGCCGTTGGTGGAATTTGAATGGATTTAAAGTGGATGGAGGGAATTTAAATTTGACTTGTTGGAAGGGGCGCATGAGTGCATTCATATATTTAGATTCAGTTTAAACAGTGTCAGGTTTTGTTGTCTTTTTGGAGTTTCAAAGTTGTTCAGTTATTGTTGCCATTGCTAAAAAATAGTTGTATATTACAAAGTTACAAAGTATGTGGCTCCTGCAAAAGCTTGCAGAGTTTGTGGTCGCTGCCTTTTTTGACTGCTGTTTGAATCACACCGCCTGCTCTTCACTGTCTCAGTTATCCTCAGCACCAGTTGATCTGTTTCATATTGGTTGCAGTTTGTCTCCTCTACTCCGTCTTCGTCACGCCTAATTTTCCTGCCTTGAAGTGTATACTATGTCAGTGCATCAGTTCACACAGTGTGTGCCGGTTTGGACCCTGTGGTGTGAGTCCTTCTTGGCCTTGAGCTCAAGGTGCTGCGGTCAAATAACTGAGCTCTGTTCCAGCCAAAACCAGCATTTTCAGTTGGAGAAATAATAAAAGAGTGAAAATGAGGTGATTGAGGCCATTGGAGACAACAGTGTGTGTGTGTGTATGTGTTCGTTTAATGTGTGTGTGTTATTTTATCATTGCAGTCATCCCACTTTGTTTCTCCTGATACAGATTTTAATACACTGGGTCAGGACTTTTTCCGAGTACTTCATTCAATGTGTGTGTGTGTTTTTTTTGTTTTTTGTTTTTTTTTATCACATTCCAGGATATCAGATGTATCTGTAGTTTACAGGTGTGCCCATTGAGATCAGTCTTATGTCAGTCTTATGTAAAATTCTACAATATAAAGATAAAACTATACATCTATTCTTACTAAGATACACTCAAATTCCTTATAGGCCTTTGCTAATGGCTCCTAAGAAACTGTATTTAACTGTATTTGTTCAGAACCGGTCACAACTGGTGGACACCTGATCCAACCTGATTTATCCCCAATCCAGGATATCAGATGTATCTGTAGTTTACAGGTGTGCACGCACAGGCATGCAAGGGATTAAAATAAAACAAAACTCCTGATGTTTATTCGCCTGATCCTGAGTGTTGCTTTTGCCATTTTTTGCATTCATATTGTAACCACAGAATATTTTATTTCTATGCTTAAAGATAAAAACACACCCCAGATCATTGACTTCTTCCACACCACAGCTGGTCAAGGGGAAAATCACTCGGCCAGATTCTCAGTGGAAATGACAGTGGCTCTGCGGTTGTGGTTACAAGCTTATCAGAATCACTCTGAAACTCCTCTGTTCATAAGAAAGTGCAATTTTCAGAGAAAAGAAGAGGAAATATCCAGTGTTTCACGTCAAAGTTCTTGTTGTTACTTCTTCTTGAGTTATTTCTTATTCTCTCCTCATAGCACATGCACTAGAAGTGAAATACTTTGCCAGAGGGGGAAATTACCACACACCACTTTGTCTTTCAACCAAGGCCCAAAAGAAATTATTCTCTTGCTACTTCCACTTAAGTCGCAATTATCCTCCACACCTTTTTTCACTCCCTTTAGCATAGTAGGGAATAGTAGCTCAGAACAGAAGATTGGAAAAGGCGATCTTTACACTTCCCAGCTCCGTAAAACACAGATGTCAGCTGACACAAATGTAACTTTAGACCTTTCTGCATCAGCCCTTCATATCCGTCACTCTGTCATTTTTTTGCATGTGAGCCCTACAGTTAAAAGTTCCCCCGAGGTGAGGTTTTTAATTTAATGGCAGCAGAGACGAGTGTAAGTCCTGTCATAAAAATCAGATCTACAAAGTGGAGAGTTTACAGGAGCTGCTGTTTGCCTATAAGATTGGATTTTTTCCACCTCAGCTGCCGTCTGGCAAACATGAATCACACACAGACACTCAGTGTCTCATACATATCCATCCTTTTGTTCACAGAACCTGAAGAGGCAGTTGAAAGGTGCAGTTAAAGTTTGTCATATTGATCACAGAAATATTTTGTGCCTTAAGTAGCGAGGTGCCTGCGCAGAGTCCAAGGATATTGAAATACCTCAGAGGTATATAACCAACTTCTAGAAGTAACTTTTGTGAAATTATATCGTTTTCCTGAAGACGTAAAGCCATGTTTCCTTGTATTACACCTTTTTCAGCACACATTTCAGCTTGATAACACATTGATGGATGTATTACTTCCATCAATTCATCATTAAATGGTATGACTCACTAGTTCCACCTGCCTTTGCATTGCATGTTTGTATTGAAACACATCAAATTTGCATTTAGTTTATGCAAGAGTAACAAACAATGATTAAAATTAGCTTCACTGCTGGATGCAAAAGCAAAGCATTTGCAGGTTTACACTCTATGGACTGTCAGATGCACACAACACACACTTTCCTACACACATCACACTCTCTGTCCCAACCTCTCAGTCTGTTCTTTCCATTGAGTGTGCATTCATACAAACATAGATACACACACACACAGCTATACACAGAGTCCCTCTTACTTAAAATACTGCTCAGCGATTGATAGGTGCTGCTGACACCATGTGTGTGAGTGTGTGAAAGTGATAGATAAAAGGCAAGAGTGGGGTGTTGAGGAGGAGAGGTACGAAGGG
This sequence comes from Acanthurus lineatus, assembly GCA_029814665.1. Lineage (NCBI taxonomy): Eukaryota > Metazoa > Chordata > Actinopteri > Acanthuriformes > Acanthuridae > Acanthurus > Acanthurus lineatus. Next base: position 11,907,353 of record JAPZDV010000016.1, read on the forward strand.
AAAGTCAGCGAGGAGTTGTGAGGAGGCTTTGAAAAATAATACTTTGTCGGCAGGGGCCAAAGGTCAGGAAGGCGTCAGCAAGGACAGAAACTGATTGTCAGCAGCTTGAAATGCCATGTTTGACTTTGAATTTCATTAGAAAACACTGTTTTTGAAATTGTTTCCATTAGGCCACTCTGCTGTGGAAACAAGAGTTCATTTAGAAGAAGGTTGTCAGGCACATATTTTTTTGGATGTTTTTTTTGTGCTGACTGATACTGGATTTTTTAAATCTATTATCATTGTTGCCAAAAAATAAAAAAAAAACATAGCTGAGTTCAGCATTTTGTAATTTAAAGTAATCATGTCATGGCATTTCAGTGCTGCAATATTCATTAGTTAAAATGGGCTTATAATATTTGCCAAGCCAGTGCAGTAGTCAGCCTCTAACACTGAACGCCGAACATGCATTTTCAATATAGGAATAAACTGCATCTAGCAAGCATACTTGAACTTTTCATCTTTTGCTACGAGTAAACTTACTTACCTTTTAAAATGTTACTCCATGCTCACCAAACAGAATTAAGTCCACAGCTTTGTGGTGTCAAAAATACACAAATGCTTTAAGCATATGGATTTACTTTGGCATCTAGAGATTAGGATTTACCAAAAGCGTCATACATTGGCACCTTAAGTAACCAAAACTATCTGAAAGAGCCAGTAGTGGCAAACTAAATAACATGTTTTTATGGGCTAAGGCATGTAGGTCTATTAGTAAACCACTTGCTATGTTGAGGTTAGACTTTGAGAGTGCCAGATTCCATTGGGTTGTTTTCTTTGGTGACTGAGTGTATACGTGTTTGTCTGACTGTATGTCTCAGTTTGTGTGAATGACCATAAGTAGATAATTGGTACATGTACAGGGACCCACAAATAAGCATGCATCCTGTTGTCTTTGTTTGTGTGCTTTTTATTTGATTTCTTTTTTTAACATTCTCCAGGGCTTATTGAGCGAAATTTTAGTTTCTGGAGCGATTAGTTGTGGTTTCAAACTCAGTAAGACATACAGTTCCAACTAATTACCCAAACATGAGACAAAATGTCTTTTTGCCTCAACTTTAATCTGTTCATGGTGGAAATGTTGCGTGTTGGCAAGAAACCAGTCCTCAGGGACCTGATACGGATCGCCAAACTAATTTTCGGAGAAGAACACAAAGTCATGGAAGTATATTTCAGGGTACCCAAACACAATATGCAGGTGTTTCCAAGCAACAGCATATTTGTATTAGTGTCTCAGTTTTCTTGGAGAAAAAAGCGTGTGCAACATCATCCCTTGTTCCACATTTCTCTTGATTTATGGTGAGGTTTAGAAATCCATGGCAGCCCAACTCCCAGCAATCTTCAAATTACCTTCTTGCTTTTGCTTCCTCTTGGTGTTATGAAGTCTAACGTATATTATCCAACCACTGAGGGCTACGTCTAGAACAAACAGGAGAATCAATAAATTGAAACCTCTCCATGAATCTGTTCCACAAACACGGACATCTCTCCAATTCCCTGCTCCATTAAAGGAAATCTCCACAGCTGGTGCCAAGACAAATAAACCCCTCAGGAGAAGAAATAATGGGAGGACAGAAAGAGAAGAACATGATGAAGAAATGCAACTACAGCAACAAAAGTCATCATAACAAAGGAAAATGCTGCGTCTGTCTCTATTATGTGGTCTGAGCTAATTCTGAATAAGATGGGATAGATTTTCATGGATGCTTTCAGCCGGCGACAGTCCCCAAATCATTCCCTGCATATAAGCACTTTTAACAGGCCGTTCTGGAGTCAAGAAAAGCAACACACACCACCACACTGTTGCCTTTGTTTATTTTAAAATCAACGCTCAGCCTCAGAGACGATGCTGTGGCTGCTTGCTCTGTGCTTGAGTGATGAGGTCATGGATGTCACAAATATTAAATAAATTTGACATAACTCTTAAACATAACATTGTTGAAAAAGCAATTTCTATGTTCACATGCACATGATTTAAAAAAAGAACCACAACACGATTTGGTGACAGCAAATTTCCAGCTGTCCAAAAAAAAATCTAAATCACATGTGTCAGTTTTTTTTTATTGATGCTGACCAACAGAAGAGAATCAAGTCGCTGAGACAACTTTTACTATACTATGATTCTCAACCATTACTTCAGGTTAAAATGCAGATTGATGGTGTACAAGGGTTAAGTAAGTTCTGATGGGGAGTCTTTTCTCAAAAAAATACGTTAAAAAAGCTGCATCTCATGGAATTGTCTGTATTTGCCTATTCCTGTTGCAATAAGAGCAAGTAATGTAGGTTGTAACCTTTGCGCTCCACTGAAGCCGGTAAGGGGCTAATCCTAGAGGGCTGTGCATTACATTTCCTCCTATAGAGGGGCACCAAAAAGACCCAGAGGAATTCTATATATTTTTTGCGTCTTATACTTGTGTAGCATTTTATTCATACTGTCCACCAGTTAAAGAACTTTCGAGATGTATCATATATCAGACATGACATACAGGCGTACTGAGTGGAACCAAACATATCGTCTAAATATTAAAAATGTCAAAACACATGCCTTTAATATAGAAAACAAAATAAAATAACCCAAGATACATGACACAAGGCAGATAGCCAAGCCAGTCTGACCGCACCGTCGTCCAGCTGGCACTCGGACTGTAACTGCTCTTGTTATTCTTCCTCCCACTCAATCAAACCAGCTTTCTGCGGCCAATTGCCCAGAATGCAGTGTCTGATTGGAACACGTTCAGCGCCTAAAATGTTTCTCTCAGTGCTTTGTTTCCACCAGCACAACACAAAGACCAGTTGGTGGGGGGATAACTGAACAAGTTTTCTCATTTGCCATCCAAGATAGCCTTTCCCCCCTTGGCATCACTTGGAATTAGCTTCTCTCCTTCTCTCAGTGTCTCTTCTCCAGCCGTCCTTCATGGTTGAGTCGTTGAGTTTGATGAATAGTGTTGTGACAGAAGCCGTCAAACTAACACGCACAGCCAGTCCAGCCTACCGTTTCTGGCAATTAACTGACTGTCCACACTCTCTTTTCAAACACATTGGATGCCATTAGTCTTCTCTGTCAAGCTGGGCTCTGTTCGGGCCTGCTCACAAATCCACATCACACAGGCAAACTGCACTGAGGACTCCTAAATCATCAGGTAGTGGTTAGTTAGTCAGCGGTTGCCAAATTTATATCATTTTCCTGTAATGGCTGTCCTGTTCTAGAAACAGTTTTTTTTGAATCCCTAAAATTTTGCCAAGTATACCCCAGACAGGTTGACAATTATCTGTGTAGTCTCTGTGTAACTTCAAAAACAACTCCTGTGGTTTTGGAAACCTCCATTTCAGGGACAACAAGTGACCTGCTCCTGTACTGCTTTTAGAGTTCACTCCTTCTAAAGGACTCATTCCCATAGGCCAAACTGGGATCAGATCAGATTGCAGGAGATGTCAAAGACTTATACATTAATGTTTGATGTATTAAGAGTGCATATTCAAATTAAAAACATCAGAAATGTATCTGAGTTTCCAAATAATCAGCTTGTAGAGGTCTCTTTGTACTACTGATTATAGAATACAGGTTATGTCTCCTTACATAAAAACTTTTCAGACTCATCTTGAGATTTTTATTAATTAAAACACGGACCTACAATGCAGTTATGTCTGGTCTAAATGCATATCAAATCCAGTGCTTGTAAAACTAGGTTATATTTATCATTAGACAAGACAAAAATGTATTACTACATGGGAGCAACACTTGCGAGTAACTGTTAGATCTGAGCTTCCAGCTCAAACAATCAGTCTGCAGTGTTGATAATGGACAGAAGATATACACAGCCACCGTCTGGTTTATTGTTTTTACTGACGATTCTGCAGAACATCACTCCGACAGAGTGGCTTGGTTGCATGGCTGTCATTTTATTTGCCACAGTGGGTTCAGCTGTCTTTACTGTTGTGATAGACAGTTTAAAATACAAGTTTGCAAGTTATTGATAACAGACAACTGTGCATGCTTTACTGCACACCATTTCCCCAAACACGTTGTATAGTTTTAAAAAGTACATCACAGGGAATAATTCTTCACATTTATTATTTCAACTAGTTAATACAGCGTCTTGTCATAGTGCAGTTATGAGATTAGAGGGATAAAAACGTGTTAGGACACAGGAAAACTACTGTGTGATTGGTTTCCAGTATCATCTCTGAAGGCAGTGCTTTCTTTGGCAGTCACTCCTAAATCATGGGCGTTGAATGTACCAGCAAGAGAGGATTTTTGAATCTTGCTGTATCATGTAAGGATATCGTACTTTGCCAAAAAAAAGGAAAAAAAGAAATGGCATTCATGAGATGGACTATCTGCTGTATCAGAGTCAAGTTTCAGGTCTCTACAAGTTGATTTACATACCAAACTGTCATGAACGGTAATTGACAAGTTTAGAGGAAGGAAATGAACTTGATTTATAACTTTTATTTGAGAAATACTTGAAGCGCACATTATTTTGCACACTGCATAGGCTGAAACACGCATGTATGGCCCTCAGCATCCTGGGTGGCCCTTGTGGAAACCAGTCTCCTTACCCTTACAGTGTCAGCCTCATGGCTACCCACTGAACAAAACAAGTGCATGGAAAGTTTCGTAATATAAAGTTAGTGAAACGGGGATGATGTGGCATGAACCAGTGTACAAGAGAAATGTGGAACAAATGGAATAAGAGCTCGAAAGCAAATCAGAAAGACAAACCGTTCTAAAAAATAATGTGCTCTCAAGTCAAAACATTTCAGGCCTCATTTGCTGTCAGATTAGATCCATTTATGGGTGTAACCACACATTCTTTTGGGGGACTGTGCGGGATTGTGTCTCCTCCAAAAATACCAATCTGCCCCCTCCCAATATTCAGTCGAAAAATAGCATCTGTCCCCTCTAAAAAATATATATATACACGGACATGGCTCTTATTATAATTTAAGTTATATTTTAAATGTAGTTTAGTTTGTTAAGGCAAGTATCAATTTGTGACCTCTGGCTTCCCAACTGTACTCTTTGTTACTTCAATACATTAAAAGAAGACATTTGTCATTTGATAGTATTTGTGGTAAAAATTGGTCACCAGGACAGGAATCAGAGTGATTTTACAGTGAATTGCAAGATTCATATTAAAGACTGGGGTGACAAACGTTTACAGAGGGCTCAACAACTGACCTTCAGCTTCGTATGTCAGGGCTCTGAGGTTTTTGCCCTCGGATCCAATCAGAGGTAACCAAACAGATAATGAAAAATGTTCTTTTGTGGTTTATCACATTTTCCTCTAGAAAATGATCTTTGTGAATGACCTAGTTTATCTTAAATATCCAAAGTATGTGTGGCTGAACTGTTGCTCCTTAATACCAAAGTTGAGTCTAGTCTCTGTAATTGTGTGTGTGTGTGCGTGTGTGTGTGTGTGTGTGCATGTTGTTCTGTTGGGCCCCTGCAGAGTTATTGTTGTTATTCTTACCACCCAGGCCAAGAGCAGATAGCCTGTCAAAACAAGCACTCTCACTTCCGAGCGATGGGGAGACAGTTCTCTGAACGGATGCAGTTGCGTTGCATTTTTTTATCCGTTGTGGTATGCCTGCACAAAAAAGTTTTATTTGTTGTTGTTGTTTGTATTCACTTGATGAATTTCAAGAAAGTGAAAAGTGGGTAACAGGAGAACATTCAAATATGTTTTTCAAGCTTTGGTCTGTGCTTAATTCTCTTTTAGTGACAGAAAAAGTGACAGTTTGAGGTAAACGTGATGCCTGAATAGTATCAGACATGCATCATCATCATTAGACCTGTTAAAAGGTTTTACCCCTACCAATATCTATGACTGTGTTTCAAAGCAGATGGAAAGTCAGATTTCATGTGCAATACCAAAACCACAATCTACCTTTTTAAACATTTTGTTTTAGAATTTATCAATGTAATAGCCATCATTCTCTCTGTCTTGTTCATGTGACTTAAAAAGCAGCATTTAAACTGAGAAGACACACCCAGGTGTTGTAGCTTTTTTTCCTGACCCGTGATCAGTTCAACCACTGGATGATCTGTTTGGATCTGTATGAGTGCATGTGAAGTCCAAAAAAATAATTCCATTCTTATATATGTGTTAGATTATAGATAAATATTTGCAAGTTAGCTTAACTGTCAATGTTGTTGCAAAGGTTTTAAATTACTGGGGTAAACAAGTTATCCTTTGGACATTATTGGCAGTTGTAAAACAGCACCAGGTGCATTACCGTCAGCCTCTGGACTGCAACAAGAGTTGACCTTGATTTGCATGGAGCTTTGGAAAAAACAAGATGAACAGCATTCAGTTTTGTGATCGGGCCAGTGGCGAGTCATGCTTTTCTGGTGTAACATGATCATGATCAGTGTAACAAACAAATATGACTCTGATTTCATCAGCTCAAGACTTAACCCATTTGCTGCAGGACACAGTGAATACACAACCTTTTTAAATTCCTCCACAAGAAACCAGCTATTATCATTGCAAAAGTTCATATATTACATTTTTATTGAACCTGTTGTGCTACATAAGATGCTAAGCCAAGGTATTGCATCTGCATAGTTTTTCCAGTGTGTTTAAATTTTAAACTAAATCAAAAACTAGTCGGAGCACAAGTATAAATAATAATATATGTTGAGTTTGTATGTCTTTCCATACATTTTATTTATTTAATGTGGTAGCCACAGTTGCAGGAAGAGAAAGCAAGTAATCATTAAACCAGCTTTGCTCAAAGCCAGGTGGGTTTGGGCTCTGATCAAAGTCACGGGAGGGGCCGACGGGAGGCCAGCGGTGTGATGGAGCTGGGGGAGGGTGCGTTGTGTTCATTTCGAATTCAGCATAGCTGCCATGCATATATAAGCCTTTGATTAACAGCTGGGATGCCTTGGCAACATCGTCAGGCCCTCAAGGTGTGGAAAGGTTTCCTGGTGTCTTCTGCCAAATGCAACGAGGTGCCTGCTTTTGAAGTTTCAATCATACAAAAATCTGTTTGGAGAAGGAGAGTCCGTCATTTTTTAATCAGTACACTGAAGGTTTTGTTTATATGGTTTATTTATATTGCTGGTTTAACAGTGAAACAAGTATTTAAAGGGTGTCGCTCATTCGACTAGGCTTTGATAACCAGTTTAATTTTCAAATCTGAATTCAACTTGTAAATTTATTAAGCTTAAAGCTAAGCTAAATTTTTACATAAATAAAAAAATCACCAGCTTCACAAATGGAGAAATGCTCATTTCTTCCTCTCTCTCTCTGTCTCTTCTTGCCAAAATTGGAGGCCCTTTGGAGCTGAGATGGATTTGTTGCTCTTACTGTTAATCCCTCCGGGCCTGTTGGTCTCTCTGCTATCACTGCTGTTTTGACAGATATCAATGGCTCCAACCCAGACACACTTAAACTGTCCCACTGCTACCGGCATATTCCCTCTTCTCTGGACCCAGGCCGGCATTGAAGGGTTGGCCAAGTGCGTAATTGCTGAAATACATGGGATTTACAGCATATAGAGACCTTAAGCTGACATAAAGCTGTTCAAATGGTGCTCAGAGAATGAGATGAATACCTTAAATAAGGCAACAATTCATTTCTGTCCCTTGTATTTGACTTGTCTTAATTTCTAGCAATGGCACATTTAAGACTAATCAGAATGTATAAACATTTTAAGAATTTCTGCCAGTAAATAAATGTCTTACCATTATTTTCACTGCATGCTGGCTTATTCTTTGAAATATCTGTTGACTGTTGGGACTGAAATTCCCCTTTTTTAACCTCCTTCTTTATCCATATGCTGTTATGATCTCAGAGAAAAAAAATTATAAATGCAAAAACAGCTGGAATTTAAAAATATTTTGAATTATTCTCTCTTTAAGCTTTTTTTTCTCCACTTCTTTTATGCATTCAGTAAACATACTAACACAAACAGAATGTCTGATAGATTTCTGCTGTCACTGTTGGCAGCATGTGCGGTTGTTTTTATTAGTTAAATGCTATGTGTGCATCATTATTTTCTACTTACTGTGCACTGTGTTCTTTGAACAATAAGGTGCATGCATTAAGTTACACTAAAGGGCAGCCTCTTCCCACACACTGGCTCCTGTGGTCGCCTTTATGTTAGTACTGTGACCTAAAGTATGTGGAGGCTATTCGGGAGGGTATTATTAGTGGGTATGCATGCGTATGCTCTGTTTGGTGACATCTCCACAGTCAGTAACAGCAGCCACTGACTCATGGCTAACGCAGAAACCATTGCGGCCCAAAAGCACTTTCTGCAGACGCCTAATAAAAGACCTATAAACATCATGACACCCTGAAACGCTCCCACATGCAACATTAGCACATTAAGACACATTAAGCAAGTGTGCACAAATTGATTTGTTCACTGCTTTTGTATTTTGGCATTAAAAGTCCTCAAATGTTAACACATAGACACCAGTATCGCTGGTCTGACAGCTGGCAGGAACGGTGGAGGACCAGGGAGGGCTCCTCTCTCCTTAGGGTGGCAGCCTGATGGGGTGCACTGACAGCTGGGAGCGGCCGTAGTGAACCTCCCCGGGGTTGGGAACCGGTGCAGCAGGCAGCCCAAGAGCTTTGAGGATCAGAGAGAGACCAGGCTCTCCCTCTCCTCTATTCTCTCTCCGTCCTTTTTTTTTCTCATCTCTCACTCTCTCGCCTCACGGGCTCTGTAATTACACCGCCTCTGCCAGAGCCGCTTAAAGTTTAGCCAATTAAACAATAAAGACCAGAGCTTTCTCTCCTGCTCTGTTTCATCTCCCATGGTAGTTACGCCCTGTATGTCTGTCTTGTATTGCTATTACGTCCTGTTTGGACTCAGAATACAGAAAAATTATTCTCCACCTCATAACACACATCCTTTGTTTCCCTCCTATTCCCTAATTCTTCATGATAAACCTATGACCTCTTTAGCTTTCAGTGAGTAATTGAATGTCTGTCCTACTGACTTCATCTTGGCTCCCTCTGCTTCTTTAATTTCTTTTATTTTCTCTCCTCCTTCCTGCTCCAATTTCTTGCTCTTTTCTTCCATTGTTCACTGGGTTTTATCCGCATAACCTCCTAACCTCATTTAAAACACCCTTACAGCTTGGCATCCACAGCAAAGCTAGCAGATGGTCCTGTTGGGCTTATTTTTTTTCTTTACTCCAGAGAAAATAAAGATATGTTTCTGTGACTTCAATGTCCGGTCTAATTGTATGTGGTGGATTGTAAACGGTGGCTAAAGTTAGTTTGGGAATTGTAGCTGGTGTCTGGGGCGGACACAGCAGCCCGGTCTGCATTGCACAGTGTTCTCTGGTGGTTTTCTACCACTGGCAAGCAGCTGCGTAGTCTGTAGAAGAAATAATTACAATTGTAGAGCTCTCTCTCCTCCTTTTCTCGTCCCTCCTCCCCAGCGTGCCCTGGTTGCCTGTCTTGCTGATGTAGGGTTTTGAGGAACCCTAGAATTGAGGGCTGTTTTTAGTGGTTGTGTGTGACGTTCTTCGTTATTTTATTTAGTCATGTCACCAGAGCTGCAGCTCTGTCGGCAGCATGCTGGCAGGCTGAGCGAAGAGATGTGTGCATTAGAACGGTTAACCTTTGCAAAACAGCAACAGCATGACGAGACCAACTGAGATACTATTGTGTCTTGATTATTCTTGTCCTCTTTTATTTATTTATGGCTTAACCTCTAAGTTTTAAGGGATAGTTTGTTATATTATTTGTTTTTAGGTAAGATGTTTGATGCTATTGTCATATCTGCCTGTACAATATGTACCTGAAGTCTGCAATTCTTAGCTTAGCTTAACTTAGCATAAAGACTGTAGTAAAGGTGAACACACCGAGCCTGGCTCTGACCTATGAATGACTGTAAGCGCACATATTTATATGTTATGTCAAACTGAACAACAGTAAAAGGGTAAAAATGCAGATTTTTGTTTTTATGGGGGTTATATGTCTTTTGCCGTGGTTGTTTAGTTTTATTGTTCAACTAAATTTAAAAACTCTCTGACGGTTAAAACAACGTGGTTTGATTTATAATCATTAAAATTCAGTAAATTGCTTTCTTACTAAACGAGTTTGTTTTTTCCCTCTCTAACAGCAAATCCTGCGTCACTCCCGTGCCAACGCCACAAAGGTCATTTTCCTGATCACCGATGGCTACTCTAACGGCGGAGACCCTCGGCCGGTGGCAGCAGCTCTGAGGGAACGTGGTGTTGAGATCTTCACTTTGGGCATCTGGCAGGGAAACATCAGGGAGCTTCATGACATGGCCTCACAGCCGAAGGACCAGCACTGCTACCTGGTGCACAACTTTGCTGAGTTTGAGGCCCTGGCTCGTCGTGCACTGCATGAAGGCAAGAAGCAAACCTTTTTTTTTGTTCAGCACCTTTTTTTTTGGATCTTTAACGACAAAATTAGAGCTTTCTGGAGGCAAATTTACCCTTAATTCAAAGATATATCAACCCACTTTATCTGCATAAGGGAAAATCACAGCCGACCCTTTGGTTTGAGTTTAAACTGAAGCTGCCGCTGCTTCCCTTTGTCTCTTTGAAGCCTAATTGCTCCCATCGTCTCCATTTGACCTGTGGTAATATTTCTCAAGTGAAGGTTTTGACCCTGTTAAAAATCCAATGTTTACTTAAAAGGAAGTGAATGATGTTTCAAAAAGGAATCTGACAGCCTTAATTTCACATGGTCTCTTCTGTAATGTTCTGCCAACAGACATTAGACCTCTGTTCTGTGCACACTGGACAAAACAAGCCCCTTTCCCACACTTACGGGGAACTTCCCCAATATTCGGCCATGACCTTCAAACTTGAAATATCACCTTATTACAGTTGAATACAGCACTGAGCATGTAGAAAGCTATAAATTATGCACATGTTCTTGCAATCAGTGTATGCAAACTCTCACACACGGTGTCTGAAATCCCAGACAGTAGGTGCAATAGGAGAGACTCAGAAAGACAGAGTAAGGATAAGGCCTGGAGAATGAAAGCCAACACACACCACACTATCATCTCAGCCTCCGGTCCGTCTGTGTTGAAGTCTGCCCAACTCCTCTGCTGACGACAGCCTCAAAGCCCACACTCAGGTTTTCAAACATGTTAGGCCATGAATCAAATCCCAGAAATTACACCAGAGATGTTCTCCTTTTCCTCTTCTATGGCCTTTCTGGCTTCCTGCTGCCTCAAGAACAAGAAAACAAAGAGACGGTCTAGAAGATTCAAGTTTCGTTGTAGCCGGATTTGGCCTGAATCTTAATTTCTAGTTGCAGCTCCAATCCACCGCCGTTTTAAAATGTTTCAGTATTGATTTATGGACTACTGAGTTTTGGAGAGTTTTTACAGTCAAAGAGAAGATATATGGCTGTTTACTCACAGTCAGTTGGACATGTGTGACATGAGGCACTGTGGATTTTTCTTCCGTTTCTCTGGTAAAGGTGTTTGTTCACTTTGGTCTCCGATTTCTTGAGCAAACAATGTCAGAAGCCTGAGAGGAACCTTTGTTTAATTTAGCCTGTAGCCAGTTACAGTGATATACTGTAGAGAACCTGCCAGAGTACTGCAATAATGCACAGTTTACATGCAGTAAGAGGCCCATTTTAATCGATTATTGGCTTACAATGCAAACTTGTTTTTTTTGTTGCACTATCATCGTAAGGAAGCGATCTCACCCTGTTCTTTTGTTTTTCTTCTCCACCCTCAGACCTCCCTACAGGCAGCTACATCCAGGAGGATCTGTCCCGCTGCTCCTCTCTGTGTGAAGCAGGCAAGGATTGCTGCGACATGATGGCCAGCTGTAAGTGTGGCACACACACCGGCCAGTACGACTGCATCTGCGAGAAGGGATACTACGGCAAGGGTCTGCAGCACGAGTGCACAGGTAGGACAGACACATAAATGCCAGGGTCTTGCCACATTTCCCCAACCGAAGAGCTGAGCTCTGTCAGCAAACTCTTGTTTTCACCAACTTGTTTTCTCTCTACAGTCAACATTTTAAAAGTTCTTTCCTTTTTTAGTCAATTTAGCTTTTATTGTCAGGGAGAAGTGATGTAATAGTTTGAAATTTTCTGGGGGGCCTTATGAGTTTGCCAGCATTTAAAGAGGGAGAAGATGCTATCTGTAATTCTGTCTGGCTCATATAACATTACCCGTTATTTTGTGCCAAATTAGACGCTGGACGAGTTTATCATTAGTGTTGTTGAGCTGGAATAAACAGAGGATTAATCAGCACAAGTGCTTGTAACCTGAGCAGCCAGGATGCATGTGTGTGTGTTGTCTCTGTGTGTGTTGTTGGGAGTCATATGTGTGAAAAATCTACTTCTACTCTCACCTTATGTGACCTAAAAGATCCTTCTTAAAGTAAGCACTAAGCCATCAAAGTGAGCTGCTACTCTTTTCCTCCTCATCAACAACAACAGTCCCAACATTTGTCACAGTTCTGTACGAACATTCTGACTTAAATAACATTTAACCTCACTGCTCTCCATTACTGAACTCATATTTTAAATGCTCAATTTGCAGCACTCAAACATTCATGGCTTAGAAATAGACGTTTGGAGTTCCTTACAGATCGCTTTCTCTTGTCCTTGTCTGTGCTTGTCAGCATCTCCTCACAGAGTTACTTGGCCTCAGGTTGCTGCTGAGCGAAAGTTGGGTGAACGGGTGAAAGTTAAATAAGCAGCCTGTCTACTTAAAGCTGTAAGCTGCTCGCAGGACAGATCGCTATCAACAAACACAGTGATGTGTTGTAGAGGTGGAGGACTGAGACAGTGATATGTTAATGTTTAGGACCCTTGTGGTTTTTCCTCACCCCCGACTCCAAGCTGGACACACTGCATCTCCCTCTCCACCTTAAACCTCCTCCTTTAAGCAGCTCATACATCCATTTCTTTTTGATTTTTTTCCCCTCAGCTCAGCTCTTAATGCTTTGCCTCCTGCTTCTGTGTCATACGAATCCATTTAAGAAAGTAATAACATCTGTTTCATCTGTCTCCGGAATAGTTCAGCTTTTACCCTTTTGTTCCTTACTACTGCTTATTTATAGTGCTGGGCTTCTATGACTTATTATTTAATGGTTGCACACAAACATCATTTTAGATAAGAGCAAAGGGGTAGTTGCTCTTGTGTGTGTGTGTGTGTGTGTGTGTGTGTGTGTGTGTGTGAGAGTGTGCATACACTCAGTGGCTCTTCTTTATGTGGGAAAACCCTATAATTCCTATGAAAGGTTCCCTCTGTTACATAGATAGATGAATATTGTGGCGGTGAATTCATTTCGTGCTGTTTGAACGTGTTGCTTAAAATCAATCCACCATTGCAGGCAGTAAAGTCAAAACACTTGCCAAAAGCCCGAGTCTGTGACACATTAATTGTCTTCTGTCTGTTCTGTTAAAGCTACGCAGCCTTATGTTGCGGTTTGATGCAGGTGGTCTCCATCATTCAGGGTTTAAGGTTAAGGGTTGTTACATTATTTTTTCTGAATTTGTAATCACCAAACTCACAGAGGAACACAGCAGTATGTGTGATTGTTGGAGAGCCGAACGACTAACAGATGCACCGGCTGGTGTGTGGGCCTCCATGTTTAAAAAACTGCTGTGTTAAACCTCAGAGATTTAGATGCCTGACCCTTCATGAAGGGAAGGGAACTTGGGAGGTGCAGAAGTCGCTGTAGAAATCTGGATAACAATCTAACAGCAGGAAACAATGGGTCATAATCCCGATTGTACTTGGCCTCAAGGTCTCTTCTCTCTGCTCACCTGATTTCAATCCAGAATTAGATAAAAGGCAGAAAAGGAGGGGGGGAAAGCCCGTTTAACTGACAGACAAGTTTAAATAATTCAGATCAGAGTTTAAAAGTTGCTGAGAGAAAAGAAAGCAGCCGAGGGAGGAGGAGTTTCTAAGCGAAAGCCAAAGAAAAGGGCATCGGGGTCATCGTGCCAAAAAAGCACGCCCCCCCTAATTCTCATCAGATGTTGTCGAGACTGGAGCCTCACTTTGCTTATTAATCTGTTTTAATGGTTTAATTAATAGCAGAGAGCAGACTGCAGAGTCGGCTCAGCTGGCCCGAGGAAGGAAGGACACAGCGAGGCGCTGCAACCGCAACTGACGACGGCTTCCTCTGTCTGTCTCTCACTCACTCATATAACAAGATCTCACGGGAGACATTTGGTTGTCTGAGTCGTCATCCTCATGCTATAGAGCTGACATATACCCACGTGTCAGTGAAGCCTCTATTGTGGACGCGTTGGCAGGCCGAGGCACAATTACCCTTGTTCTCATCTCGTATATGGTTTTGTTAAGTGGTGTGAAATACCCTCATACATGTTTTTTTTTTTTTTTTTTTTGCACACTACACTTATTGAAGCCTTTATTCTCTAATAACTTACGAGTGTCTTTTGAAGTAGCTGGCTCCAAAACCAATTAGATTTGCGGTAAGAGCAATACGTAACCAAGAAACATGTAAGTAAACTCAACAAACTCCTGCTGTTTCCAGAAAAATCCAGCGTCTCCATTTAATATTTTGTTGCTTTAACCTCAATGGGCTTGGCTGAACCGAAGGTGTTTTGTGAATTATGGGTACACCGTCTGCGTCAGCACTGCCAGGGCCCTTGAGTGGCAGACAGACGCAGCCAGCCAGAGTTAGAAGTTCCTCTGGTTTGCATAAGCTTGATGGTCTGTGTGTGGCTTCAGGTGGACTAGTGGTCTGGACTGAAGGTTTGGAGAAGTTTTTTTTTTTTCTTTTTTGGACTCTGTTTTCTCACATTTAACAGTCTTTGACACATCTGAAAATAAAGTGACCAAACCGTAGGCCTGTCAGTGGATTATTATTATCATTGGCCGAAGGGTTCTGTCGGAAACACTATCCAAATCCCTACAGTGCACCGCGGCGTTGTTTATGCATCTGAAGACAGCCAAGTGAAACAGCCTCTTCCACAAAACACGGCTGGAATTCCAACAGATAGAAACTGACGATGAACCCGGTTCCTGTGCAGTTTGGTTTACTCCGACAGGCCAAACAGGACACGGTCCACTCTCTTCAAATGCCGATCTCAAGCTCACAGTATCTGCATCACCAGGAGGATCACCAGTGGAATGGGGAAGTGGAGAGAAGTGGGGGTGCAGGAGGGTAACATGTTTTCCTCCTGTCACACATTCTGGCTTATCAGCCTCTTCTGTAGCCTGAGAGAATGACAGGAGCTCTGGACTGTGTTAATGTGGTGTCAGCACAGGCTTTGTTCTCAGGACAGCTCTGCTGGGGATGAATGGCAGAGAGAGAGAACAGAAGACAGCATGAAAGAAAAAACCGGACAAATATTTTCAGACTGATTTAGAAATATAAGATGCAAGCGTGCAAACATACCATATCTCTTATGGCCAAGAATGATTTCTGTTTAATGAACTCTTTCATGTGAACAGACAAAAAACAGCTTGTTTGATGCTATATTGAGCAATTAAACACACATTATTTCACTCCTTCAGGCAATATTATTTATCACAAATTTAATTTTGTTCTGTAGTGCAAAATAAAGAGAAAACCAGCGAGCGGAACTGACTTAATAATCATGAGAACAAACCATGTGAGAAGTGATGTGTTGAAGGATTTTTGGACTCAGCACCAGAGATGGAAAAACTTCCAGTCCACTTATGAGTCTTTTCCACCTCCAACTGCAGGTTATGGTCTTTGTCAGCGGATGGAATTTGCTAAGTTGTCTTGTTCCTGGCTCAGTTGTCTTAAAATAACCTAAGTAGGGTACTATAATGTCATCTGTGCAACAACTGGCCGAGCAAGCTCCAAAAACTCAGTTGTTTTTGGTGTTTACATAAATCCTTGTACAGTGATCAGAACAGTATAAATCTAGTTTGAGGATTGTGACTGTTTATCCGTTAGTGTCTTTTGATTTTTTACCCTCTTTTCTGGTGTTCATGTATGGATCTTCTGCTGCCCCCCTGTGACCCCAAAGCACATTTAGATAATGGATTGTTGAAATATCCGCAATATTTAGTTTATTGATGGATGTCTGTGATTGGGACACGAGGAAATGCATTTAACTGGCCGGAGTGCTGTGAGTGCAACAAAACAATCCCTCCTTAGAGTTGATACTGGAAGAATTGCTCAATGTTTACAGTTTTTTACTCCATAAAAAACCCTCTTGATCCCAAGAGGAGACGCGTGGCAGCAGTGAGCCTCAGTGTGACCCTGAACATAACACATCCATCTGTCTGTGGATGCACTGGACTGTGTTTCCCTTCGTCTGGTGCAAGGAGGAGGCAAGAGGCATTCACAGTGTCTGCAAAAGTATGCCTCAAGGTGGACATAAATTGAACATAGGAATAAAAATGACAACAAGAGAGATGAAATTTGTTAAATATTCTGAAGGACTATGAAATGTGGTGAAAGGGGGGGTGTTGCAATCATTAGCCTAAGGTTTTTTTTCTCTGTTTTCACTCTCTGGCCTCACCCCTCTTGCAAAGGTCTCCAGGGAAAAATGAAGTAAAAGTCAAAATAGAAAATAAAAATAATATGATAAATGGTTTTGTGTGAACTCTGAGGAATTTGGCTGAACTTAATGTCCCATTGGTTATCATCTTCCCTCTGCACCGTCATGCTAACACTCGCTTACACACAAGCATATACTAAGCGGGTGTTAGGGTCAGCACATACGCACATTCACATGTCTTTGGCGTGCTTTGCGTTCACTCACCTCAGGCTCATTAAAATACACCACATTCAAGGATTTGACATGTACCAGATGCCTGTGTGAGGAGGTAACAGTGCTGAGAGAGACCTGTTTATATCACCTGAGAGAGCACAGACACTGCTGACGCACTGTATTTATATTAAACTACAAAAGTGAGTTTCACGCTTGATATTGATCCGTGTTAAAAAACTTAAAGAAAAATGCCAAAAAATTCTCGATTACTTCAAATAAAGGTGCTCTTACATCAAGACTTCTGTTGAAGAGGTCTCTTTGTTTTGTGTTTCTCTTCTTTGGACTAAACCACCAGTTCTCAAGCTGTTTCTGACATGCCCCTTGTCAGATGCAAAAAATGTTCACACCCACCACCCCCCAGTTTTTATTTATCAATAATAACGATAGAGAAACCAACTGATTTGTAACGCTGAAAAAAGGATCAAAATAATTGAGTCAGCAAGGTCTTGTTTGTTTATTTTATCAGCATAAACCTGCATAAATCCTATTAAATCATTTTACTTTCAATCCATATTTCTCCCCTAATCATCGAACCCGTCCACCAGCAGCGAGTGTCCCTTCAGGGGGTCCCGCCCCACAGTTTAAGAACACTGCCTTGAACGAATTATGGCATAATAATTGATTGCATCTAGTTGAACTTGTTTCAGTTGTTGTTTTTGTTCTCATTAAGCTTATTTTAAATGGTGTATATTGGCAAACTCTCCCTGATGAGTGCATGTTTCTGTTTTGAAATGAAAACTCATGTTCTCGTGGGATTTTGATGTTTGCTTCACACTGTGACGCTAATCATAGCCCATCTCATTTTTGTGTGTTGTGAATGTATTACTCAGTCTTTCAATATAGACCACTCTCTGGCTGTGAAAACTAAAACAAAATCTGTGTACAGTTTGTTGTTGGAAACAATCATTATGGGTGGTTTGCCTGTCTTTATACACTCCAGCTAGTCTTCATGTCTGTCTGTGTGTTACCAGGCTTTTTAAAAAGAATTTTAGCTGTATAAATAATTCAAACATTAAAATCTAAGATTTGCTTTTAAGTTTAAAGAAAAGAGTTCATGAAGGGCTTGAGTTGGTGCAATTTTAATATGGTGAAATCATTAGTCAAAAGATCAATTAAACAGACCATTAGAGGACCAGCAGGCTGAAGTCCTAAAACAACACAGACTTCAATTATAACCCCCCAGTAAAAACAATATGATGATGGTATTTCTTTTCTTACCACTGTTGATACTCAGGAGTTGAAGTTTCTCCTGATGGTGCAACTGGATTAAAAGGCAATAAAAATTCCTAAAATCAAGCCGGAGTTATTACCAAGGAACTGTATTTGTCTCAGTAAACATCTTGACAAATTCCCCCTTTAAATTCTGATATTTTGCAGGAAAAAAAAATGTACCTCATGATGCACGAGGGGAGGGTCACAAAGTCAGAAACATGGTGATTCAACATCCAAGAACTAGAAGAATTTACTGCAGATGTTATGAACTCGAGCCAGCGGTTTTCGAGATTCCATGTCATTGACCAAAATGTTAGAAAAGGGTAGATATCACCCCACATTGGTCCTCAACAAAAGGTCAAAGAGTCTTAGCTTGTTGTTGACCAAAGTGTTTGACTGCCAGCAGACGAATGAGAGCAGCTCAACACATGAAACAGGCCTCGTGTTTGCTCAGTTGTTGTAATTTGCACGAATGTTTTCAAAAGTAAATATGTTTCTACCAGATGAGTGAATTTGGCCAACTCATCCAACTTGTTACGTAAACATGCATATAAAGACTCTCTATTTCGTCTAGTTGCACAAATCCTAATCCCCACAGCATCAATAACCACAGCAGCCTGTCTGCTCCCGTACAGTGCGTCTGCGTCAGTCCAAAACCTTGTCTCTTAATGTTTCTGTGGTGAAAATAAAAGCGTCAGTTGCTCAACATGAATTCTGGCCCGGATTTGGTCCAGTTATGGGATTTCCTGAGGACAGGCGGAGGAGGGTTTTTTGGGGGGTTAAGTACCACCACCTCTGGACTCCCCCTGTTGATTGCTTAAACTGACTGGATGGAAGTTTAGGTTTGTGTTTTTCTTTGGTGAGCAGAGTGGAAAGGAGGGAGGAGGGGGGGCAGTTCCTTACCCCGGACTCATGCATCTTTTGTGGTGGATGGATGGAGAGCTTTCAGTGACTGGGCAAAGATCAGACTGGCTCTGTGCCATACAGGGGGGAGCGAGGGGGGGTACAACCACTAATAAGCTCAGTAATAAAGGTTATTTATATGTACTATAACTGCAAGGTGATTTACATCCCATGAGATATTATGTGATATTCTGATATGATGTTATGTTAATAAAAGCCAGACAAATAAAACATCCAAATGTGATTGAAGAGGAATGAAATGGGCACATAAATTGCCTTCAGATTATTTAGTGAGTGTGCTGCATGTCATAAATAAACTTACCTGTGAAAATGTCTTTATGATTGATTAATAAATAACCCTAAAGAGGACCAGCTGTGGCTTCTCAGCCTTGTGGTGCCGTAATTCAGAGAAACATACTGTCTTCCCGGCTCAGTCATGGTAGCAAGAAATTAGACGTTAAAAAAGATCAGATTGTGAAAGCAACTTTTGGATCGATGGCAGTAGCCATCAGTCTGTTGATTAGTCCACCACGCTGTCTGAACTTAAATATCTCAACAACTTTCTTGGCAAAAACCTATTATTTTTTCAGTATCTTTTATGATCAAATCACAGAAAAAATAGTGACATTCATCTAAGTTTCAATTTTGCTTTGAGCAGGTGCTAATTTGCAAAAGCTAGATGTCAGATCAAAGCCCTACTACTGTGATTTATTTGGGTTAGAAAACAAAGGCTAACAATAAAACTTTTACCCAAAGGAAATCGTCCACTCTTTAAATCCATCACAATTTTCCACGTTTGTCCTGGTTCAGCTTTGACTCCCTGAATTTTACAGCTGTATACACACAGTTGTCCTGTCCATTGTGGGATTATCATTGTTGTTTCAGATGTGCTTACGTTGGGTTTTACCTTCAAATAAATACAGTAGTTACTCAGATAAAACTGCTTGCTTGTTTACATCCTGACTACTATCACGTTAACAATGTGTTCCTTGTCCTGTTGAAATAGATTTAGTGTATCTTAGCTCTTAGCTGTTACTTTGTGAGGACAATGTTCTATAAATACAATATAACTGATATAAATGATGGCCAAACTCATGAGCATTAAACTCAAGTTGTTAATAATCCTCTAAAAAAAGAGATGAAATCGAGGAGAAATAAAGCAAAACAGAAGGTGCAGCAAATGAAAGAAACTTTGGCTACTCACCAAAGTTTTTTTTTTTTTTTTTTTTTGCATGCTTTAAAAGAGCCCAGTGTCTGAGTTGCCCTCAGGTGTTTTTGGACAGTCTTTCATGTCATTTTGCGTTTGAAGTTTTGGCTCTAGAGCAGCAGACGGTATACATCAGTCTTAAAGCATAGGCACTGTAGAAATCCATATTAGTCCCTCCCTCAGCGCCACATGTTTCAGCCTCGTTCCACCCTCTCCCCCCTCATTAAACGACACATATAGGTCTGTAAAAAGCCTTAATTGATGACTACTGCTGCCTTGTTTGTGGGTCAGAGATGCTGTAAAGCAGACACAACTTATGTTATAAACCAGGGCCACTCAGTGCATGTGTGTGTGTAAAGAAGAGGCTGAGATGAAGGAGGCACGGAGGCTATAAAGTCGGCCTAATAGAAGCCTCCTCTCTGCAGGAGGACATGAAAAACAAGGATCCGTGAAACAGCCAGTGGTGCGAAGCAGAACCTCACTGTGTCGTTAACACTCCTCCTGCGTCCATCCTTTTCTCCATCTTTTTTTTTTCCATCGCTCTGTCAGTTTCTCTTTTATTTTTCTCCTGCTTTCTGCGGCCTGGTCTCCTCCCTGATCCCCCTCCTCCTCCGCCTCTCCATCTTTCCAAGCCTCTCTCCAGCTACTGCACCATGTCACCAGGTGCGCCAGGCGTAAATTAGTCATTTATTATGTATTAAGCGGACCAGAAACACCTCTTATTAAATCTTCTTTGAACTGATTCCCTGCTTTAGCATTGACTCGGGCCATGGTGGAGACACAAACTACATTTTTTGTAGCTATTTCTTTACATTTTGTGGGAATCTTTCACCAGTTTCTTCAAACAATCACTATTCTATTATCTGATTTTTGCTACACTTACAAAAAGTGGGGGGAGAATCTACATTGTTATTTCTACATGTTTTACTACTTCACTCACTTAAGACAGTGTGCACTAGCCACTTGTAGAAACTGGAAACTTTTACAAATTATATAAAGTATCTATAAACAAAATAATAAATAATCAACCCCTCATTAACTAACCCTGTACCCATTAACGTTTGCTTCGTTTTCTTTCTCATAGTTTTTTTTAAATGATGATCTTTTGTGCCACCAACATCACTTCGGACTGATTAAGAGCACATTTTACCTTCTTTGTTCTGATTTTTTGCAGTCAGAATATTCGAACCCTCCCTTTCTCTCTCTCACATAATTAAAACTGACAAATGAACCCAGGGGAATTTAAGGTGGAATAAATTTCTCCTCCAGCATCTAAAGTTCTTCCCTCCAGTGTCTTTTTCAAGGCCTTTGCCCCTCCTCAAATCCAACATGTTTGTTCCTCTCTGTGACCCTCATCCGTCTCAGGATGTTTTCACCGACCCTCTTCAGTGATCCTTCAGCACCCTCCTACTTCCTTTCACTTTCTGATCTTCCGTTGTGTGTGTGTGTGTGTGTGTATCAGTGTGTATCAGTGTGTGTGAGCTGTTGACTAAAACCTCTCCAGTTGGTGGGAGGTGATGAAGAGGGACACACGCGACTTCAAAGGTCACAGGCTAAAGATGAAGGAAGTCAGCATCTGCCAGCTTTGTGGAAAAGAAGCATCTGTCTCTCTTTTCTTTCCGTCTCTCTGCTCTGTGAGCCACCAGTCAGCTTCTGTTCAGACTCATCCTCCTCTGCCGTTGAGTTTCAGTAGAAATAGTCTGTCCACGTTCATAAACACATAAAATTTTGTGCCAGTTTTTGTCTGCGTGGCTGTAAGAAGATGTTTGGGTGTGGAAAATTGGCAGGATAACTTTGGAGACGCCACAATAGTTTTTTAATGTGTGTGTGCGACTCATTGTGATTATCATCTCTTTTATGTGCAAATCTGTACAAAAACAAATATACAGATATATAAAGAAACACGTAAAGACAAGTATTTGACGGCCCCAAGTCCTTCTCAGGGAATCAAATCCCTGAACTCACAATCACGCGAGGAAACACCAGCTTTAGGCTTCTGCAGAAACAGCATGTTTGCATGTATGTGCTGTTCATAAGCATGTGAGTCTGACAACACATCCTTTAAATCACACAGCAAGTGTGAAAACACTGAAGAATCTGGTGAATGCTGACAAAATGAAAACTCTTCCTTGTCCTCGTGTTAACAGTGTGAGTGTTATGCTACGTTGTCCCAAGTGTACTGAGATCATACCGCAGTCTTTTATCACAACGTTTCTCAGCACGCTGACATCTGTAATCAGGCACAGCAGACCAGGGACTAACCTGTGTTTGTACAGTTGTTTAGTGGTTTGCTTCGCGCTCTCATTGAATCCCAGTGTTTCTGGAGTCTATAATAAGCGAGCAGGACAGTCTCCCTGTCCTTGGGAATCCATAAGAGGTATCTAGCAATTGCGGTGAAGTCATTATCCTCTGGGAATAGGATTGAATAATAAGCAGGCAAACAGCGATGGAACAGCCACTGAACTTCCTCAGTTTCCTCTCCAAAGACTGCTTTGCATCATATAGCAGAAGTTTCACATTCTTGGGATCAGGGGGTCCGTGGAGGTCCGTTTCCCCCCCAGATGGAGGCAGTGTAGGTGGACAGCTGTGCTGCAGCCACATCTTTCCCCCCACCCTCGCTGCAATCCCCCCCTCTTCACTCCACAGTCCGGCTGAAGAGCAAACCAGACTTCAATAAGACTCTGGCCATGTGATTTAGATCCTCCTGACATTCCTCATGGGATTCACAGTTATTTTATTCTCTACAGGTGAACCATGTACTGAGGTTGGACAATTCCTGTGAGCATCACTGCTGCAGACGCATCACACACTTTAGTTTCAGTCTTTGTGTCTGTGAGGATAAAATATATCTGCATGCAGAGTAGAAACTAAAGCAGGTGACAGCTGTCTGTAGGCTGATTTTTTAACAATAAATAGCTGAAATAGTGATTTTATTAGAGCTAGTGTCATGCTCAGAGACACATCCGCATGAAGGAATTTCCCTTTTTACAGTACATATTGTCCGGGACTGGACTTTGGGGATTTGTTCACTTTTAGTACAAGGAATTCGCCGTTGTGTCACTGGTTCTCAGTGGTCCTTCACTTTAGTAAATTCTTGCCACAATAAGACATTTTAGACTCACCTTCACCCCTCTTGATGAGGTCATGAGTCTCTGGGAAATTCTGCCATATGGGCCCATGTGAATGGTGGACAGATGCTAGAGCTTTCTTGTTATGGTGGCTTGTTGCTGAGGTGCAACGACAGGAGGATCTATTGCTGATGAGGCCTTCAATTAGTGCTATTAGTGCTGAATGTGTTTGACTTCCTGACATTTGTGCGATTAAAGCGTTCATCATAGCTGCGTGTGCAATATAAATGCTTTACATTCCTCACATCCCTGAAGCTCTCTGTATAAGGCTTCCCTGGTGGTCCAGATGAATTCTGTGTGAGATGCATATAGTCTGGTACAGTATAGTCTATACTCCAGAATAAAAGTACCTGCAGACTGTGTTTACCTGAAATGAAACGTTCAAACTGAGCACCGGTTTCCTCACAGTCCTTTACGTGAACGTATGTCTGTACGGGCTAGACTATACATTTTAATCGTTCCATTTCCACTGTGTGTTTATGCACCTTGTGTGTGCACATGAAGTCAAGAGTGGAAAGTTTCCTTGCATGTGAACATTGTTTTCTCAGTGAAATACCCTGGAATTTAAGGCCAAGCTTAACAACATTTCTTGTGTGAGAGGGCCTTCGACCACAAGCGGTCAGACCTCTGTCCACATTTAGAAGAACTTCCTCTGACTCCATTGTTTGACTTTAAAGCGTCAGACAGATTTGGGTCAGGGCATCCCACATTTTATAGGATTGCAGAAATATTTGCAACTTTTATTGTCTGCTTTGCACATAAAGCCTGTTATGTGGGTCACTCAGTGTGTCAGCGACAGTCAGGCTCTCTAAATCTAAATGTTGGTTGTTGTTTGGTAGATAAAGAATAATTTAAGGTAGTAGAGCTACAGTTGTGCTGCTGAAATGATCTAAATCCCAGTTAAAATGCAAGTAGGGGCAAAGTATCAGGAAAATGCCAGAGAGGATATTCTTACTCAGCAGCGATGCAAACAAAGGTCAGCAACAAGAAAGGACAAGAATCGACATCCAACTGGAGCTGAGTGTTGAGCTTCAAACATTTTTTAGGATTTGATTCCCAGTCGTATGTTAAGACTTGTAAAGTTATTCTTTCATCAAGTACCATCTGATATAAAACAGGAAACTTATGTAACTTTAGACTGTAATTTGTTTGGCAGAGTTTGTGATTTATCACCGATGCATTGGGCTTTTTGACAAATTTAGTCGTATAAAAAACATGAGCAAACATAATATTCAACAAAGTAAGGCTTCACAATGTGTGTTGTGTTATTGGCACACAATCTTTAGCATTATATTGGCACGGATATATAGAAGATGTTGAAATGATTCCCAGCTGTAAATCTCAAACCTTTTCTCAACCGTTGGCAAAAATCATGTTTTTCACTAGTTGTTAAAACCTCAAACAAATCAATCAAAAAAAAATTACTTAGTGGGCAACTTTGTTTTGTTAATATTCAAGCTGGATAACATTTCAGCGGTCTCAGACTTTGTTCTAATAAGTATAAAAAGGAATATGATTTGTGGACAGATGACTGTATTTATGTATAAACAGATGAGCTCAGAGATTCTTTATGTCAAAATAAAAAAACAAACACATTAAAGTCAAAGAACCACACTTACTTTTTTTCTGTTTCTGTGGCTACTTCTTTTGCTCTGATGTGACCTCTCGACTCTATTTGTGCACAAATGTGCCTTAAGATGACTCCTCTTGATTTTTTTTGGATGTTAAATAAATAAAATCTGATGAAAGAAAAATTAAGCAAGATATTTGATGCCCAGACCAACTTGTTTGACTTTCACAAGTGTTTTTGTTATTTTGTTATTGTATAGTAACAGTTTTTTTGAAGTTAGTTCGCCCTGTTGTAAAAAAAAAATGGTAGTTTGTATTTAAGATGACATGTTGGAAGCAGTGTTTGTGTACGAGCGCTGTATGGATTGACATGTGTGTTTGCAAGCATGTGCTGGTGGATTTTGTCAAACTAAGCAGAATATGACCCTCGGAGATGAAAACCACTCTCGCTGTCTCTCTGTTTGTCATTGTGGCCGAGGAGGCAGATGTTCTGGATCTCCTTTCATCGTTTCCGTCCCGGTCTGTTTTTAGGCCTTGCTAATCGAACACAGCCTCCCCCCAGAGATGGGATAGATTCTCGTGTGATAGTAACTTTGGCTCCCGGGCCTGACGTTTCTGCCAGTTTAAATGACTTACTTCATATTAGAAGGAAGGACTTTAACAGATGAACTGGCCTGTGCTCACTTTGTCATTGTCTTTTCTTTTCAAATCCCCTTTTAATCTTATGAGAATATGTTCTGATTTTTTTTCCACTTGTACTCCAGACTAGGCGCTATCTGAGTAAGTGTTATTCTCATAAAGGGGAACTCCACCAATATAAGTCCCACCACTACATTACCACTGTGGGTAATGTAGAAGCCAGGATTTGACAAGGAAGAAAAATGCGTGGAATAAAAAAGACAATATCTTTGGTTCTGCTGCTTTAATTGTAGCCACACGTCCGACAGTGTTACTGGAGTGCAGTGTTTAATTGGTGGAGTGCCCTTTTAAAGAATAAACCAACAACCCATCCAACCTACTCTATGAGTGTCTAAATACTTTTGGACTCCCATGCCCTGTCTATGGCGCTCAGCCCAAAGCCTGGTGGTTCCTTCTGCAGATGTCACTCTAAAAATGGGTTGCAAATATATAATTTAATTCTTTTTAAAAAGGCTCTGCACTTTCAACTCAACTCAGCCGTCGTTTTTGTTTGAAATTACTCCCGCAGGAGCACATTTGATTAATAAACCTTTGGAGCACCAGTGAGTATTTACAGCAGAGCTGCATGTGGGATGGACTCAAAAAATACAGCAGCAGTGACCAAGTTTATTGCAATGAAGTTACATGACATCCAGTGCAACCAAAAGGTTCATCATCACAATGTTAGTGATTTGGGAAAAACAATAAAGCGTCATAGAGCACAATATTATAAAAGTTAACCTTGAGAAGGAGGCAGAGCAGACCAGGGGTCAGTGGATGAGGGAGTCAGAGTTGGTCGCCAGCCTGCTTGAATGATGCAGACGTTCCTCAACGGAAAATTAGTCATCCATTTTGATAACTCTGTTATTGCTGCCTCCCTTCCTTTCTCAAAAATTATCTGGCACACTCACAGCTTCCTTTATTAAAGTAATATTTCTCACTGATATAATGGAATCTAAAGAAACCATAATAAAAAACTTCACTTTCAAAAAGACATTATATAAATCTTAAAGAATGAAAAGTTGGTGATACTATGATTCATGACGTGATTACTTCAGATGGTTCAAATATTGCTCCAACTTTAAACAAATAGCTTCTGATCAGAGAAGCTCTTTCCTTTCCTAAGAACGTTACTGTATATAGCAGTTCTTTGACCAGCTGCTGTCCCTTCACAGAGTTACAGCCAGTCCAGACACAGCAGGCTTTTTCTGTTTTATGCTCATCTGGCCCGCTGACAGTCCCCTTCCTCCTCTTAATGAAGGGTACAGTGCAGCCGAGTTAACTCTGCATCCATAGGCAGTAAGTAGATTAACCTAAACCGATACTATGCTACGTAATTTAGAGGAGATCCAAAAACATTTAGTCTCAGTACGGGGTCTGACATTTGGCTCAAATCACCCAGCAGCAGTACATTTTAAAGGAAATTCACACAGTTTTCTCCATGTTTGCCTTCCAGTTTTTACTTTAAGTTTTAGATTAATGGCTGCTTGTTCTTTCATCACTTGTTCCTTCCTGTCCATCTCTCCCTCCCTCCCTCCTTCGTCTCATGTCCAGAAGCCAGGTCTGGTCTTTCTAAACTCTGTGTGTGGGTGTGTTAGTGTGTGACCATGCATCTGTCTGTCTGCATGTGAACCTGCCAGCACATGCAAACATGCCAGGGATTGAAATTTTATATTTTTTTTGATACAGTATTTCCACTGTTGCGCTCCGGGTGAATTATTATCCACATTAAGAATGACGAGGCTTCCTGTAAACCTTAAATGAAGCTGTAAAACTGAATCCCGAGGACTTAAACAGCGGGGACACTTTTAGCTGCCGCTCCGTCTTATGTAAGACGCCTCCTCTGAGTTTAAGACGGACGCATGATGGAGAAGCTGCATCGCCTGCTTTTGTTATCAGATGAAAAAACTTCTGACTGTCAGACACACACTCACACACACTCACACACACTCACACACACACACACACACTGTCTGCTCCAGAACAGGTATACCACATGGTTTTTCTGTGTGTGTTTGATGTGGGTTACTGGGTGCATTTCAGTGCCAGCAGCCAGTGAGTCGAGCTCAACAGTTGGTTTACATCTCCTGGCTGACCTGCTGCTGGGTTTCAGCTGAGGGGTAGGGAGGGAGGCAGGGAGGGTGAGTGTGGTGAGAGGCCAGGCTGGCATTGGCTCAGCAGTGGAAATTCACACCTGGCCTCTGGCTTAGCGGCGAGTAAATGAGTTGTGAAGAATATTAGTACTGTGGATTCTCTGTTGCCTACTGTACAGAGCAGCTTATGATCGAACCTGTTTGCTGAATGTCTTTCGACACAGTTTGTTTAAGCTCAACGTCATAAAGTGGAGGCCTCTGAGCTCACGCCAACGAAGACAGTGATATAAAGTGATATTTTAATTTTCTAGGCCCTGAAACGGTTTTAAAAGCTCATACTCAGTCCAGCTGCTCACACTCGAGGGGTGTGAATCCCACTAAGTCTCCCATGTGGATCCATGTTTTTATTTATGAAAAGTGTTTAAATGATGTGTGTGGGTGTGGGTTGTGAAAGTTTATGATTTTCTCATTTAAAGTGCACAACACCAAATTAAACTGTCTGAGAAGCTGTCTGAAACCTTTTTCTCAGTAGCATGTTTTGATTTGGAAACTGCTCCAGTCAATATTATGAGTTTGTTTTTCCAATTAATGCAAACATTCGGATTTGCTCGAACAGACCATGACGTGAGTCGCAGTGCAGCACCCAAGAAAGAAACGACAAGTGTAATCCATAATCCGTTCACAAATGAACTCTGTTTGACACTGATGTGATGACATTAATGACACGTCTGTTATAACTAGACAAAAGGATTGATCCGTCATACAAACGACAGCCAAACCATTTTGTAGCTATTTCTGACTAAACAGTGACTATAGACATGATGCTAAAACAGTTGCTATGAGTCACATATATACAAGTGAATAACAACTGCAGTCATCAAAGGTATAATGGCTGTAACGTGTTTGTTCTGTTTCAAAAACGTCCTTTTAAGTGGTTTTGAGACATAGAAACGAAAACAACACAGAGGAAAATTGCTTTGACTTTTTGGGAGCAACCGATAAAGATTTTTCCCTTGAAATTGAACCAGTGGTCGCTGTGAATTATGGGAATTACCAGCGTAGAAAATTGTCCATAATGGCTGATAAGGACTGTTGTCCCTGTTAGTTGCAGAACTCAAATAATGATGGTTTTAAGTTAATCTAAAAACATCAGAGATTAGAGGATTATTTCATATTAGTAAATTGGACATACTTTGCGTCACTGCATCTATCACAGTGAATTACATCACGTATGGAACGTCCAATCAGCTAATCTGTAATTTGTGAGCAATCCTATGTGAAAGTAACCTTTAAACCCTGATAAGACCACATGATGTCATTCACTCTCACTCCTCTGCTAGCAAGTGATGCGCTGAGACTGTTTATATGGGAGCTGATTGATGGTGAATGGAAGAATGTTGGAGGGCCTTCATGTGACCCCCCCGCTTCTTCATCTTTACAGCATGTCCTCTGATCCGACTCAGGTGATGCTAATAGGAAACATGCTCTATTGTGTCTGTGCGTGATGAAAAGGGTTCGTCCAGTGCAGCCCATGTGCACTTACATGCGAACCACGGCTGCTTTTAGATGCACATGAACCTTTCCTTCATTGTTGCATTTCTGTGTTCCACAAAACAACTTTTCCCTGCTTGGAATAATTAAGATCCTGAACTGGAGTTGTCTTTTTTACCTAGCCAGTGAGATCATTTTATCATTTTTTGCCACGTTTTCCACCGCTACATGTCCAGACATGAATATGATCAAAGTCTCCTCATAAATCTGTGAAGCTGTTTTTCACTTTTAGTCACGGAACTTTTTTTTTTTTTTTTTTTTGCTGTCATGCAGTGGTGAGGCAGTTTTTCACTGTAGCTTCATTTTTTTTCTACAAATGTTCATTAATCAAGCTTTCCATCCCTTTCTTTTTGTGTCTGTGATATTAAATGCATTTATTGTTAGATTTTTTTTTGAATTTGTCTTTAACTTGCTCCTCCCTCTTGCCTCTCACCAGCATGTCCACCCGGCACCTACAAACCAGAGGGAACACCGGGGGGCCTGAGCACCTGCCTGTCATGTCCCGACCCGCAGCACACCTCCCAGCCCGGCAGCACCTCCATCAGCGACTGCATCTGCAAGCCGGGCTATCAGCCAGTAGGCATGACCTGTCAGGGTAAGAGACGCTGTTTCTTAACTGCACTGTCAGCTGCATTTGATTTAGCCTGATGGGTTCGATCCCCGGACACAGAAAAGTACTGTTGTCACCTTCTATTAGCCGTTTGATAAAATATACTTGTATGTTAGTGATTCAACCTGTTTTAAATTTTTTATTTTTACAACTTTGAACACTTGAGTTATGCAAGGCTTTCCCAAGACACAACTTCTGCTGCAGAAGAAATGGCCGTTGCAGTAATCGTGTGTTTTAACTGAGCAGTTAGCACTTAGCAGAACTGGCCAGATAGCATGAGCAGTAATAATCCTCAACGCCAAGGGAAAATTCGCCATGTGCACAACCGAAAACACATCAAGAGGAGAGGCAAGAAAGAAGACATTACATAGCTTCGGTATTGCTGATGATTTCCATTATTATGCTTGTTACTAAGTGCAGATGGAGCAGATTTAATGGCACTTTGATGACCCTTTAATGACGCCTTTTTAGGAACTAATGATTCAGTTCGAATGCTTCCCCCTACAAGCGAAAAGCAGAAATGTGCTGCGTCTGAAGTTGGTGCTTTGGCTACTGCAAGATGGCACAGAGTTTAACACGGCTGCCTAGAAGCAACACAGCAAGGCAGTTCTGGGTTTGAACCCACTGCTGAGGACAAATTTCCCTACAATGAATAATGAGCACAGCTATCCTCTTACATGTCTTACAAGGTGCAGCCGGTCAGAAATGAAAAAAAAAAAACAAAAATAAAGAAAGAAATCCCCCTCACATATGTTTCAGACAACCTGCCAACAAATTGTATCTAAATTCCTTCTTCCAAGTGCAATCTGCAGCTCTTCATCTCACTCTGTCTCAAACAAGTCAGGAAGTCACGGCAAGCAGGCTGCCGCGTGGAAAACCCTGGAAATAGTGTGATTTCAGGCCTTATGAGTTTCTAATTATGTGGAAAACTATATCCTGTAAAAGGCTTTAACAGGTGAATAAACACGTTCTTAAATGAAGAAATATGGGAGAATCTGTGGCCACTACGGACGCCGGGTAGGGGCAGCGAAGCGAAGGGGCAGCGAAGGTTTAGAAATGCAGCAATAAAAGAAAATGAATCGACTGGAACAGACACACAGTTTTCCACAACACTGTGAGGTTATTATCAGAGCGTCTTGTCTTATGAATCTGCTTCCAGTAAACTCAGTGGCCCTCCCATTCCTCGAAAAATAAGCCAGTGATTTCCACACTATAGTTCATGTGAAAACAATAATGTTCATTAATCATAAGTTTCATGGACGGCGTTGTGCTTTCTCTTCCTCCCTCTGTGTAGATTCAAGAAAAGATGTTTGACAGCCTGTAATTTTCTGCTTTCACGCTTTCTTATCCTTTTTGTCAGGAGCATTAATTTTCCACCGAGTCCCAGATTCAGCGTCTGGCCCCCAGCAGGCTTTGTGTTACACCGTGTTTATTTCGAATGTCGTTTTGTGTTAAATACAGGATTTTGTGACTTTTCCTCCTGTCTTTTCTTGTCTTTTTTTTTTTCCAGTTGTGTACTGTCCAGCGCTTTCTCCTCCAGAAAACGGCTTTTTCGTCCAAAATGTGTGCAACAACCACTTCGACGCGGCCTGCGGCGTGCGCTGCCAGCCGGACTTTGACCTCCAAGGAACCAGCATAAGACTGTGCCAGGCTGACGGCACCTGGTCAGGGACGCCTGCAAGCTGCAAAGGTGAGGAGGAAGTCTGCAGGATGCATGAAGAAAAAACAAAAAACATCACAGGTGGAGGTGTTTTGGGGTTCAGGGGTCTTTTCATTTAACTTTTCTTGTTTCTGTATGCCATTAAATATAGTTTACCAGTTCAGCAGTCACCAGAATCATGAGTTCTGCATCCTGTTTGTTGCTAATAGGGCACATTGTATTAAG
Source organism: Acanthurus lineatus (assembly GCA_029814665.1). NCBI lineage: Eukaryota > Metazoa > Chordata > Actinopteri > Acanthuriformes > Acanthuridae > Acanthurus > Acanthurus lineatus. Next base: position 11,938,937 of record JAPZDV010000016.1, read on the forward strand.
AAAAGAGCTGCAGCTGATGATTATTTTCATTGTCGATTCATCTAGAGAGTTTTTACCTTTTCTTGGCTTAATTTTTACTTTTTTATATGACAGAAAATTGTAAAAATACCCTTCATAATTTCCTACAGCTTGCATGTCTCCTGATTAATATCTTCTGATTTTTTGTTTGGTTCAGTTTAAACTCAACGACATTAAATTCAACATGATATAAAACTGTTTGTATTTGAGAAGCTGGAACCAGAAAATTTCTGCTTCTTTTTGCTGCAGTTTTCAGCTCAAATCATGACCTAATATGGGTGGTTTGAGCTGGAGACCCTGAATAAATAAATTAAGTGACGTCATGCTGCTACAAAGTTTATACCAATGATGATAAGATCTGTATATTTACTCTGTATTTGCTCTCATTTAATTTTTTTTTTTCTCCAGTCTTTCAAATACAGGTTTTAGAGAAGTTGGAGGCTTTGAGCTCAACTTCTCAAATGCTGCAAACTTAAAAAGCACTGACTGCTGTTGCAACCTTGTTGGCCGAGCTCTTAAAGGCTCTGACCATGAACGGCAACATCCCTCAAACCCCCTCGCCCCTCTTTCCTTCTCTCCCCTCATTTCCTTTCATCTCACTATAACTGCCTCCCTAACAAAGACATTATGGAAAACAAAGCAGAACTGCAAGTCATTAAGCTTAATTTCTTTGTTTGGGAGACAAGTACGCACAAAAATCTGATCGACTGCTGATGATCGTGGGATTTTCTCACATGATCCGTGCAGCGTCTTGCATACAAAATGCTCCTGGTATTGAAATCTTGTCTGGCTGATCGCAGCAGGTTCCTTCACACCATGTGTCTCATATAATTCCTCTTTAAGCTACGGGCTGTTCGTGAAAGCTCTCAGAGCCTGACATCTCACTCCTGATGTCTGCAAACCTTCATAAACATTTATGTAGCAGTAAATCGACTCGGCGAGAGCGAGTCGATCTTTTTGTGCTGATTCACCTAAGCCTCCTGCGAGCTGGAGTGAAAGCGAGGTCGCGTGTGTTTCGACAGAACAAGGAATCAACATTCACTCGGAGACTACCGCTCACTGCCAAGCCAGATGTCGAGGGGAGGAAAGGTAGAGAGAAATAAGAGAGAGTTGAGACTGGAAGAAAGAAAGAAGAGAGAGAATGTAGAACGAAAGAAAGTAAACGTGTAGGCAGGTTCAAGAAGCAAAAAGTAAAGAAAGCAGAAAGGAGTTAAAGAGGTCAAGAGATAAATGAGGAAACTGCCAGTTTTACAGAAAGACGGCAGCAGTGTGACTCATAGAAATACCAAGACACTGAATATTCAAGGGTGTGTGTGGAAGATTTATAGTAGCCGCTTTGGGTATATATTTTCTGAGTGTGTGTATATAAGTCTGCTTGTATGTGTTACTCTCCCGCAGCATGTGCCAAAGACGACTAAGTCAGGTCTCTGCCACATTTTGTAAGACCTCCCAGCTAGTAAAGCCCTTAGGGAGGGGGTCTCCTCCGAACCGCCTGTCTGTCTATGGGTGGTGATGAGAAATAACACACTACACACCCTCCTCTAGACCTCAGCGTAACTCAGAACAGGCACACATGAGAATTCTTTTATTTCATAGGGACTTTCTCGCTTTGGGTTAAATGACAGGCCTCAAGTTAAAGCTCAATATGATAACAGTTCTGTACATTCCTGCAGAGTTTACTGCTTTTTCCCTTTTTACTGACTGATAAACAGCGCCTGTGTTTTTATATCACAACTCAGATGTAGCATGAAAAGGATTTGCATTAAAAATAACAAAAAATAAGTATTTTGTTGAGTATGTGAGTTAGTTAAAAAGTACGTTTTCTTCAGAATCAGATATTTTTGAGAGAATAAGAATATCTTAAAAGCTTCTAACCTTGCAAAAACATGCAAGGTTTGAAACTGATTTTTTTTTTTTAATCCCTGTCTGTTGCTTTTGGGTCAGTTGCTCTCATTTTTTACTTGTTTATTCAAACTTTGAATTTATGAAGCAAAGAAACTTTTCCGCTGAAGCCCTGAGAGGCAAGTTAAAAAAAAAAAAAACCTAATGAAAACCCCTTTTTGTGATCGATTTTCTAAGTCTGGTCTAAATTGTTTTCTCTCCTGCGTTTATGACTGTTGAACAAAAAAAAAACTGCCTGAACAATCTTTCTTTGTTCTTTTCTTTTCATCTGCAAAACAGGTTGGAAAAATCAAATTTTGCCCAGTGGAAATAAAAGAATTTTTCTGGATATTTTTTCTTGGACATTTTTTTTTTTTTAATCAGATACAGGATTTTCATGTTTTTTATATTTTTTATATTTTTTCCCACAGTCCGCTCCTGCCCACCCCTCTCTCGGCCCTCTCACGGCTTCCTGAGGTGCAGCGATGGCGGCGCCTCCCGCAGGTCGGAGTGTCAGGTGGGCTGTGAGCGAGGCTACAGGCTAGAGGGAGACTCCAGACTCACCTGCCAGGCCAACTCCCAGTGGAGTGGACCCCAACCTCGGTGTGTGGGTAAGCCTTCATCACCTGCGACCACAACCACAACCCCACCCTGCACCACAGACAGATGTCTGCCAAGTACCTGACATAAATAAACTTATATACATGATATCTGAAGGCAAATATGATTACAAAACCAACAAGACTTCACAATTTGTTGAAGAATAAAAGAAAATGCAGCCAGTGATGGAGACACAAGTGGAGGCAGAGCTGTTTTATTTGTTCGAGTTAAAGATGGAGGCATATTGTTTTGTCTTATTAAACATTTTGCATTCACAGTTTATTCAGGTAATAAAAAATCTTCAAAACTTAATTTTTTTTTTTTTTTAGTTTTTGAAACATATT
>JAPZDV010000016.1:11941879-11974653 GCA_029814665.1 Acanthurus lineatus
ATCTTCAAAACTTAAATTTATTTTTTTTTGTTTTTGAAACATATTCAAATTATTTATGAGGCCTTTTTGGCAAACATCTGAATAAAAATGTGCTTGGAGACGCTGGGTCACAGTTCAGTCCCAGTTTAATTCAATTTACTCATGTTGTCTCCGAGGGAGTTCATCTGTCTTAACCACTGCTTTTAGTTTTCATTTGTCAAAGTCTTTAAAGTCTGGCAGCTCCCTCGTCTGTTGAGTTAAATGAGATTTCTTTATTTAGATAATCCCTCTGCACCATTTTCTATGTTTAATGGCCCAGCCCTGCATTCAGTCAAACGAAAAGTAGATTTTTCCTGCAGTAAGTCTTTTCTACAGCCTCACTGTATTCAACTGTAAACTCATATTATCTGTCAATCTGTTAGCGATTCCTGTTTGGCTTAAAAAACGGACAATTTATCCAGTGAATGACTCAAAAATAACACATGATTTGGGTGTTTCTATGTAAAAACATGGTTTTACAAGTGTATGTAAGCACACATCAGAACATACGCTCACACATGCACGGCGGTTGAACATATGGAGTGTATTTGCGCAGAGCCACACTACATCATGCTGGGAAAGATTCATCTGCTTTCTCATAGCAAAACTTCCACTCACCACATATACACACGCACACAAAATTACCCACACACTTCACAACTGATAGTTAAGTTAAAATAGTTGCACACACTCAAAAAGCACTCAGGTCAGGCACACCAACACACAAAAAAGGGACAGTGTGAGAGCCACAAGCGTCCGGCCGGCACTGACTCACTTCCAACCAACCAGCTCGCTGCTCTATTTAAAAAACCCGACCCGTCCGCTTCCGGAAAACTCTCTGTGTTTATCGATACCTACCATCTCTTTCCTTGCATGCTCAGATTGAGGTACGGCTTGTTTGTTTGACCATCTCGATGTTTCCCTGCAGACTGTTGTTACCTCTTTAACACAAGTAAGAGGGCTGTATGACTCCCGCTGCAGCTGAGAGGTTCGTTTTAGTGTTTGTTTGCTCTGTGGTGAAACGGGATCACCTCAGCCGACCTTAGAGGATGCATGGATATTTTGTTATCTAATTGAAATCTCCTATGTTGAATCTTCCACTCAGTGATTTTTTCCCCCTTTATAATTCCTACAGCTTGAGCCAGTGAAACAGGACGTAGAGAAGGAGAGATTGAGGTAGATCTATCCATCCTCGAGGAAAAGCCACACTGGCCTGTGTCCCAAAAATGCATAAAAAGCCTCCACTGTGTGGTCACCACTTTCTGATGTTCATTTCCAACCGACTGTTTGTTGTTATTGTGCCCGCTTTTGTTAGACGGACCATGAAAATAGCTTTATTGTTGGCATTGATACCGGAGCCAACTGAGAGAGAGATTTTATCGCATTCGGGTAAAAACACAGGAAACATGCTCAGGATCTTGGACGAGGTTTACGGGCCAGTTCTGCTCTGTCTTCTCTGCTCAGACCAGCCGTATCTCCTCATGCTTAGCAGCAAGCCTGGTTTCATTAGAGCGCAACTGATGCCAGTTGAGTTTAATGCCAACTCTGAAAACTCTTCAATTACTTTTGTTACTGAACAATTGAAAGAATAAAGTCAGGAGATGTGAAATCCAGTTTGATCTAGTTTTGCTCTGGAACAAAATAAACTATATCAGATGTCAGATTCATCTCTTTCTTACTTACACTCTGCCCCCAGAGGTGCGTTGCCCCCCCATCGTGCCCCTCAAGAACATCTTGCTGACGCCCCCTGCCTGCGGGAAGAGGGCAGTGCCGCCGGGCTCTGCTTGTCTGCTCACCTGTCCTCAAGGTTACACTCTGCAGGGGAACAGGAAGGCGGTGTGCCTCGGCTCTGGGAACTGGACAGCTAATGTCCATAAAGCCGTCTGTACAGGTAACTCTGAGTGAGTGTGTGTGTGTGTGTGTGTGTGAGAGAGAGAGAGAGAGAGAGAGAGAGAGAGAAAGATTTCAATTCTATGGCCTTCTAAGGTCAGAGGTCAGAACCAGCTGTAAATTTGTTGTAACAAGGATGTGAAATATGTCAAGGGTCAAAGGTCAAGTCTTTTGTGGGCAGAGGTCAGGTAGTGGAGGTCAGGTTGGGAGTTTTTAACAAATTAGTTTCGTAATTTATTGGGTGTTGGGTGAACTAACGGCAGTGCTTCAACATTTTGGTAAATATGCTTCAATAACAAGCGCTAGCTGAGAGTAATGAGGCAGTTAGCTTAGCAAAAGGACTGGAAGCAAAGGGAAACAGCCAGCCTGGCTCTCTCCTCAGCTCACACATATGCTAACTAACACTCCTTAATCCCAGTGATAAATACTTTCATATCCCCTTTGTCAACACTGCAGACAAACTGACCTGTAAAAATGACAGTTTGTGATTTTATGTGCTGTAAAGTCGCGTCACAGACATGAAAGCAGCATCAGTCTCATTTAACTGTCAGCAAGCAAGAGAATAAGCATATTTCTCAAATTGTTGAGCTTTTCCTTTTAAAATTTGTTTTGCATGGACCTTCTACAGTCTAGACTTGAATCAGATAATCTAATACAAATATAAAAAGTTTGGCTGGCCAGGGTTCCCGTCTTAGGTAAGATTTTTGGTAAGTTCAATATATGTAGCCCTCTGGGACTTCAGCTAAATTTACAGAGTTAGAATTAATGACACTTGTACATGTAAGTTTTATGTGCAAAGCGGAAAGAGGGGGAATGTAATAAGAACAGAAAAGAAAAGATACTGAATACGTGGAGAGAGAGGAAGATATTAAAAGAAAACAGCAGGAAACTTGGAGGGAGTAATTTTTCCATTCTCTATTCCCCGTCTCTGCATTTTTCTCCGCTTTGTGAATGGTGAGAATGGCACTAACCCCATTTTGAGGCAAGCCTCGGGTCACTAACTCAAACCATACCATGTCCGAGCTCTCATGCCTCTCCCCGCCACTCCAACCGGGCTGGAGATCATTATAATAGGCTGCAGCCCTCCAGATGCCTTGCAGGTGAAACAGGTGGTGCAGAGCGACCGCCGCCTGCCTCCCCTCAAATGTCCTCAATTCCCTCATTTCCTCATGGTGAAAGTTTGCTAATGAAGGAGCTGCCGTCGTTAAGGAAAGGAAAAGGTGCCATAAAGATGAAAATGAATGCAGAGGTAGAGCAGACAGGGAGGTGAGAGGGGGGGATGAGTCATCTGTAGGTGTTTTATAATGGGGTGGTTGAGAAAAGATGGGTTTTTCTGAGCCCCTCAGGCACAAACGGGCTGAAGGCGGGAGGGAGGGGAGAGAGAGAGAGAGAGGTATTAAAAAGTAGATGAGATAGCAGAAGGAAGAGGGAGGGATGCAGTGTGGGCGACACATTACGAGGAGTTCAAGGAAGTTATTACAGAGTTGAAAGTGCTCTGTGTAAGCTTCTGGCTTGTTTCGCCTCTCACTTTATGTTGATGACACCCAAAGTGAAATATTCCTCCCTTGTTATGGAGATGAATGAAGCCGATCTCGGCTAAGTGCGTTGGTGTTGAGCAGAGATGGATGCCTAAGTGGCTGGGTCATCAGGTCCAGATGGGAACAACACTCTTACACAACGCAGCAGGAATGACCACTGCCGATCGATGGGAGATTCAACTCTTGGAGGCTTTGCTCATTTACTGCCGGCTCAAGCTGAGTTGAACTGAAGTGCTCCAGCCTCACATTATTACAACATGCTGCATGGAGGATGAGAAAATGGAAGAAGCTATTTCATCCAAGGGTCATGGTGGCTGATGAGTTGCCATAAGCCAAATAGGCGGATATTAATACTTCATATGCGGAGGGTTACCCATCAACGGAAGCAAAAAGGGGTTGCTGAGCAGCCAGTCGATTATAATGTTAATGAAACGATAGCATTTGATGTATTTTTTTCTGCAGCCAGACTTTTCCCTCTTTTTGGGACCCTGAAGAGGCGTCAGTGTGCTGCATTTGGAGCAGGAAAAAAGCACGTTGGACCCAAAAGCATACACTAGGAGGCAGACTGATGCAGAGTAGATACTTTAATCAACAAAACAGGCTTAAAATGGATCAATTGGTGGATAGATCAGGCTGGCAGATGCACAAACAGGAACAGTTAAAAGAACATGGAGAAACCAAAACAGGAAAACAAGAGAGAGCAAAACAAGACAAAGTGACAAATGACCGGAGATGAAAGGCTGAAATAAATACTAAGTGAAGTAAGGAGAGGAGCACAGCTGATGATACCATTCAGGTGAGCGAGTGTCACTGAAAACAGGAAGTTAAAACAGAAGCATGAGTGGCCTCATAACAGCCACTTTATCCACCATCACTCGCTTGGATTTAACAGTAACAACTTTAAATAATCTGTTTTACTGATTATCCTGACAAAAAACAGTGTAATTTTTCTAAGATAAAGCTGCTTCTTCCATGAGTTCAGCTGTTTAGACAGTGATGTAAATCATGTGTCACACGTCATTTCATTTCGTCTATCTGTGTTAACCTCTGCTCTTCTGACTCTGGCCTGATGTCGAGCTAATGGATGGAGAGAGACAAAGAACAGTTACGATCACATACAGTACAAATGCAGCGTCAGTGGGATTTGGTCCCATTGGAACAATAACAGTGATGCACTGTCCCGCTAATTCAGTAATGACAAATAGTGAGTGTGTGATTAAAGCGCTCATGGCCCAGATGACATCACACATCCACTTCCTCGGTGATAACAAGCAGCAGGCTGAGGTCACTGTGTGCAGGATGTCACAGCCTGAACATCTGTAGTATTTGGATCTTCTAATTAAATTTGCTGGAATTAGATGAAACACTTGCAGAGTCCAGTTCTTGGTCTGATTTTCATCTTTCCTCTGAAACATATAGTTTTTTTTTCTCTCCACGTGTCTCTCTTCAGATGCTGAGCCGCCATGGATCCAGTGTCCTGGCAACATTGTGGCAGAGACAGATGAGCGACGCGGCACCGCCAACGTTAGCTGGAACGTCCCGACTGCCACCGACAACTCTAAAGAGGAGGTTTGATACTTTACAAGAAGTGTAAAATAGTGGGAATGCAACTGTAATTATTTGCATAATAAAATTTCATTTTTATTATACACCTAAGTTAAAAATCAGCTAATTCTAACATTTCAAAAGCTGGAATTAGAGAATGTTTAGAAATTTTGCTTATTTTTGACAATTCTTCTGTTTTAATTCTTCATATTTTATCGTGTCTCTCTCCTCCAGGTGGCGGTGCAGGTGAAGCCAGTGTACTCCCCTCCCCAGCTGTTTCCCATTGGAAAGGAGACAATCACCTACATTGCGACCGACCGCTCAGGGAATCAGGCCAACTGCTCCTTCACTGTGACTGTCGTCGGTGAGTTCAAGCTTTTGGACGCTGCATCAATGCAAACAATGCAAACAGCATATCTGCTCACATATCTCATTTTAATGAGAGAGAAAAGACTGAGAAAGAGAGGAACTTTACACTGCAGGTCTGCTTTTGATAAGTGTTCACATCTTCTCTCTAATTCGATCAGCTGTAAAAGTGAACATAAAGTGACAGATGTGAAGTTTTTTTTATGTGTAAATAGAAAATTTCAAACTTTGGCGCGCCCTAGTGGTAACATTTCCTGATGTGCTCTTTATGGAGAAGATGAAAAGCTGGGTTTTTCTTATTGTCCCAGACATTGACCTCAAATAAAACCGCTACATATGCTGCCTTCAAGGACATCAAAGAATCGAGACGTGTCATGTGACTGAGGCGAGGCGTCCTGATGACAGTGACGTCAGCCGTTTGGCTCTCTATCTGTTGTTTTGTCTAATTCTCCATGCTAATGCTTTGTATACATATGAAATGTGTTTTACATCACTGTTGTGATTTCATGACAAATTGATGACAATTGGCAACATGTGTTGAGTCTTCAAAGTCACCGGCTGCAAACCAAGGCGGCCATGTTTTTCAGCTGAAGGTGACAGTGATGTAAAAGCCAAACATTATGATTCTGTACATGCAGCTTCATGCTGAGAAGAAAACGACAGAATGGAGTCACATGTAAGAGCAAGAAAACTTTGTTTTGTGTGAAAGCCGACACGTTCGGCACAATTTAACGTCAATTTTCAGCTTTTATGAGCCTCAATCCAGTTGCCATGTGCAATCCAGTTGACCCTACTGCCTGGTTTGATTGTCACGACATCCGCCTCTGTGCTGCAGCTTTTTTCTTTCATTCAGTGTTAATCTGTGATTTAGTTGAGGAGTCTGTCTGCTCCCCCCCCAGCAGGTGCCAAACAGGGTTACAGCAGAGAGCGAAAAACAGGGGTGTCCCATGTCAACGGCTCGATAATCACAGCAGTCAGGGGGAAAAACCTCAAGCATGGTAGCTGTGAACATTTCCATATGTTTTTATGGTGGTGGAACATTGTGGTTTTTTTATGAGAGACATGTGTTTAAGCGGTGCCCTCTGACACTCTGTGCTGCTGCATCGAAGAGTTCAGATCGCAGCGCGGCACTTTGCTCCCAGCTGTGACTCTCTAATATTGCTATCCAAATGTTTAATATTCACAAAAGTGCTGTTTTTTTATGATTTGTTCTCCATCTGGTCACGGGGCGTTACAGCTACCTTAAACAACCCTATATCCCTCTCCAGATACGGAGCCCCCGGTGATTGACAGGTGCAGGTCGCCGCCCACAGTCCAGGCCTCAGACACGGAGACGGCAGTCGTTTGGGAGGTGCCACAGTTTTCCGACAACTCAGGTATGTCTGGTGGCCATTCTCAGACGACGGCTCCGTAGATGGTTTATTCTTTTGCTCCTCTGTTCCACTCGGCTCCACCCTCTTCCTCCACTGATGATGGTTTAACAGGATCTTTTCCGTTGGGCCGCTGGAAAAAGGGGATCAGGAGAGCACTTAATGCATGTGTGTGAGTGTGTGTGTCTGTGTGTGTGTGAATAATGGTGAGAGACATTGGACATATGGTCCGGTGGTGAGAGGATGGATTGTAATGTGTGCATTAATGTGTCATTTGTGTGTCTGCGTTGAGCGGAGTGATAGAGAGGGAGTACGATGTGCGGACAGATGAAGCTGTCACAGAGCCTGTTAATGCCATTAATGTGAAAACAGATGGAGGCAGCAGAGAGAAGCAGGTGTTTTTGCTATAAAATACGCTCTTTTGTGAGAATTCACACTTATTCCATCCTCTTTTCATACAGTCATTTGTGCAATTATGTGAACACATGCAATGATTGACTCACACGGGAGTTAAATGTTTTTGAAATACTTGTCAAATTATAATTTGAGGGATCGCAGTGAGCAGTGGATCTGGGAATAAATCACTTTCTCAGCACAGTTGACACTAAAGCATTACACCCACAGGAAAAATATTCATCTAGTTCTCCAGTTGGCCCAGCTGAGGTTCTGCTGATAGCAAAAAAAAACAAAACTGCAGTATATCACAACTAAAAGTATTGCATTTAGTTGTGATATACTGTATCAACAGTGGTATGCATTTAAGTTTTCAAAGTTTTCAAAGTAAAAGTCCTCATACTAAGGATAAATAATGAGCCCTTGTTAATGTATTTCTGCATGGCAAGTTATTGAGTCACACCTATTCTTATTTTATTATCAGGAATTCACAGCTGTTACTAAACTGTAATCTACAGAAAAGAATAATTTTTCATAAGATTAAGCTGTTAATGACAGAAAAAAATAGAAAAACTAGGATCCTGAGTGTAACTACCAAAGTGAAGGAAACAAGAATCTGTCAATGACTGAGAGGAAAACTGGGATTTATAAGCTGTGATTTAATGAGCTGATTGTTGAAAGGTGTGCAAGTAGGCAAGATCCAGGTCAGGCTGGAATAATACCCCCCCAACACACACACACACACACACACACACACACACACACACACACACACATAGATACACACAAATATAAACACAGATCAAAAAAACAGTGATACTGAAGACACAGGAGTCAAACACACAGAAGAAAAGGAGGCGTGGCTGCTGGCTCAGACATTCATAAGATCAAAATACACACAAAATATTTCAAAACTTCATCACAGTAATATACTCTATCTACGGTGCATAGTTACTTTCCACCTCTTCACAGTTGCTTGTTAATGTAGACCACTATTACATAACTCAAATAGCAACAAACCACTTTAAAGTACCCTGGACAAAATCTCCCACACTGCCTCCTCCGACTGTGCATTTTTACAGTGCTGATGTTGGACGACTCAGCCGTTTTATGTTTACACAGAGCCAGATTCGTATTAAATAATGAGGGTAATAGAAATTAATTAAGTGCAGTGAGATCTTAAACAGTGAGGGAGTCATTAAAATTATCATGGTCAGCTAATGTTTGCCTTCTTACAGTTTTGCATCACCAAAACTAAGCTAATACATGAACTTAACGTCCTTTTAGTGAGTTGTTTAGTGCAGCTCTTTCTATTAAAAATAAATCTGGACCATAGAACAATTACTTTTATTCAACTTCAGCAATTTAAGCTCAGAAAATCAAGTTGGCAATCATGCTCCTGTTTCAGGATAGTTTAAAAGGTCACAGGACTCATATACACAGCCTGTCAGTCTGTTTTCAGCTCTGCGTGATGTGCGTTGATGCTGAGCGATTCAGGCTGATCCTGCTATAATGGAGTGCATCAGGGCCGCGCTGCCAAATGGACTAAATCTTGTCGAGCTGGCCGCCGTCCTCCTGGCCCTCTAGCTGTACCCAAACAGCCGTGGTGACAGACAACAAACCAGACTTCTCCAGGGTTGCAGCCCACAGCCAGGCCCATGTAATTCACTGGCTCTGGCTCTATACACACACTTAAAAATAACACTAACACAGCGCAGATATGTGTTTGTGTGTGTACAGAAACGAACACAGGCACGGACGCTCACACAAACACGGGCCTCAAAATTAACGTCCCGCTGCCGAGACCCTGCATGCTCCTTCCCCGTCCATCTGCAGAGGTGCACCCCCATCAAACACACACTGGCATACACACACACGCTCACCTCACACACACACGCTCACTGTAATAACAGGCTGCTGTGGCTGCTTCGGGCCACACGACGTCAGCCCAGCGCTGCTTCGACGTCAGTGTTTTGTTTTTCCAGGCCCACACCCTGATGCCAGCGCTATATATAGTCAGCAGACACACACACAAACACACACATAAATACACACACAGGCTATATATAACGGGAGACACCAGACGTGTGTCAGCCCTGTAAGAACAACATTTAATGGAGGAGGTGAATTCGAGTGAAACGAGAGGTCAATCACTCACTTTTCCCACATTTTTTCCTTTTGTTTTCAATCTTTTCTCTCACACTTGCAGTGCAGATGTTTCATTCCTTTTTTTTTAATCACAACCTGCTTGTCAGCCTCGAGGCAAACACACACTCATATGCTCCCCTCAACTATCCGTCACTCTCTTCGCATTCAGTTTTTTTTTAAAGCCAACCAGACTGTAACAATTTTCCCTCACGAATCCCAAGAGTTGAATTTTTCTGCTGCCATGTGATGCCCAGACACACCATTCCCATGTCAGTATATCGTTGTTTAACATAACTTCTATGGTTTGCTGAGAGTGACTCATATGGTCCTGGAAAATGGATTGAGGCCAAGACTGCCCTCTGCAGGATCTGTGGAGTAACACTTTTGACCAAGAAAAGATTAATACACCACTTACTACTCGAAAAAAAGTAAAATAAAAGCAAATGTGACTGACAACCAATATGTAGTCTTCAAGGTCATAAATGCAAATTTAATTTTGGAAAATTAAATTTGAATAATTTGAGAAATTTGAGTGTTCTTGATTTTTAAGGGATATTTTTCAATTGTTTGACTTACTGGACATTTATGTAAATGTCGTTTATTATCAAGTCATAACCTAATTTATGTGTCAAATGTGCTGTATATCTCTAACCAGTCCTTTTCGTGTGTGTGTGTGTCTCACAGGTGGTCGCCTCACAGTGACCAGTAGCCACAGTCCAGGCTCTCTGTTCCCAGTAGGAGAGACGCTGGTCCAGTACACAGCCACAGATGCAGCAGGAAACAGCCGCACATGCAACATCACCATCACTGTGCAAGGTACTGAGCTGACGGCCACATCATGACTGTTTCAGTTATTATTCTCTGTTGAGTAAATTAACTGCTTTTGTGTAATTTTTGTCAAAATTTAAAAAGAAGAGTTTAAGAAGAATTGAATTTAGGAAGAAGAAAAAAGTACAAGTGGTGACTGATAATAATGTGACTTCAGGTAGAGGGAGAGGACTCATACAGCTCTTGTTACATGCACGTGCAGTTCAGCTCTTTGAGGATAACATGCTATGTTTGTGTCGAAGGGACGACCTGTGAGCAGCCGTATGCCCCTGTTAATGGAGAGTTCATCTGCACTGAGGAAGAGGAGGGTGTGAACTGTACTCTTCATTGTAAAGAAGGCTACAGCCTCACTCAGGAGTCAGTGCACAGCTACCTCTGCGCCTACAACGGTGTGTGGGAGCCACCCTTCTCTTCTGACAGGCCAGACTGCTCAGGTAAGCTCAACACAGGTGCTTTGTTACGTCACATTAATGCAGGTAGATTTTAGGGCTCTTTCTGCGTTTGGTTTGGCTGCTTAAACACATTCTAACACAAATGTGTGGCAAAACTGTAAAAACCTCTTTCCTTCTTCTCAGTAAACCGCATAGCAAACAACGGGTTCAAGCCCTTTGAGATGCTCTTTAAAGCATCTCGCTGTGATGATGCGGACCTGGTCAAGACATTTACTGGGGAGTTCAACACCAAGCTGGGGGGCATGGTGAGGACTTGTATACATACACACATACACACTGATTTGCTGTAAATCAGCTCTTAAACACAAACACATGCTGCTTGTTTTCGTCTTCTCCACAGCTCCCCAACATTTGTAGTAATGATGATGTCACTTGCAAGCTGGAGGTGATGTCACAGGGTCACTGTCTGGAGTACAACTACGACTACGAGAACGGGTTTTCTATCGGTAGGAAATAAAATACATCCTCGCTTATTAAAACTACACCTGCAATAAGCAAAGCATCTCAATAATGCTCTTTATTTTTCGCTCTCCCTGTCTAATGTTTATCAGTGCCAGGTGGTTGGAGCAACAGCTGGAGTCCTCAGGGCACCCAGGACTACGCCTACTTCGAATCAGGCTTTGCTACAGGCACACGGCAGCTCGCCAGGCGGCAGCAAGACAGCGGCATGCAACCCCACCCACGCAGCAAGAGGCACCGAAAAATCACTGGACCCACCAGAGAACAAAAGATCCAGATTTTTTTCAACATCACAGGTAAGGCTGCAACCAGGGATTATTTCCATTATCGTTTAATCTGCAGTGCTTTTTCTCCAGGTGGTCGCACGCTGCTGCATTTGTCTTTCCTCATTTGAAACAATTGAGAAGGACATTAAGCCCCAGAAATGTTTGTTATCAGTCATTTAAACTTTGTTCATTCTCCCAGCAAGCATCCCTCTGCCCATATCGAGGAACGACTCAATAGAGGTAGCCAATCAGAGGAGACTCCTGCGAACGCTGGAGCAGCTGACCAATCGACTGAAGCGAACGCTGGCCAAGCAGCCGCTGTCCAGCTTCCACGTGTCCTCAGAGATGATTGTAGCCGATCCCAAATCTCTGGAGAGCAAGAAGGCCTTCCTGTCCTGCAGGCCGGGCTCGGTGCTCAAAGGAAGGATGTGTGGTGAGTCCACGGCTTCATCCACCTGAAGACATCCAACCACGGTTACCTTACCATGCCTTCATAACAAGATCAAACACATGAATATAAATTGGATTTTTAGAAAATTTATTACTGCTATAAAAGTTTTATGCTCACCAGTAACTCACTAATTGCGAGTGTGCTGTTGCAGTCCAATGTCCGGTGGGAACGTTCTTTTCTCTGGAACATAACGAATGTGCAAGCTGCTGGCTGGGCTCCTACCAGGACCAGGAGGGTCAGCTAGAGTGTAAATCCTGCCCTGAAGGAACCTCCACGGCCTACCTGCACTCCCGCAGCATGTCTGAGTGCAAAGGTAAGAGGCATTCATCAAGTCAAACCTGAGTCTTTGTGATGTCTGTGTCTGAACATTGCTCATGACGTGGTGACCTGCCTCTGTCTGCAGGGCAGTGTAAGCCTGGTAGTCACTCTCTGAACGGCTTGGAGATCTGCGAGTCATGCCCGCTGGGTCACTTCCAGCCTGGTTTTGGCGCCAGGGAGTGTCTCGTCTGTCCTGACGAGACCTCTACAGTCACCAGAGGAGCGGTGGACCAGACAGAATGTGGAGGTGATGCAGTCTGACATTGTGGAGCACACTCGCGTAATGCGTTATCAACTTGTTTATTTTAACTTTTACAATTCCAGGTCCAGAATCATTCTGAACTTATTCTAAATGCTGCTTGGCAACAAAAACAAATGTAATTTCAGCTTGTGAGCAAAACATTTCTGTGTTAGTATTTCACACTCGAGTGCAATTATTTTATGAAAGTGCTTCTTGGAAAAATGCCTTTAAAGTTGGATGATAACTCTGGAAACTGTGACAGCTTTTGGCACAGTTCAAATTGCCGAGTTGAAACACTAAAATAACCTGTAACCTTTAGAAATACGGAGCTCCCAGATGTTTGACCTTACATCCAGAAAAGTTTTTAAAGAAATTTTTTAATGATTCTTGTTTTCCAGCTTCTCTGTTTATGATTATTCTTCCATTTCTTTGTTGTAATTTTTTTCTTTGTTATTATCTCCGGCCTCCTGCAGTCCCCTGTTCAGCAGGTCATTTCTCTCGCACCGGTCTGGTTCCTTGTTACCCTTGTCCTCGAGATTACTACCAGCCTGAACACGGTCGCTCCTACTGCCTCTCCTGCCCTTTCTACGGGACAACCACTGTTACAGGAGCAACCACCATACAGCACTGCTCCAGTAAGTGTCCCTGTCCCAAAACAATGTGTGCAGCTTTATTGGGACAAAATAAAATAGAAATTATTCAGAAATACAAAAAAAAAACAAAACAAAATGTTCATTACCACTGTTTTGTGTTGAAAAATATCTGAAAATGTAGATTTCATCTGACTTTTTCAACACTTGTAACAAAAATCTTCATAAACAAACTGATTTGAATTGATTAAATATATAAAATACTTGTTGGCATATGTAAAATGAGTCTTTTCCAAGTCCAACCACAAATTATTGATCGGAAGCGATGTTAATTAAAACTGAAACTACACCTGTAGCTTTAGTTCATATATGCAGACATATGGGAATTTCCACACAGTCGAGTTATATTTAAGCTCTGTGCTGAGATGAATTGGCATGTTAAATGACTTATTTTAAATTTCTACAGGCTGTGCCAGGTGATGTCAGGGCAAACTTTAAGGAAATGTACTGTGTGAGACGCTCTGTGTCACAGCTCTCTACTGTTTAAAACTTGCTGCCGTTGCTCCAGTTATGCATCATCTGATCTCTGTTGTGACAGCTCAATCCAATTGGAAAAGGAATGACTGCACGGGATCAGGGGGAAATGGAAATAATATGACTTTTATTGCTCTGCTGCAGAGTGGATATGAATAGCACTGCATTCCTGCAGTGTGGGAATGAACAGTGGTTAGGACATGCTGCCAGTTTTCAGCAAGAATACAGGCTTTTGTTCAGACACATCACAGCCGTCTGCAAGTCTGGTGGCAAAGGGAAAGATCCTTGCTGTGTTTTTCCGACTTGTCTTTGCTTACATTGCCTGTATTTTCTCTGGGTGTCATTGTCAGGCTTTGGCTCCAGTTTTCTTCCCAAGGAGGAGAGTGTGACTGCAGCCCCGCAGGTGGAGGTCGTCGAGGACTACCAAGCGAGCAGTCAGGTTGGTCTTTGTTATCCTTAATTATTTTTGACATCCTGCCATTATAATACATCAAAAAAAATCCAAGATCCAACACGGAGCACCTCTTTACACATGTTACAGTGTTAAAAGACAAAATAAGACAAAACAAGATGAAGAATGTCTGTCATCATCAGTCCAGCCCCTACACTTTTCAAAAACTCAAATGTTCAACATTACTATTATGTAATAACACCAAAAATGCCAACATCATCATTGGAAAAAACTTGCTGGAAAGAACTGTGATAGTAAAAATCTATCATAAATGTTTGATTTGAAATTTAAGAGCAGAACTTCAACTTAAGGACCTGCTGGACCGAGTTTGAAGCAGTTTTATTTTTTTTTAGTTTTACTGTGTGATAAATTGATCCAATTGGCTGTTCCTGCAGGTTTTCCATGAGTGCTTCCTGAATCCCTGTCAGAATAAGGGCACATGTGAGGAGGTCGGGGCGGGATACGTGTGCACCTGCATGCCTGGGTTCACAGGTAATCCACCGGTCAGACAGTTGATGATCATTTGTGGCTACAGACTTTCATCTCAGTCACAGCTGTTGTTCATGTGACTCTGTCAATGATGTGTGTTTGATACACTAATGTTTCTCTCTCAGGTGCCAAATGTGAGATCGACATCGATGAGTGTGACTCTGCTCCGTGTCAGAATGGAGGCCTGTGCAGAGACGGCATGGGCGACTTTGAATGTCAGTGCAAGCCTGGATTTTTGGGTAAGGGACTGTCTAGAAAATTAAGTTTTGGTTAATGATACAGACAGAAATCTAAGAGTTTAACTGCTAAATAAAGATTTAAGAACTTGACTTCCAGGTCATTTTTTTAGGCTCATCTGTTTTTTAAATATGCTTAAATAATGTTTAAGCAGACGTGTGTTCTTGCCTCCATCAGCCTTTGTCACGCCACTGCTTAAAAACATTATGAACTTTCATGTGCAAAGAGCTTCCGTTGTTTTAACTTGACATCTTTATGCTTCTCGGCCAAAAATAGGAGAAAACATCACAAACTGCGGTCACACACTGTACTGTGTCGTACCCGTGTGCTGTATCCTCTGTCCCTGTTTGATCTTAACTTTAACAAACCCCTGTTTGTTTCAGGCTCATTGTGTGAGGCAGAGGTAAACGAGTGTGTCTCCTCCCCCTGCCTGAATGACGGGGTGTGTGTGGACGAGGTCAACAAGTTCACCTGCAGTTGTGCTGGTGGCTTTACAGGTGAGATAAGAGCTCATTTGAATTGAGAACATCAGTTTCACAGTTGATTTCATCTTTTGACACCTGCACCAACAGTCAAATTTGCAAAACATGAGATAGTAAATCATGCAGATCTTTGGTTTGAACCTGCAGAACTTGAATTTCTTCCTTTGTTTTGTACTGTCTTATGTTACCGTACACACACCATACCCTGGTTCTGGAGTATATATTTACTAAGGCTGTCAGTCAGATTAATCACAAATTAATCGCAAATTTTTTACCCTGCCCTTTTACATTTACAATAAATACAAATTACTTTTGTTTTTTCCAGAGAACCATCGGGAAAAACTTTAAAGCTAAATTTTCTGTTTAAAAGACCCTTTTCTGTATCCATTTCTGCTTTGTAACTGTTTGCAATGTTATTTTAGTGCCACTTCCTGAAACTACGGGAGCTGGCAAGGCACAGACCGTGCATGCGTTAATCGCGCGTTAAAAAAAATAGTGCCGTTAAAAGGAGTTAGAGTTAACACGTTATTAACGCGTTAGCTTCGACAGCCCTAATATTTACACAAACAATTACACCATAAAAAAGTCCAACTATGGTGTAGAAGAAGACATATTATTGAAGTTGTTGCTTTGGAAATGCAGCTGTTTTTTCCTGTCGTCTCACCTTTCTGCAGGATCTCGCTGTGAGCTGGAAATAGATGAGTGCCTCTCTGATCCCTGTCAGAACGGAGGTGTGTGTGAGGACGTGACAGGTGGCTACACTTGCAACTGTGCCGTCGGCTTCTCAGGGGAGCGCTGTGAGGTCAACATCGACGAATGCTACAGCACCCCCTGTCTGAATGGAGGCTCGTGTCTGGATGCCGTTAACAATTTCAGGTGATAAAAAAGGGACCTGATGGGAAAAGCAGTTCAGTTGAGAACATTTTTGTCCCAACTCTACCTTATTGTACCTGTGGGTGGTATTATACCGTGTTTTCCTTCCCCCCTCCCTCAGGTGTCAGTGTGTGGAGGGCTACCGTGGTCGTCTGTGTGAGGTGGACGTGGATGAGTGTGACCCCAACCCCTGTGTGAACGGGGCCAGCTGTATGGACGGTCTGGGGTCCTACACCTGCCGCTGCCTCCCTGGGTTCAACGGAACCAGGTGTGAGACAGGTACTATAGGAGAGACGACACACCACCGTGGAAATGGAAATGTTATGCAAGCGTCAGTTCAACCGGGCTTGACATTCCCATTTTAGAACAGATGAAGTTTGCATTATTGGTGTTCTCTTACTGATTTTTAAATTAAACAAAGAAATTATCAAATGAGGCAACTGTGAAAAATTATGCAGGACAAGAAAAGTCGTGTAGAGACGAGAAAAGAAGTTAAAGCACAAAATTAATTGTTTTATTTGCTCGATAAATGTTGACGCCTTTCCGTCCTATCAGAGATGTCCTCTGCCTTCAACCTGGACTTTGAGGTGTCCGGTATCCATGGTTACGTGATGATGGATGGAGTGATGCCAGCGCTGACAGAGATCACCTGCACCTTTTGGATGAGATCATCAGACACCACCAACTACGGCACACCCGTCTCCTACGCCGTGGAGGGCAGCGACAACGCTTTCCTGCTCATAGACTACAACGGGTCGGTGGTTCACCAGCAGCTCAGAGAACATGAATGTTCACACTCTGTGATATTTCTGATGTGAAGAATCTTCTTTTAAATCCCCTCCATTTTTCCCCTCGTGCTCCCCCCCTGCAGGTGGGTGCTGTATGTGAATGGTAAGGAGCGGATCACTGACTGTCCTGCAGTGAACACGGGTCTGTGGTACCACATCGGGGTGTCCTGGAGGAGCTGGGACGGCGACTGGAGAATCTACATCAACGGGAAGCCCTCAGACGGAGGCAAAGGCCTGTCAGTCGGCACCACCATCCCAGGTGTAGTGCTATCCTCGACCTGGTCACCCCTCTGCCATCACAAAACAATGTCTTTGTTTCTGAATGCATTTACGTTTCAGTGTAGCAGAGGAGGAGAATAGTTTCTCAGTGAGTTTTAGTTAACCTTTGACCTTGAACATGTGTCCTGTAGGTGGCGGTGCACTGGTTTTAGGTCAGGACCAGGATCAAAGAGGTGAAGGCTTCAACCCTGTCGAATCTTTTGTTGGCTCCATCAGCCAACTCAACATCTGGGATCGCGTCCTCACACCTCAGCAGGTAAAACTCTCGATGGACTCAATGTGCTTTTTGAGAAATCTGAACCCTTTTCTATAAAACTATATTCTGTGGTTATGAAAAGGAATTTTTATGTAATTGTTGTATTACCCTCCTTTCCCCTCCTCTCTGCTGTAGATCAAGGTCCTGGCCAGCAGCTGTCCAGCCTCTCATGTGACCCACAGAGGGAACGTCCTCGCCTGGCCAGACTTCCTCACTGGGGTGGTGGGACGAGTCAAAGTAAACCACAACAGCATTTTCTGTGCCGGTAAGAGAAGTCAACTGTGTAAAAAAATTTATGATGACTCCAAATGTATGTATGAAATTACTGTTGTAGTAAAACTCTTCAATTGATAAACCTCATGAGAACACTTCCTAAACAAATCTGTTTGTAGCCAGTTTGGAACTTTACAACCTGTTTAGTGCAAATAAAGTCTCAGTGGCTCTTTCTGTCTCAAACATCGGGAATGTGTCCTGTTCTCTTCAGATTGCCCAAAGCTGGAGAACGCTGTGCCTCACCTGCATGTCTCCACTGTGGAGGTGAGCCCGGGGGCCCAGGTCCAGCTGTCCTGTGATCCCGGCTTCTACCTTCTGGGGGAGCCAGTGCTGCAGTGTCAAAATAAAGGAGAGTGGAGCCACCCTCTCCCAAGCTGTGAACGTAAGGCAGAAACTGCTCTCTGATTGAGTTTTAAATGAGCCGTACCTTTACATGTGTGTTTTTACCTGTCTTTGCTGATTCAACCACATTTCTCCAGTGATGTTAAGTCTCAAAAAAGTCAAATACTTTGATGTATCCAGGTTAACACTGGCTAACAAAAACAGACATTTAATATGGACTCTATATGTTCCTCTAGCAGCAAATGGATTCATGGTGGTACATGGTCATAAATGTGAGATCCTCTGTAATATTCTCTGGCTTATGTGTGTGTGTGTGTGTGTGTGTGTGTGTTACAGGGGTGTCCTGTGGGCCTCCAAGTCCTCTGGAAAATGGCTTGTTTCAGGGGACAGACTTCCATGCTGGGAGCTCTGTGGTTTATCAGTGTAATGTTGGCTTCTACCTGCTGGGAGACGCCAAAGTTCACTGCACCAACAGTGGAAAGTGGGGGGGAAATGCACCAGCCTGCCTCGGTACTTTATTAACATACCATTGTTTTCTTTTAAAATCAGTAACGATTGTCATATAACACAATATTTGTGTCGTGTATTTGTGTTCATTTGTTGGTGTGTGTATCCAGATGTTGATGAGTGTGCCCTGGGGTCTGACTGTGACGAACACGCCAGCTGTCAGAACACAGAGGGCTCCTACACCTGCACATGCACCCACCCATACAGCGGAGACGGCAAAAACTGCACAGGTAAAAAAAAAAAAGGATGCAAAAAATACTATTAAAGACACTTTGTGGTCTGTTTTGTTTGTCCATATATGAAGCCATTCGTTATGTGGTCTCCTCAGAGCCAGTGAAGTGTGAAAACCCCGGGGCTCCAGAGTTCGGTCACAGAGAAGGCAGCAACTTCCTGATGGGCAGTGAGGTTGTTTTTGGCTGCGAGAGTGGCTACGAGCTTGTTGGCATGTCTCGCCTCCGGTGCCTGGATACAGGAAAGTGGGATGATCCAGTTCCATACTGCAGAGGTGAGGGGGCGTAGTGGTCATGTCATGCCATCGCAGTGCAGTATCTGTACTATATATCATGTCCTGCAGGCATTTCAAGTGATCTACACTCTGCTGCTTTCAGCTGAGCGTTAAAAAAAAATCTGTAGTTTATTTAGGTTTCATTAATTGATGATTAATTTAAAGTCTATGTGTTAGTGGTGATGGAGGCAAACTCAGAAAAGCTTTTGATTTTCATTTCCTGTATGAGTTAAATACCTTTATTTGTCAGTTCGGAGGCCTTCAGATGAATTACTTTATTTACATCTGCTAAGAACAAACTGACAAAACTCCTGCTGCCTTTCCAACTTTATATCTTCCCGCTCCCACCACAAGGGGCGCCACTTTCCTTCATGTGAGAAAATGAGTGGTAAGGCTCTTGATATTGGATATTTTCCCTAAATTTCTATAAAAAGACCATTAATCCTACTGGAAGGTTCTGTCTATGAAGCCGGATGCAGCTGAGCCCTTAGTGTAGTAAAGATGGTGGTCTGCTGTCGGTGTGGTGCCATGCAAACAAACCCTTTAAAGAAAACACAGCACTATTTTACATTAATGTAAACGTAAAATTTTGTATGGGAGACATGTTTTTACATTTCCTGTTTAACATAAAGCTTTTGCATTTACAGAAGTTACATTTTGCATACTTATTCATTATTTCATGCATTCTACAACATGGTTTTGCTTTTAGCCATTCACTAAAGAGTAGCAGCTTCATAATGGCTGTATACACAATATAAAGTGGTATGAATATTATAGGTTGATGTCAGACTGACATAAGGTATTTACATTGTGGACGGCTCAGTGCATAACCTCATTGGACAGTAATTTACTGCTGTTTTGGTCATTAATCTCCTTTTTATACTCTATGACTGAGTTTCCTGATCAAAGCTTTCATCTGTCATGACCAACAGGATCTGAGGAAAGCAAATCAAACTACACCGCCGCAATCACAGTCTTTCATCACTATGAAGAATGCAAAAGCACTGATACACTTTAGGAAACACACACAAGCAAATACGCAGATTTTGTGCAAGAGTAAACACGTACATACACACATCAAATCGTACGGACATATACGGACACACAACACAGCCCCCCGGTGCTGTGAGGGGGTGATTACATATGCAGCTGTCTTTTTGTCCTCCACTGTGCAGCAGGCTGAAAGGCCTGACCACCACAACACCTCCATTGGCTCGAAGCCACATTCTTCTTCATAGAGAAAAGAGGAACTGACTTACTCAACACCTGCAGATCTGCCGATCTGTTTACGCTCAGCCAACGCTGACTCTTGACCATCATGTTGAAAGTGAAATGATTATGGTCAAAGTGAAACTCTTTGTGTCACCTGAAAAATATGCAAAGACAGTTGAGTTGCATCCTAAATGTTTCTTATTACAAGCAGCAATTGCACAAGTTAAATAAGTGATGGTCTTTTCCTTTGCAGTGCACACTGATGACTCAAAACATGGCCACGGCTCTGAGGTTTAAAGCAACAGTGTAGAGCGCACACAAAAATCCTGCTGCATCATTGTGTAATGTGGAAAATTTCCACCATCCGCTGCTGTTATTAAATCAAGTTATCTGAGTCATAAAACATTAAACTCATGAATGAATGGTTGGTAGAGTCAGTGGTACAAAACAGCATTCAGGCCTGCAGGGTCAAGAAGAATTCAACTCAGCTTGTGAAGACGTTTGTATTTCTTCTTAAAAACTCTGAAAAAACATTCCTGATTATTTCATCAAGGCCTCAAGTTTTTTTTCAAACTTTGCACATTAGCTTGATGGCATTTAACAGCACCGTCTCATGTCTAAATGAGCACTCGATGACACAAACGGCTGGTAGTAGATCTGAGCTGGTGGCATTTCTGTATCACTCTGAGCACAGCGCAAGTCTGAATGAATTGCTGTTGGATAATTCTAAAATCTGCAGCAGCACATGAGTTCAACAACAGAGAAGAACAGACAGAAAGCAGCTTCCAAGTCTAATCTATCCCTTCATTCACTTATGCCTCTCAGGCACACGCCCCTTTGGCTTTTATCCATTTATATACTTTCCTGTGTGCCTCTTTAATGGGGCATCAATCCCAGTCCAAGTCTATGCTAAAATCTCATTTAAATTTAATCAATAACGCTAAAGGCATCTGTAAACTCGTCTCTCCTCATGGAAATGTGCTCTGAGGATAATGTTGGCTTCACTTGCATTTAGCCATTTTATGCTTTTAGTGGAAAACAGCAGCCACTTATCATTTCTGTGATGTTGCTCTGTAGCTCTCTCCTGCCCAACGCCAACCGTTCCAGAGAACTCCATCATGACAGGAAACAACTTCACCTATGGAAGCAAGGTGACTTTCAGGTATCATTTGCATCTCCCACAGCACTGCATTGTAATAAAAAGAGCAGTAAATATCACAAAGTACACAATATTTTTGTTCATCATTTCTCATTGATCTCTGTGTCTGACTGTGTTTTTGTCCACTCAGCTGTAAGAATGGCTTCCAGCCGCAGATCCCCTATGAGTACCAGTGTCTCGCCAGTCAGACATGGAGCGGGACGCCACCTGTCTGTCACCCGGTAACCTGCGGAGGGCCTCCAACTGTTATAAACGCCGACTACACAATGAACACGGACACGTACCAGTCTACTGTCACATATAAATGTGCAGAGGGATACAGGTATGGATAAATGACCATCAGCTGGACTGTTCACTGTCCCTGTGGATGGTGTTTAATAAAAGTCTGTTTGATTGATCAGTTTAATTGCGGGTATTTGTTTGTGATTGATGAAGAGAATGATTCACATGCAGTTGTAACCTCCCGTGACGTCCTCTGTATGATTCTGCAACACAGTCAGCAGATTTTATCAATTTGACTTCAGATGTCACCCTCTATAAATCGCTGTGACACTTTGAATTCCAGTGGTGTGAGAGTGTAAACTGAGTAATATGTTGGTGTGAAGACCACAGGGCTCCATGGAGGTGGTCTGTGAAGCGACAGGGGACTGGAGCAGGCCCACCCCCCGCTGTGTGAACGTCCTGTGCGGCGAGCCGCCGGCCCTGAGAGACGCCCTGACCGTAGGAGAGAACTTTGAACTGGGAAACAAGGTGCACTACGTCTGCAAAGAAGGGTAAATGTGACTGAAGTCTACTCAGACTTTTCTTTTTCATTTGGTCAATATGTCTTCTCTGTTTGACCCCTCTAACTTCTCTAACAGTAATTGGTGCTTAAATGTTGCATATAGTACCTGTTATTACAATAATAATTAAAATGTGCAGCCTTTTGACAAACATCATCAGTGCATGTGCGCTTATAGAAGAATACTCAAACATAACGTGGACATTAAAACAGGAAAACAAACCCAGGTGACAACAGGCTCCATATTAGACTTATAATTTGGTGATTGAACCAGTTTGACCTCATGATGATCCATTAATAATAAATACTTTACCAGAAGTTGTGTAACAGTGAGTCAAGAGGACAAAGTTTGATAAGTAAGCAGGATCAATCAGAATGCAGTTTGCCATATTTGAAAATGTTTCACTAACAATCACAGTTATTGATTTTATTGATTCTGCAGGGAAATGCTCTCTGATTGACGATCTTTTTCGGTCTCCTTCACAGCTACACACTGATTGGCCCAGAGACCAGAGAATGCCTTCAAAACGGCCAATGGAGTGACAGCTCTGCCCAGTGTGTTCCCCGCTCTTGTGGCCCCCCGCCTGCCATCGACCACGCTGAGCCCTACGAGAGCCATCAGCTGTTCGGAGACACAGCGAACTACTACTGCACTGATGGATACGTTGCTGGCAACAACTCTAAGATGGTGTGTAATGCTCAGGGTGTGTGGGCGCCCCCTAATGGCATGGAGGCCCCCCGCTGCATCGCAAACTTCTGCCTACGCCCGCCTGAACTTCCCCATGCGATTTTAGATTCGGTCAACAAACCCAAATACGCCAGCAACACTGAAGTGAGTTATAAATGTGAGGAGGGTTTCATGCTCAACACCACAGCCACACTGAGATGTCTGATGGGGGGGGAGTGGGAGCCTTCGCCGTACAATATCGGCTGTGTGCCAGTGAGGTGCTCCAGGCCTGAGAGCGTTGAACGGGGCTATATGATCGGGACAAACTACAGTTTTGGGGCTGTGGTGGCGTACAGCTGCTATAAAGGCTTCTTCATCCAGGGGGAGAAGAGGAGGACCTGCAAAGCCAATGGAGAGTGGGGAGGGGTCCTGCCCACCTGTATACCTGTGTCCTGCCCCAGTCCTCCTCCTCTCAAGAATGGATACATCCAGGTTAGCCGCAAACATTGGAGTTAACACGATTTTCACACATCAATCCCCCTTAAAATGATTAAAAATTTGTCAATTTTATTTCAAATATGTCACATGAGGGTCTTTAAATCTGTTAAATGGTATCTGCCTCTCTTTCTCCCCCCACAGGGCAGAATTCGATTAACCTTCAACAGCAAGCTGATGTACGCCTGTAACGCAGGATACAGACTCGTCGGTCGTCCAGAGCGAGTTTGCCAAGCCAACCGACAGTGGTCCAACGCTGATCCCCCCACCTGTGTCCTGTTGACCTGTGACCCTCCCCCTGACATCGTCCATGGACATTACAAAGGGTCCGATTTCCAGGTGGGCCAAAAAGTGCAATACGTCTGTGACGAGGGTTACGAGCTGGCCGGAGATGCCACCTGGACCTGCCTGAAGTACGGAAGGTGGGACAAGACGAGGCGTCCGCGCTGCTCACCTGTGCAGTGTCCGGAGCCCCCACTGGAGGAAAACCACCTGGTACTCAAGGGCCTGGACTCTGAATCTGGAACAGTTGAATTGTCCTGCGAGGACGGCTATGTCCTCGAGGGGGCCCGGGTCCTTCGTTGCACTACATCTCAGGAGTGGAATGACACCTTTCCAGTGTGTAAGCAGGTGTTTTGTGGCCCCCCACCTGAAGTATCATTTGGTGGCCCTTCTTCATCCCCTCCTCCATTCCCTTTTGGCTCCACGGTGAGTTACACATGCATGGACGGCTTTACTTTAAGAAAGGAAGGCTCTGTGTCCTGCCTGGCCAGCGGGCAGTGGAGCAGTCCTCCCCCAGAGTGTATTCCAGTCGAATGCCCTCAACCTGTAGAGATTTCTAACGGTATTGTTGATGTCCAAGGTCTGATGTACCTTAGCAAAGCACTGTACAGCTGTAAGACTGGATATAATTTAGCAGGCAACTCTACTGTCCTCTGTGGGGAGAAGGGGCTTTGGATCGGAGAGGTACCTTCTTGCCGCCCAATTGAATGCTCAGTCCCCAAACAGATAGCCAATGGAAAAACAGTGTATACAAAGCTTCAGTTTGGTCACAGTGCCACTTACTCCTGCCGTCGCGGCTATCGTCTCAAAGGCCCAGAGACTCTGAAGTGCCTGGCCAGTGGGCAGTGGGACATAGAGCCGCCTGCTTGTGAGCAGATCTCTTGCACCCCGCCCCAACCTATTGAAAATGGATTCGTAGAGGGCCAGGATCACAGTTTTGGTGTCACCATTTTCTACAGCTGCTTTCCTGGCTTCCAGCTGGTGGGCCAGGACCATCTGACCTGCGAGGAGTTTGGCTGGTCCAGTTCTGTCCCTGTTTGCGTGCCCTCGGACTGCGGCCTGCCTCCCCACATTGACTTTGGGGATTACGTCAGGGTGATACGGCAGCGTGACACTGCTTCTAAAGACACTGGAACATTAACCTCATCTGTGGACTTGAGCTTCCTTCACGGGACATTAATCGAGTACCGTTGCCACAAAGGTTACGACCTCACGAGCCCCACACTACTGGTGTGTCAGGAGGACGGCGGCTGGAATGGGACGGCCCCGTCCTGTGTCCCGGCCGAGTGTGAAACACCACCTCATCCGGAGCACGGCTGGCTGAATGTGACTGACACCTCCCTCGGCAGTACGGTCAAGTATACTTGTGAGGAAGGATACGAGCTGGAGGGGGAGGCTGTGAGGCAGTGTGTATCAGGCCGACTGTGGACTCATGACGCCCCGGTGTGTCGACCTGTTTCCTGTGGTGACCCAGGTGCCATCACTAACGGCACAGCTCATGGAGGAGCTTTTGTGTATCCTGAGGTTCTGCGCTACGAGTGTAGCCCTGGATTTGTGCTAAAGGGTAGCGACACCATCACCTGTCAGGCCAGTGGGAGGTGGAATGGAGAGAAGCCTTGGTGTGAGCCAGTAGTTTGTGGTCCTCCTAAACTCCCCAGTGATATCACTTTCAAAGGAGAGGAGTTCAGCTATAATAATCAGATAGAGCTGAGCTGTCAGCCTGGTTTCCTCTTGAAAGGGAAAGCTGTCAGCGTGTGTCGGGCTGACGGCACGTGGAGTCACGAGTCTCCTAGCTGTGTGCAAGCCCGCTGCCACAAACCCTCGCTAATACCCAACGGCCGTGTGTTGGGCTCAGAGTTTGGCTTCAGCAGCAAGGTGAAGTATGAGTGTGAAGAGGGATACACACTTAACGGTGATGCTACGCGTGTTTGTCGGTCAGATGGACTTTGGGACAAGCCTGCACCCCGCTGTGACATCATAAGCTGCGACCCGCCTGAGGACATCAGTCACGGCTTCCTGAACGGCTCAAGCTTCAACTACGATGACGTGGTGGAGTACGTCTGCTTCGACGGCTATGAGGTGGTCGGGGATCCCATCCTGCGGTGCTCTGCCCAAGGCTTCTGGGTGGGCACGGTGCCTCAGTGCCGGCCCTGCGTCTGTGCCCTCCCCATGTTGAAATTCGGGGTGGTTCTTGGGCGTGACCGCGCCTGTGGAGACCAGGTGCACTTCCAGTGTGACGACGGCTACAAGCTGCTGGGTCCCTCTCAGGCTGTGTGTGAGAAGGGGGGGGTGTGGAGCCCTGGTGTGCCTATGTGTGGCAGGGGGAGGTGCACTGCCGCCCCGCCTACAGTACCCAACGCTGTCCAGCAGGGCGGCAGTGCCGCCTTCTCAGACACGGTTATATACAGGTGTCGGCCAGGCTACCAGCCTAAGGGGTATCCACACCTCTCCTGTGGGAGAGACGGCAGGTGGGGGGAACCCAGGATCAGCTGTGAGCCTGTAAACTGTGGAAAACCTCCGGTTGTAGCTCATGCTCAGGTGATGGGAGACACCTTCACCTTTCCAAACAAAATCACATACAGGTAAATACTGTTGTCATCATCGTCATTTTGTAAAACCTTTATTTTTCTGGCATCAAAAGCCACAAAACGTTTTAAATGCATCACTGATTTACAGTTTCAGTAAATTTGTGGGATTTGGTGAAACTCTAGTTTAGTTATAATGCCTTCAGACTTATCGCCTACCTGACACTGTTTTTTAGACCTCCTGTGTGAAAAAGAAAAATCTAGGAGAAGATGTTTGCTCTTTGTATTTTTCTTAAATTATCTAAGAGCCAGTAAGGAGGCAGTAAAGTTTCAAGCCTGTTTTCCTCTGCTGTCCAGATGTGACGATGGGTACCGATTAGCCACACAGACGGCCTCTCTCTCCTGCCAGAGGGACGGCACCTGGTCCAAACACAACATCCGGTGCCTCCCCACCCCCTGCATGCTGCCAACCAACATCTCCATGCCCCATGTGGTGATCACTGGGAAGGAGCTCACTCCTGTCGGAGGCACCATCACCCTCTCCTGCCCTCCTGGTCTCCACCTGCAGGGGTCAGCACTGGCTGAGTGTCAGGTAGGAAGAATTGTTGATCAATGATTTATCAAAGTCTCATTGACTCTTAATCTTCATCTGACTGACTGGTTAGATAATCATTGACGACACATTCTGGGTCAATCTGTGTGGAGGAAAGAAATGAATGTGAGTCAGCTGTTTTGGAGCATGAAACCCAGCAAGATACTTTACTGAAATGTTTTTTTTTTTGCTGTTACAAACTGTTTGTGCATAGCGGTTACATTATTCTGCATCATTGCTGCAATCAAAGGAAGTGATAAAATGACAAAGCTTTTCACACGTCTTCCCTTTTTTTCCACTGAACATGTCAATCAGAAACCATAAATGACTTTGCACTTTCTTGTCTTTTCTGTTGTTTTTTGTGCTCAGCTGGGTGGAAGCTGGTCTCCAAGCGTCCTCTCAGTTTCCTGTGAGCTGGTGGTTTGTGGGAAACCTCCACCTCTTCTCCACGGTGTCACAGAGGGGGACAGCTTCAACTATGGAGACTTTGTCATGTACTCATGCCTGCCAGGCTTTAGCATGAAGGTACAGCCCATCAGGCTGGGAGTCATTTTGTAAGATTAGCCAAGATTAGAAAACACGGGTTAATGAATTACCTCACCTGAAAACTAAACATGTGGAACAACATGATAAAGATTAGCAAAAACTAACACTAATTTGTGGAAAGTAGAAAACAGTCTCGCTTTGCTTTGTGACTGAGTTCAACAGCATTTAATTTTTTCAAGTTTCTTATCTGCTTAAAGGTCTTATTTGTGTACAATAGTGCTTAGAAAACAGTCTTGACCGCTCTTCCGTATTGCTTCCTCTCCTCCCCTGCAGCAGCCTTTCCACACAGACCTAATGGCTAACAGTCAGATTACAGCAAGTCATGTGATTTCTCCACCGCAATCAATAGCTGTGTGTGTGTCCACAGAGCTAACAGAGGCAGCCGAGTCACTCTACTCTAGATTACACTGATAGCAGCTGATGTGCCAGCCTCCCCAGTTTTAATGCTCTGAAACGAGAGTCCTCATGTCCCACTGAGGGCACAAACAGAGCAGCCAGACTGCTTCAGTACCAGCTCCACTGTTTTATATAACAGAGTTTATTGTTGAAGCTCAGTGTGAAAGAAATCTTTGTCACGGCTTTTTATTGTATCATGTTACTCTCCAGTGCTGCAGATCAGCAGCGGTTAAACTCTCTTTTGGTTTGAACACGTTGGTTGTTTTGTCACAGGGAGACTCGATCCAGACGTGCCAGGGAGACCGAACGTGGAGCGGCACCCAGCCAGCGTGCGTCGGTACGTTTGTTTGCACAAGAGGGACGAACCAGGAAACCTCTGTAGAAATGTCCAATGTTTAATCCTTTCTTTGGAAGCCTTGTCAGTGAAGTTATGAACCTTGAGATTACTGAAACCTGCAATGACTGCCCCCCCCCTACGCATATCAGCCATTATAAAAAACAACATGTTCTCTGGAGGCTTTTAGAATTTTTTCAGAAATGTTTCATGGCTGTGTAAATACAGAGGACTCTGATTCATACGACAGGCCTGTGGAAGTCACACCATGAGACAGAAACCTGAAAATCCAGAAGAACACAACTCCTCCTGTGTGTTTGTTAAACAGAAAATGGACATCTTTCAAAAACTGTTTGCCTGTTTGTGGAAAAAAATGTAAATTTAGATGTGATGGAAACAACTCTGCTCAGTTTGCATTGCACCGTTTTCCAGTTTTAGTGTTTTTGGGCATGTTATTAATAAAAAAGATGTCTGTAGTCTTGATTCCAGACGTAAATGTTAAACATTTTGAAAAAATTATTGAAGCAAATTAGATCGTATTAAGATGAAGGTAAAGAGGGTGTGAACTGGAGTTACTCATTATGTTACACAACCTCCACACACGACATACACACACACATCAACGCCACCACACCTTTGACCCTCTGATTAAGCTCGTCTAATGTCTCCTCAGCACAGTCCTGCGGCCCTCCACCCGCAGTACAAAGTGCACAGGTCCAGACCACCGGGGAGACTTTCTTACACAACGCCAGTTATGTGTGTGACGGCGGCCTGCAGCTGGTCGGCCCAAAGACGCTCACCTGTCTGGCCAACGGCACGTGGAGCCCGCCGGCACCTACGTGTGAAAGTATGGAGGAGAACCGATCACGATCAACATCCAGCATCACTAATGTTGTTCTTTTTTTCTTTATCTTTTTGTTTATAAATCATTTTATATTTTATTTTTCATTTCATGCCAGTGGCCAAAGGCTGCGTCAGCCCGAAACAGATGCTGCACGGCAAAGTGCAGGAGCACAGCCTGAACACAGGGCGCGCTGTGGGGTTCCAGTGTGAGAAAGGCTACACGCTGGTTGGAGATCCTCTGGTGGTGTGTATCGGGGGCAACTCCTGGAGTTCCACGTTCCCCACCTGCCAAGGTGAAAAGCTCTGCACACTCTACACGGACATTAACACAGCAACAAGCATGGGAATTAAGGTGGAAGTTGAATTTAATCCTCTTGGTCTTACGCAGCCCGTCTGAGTTCCTGTTACGTTTGACTTTGAACCTTCTACAGCTTGTAAACATGTTCACTGCTGCACTGTTTGCACCACCACAGACCGTGGGCTCACACCCCACCCAGAAGAGTCTAATTGTCTCTTGCACTCCAGAATGAGTCATTTAGTGGAAACTGCTCCTTTTGTTTACCAGAAAGTTTGAGTCAGTTCACTGGAAAGGACTTATTTTGAAGGTCAGACCACGATTTGAGTAAAACTGAAACCAAAGTGTGAAAATGTTTTCATATGAGAAACATTTACATGCAGCAAAGTAAAAACAATGTAATATTTAGAGAAAAAAGAAATGATGCTGCAATAAAACACATTTTGGAAACATAAAATACATTTATTCGTGTTTATTGTTGAACAGCAGACATTTATTAAGTGCCAATGAAAAACCTTAACTTGTCTAAAATCAGTCCATCATTTCTGATCTGTTTTCCTGTTTCCTCCGAGCAGCCAAGTCCTGCCCGGCTCCTCCGGGCTGGAGGGGGGACGGCAGCACCAACGGCTCGCAGCAGCAGTTCCATGTGGGGCAGTCGGTCCGTGTCACTTGCCCCAAAGGTCAGCAGGTCAAAGGCAGCGGCACCATCAGCTGCAGGCCGGATCAGACCTGGAGCCCCATCAGCTCTGTGTGTGAACGTAGGTGATAAAATACCAAACAGTCTTTTCTGCTCCTGTCATCTTTGATCGTAAAAGATAAATGATAAATTTGCTCGTGTTAAGTGTTTGTGTCATAAACTGATGCAGTTCATCACAGTATTCTCCGGATTTTTACCTTTGTTTGTTTGAACTCTTTTGGCCTCACGAAGCACAAATCATTCATGCTCTAATCGGTCACTTCTTTGCTGCTCCTTGATCACTCTGAGAGTCAGATCATGTGATTGAGCTTTGTTTGAAGGAAGTAATCAATCAAGAGATTCAATATTCCTCAACTCAAAATAGAGGATCACCTCAGATTTCACGAGATAATCAAATAAAACTTGTGTTTTTGATCTTTCACACCTCTGCATGCTCCTGTTGTCTTGCACCAGACGCGTCTCCACACTTGCACGGCGGTTGGCTGAAGTAGCGTTTCCTCTGTGTTGCCGTCTGTCTCTCAGCGAGCTTTTATCTGAACAAACGGGGCTGCATCAAACGCTGCGTTGATGTCCTGTTTGCTGGACTAATTACAGGCACCTCTGCAGCTTCTATGGCAACCTTTGTCCGACGATCCTCTCATCTTTCTTACATGCAGTTGTCCTCGATATGCGGCACAATGGTGCTTCGCTTGCTGTGTCGCTGCTTGTTTGCATGGCGTTAACTCTCCTGTGTGCATGTTCACGTGATGCTTTCTGCTGATGTTCTGGTCCCAAGGAGAACCTTTCATTCAGAGAGATGTTGTCGAGCATGAGATCTACTGTCTTCACAGCTAATGAGGGATGAAGAAAACACAGCTTGATTGGATTGATTGGACACAGATTTCTAACTTCACATTGCACCACTTAATATTCTTTTTTTTTCATAGATATACAAGGGGTAGACAAAAAAACAGAAACACCTTACAATGCAATACAGAGGTAACGTGGATATACTAATTTCTGGAAGCTCATATTGCTCAGATGAAGTTGTTTTTAAGGTTGTTTGTTTGTTTTGTTGGAAAAAAATCTCCCATCAAGTGTCGAGAGTCAGACACTTCATGAATAATGTCATGTGACGAACATTATCATCATCAAACACAAGAAAGCTTCTTTGAGGGAAGGAAACAATGCTAGGTCTCAAAAACAGACATCAAGACGACACCAAGCTGCCATGCTGAATTGTAAGGTGTTTCTGTGTTTCTGTCCGCTCCCTGTAAAATCAGCCACTGTCTTTTGCTCAAACAGAAGATTTGATATGTTTCATTCAGAAAAGGCACCAATATTTCAGCTCATTAAAGATTTAAACAGACGTTAACTCAGACCGAGCAAACAAAAAGACGTCTAGTGAGTAACTCGTGGGTCGTTCCATCTGGGCTGTTGTACAGGGGTGTCCTGTGGCCCCCCCCTCCACGTGGCCAATGGGGTGGTGCGGGGGGCCGTGTTCCAGTTCGGGGACGTGGCGGCGTACTCGTGTTTTGGCGGCTACGTCATGGAGGGCGTTGGAAGGAGCAGGTGTCTGGAGAACGGCACCTGGACGCCGCCTCCGGTGTGCAGAGGTAGAGAGAAAACGCCTCTGTGTTCAACAGCAGGGACACTTCCTGCTTCACCTAACTGTCCCTACTGCACGCGACCGCCGCGCCGCCTCTCAGCTTCTTAATCCTCCTCTGAACTGCTCCTGCTCATCTCCAACAGATACAGTTTCCTCTGGAGGTCAATTATGCCTCCGTGGCTGCTCTCTCTGTCCTCTAATGTCTCCTTCCTCTGGAGTCACACCAGTTGCATGTTTTCACCAGTTTGTGGTAGCAGGTGAAGTTGCCCCAGAAACTGTTGTTCTGGTCTCTATTTTTACCCTTTCAACCAGTCATGGTTAGGAAATGTTATGGTTTTACGTAGTCAACCTTAAAAAAAAAAACAGTTTCACCACATCTCCTCCTTCCTCCTGACATCTCTTCCTCTGCACCTCTGACAGCTTGTTCCCACATGAGACACTTATGAGCACTTTGTAGTCTGGCTTCAGCCTCATTAAAGGAAGAACAAACCCTCTGTCATGTTAATGTTGCTTTAAACCGGACTGTAAACCTCAAACTGCCTTAAAGGTGTATTTTACCATCACAGCAAGATATTTCTAGTGCACCACAACAGAATTCAAAATGATATTTTACACATAAAGTTTTGGTTTCACTGTATTGTCTTCAGGATCAAAAGTAAAACAGTTTCATTTGTCACTTGTTTTATCAACTCTTTACTTTCTTAAAATGAGGAAAACTGTTAGACAAGAGAATATTCCCCTTTCAGCAGGCTCAGTCGACCAGAGCACAGCACCGTTTTTATGATATGTTGTTAAGAAGATAAGAGAAATAACAAGTTTGTCTTCAAGTTATAAAAAAAAAGCACACACAAAATCATAAACCATATATCCTTTATTGACCAAAAATAGTAAACAGCTGAAACCTTAAATAGGAAACAAGTGGTTGAAACAGGAAGTCATTTGCTTCTGACAAAAACAAAGAAGCTCACATCACGGACAGATAATATAGATTAGTTTTGGATGTTTTTTTCTAATTCAGTTGTTCATTTCCAGTAAATTTTTTCTTGAAATAGGAGACCAACTCAAATTTGATATTTATCAGACAAGCACAGCTGACTTTGCTCCTTTAAATTCACTGCCAAACAAGCTTGGTGTGTGTAACATTCATTGTTGTATAAACAAAATTTACCAACAGTGGGTAAAATTTGAGAATCCAATCAGTCGAGCTCTCCAGAGAAAGAGAAACCACAGCATGCAGCATGAAATTCAAACAGCCTCTCACATAATTTACATATGAAAACAAAAGCTGGATCCAGGCTAGCCTTTCCTCAGCAGCTGTCCTGTCTACACGTACACAACTAAACACACACACTCACACACTCAGGGAGTTTCCACTGATGTTTGTGTGAATTTGGCGCTGAGGACTTTAAATTACAGTGTGTGAATGATTCCTCTGTTCTACTTCAGCATGAGGCTGCACCAAATGTCCTGAAG
>JAPZDV010000016.1:11983990-12001969 GCA_029814665.1 Acanthurus lineatus
CTAAAAGTCCGTCGTTATCCATCTTTGCGCCATAGACTGTGCTTTAGCCAGGATGGCTCGGGTTGCCTGGTGTGCCTACACACGTGATGTAAAGGTTATGGGTCAGGCGCCACCAGAAGTAAACAAAACACGTTAATTAAGTTTTTTTTAATGCGTTAAATGTTTTAAATTAATCTGCAAAAGTAAACGTGTTAACTTTGACAGCACTAGTAAAGAATTTTCATAACTGCATTTTAATGTTGTTTTATATGCAGGCATCAGATTAAAGCAGAAAAATGAGCAGAACTATTAACATGGAAAAGTACAAACCTGTTTGGGGGATTGTGTCGTTGTATGTGGCAATACCTCCACACACAGCAATTCTTCCAAAGTTCTTCATTTGTTGCAATGCAGCAGTGAAAAAACTGCCTCCCACCTAAAATTCAGAAGTGTGATGATATTCACTTAAAGAATATTTATGATGATGTTTTCAACATTTAGCCCACATTGTTTGAGAAAGCTGAATTGCTCAAGTATCCACATTAAGTAACAGCAGATGAACCATGTAAGAGAGGAGCTAAACCAAAATTATACAAAAAGCATTGGAGAGCACCATACATACTTGGAATTCTACTGCCATTACCTACATTTTCAAAGAAGCAGTCATATCCTTCTGGAGACGCCTTCTTCAGTGCCTCCTCCAGGGATTCAACAGTCTTGTAGTTGAAGGCCTCATCAAAGCCAATTTCCTTGAGATAAGCCACCTTGGCATCAGACCCAGCTGAGCCCACCACCTTACAGCCCTTGATCTTGCAAATCTGGCCCACAACGGAGCCCACTGCCCCTGCTGCAGCGTTCACCAGCAGGGTCTCACCCTTCTTCAGTCCCAAGACTTCTTCTATTCCAAACAGAGCCGTCAGTCTGGAGAAGACAAGAAAGAATTGTCTCTCCTTGGTGTCCCTAGTATGAACTCTTTGTAATTGTTTCCATATCAAGGTTGTTAGTGCTTATCAGGTGACGCCATAGAGGCACAGAACATCTGGGTCCAGATGTTTAACCAAAAAGGCAGGTTTAAACATGCATAAGCATTTCCGCCACCTATTTACAAAGAAAGATGCAGTGAGGATGTGCATACTTCAGACCATGTGTGTACATGCTTTTTAAGAGATACCTGCTAGTGAGACAGTGAGATGGACATGAAATATACCAGGTGGACACTAAATATACAGTCAACATGATAAATCACGCTGTAAATGGTCGAAGTGGAATCACGCATTGTAAAGTGTAAACAAGGAATGTGCGCATGCAACAGTTACAGGAGGAGAAGAATAAAAACATCTCTCAAGATTTATGAAACAAAAACACACTAACCCACAGCTTTGTACATCTGATGAAAATAATGCATATTTCTGTCTTGGTGTTTACACAGAGTTTTGGTCATGAATCTACGCAGAGTTTTGCACATTGGCCCATGAAGACCTGGAATATTTTCTTAAAGAGAGACAAATCTAAGCTGTTCTGCTAAGCTAAACAATCCTCTTCCTTTGACTGAACTTAAACATAAGCAGGCAAATTAGCTGTCTTTCCTAACATTTACTCAAGGACAATTTTATTCCCTCTCTGCATAACAGTTGACACATGGAAACAGCCTAAGTTGACCACACTGCTTATTACACTTCCTTTGCATCTGCAACTTGTACTGAGTTAATCAGAATTTTTTTGTTTTGTTCTGATGATTCAGCTTAGACAGCTTTGTGTCCATCGCAACTGCAGTAAATGCTGGAAAAACAAGCCAGTAAACTGTGACATTAATAAAAGCAAATTTACATCTGGAACTCCTCTGTATTCAGTTTCTCACACAAGCAGCCTCACTCCTGTCTTACCCTGGCATGCCCACAGCACCTAGTGCCAGGGACAATGAGACATCTTTCGGCCATTCAGACATTATGGGAGTGAGGTCTGTCCCATCACAGACTGTGTGGGTTCTCCAGCCACAGCGTCCAACAACATGGCTTCCAACTGGAAATTCTGAGTTTTTACTCTGGATCACCCTGAAAAAAAAAAGAATAAAGGCATCTGTCAATCATTTGCTCCAATCTGAGCTCTTGGTGTCTCAGAGCTAATTTAGAGTTTGCTACCACTGCTGCTAAGCAGTGTGACATAATTGTGAAGAGCCCCAGTGCAAATATTTTTCTTGGGCTCTCCATCTTGCACCAGAAATAGGCTCACACTCATGCGCACACATGCACAGACATTAGTTACAGTGGGTGGGCATTTTCCAACATATTGCAGGAAACAAATACACCTCAATAGATTTAAATCCTTGATAGGACTACAACCTGTCATGAGCCCCTGAAAACATCTGGGCCCCGCTGCACCTCCAACAGCTGTGTCTTTGCTGCTGTTACTTAAGCCATATGGACTGCACATAAAACACTGGTTAATGTATGATGTTTATCCATGTGGCAGTTAAGTTTCAAGCACTTTTGTTAAAACCTAAGAAAAGCCACTAAGTAATCTATTCCATAGTTTATCAACACTAAAACAGATTGAGCGTCTAAACTCTTGACCTAGGACATTTAAATTGTCTGATTTTTCTTTCTTTGAATCAAAGGCTTCAATAATTAATAGCAGGTGCAGGACTGGTTGTGTTTCGGTAAACAACAAGCATATGAGGCCCATCATGACGGATAAAAGACATTCCTGTGTGTGTTTGCGTGTATGTGAGTAAGTGTTTGTGTTCCTTACTTGGCCACTTGGGTTCCAATCATCACATCGCCTTCTTTCATGCGAACCCTACTAAATGGCCTGGAGAGACAAACGTTTAATGTTGTGTACATTTTTTGGATTGCATGATTTTGCAATGTCCACAATAATATTTCTGTATGTTTTTTTTTTGGCAAATGCATGATTCTACTCACCTCATGTAAGGGTCAACACTGAGAAACACAGCTTCCAAAAGCACTTCTGAAAAAAAAATTGTGGTTACATGTACACTAAAAAAAAAACTCTGTTTATCTTGTTCTGCTTGTGACTCAGTCAAGTTAATACTGAAGCATTTAAAATGATGATCCTCTTCAAAGTAGAGAGAATAATAAGACCAGAATTTACTTACCGCCATCTTTGGGCTCAGGGAGCTCCTCCACCTTCAGCTCAAAGTCACTGCTCTTTGGGAAGCCATCAAAATGCTTGACCAGGACCCACGCCTTGGCTTGGACCATGATTCTTTGTCTGAGGCTGCTGTAAGTGATGGAGCAGTCGTTTCAAATCAAAATCAATGTGTGCATTTGGGTAAAAGCTGTAAACACAGATTCAGGAAAGTCTTTGTGAAAGCTCAGGGGGGACTTTAAAGCCTTCTGAAAATTAAAGAACAAAAAAAAAAAAGAATTCAAGAGGACAGTATGTGAAAATTTGCTTGTGGAGACGCCATGGGTCAAAATTAAAACATAT
Source organism: Acanthurus lineatus (assembly GCA_029814665.1). NCBI lineage: Eukaryota > Metazoa > Chordata > Actinopteri > Acanthuriformes > Acanthuridae > Acanthurus > Acanthurus lineatus. Next base: position 11,987,420 of record JAPZDV010000016.1, read on the forward strand.
TCCTTCCTATTACAGCAGTCAAAAATCTTATATCTACAATGTAAGAAGAATAAACTGTAATTCAATAGGAATGTCTCACCCAATGGAGACATACCTGGGGCCAAACGCTGATCCTGTTTTCATCACGTCAACGTTGTTTTGTTTTTTTTTCCCCCCGGAGGCTTAATGAGTTACTCTAACCATAACTCCAGTTCTTACTCACCTAACCATAGACCTGACTTAACCCTAAACTTTAACAAGTCTTCATACCGAAATCTAGTTTCTCAAATTATAGGAATTTCAAGGTACAGGCAGTCTCTTTTGTGTGACTGTGATAACATATTTATGTCTCCACAACAGTAACTTCCAGATTATGCAATACCACCGCATCAGTCACCATTTCCTGAGATGATGACAATGTTTTTAACACAGCTGCAAGTAGACGCATAGAATACACTTGTGGTATATTATGATGTAAATTTAACTTCCGCGACTAGGAGCCTACGATAATGCCATTCGGTGGTTTAAAAAAAGTTACCAGTATAAAATTAGAAGTGAGAAGTGAACTCCCATGACAGTCAACAATGTTTACTACAGTAGCCGGTATTCTGGTTCGTTTGAGCATGCTATATTATATGCAGGCTCGACAGCTTTGTCCGTATCACTTACCGATTGTTGTCTTCTCCGTAAAGAAATGGCAGATAAATGATGAGAAAGAGAAGGAGTGTGGTTATTTGTTAGACGTATGGGAGGAGAGAAGGCCAGAGTCATGCTTTGACCGTTCATGTGATTGGCTTGAGGTTAAACGCAGCCTTCGACGTATGACGTAGACTGTCACGTTGTGCTTACGTGCCGACGTGCCGTCAGTTTGGATGTGTGGCGCGCGAGCAGCTAACTGGCTAGGATGGACGGCTAATAAGGCGGCCTGAATTGTTTTGTAAGTATTAAAGTACCATTGTTTCCAAATTTGACTTTTGTTCGTAAAAACACACGAAACAATCAGTTTTTGACACAACAGACGGTAGTCATAGATGTAAGCACACTAGGAAGGCTAGCTTTATTTTCTAGCTTTTAACTTGCTGACGCAGCTGCTCAGTCCTGTTAGCTAACGTAGCTGTTGTCACGGCAATATAGAAGAGCAAACAGTGTTGCGTTACCCTAAACAGATGACAAAGCGAACATTTGACCATTTTTTCATTTTCATACTTGGCAGTCAGTTCGTCAGTATTTGTGTGTGACAACATTGAAAAGCATTTTATTTCTGTTGGACAAATCTGTTAGAGACGTTTTCCTTGAGGCTTTTGGTTGTCATAATATCACAACTAATTCAAATTGAGTTACTTACACACAGCAAAATGCACTAAAGTTGAGTCAAATTTCTCACTGAAGCCCCGTATTCAGCCTTTTTTAATTAAAACTGTCAACTGTAGGGAGGATATTTTATGTTACTAAAACCCAGTGTTGCTGCGTTTTTTCTAAACCGAAATGTTCCGATCTCTGATCCTACATTATCCAACTGCATAGTAAACACTTTTGATTACTGTTAGCCATAAAGAGAAGCAGATGTTGGTCAAACTTACTTCACAGCAGTGTATAGGACTCTTTAATGCCTGAATTATCCCTGATCCCAAAAATACATACCAACTAGGGACACCCCTAGTTTGATGATACTGAATAACTGCTGCTCAATACATCGACTTACTTTCTTTCTAATGTTATTCACCTAATCATTTATAGTTTACATTGTGCACTTTGTGACTAACTAGCACAGTACCAAGGGAGGCACAGGGCACTGAGCTACCATGCTAGACGGTGGCCAGTTTGTGGAGGCCCTGGGCCGTCTCGGTTATCCTGGTGCATCATCACTGAAGGCCTCTGAGTTCGACTGGCTGTTTGACTGTGCTCCGGAGAACCTTCACTTTTTGCGCTTTGTCTGTCGGACCCTCAACCGGAGCAATGTTCTCACCAATGAGGAAGCACGTGCTTTTCAGGAGCTACGCAAGTCTGGCAAACTGCTTCTAGATGAAGTAGCTTTAGGGGAGGTCCTAAAAACCATTGGACCTTCAGATGGGAGCAGTGCTAACATCTTAGGGCCTGCCTCTTCATCTTCATCCTCCATTTTTGCTGTAGAGGGGGATGTAAGCACAGAGGACTTGGAAGCAGAACTTGCTGAACTGCAAAAAGAGAAAGAACTGAAGCAACGACGCTACAACAAGTTGCAATTATTTGCCACCTCTCGTGCGGATGCTGACTTGCGACTTACTGCAGAGCTGGAAAGTGCTGCAAATAAGCTAAAGGAAACCAATGCTTTTATTGGAGCTGAAAATGCTGACACCAATGCTCTGTTACAAAACCTATCAGATGAGGTGAACAATTTGGCTTCATATCTCCCAGTTCAGCCAGAAGCCAAGGAAACAGGAAGAGGAGAACCTTTAGCACCATCAAACTCTTCTAAAAGCCCCGCTGTTCTTCTCTCTCAGCTGTCGTTGGATACCTACCTACATCAGGAAGAGCTCAACACAAAAACACTTACTGCCTTTACTCAGAAGAATTTCTTCCAGGGTATCTCTGACATTGTTGAAACATCGTGCTCTGAGCGCTTCCAGGTCCTTGACCTCAGTTCTTGTGAAGATAGAGAGGAGGAAGAGAATGAGTGCAAAGAGAGAGATGGGGAGGAGCAAGTGGTGGAGCGCAGGAGAACAGAAATGGCCAGACTTCAGTGGTCTCATATTGTAGCCCAGCACCAACTGATGCAGGCCATGGCAGAGGAGAAGAGAGTCTTGGCTGGACTAGAGTGGCTCTCTGAGAAGTCCTCCCACACCAAGGTAAAGAAGACACACAGGTTTAATTTTTTTGTCTTTTGCAAACAAATTACCTATGTTATTGTGTGCTCAGTGATTTATTTTTCTGGCTTTTTCTCTTGAGATTTCCTTCATATGTGTCTCTTCACTCCACCAGAGCATCTCCACCTCCTCTTCATTGCATGTCCGTGAAGTTGTTTCCAGGAAGGAGCTGCAGGGGGTGGAGGCTGAGCTGGAGGCCTTGCTTCATGGGCCAGTACCTGCTACCCTAAGGGAGTCAGCCAGGCTGCTTAATGTGCCTGTAGTGAGGGGAGATCTGGATCTGCAACTGGCAAGACAGGACTACTACACCTCCAGACAGGATCAGGTGGGCTTCTTCCTATTTTTTAAGATTTACATTTTTTCCAAATATATCTAACTAGAACAAGATTAAAGTCATGGTCTTTTCACGAACCAACTGACTACGGCCTGGATTGGGTGGAACAATATAAAAGGCTGATACGCTACACCAAAATAAAATGTTGAATGGTTGTGATTATTTAGAATGGTTATGATTTATTTATGCTAAGCCTTAGCATAAGAGAGCCTATGTGTGTTTTTTAAAGCATTGACATTAATGTCAAGCAGGTATGCACAAAAAATTATCCCCAGTCAAAGTGAAATGAACTATTTTGTTTTTTTTCTTTTTTCCCCTAGGTACGAGACTACCTACTCCGTCAGAAGGCGTCCTTTGACCTGGTGCACCTGGCTCAGGAGATGGAGTTGAGGAGGTGGAGGATATGTCTTCAGCAACTTGGCCAAGTAAACAGCAGATTGGTCAAGGACGGTGGAGATTCAGCCCTCAGAATCGAGTCCCTGGCACACCCTGACCTGGCTATCAACCTAAGACCCAACCCTATCATCACCTGCAAGGATTCAGCCTTTAGCAGGTAAGAAAACTCAGGTTGAATGTACTACAGATCTGTTTATCACTGAAATTGATTTTACTTAATGAATTTACCCCCATTTAGTGCTTAAGAAGCATTTGTATTACAAACATTTCTAACTTTTTAGGAATATACTCTATAGAATTTGATTCATAAGTCCTTCTCTTACTAATTAATGAGAGACAAGAAAAGTAAAAAGACAGAGTGGCCAGAATGTAACTTAGTAGTGCAACTTATTTACTAGATTCTGGTAACTGCAAGGTGGCGTAGGAATATGTGCAAATCTAAACTAGGATTATTCACTCACCTCCTCTGCAATACCTTTGTGGCATTTGTGCTTCTTTGCGCCCATTGCAAGCAGTCTCACTTTAAAACATAATTCATTCTCATCTCAGACTTCTCCAGATTCTTGACTATGAATCAGACCATGGTCGATCAGAACCTTTCCGGACATATGAAGCACTGGACCAGGCTGCTCGTGACCTTGCAAGCAATCTCCAGGTGACCCGGGATGCCCTTGCTGGTGCTGGTCGTGAGCAGCACTATACATCTGCTCGTCTTTATGGCGACTGTGAGGCGCTCCAGAGGGCAATGTACACAGAGTTCCAGCAGCTGGTCTTAGGGCCGCAGGTATGTCCAGCGGCCATCACTGACCAGGAGCTGCTCTGTCCCAATGCACAGGTGGGCTTGTTTCCTTTTATTTTATGCACATGCGTCTTTGTCAACCAAATAAGAGTGCGTTGCAGACGCATACCTTAATGTGAGTCCGTTCATTTTTAAATTACTTAACACTCTTGGTGAGGGAAGCTGGTAGCACAATATATATATTTTTGTACATTTTTCACTTATCACAATGTCAAGGTGTCTTAACATATTGTGCACTAAGTACTGCATGATAAGGGGCTTAAGTTTGACAACACAAGATTTAACATCAGGTATTGTATTTGTACTGCAAATTTTCTGGTTTCAGCTTCTCAACTGTGAAGGTTTTCTCTTTTTTTTTTGCAAATGTGGTAGCAAATGACTTATGAACAAAACATTTGATTTGTGGAAGTCACTAAGTCACTAAGAGAAATTCTGAAAAGTCTTTTTTAAATTTGCATAGATTTGACAATAACTTTAGAATGTAATGAATGAATATTGTGGGTAAAGGCTAATATTAGAACAGCTAGAACAATCTGATAGTTTAGAAGATTACATCACTTTATTGTAATGCAATCTCATCATGACTCAAGTAAAAACAAACAAACAAATAAATAAATAATCTGTGTGGTCACAATGTCAATGTATTGACTAGCCCTATTTTGTGCTCACAGAGCCTGCTCCTCTGTGGTTCTTTATTCATTTCTCATTCCTTTCACTTTGTCACTTCAGGAACTGACGTCGAAGCTGGTTGAAGCAGAAGCACAGCTGCAGAATTTGCAGCATGTAATGCAAGAAATCATGAGTGAAGTTAAAGCCAAACGTTCTCAGCTGGAGCGCAATTCTCTCCTCAGACAGGAGAGGGAATTATACATCTACTTCCACTTGGATGCGCGGGTACTTCAAAAAGTAGTGGAAGATCTGGAGAGCAAAATGGCTGCGAAGAGAGGGCAACATTAAAGCTGCCAGCGTAAATGAAGACCACTTATATGTGCCAAGGAAATCAATGTGTGTTATAAAGTTTGAAGAGATCTGATCAGTGCACTGTGATTTCAGTGTAGGATGTTGACTGGGCCCTCTGGTACAAAGTGTTGTCCCATGCAAAATCTGGACTGTTAATTGATTTGTTTAGGAAATGGAGTTCAGTCCTTTAAATCTTCATTGATTCATCTTTGGGATAGCAATCATCTGGGATATAGTGTAAGAGCAGTGGTAAATATGTCATGATTGGGATTCATTTGAGTGTGTTTACTTTAAACAATTTTACATTTAATCAGAAAATAACTCATTGTCTTGTTTTGTCTTGTGATGTTCTAAAATGTTCCTGTATTTTTTTTTGTCTTAAGTAATCTGCAAATAAAAAGAATATCTTTATGGTGGTTAAATATTTGATTTTTAATTCACATATTTATTTAAAACTAAAGATTATAACAGCCATTTTTGGAGCGTAGCAAACTTGTCATAGTATGCTCTGTAAAGACTCGAGTCATTTCTGCACATTGTTTGATGTGTTTCTGAGACAGCCCATTATAAATCAGGTCTGCTCATAAATGACCTGAACCTCCTTTTTGTCCTGTTTAGGTCACTAAAAGTTGAAGAGTCAAAGATCCTCAGCTAGGGAGAAAGTCAGAGGTGATGGAGAATGATAGCAGCAGGTTGTACTCAGGACCTCTGTCCCAGGCAGCCCAGAAGATCCTTGCTGTTTTACGAGCTGAGAGTCTACATGCAGGCAGACGCAACTCTGACTACTCATACCATCACAGGCAAAGTCAGTCAGGGCAAAATCATAATGGGTCTTACTTTAGATTGTTGCAGTATTTAATAACATAAATAAGACTCAGAGACTTCATATAAAGCCGTAAGTGAATTGGATTCTTGTAATTTGCTAAACTGATGTTAGCATTTCTGTTTCAAAACTACTGAACAGGCAACACTGAGGCAACCAAATGCTTTTTATATCAGAATGTTATTTTAATTTTTTTTTTATATGCACTGTTGAAACCAGGTCTGGTTTTCTTTTATTTTCGGCTCAACTAGGCATTGCTTTTTAATTATTTAGTACCTAATATATTTAGTTTTGTAGTTCATGGAGAATTTTTTTTCCCTTTATTTTGAGTGTAGTGGTGGAGAGGTTTCATGGCAGCTTCAGGGATATTTGGGCTCAAAGCAGCTGGAATATGAGTCAGGAGGACAGAGGAGATGCAGACTGGTAAGCCAGATGAATAGAGGGCAGATACAGTGTGAAAACATGCATTTATGATTGGTTTTATCAATATATTACTACAGTCTGAATGCTATTTACTTTGGCAGATTGTTTTAGAGGCTAACAATAATGCCAGCAGTGTAAAACAGTGTAAACATGAGCGAAATGGCATCACGCAGGATTTGAACCATAGTAGATGTGTGAGTTGAACTGTTCTGTAATAGGCAACAGTTAATGTTAACTGTTAAATGAAGCATGATTTTTATTACTCATGCAGCCAAATTGTAATCGTGCCCAATGTAAGTATAAAAAAGACTTAAAATAAAGTAAAATGCTTTTGCCAATGCTCTGGTTCAGACCATAGTCCAGGTTTCCTCCTTTTCCACCTCCTACAGCGATTCCTCCAACTACTGGCAGAGCTCACAGACCTCAGGCTTCAATCAGTGCTTGCAGACACCAAACGGCTCCCTGTCATCCCATGCCTCCTCCTGTTCCTCCTCCTGCTGGGATTCTTCACTCCAAGGGCATGTGTCTCAGACTGCAGCCTGTTATCATTGCTCACAGACTGATCCCCACAGAGAGTATTCTCAACCCCCTGCTTACTGGTCGAGTCAGTCTCTGTCTTTCACTCAGCATGAAGTGACCGACACAGCAGCATCTTTCTCCCATAGAGACAGCTACACCCAGTCCCCTCAAATACTAGAGAGACTTTCTAAACATGAAGCTACACCATGGAGCAAGTGAGTAGCAAGGAGTAGCAAGCAATTTATGGTCTTTTATAGTTAAGTGACAGTATATGTATAACACACTTAAGCGTTGTTTGTACTCAGAAATTTTCAGAGCTTAAAAGAAAAATGTTGCTGCTTTGGCATTTTTCCTTTGTGATAATTATATAACTGATTGAGACAAAGGAAAGTATTCTGAGGTTTAGCTCTTATTAATGATTTTCTGTTGTTAGTTTGTGATTGAAAAATGTGTTATAAATTTAGCGTGGTCTGTCTCTTCACCCTCATAGCTCTGCTGAGGAAATTAGGCCATCTTTCATCCACACTCTTTCTCCAGACAATAAGATACCTGATGAGCTATTGTGTCCAGCAACTGAATACCCAAACGCTCTTGAAGAGGAGTCTCCTCAATCCAACCCCAATATAGAGGCCATTATTAGAGGAGAGGATGGAGACACATATCAGCATCCAGAGCCTGAAACAATCAAAACTGAAAGGCTAAATTTACTTCTTAGTAGCTCTATGACAAGAAGGGAGACCTCCTGTGATGCACATTCAGTGAAGTTAATGAGAAAACTAGCTGGTGGGGAAAGGATGGCGCTGATTGTGGAATCGGAAAGTACATCTGCAGCAGGTACAGAACAAATGTCAAACATTGAGTATGAAGCGCAGGATGGAATAAATGAAGGTATATGCAAAGAGAGATATAGGGATGTGTCCCAGCTAAATGAGAAAGGATTAGTCATTGAAGTGGGACAAATTCATCTTTTTGGATCCGATAAGAGCACTAATGCAGAGAGGAAGTCAAACTTGTTATGCACCACAAGTAATCTGGAAAAAATGTTTGACTGTGATGCTGAAGGACAGGAACTTGGAGAGAGAGAAGAGAATGACTTTCAGTACGGAATTAAAACACCTGAAATCAAAGATGCTGAAAATCCACATGGCAGTGAGACTATAGAGACGCCAGTGGGATATCATGCTGGGAATCCGAACAAAATTTCAATATCTTTAGAAACGGAAAACTGCAAGTTGAACCACTGCCAAGCTGAAAATATGCTGGACATGAAGCACCACACAGAAAACTCAGTGCTGCAGCAGGAAACAAAATTAGCTCTTGGTGACAACACATCTGATAACCTGGAGAAAACCAAAGAGCAAAGAATGGATGTGATTGATGTCAGATTTGATGTGAAAAAAGAGAGCATGACAGAGGCAGGGACTGATACCAACACTAAAGATAAGATGGAGATAGAAACACACTTATTATCCGAAGACCAGCTCGGAGAGAGACGGTGCGAGACACATGATAGAGAAGTTAGAGAGTTACATGGAGGAGACGCTGAGTCAGAAGAGAGTGGGAGAGACGGAGATGAGTCAGTGATGCCACCTGTGAATAGTAATGAGTGTATATCTACAGGTAAGTACATGATGAGCCTCTTAATAAGAATTAAGTGTTGTCATCTTTATCTTGGTTTATGAAAGGTGGCCATCTTTAACATGTGAATGTAATATTTTGTTCTCCTTTCAAAATATAACTTTGATTTATGTGTGAATTTCTTTTTAGCCTTTTAAAATAACAAAAAAGCCACAATCTGAATCTCAGCTTTTAGTTTGGTGGTCAATAGGCCTACAGATTATAGACATTTTATGTTGGAATCACACTACTGCATTTGAGTGGTCAACAAAAATGCAGGTTACACCATGTACCACTAGAGAGTGCTAGAACACTTGTTATGCTTCAACCATCTGCAAGATAAAGCTCCTCCCTACCAAACATACCAGTATAAATTTTGAATCCAGCTTACTCAAATTAAATATGGACCCAGCAAACATAGCCATGCATCAAAAAAGTCAGTAAAGCTAAATTCAAAGTAAAGATTGTGCCATGTTTAAAGAAACCCATAAATAAAATAATGAACAGGGATTTTATAAGTTGTTGATACGCATATAGACTGCTTAAACAAATGCTTCTCATCAGCACCAGACATTTATTGTCCATAATTTATTTTTGGACTTAAATTTAAATCGTAGGGACTGTTTTGGCAGCAGTTATGTGTTTAGAAAACAAGTACTGGGAGGTGCTGAAGTATTTCAAGTGGTGTCAAACTCTTGCCAGTGGCTTTCAGCCACAGTGGCAGTGATGACAGAGCAGTGCCAAAGCAACTCAGCACTGACAAGGGATGTTTTGTGCCTGCTCACATTACAGCCGCAGGAAGGAAGTTTGAGTCTCAGCTGCTGAGACAATGCTGAGTCAATTCACACACACACACACATCTAGAAAAAACACATACTCGACAACAAGTGCAAACAAGTTGCAAGTTGTGTTGTAGCATAATGTCAGTTTGGTCTTAACCGGACTATGTAGTGTTTGCTGACCTTGTCCTGTCACACACTGCTGATGTCCCATGCATGTACAAGCTTACTCAGACACATGCTTATGTAACAGAACGGGTTCATTGATTGAGGAGATTTCTGAAAAGTGATGATCTGATAGAAACGCCCTTACCTCCTCCCCTCTAGAGGAATCAAGAAGAGAAAGTGGTTCCCTACAAACAGTGTCCCAGAAGTGTGGGGCAAAAAGGTCAGGGTTCAGAGCTCCCAGGCATCATGGGAACCGCCAGCACCAGGAAGAGGTACAGTGAGTCTCTCTTTATAAAGTGTGTTAGATTACTGACACTGTATTATATAACAGTCAAAATTTATTAAAAGATATGTTAGAACTTTTTTGCCCAATTTGATAACATACCTAAAATCAGAAAGATGGGAGAAATTAGACAAAGATATTAAGTGAAATTTATGGTTTTAAAAGTTTTTCCTCAAATGGATTCCTCAAAGTCCACTTTGCTCAAACACTCCACCTCCATTATCCCTGTAGGAAAAATGAAACACTATCTACAGTAGCAACAACAACTAAAAAGTCCTGAAATTTTAAATAAATGCTTTCAAAAAGATTAGGCCTCTATTTCCCTGATGCACCTAGAAATCAATCTGGCTTGTGTGAAACAGGGTGGTGTCGGCAGAATTGCAGCACGCTGACAAGTGATAGCTCCCCACTGAGTTGTGAAATAAAAAAGTCCTAACAAAGTAGTCCACAATACATATTGCGGACAAAGAGAGAGCAGCAAAGAGAAAGATCTATAAAGGAAGTAAGGGAGGTGGAGAGATGGTCTTGGGAGAGCAACACTGAGATTATGCAGTGAGAAAAGAAGAGTATAAGAAGCTGAAAGATATAGGAGGAGAAGAGAGATAGCAAGGTGTGCAGTACTTCACTTTATTGCAACAATCAGCAGCAAACACGCCAGTCTGATCACTTCCACTCTCCTCTCATTCATTCTTGTACACTCTCCTGCACCAAACATTGGGCTTCAGGAAAAAGCCTGCCTCCATTTTCTATCTATATATTGTGGCACAGCACCCTGGGAGGGTCCATGACTTTGTCAGCAGGAAAACATGTGTTTATGGGAAAATTTGGAAGACTCTCCTCAGGGAACTAACTCATAGTAATTCCTACCAAACCAGCCTTCTGCTGACATCTGTGCAGAATTGTGTGCAAGCAACAACTCCCATGTTGTCTGAAAATCCTTAGAATACGCTACATCTCACAATGGATTTCAAAGAACACAAATGCACCTGCACACACTTGAGCTTCTGCCTTAATAAAGAGGGGAGATAAGAGTATGAATAATAGAGATGTTTTTATGCTGGGAAGGTTACAGGGAGGTGAGGGTGTTCTTTTGGGAGATTGTTCTCAAATTTCTGTTCATCTTGTTTCTCACTTTTTTTGCCACCCTGTCTTTTTTCTCATCTTCCAACTGCTCCACTGGCTCATATGGAATCACAACATTTCTGCTGGGTGACAGTCTCATGATTCACATTTTATTATTGCACATGCGTTTCCATAAAATCAGGCCCATTTATTATTTATTTTAGCCTCCCACAGGGCAGTAACATACTATGTGACAATCATGGATTACATTATGTAAAAATACAGTACAGACCATTTATAATTTATATAAAGTTTACTGAATGAGCTGGATGAAAGTGTTCCTCATACACTTGTACACATGCCATCTGTAGATTAATCAATGGAACCCAGTCCTATCTAACTGTTATCAGACTTTTATTGTCATTCAGAAGCTATTTTTTTCTTCATGAAAATAAATAAATATGAATCAGTGTGAATGACTGACACCACTTCGGGCTGTCAGACAGACATTGTCTTGACTGTCTATGTTTTTGTCTAGGACGCAGTGCTGATGGCTGAATGTGTGCGGCAGTCCTCACTTCACAGCCTCCTTTTTTCTCTCCTGCTTGTTTTGCTTCCCTTTATACTTCAGTTTTCTTGCTCACCCACCAGTTCACCTGTTAACTTTCTCAGCTCTCATTCTCTCTTTCACATTTTTTTATTATCCAAGTAGATGAAGGGCATGAATGAGAGTAATTCAATGAAGCATGCATTCTCTGCTGTGTTAAAGCTAATTATGTGCAGCGAGAAAATTTAACAACATTCTGCTGATTTTTCTAAACCGATTTGCTCTCATGTATTGATTTTCAATGTAACAAATCTGACAGACAGTGAGAGTCTGTTTTCAAGTGCCTTCTAATGTTTCAAAATTAATTCCTTTAAATCTATTCCTGCCCATCCTGTTCTCTGGTTCCATTGTCTCTGTCTGACTGTATACTGTTCATCTTTTTCTGCTCTGTAGACTGCTAATGGAAGTATCAGAGGGAGCAGCTCAAGTGAGGTACTGACCCCAACAAGCACTTCTGCTGCTGGACAAATCTACTCAGTGCATGACTTGGCCTCAACTGCCACAAAAGCAAGCAAAAAAATGGAAAACAACCCTCCTGCTTGCTCAAGTCATTCACATCATCTTCCTCTGATTCCCTCGTTCCCCTCAAAGAGGAAACATGAAATGTCTCAGCACCAAGATGTTCATCCTCCTCCAAAAGTCTACCTAACAAGACACCCTTCAAAATGGGAGCCACCTCATTACGTCCCCAAAATGGCAGGGAGAGGAGGTTTTAATGACCTGAAGAGATCCAGTCCTGATTCTCTCCCTGAGCTCTCAGCTGTATCCCCAGATAAAAAGACTGAAGTCAGTCCTTCACATAAAACTGGAATAGTTTTAGAGCAACATAAAGAAAAGTATGCACTTAAGCAAACAGGAAAAACTCAAAAAATGGAGATTAAAGAAAGGTTTTCTGATTTAGCTAAATGTACTCTGAAACGGACCCCATCTTTTGTGACCTGTAAACCACGTAAGCAAACCAAACTTGTGAATGATCAGGCAAGAAACGGGCCAATGGTATCCCATGAGCAGGCTAATGGTGGTGAGCCACAGAGCTCGTCCAAAGCTGTCTGTCTGCCCATCACACTGACATCTGACCCCAGAGTAAAGGATTCTGGGAAGTTAAATGCAGATGAGAAGATGTACATGCTTGAGATGGCTGGGAAAGCTAAAGCGCTGGTGCTAACTTTGGTGTATCAAGATGGAACAACTCAGTTAGACCCAGAACAGGTGAGTAGGTGACAAATGTGGAGCTGACACATTCCTAAAATAAGATGAAAAAACAAGGTCAAGTTTGGTTTCACAAAATACTGGTTTTAGTTTGCCTTTGCATCTTAAAAGAAAAAAAAAACTATAACTCTCCTTGATTTTGCAAAGAAGTGCAAACAATTTACTCCAGGTAGTGCTGTGACTTAAAAGCTGTTTGCTCATGTTTATTATCCTCTGTGATTCCTGATATAGAAGCTCACTCCACCAGTGTGTGGCCTCCTTGTGCTCATGAAGAACAATCTCGACCGCAGCACACCAGAGGACTCGCTTGGGCCACACGACAGTCTGGTCTACTTAAAACTAGAACACACACCTGCATGGGCCCAGCATATCACACACCAGAGCCAGGAGCTCTTTACTAGGTCTGTTTGTGAATGTACAAGTGTTTTTTAGAGAGTGAATAAGAAAACGAGTGCCACTTTTAACTATGAGTTTTAAACTATGTCCGTTTTTGCTTTTGCACTCATCAAAAATGTTTGTCTATTTCTGTATTCTGTATTATTTTAGCTTAAAACAGGACTATTTGTGTGTATTTTTGTCCCATAGAGATATGCTGCTACAAGTGTTATCAAGATCTCAACTGGTGGTGTGCTACAAAGCCAAGGATTTGCTACGCACAGCTCTGCAGTTTTTCAGGCGAGACCTCACCTGGAAACAAGGCATAGCACACATACATAAATGTACACATACATGCAGAAATATACATATGTGCTGTAATCTGCTACAATGGGTTGCTAATTTCTGACTAGTAAATAGTACAGCTTTTTTAGTATTGCTTATGTCATAAAGAGCTAACCTCTCTCTCCAGTGGCAGGCTTTCGTATCCAGGACCCACAGGTGTCAGGGTGGCTGTTGGATCCTGCAAGTCCTTCCTCTTGCTACCAGAATCTTTTCAATAAACACTGCAAAAGACCCTGTGTAACACCTGCCCTGGGTACCAAGAAGGTAAGATAAAAGAGAACTTTGTGGATCTTTGAAGGAATATTTTGAAATTGAAACATTAGGGTCATCAACAGAGCAAATGGAGGTGGCAGGGTGTCATTGTCTTAAAGGACAGCACAGGACTTTACCTTTACCTTCAAAAATCTGTCATTTAAACAATGGATTGAGGCCTCTAAACAAAAGTTAGTACAAAATGTAAGGGTCCAATCTCTGATACATGTAATGTATATTTTTTCAGAGTTAAAAGAAAGAAGTGAGTCCACAACATCTTGGAGAAAGCAAGCTGCATGTTAATCCCCACCTACTCACATGCCATTCTGTCTCCCCCTCTTAGGTTTCTCAGGTCATCTCAGCTCTCTGTTCACTCTACTGGCTTAACATGGAACTATGCTCTAAACTAAAGGTTAGTTAATGTTCACACATGTACACAGAGGTGCCTGTACACACAGCACAGACACACAATACATTAACTTCCCACCTGTGTGTGTGTAGAGTCAGGGGCTGTGGGAGCTGTACTCAGACATGGAGCTGAACATGATTTCTGTTCTGGCAGGTGAGGACCACTTAAATTTTTATCAGCAATCTTTGTAGATAGATAGATTCACTAAATAAGTCCCTGTAGTAAACGCTTCTGTTGTTTCAGCCATGGAGAGCCATTGCATCCATGTGGACAAAGATGCTCTGAAGAGAACATCAGACCTGCTAGGGGTAAGGCATCAGACTCTTAAAGTTATGACTAGTGTATTCAAAGTTTTTATTTTAGTGGCA
>JAPZDV010000016.1:12002422-12014525 GCA_029814665.1 Acanthurus lineatus
TTTTTATTTTAGTGGCATTAACAAATAGAGCAGAACAATTTGATTGCAAGACAAGGTTTTTCATATGGCTGCTGGCAGAGTAGGTACACTTATCTCTCACAGCCAGAAGTTATCAGCATTTGCCTCATGGCTAATGTTAATTTCCCAGCAGAGCACAACAATGGAACATGAGCAGTGTACACAAATATAAATCCTGCTTGGTGTGATTAAAGATAGACAGGCAAGTAATTTAGTTAACCTCAATTTCATTGCCATATTTCAAGTGAAGCTCTGCAGCAACACAGAGCTGAACAAGTTGCAAGCAACATTTGTTATTCTTGTTCGTTTTTATGGAGACAGGGTTTTTTTAAGATGGAAGTTGATCAGTAAATAAGCCAGTATTAATTACACTATATTGTATATACCCCTTTTTCAATATCTGGACTTTAGGCAGGTATATAGAATTTTCTACACCAAAAAGGCACATTTTGTGCTTTTTATAAACATTGCCTGTTTTGCTCTTTTTGTGTATTTTTAGTAATTTTTTCAATTGCAGTTTGTTTTTTTTTTCAAAAAAACACAACATCTGGGAAAAACATATGGAGAAAACCCTAGGCATGATGTAGGTATGATGCTCAGGGTCAGCTCAGCTTTGTACTGCAGTGCTCTTAGCTGATTGCATTTTTGACTGGCTGCCGAACCAGCGCAGTCGACAGCTGCTGTATTAATACAAATGGGAGCAAAACAGTGGGAGGATATGAGAAACAGAAGGGGGAAAAAAGCCTCAAGAGCCTAAAAAGAAAAGGGAAAATAAAATTTCTCTTTCTCTTCTTCTGGGTAGGATTAGTGATGTGGTGGGTAGACATCCTCCGGGACCTGTCCTGTTTACATGCAGATTAAAACCAATTCCAGAGACCACACTCGAGAGTGATCATAGACAAACACAGACAGTCATACAGATGTTGTGGACTGACGCGTGCCGAGTAATGCACACGTTTCTGATAAGTTTTACACGCAGTCATAGAGAGAACACACACTCTTAAACCCACTCAAACTCTTACAGGCACCAGCAGGGATGTTGTTGTAGAGAGAGAGTCTCTGTATCTTGCCGTGTTACTATAAATAGGATGGAGAGTCTGTCTTTTTCCTTCAAGAGGCTGTGCTGCAGGATGTAACATCACTGTCTGCCTCTGCCAACACACACACACACGTTGAGACACTAAAGTTTTTGGAGACTGCTGCAGGGTCATTTGTGTGTGTGTGTGTGTGTGTGCATGCTTGTGTTTTGTAATAGGTGCCCCTCAGTGCAGCCATGCATGTACCCACTATGTTGTGTAGAATTTTGTTTTATCTGAGCTGTCGAGTTCACTTGTCTGAGCACCAAACAGAGGATCCCTCCTGTCTGTCAGCCTGCATCCTACGGCCATGCTCATATGCTCTTTTGTCTTTTTTTGCCAGTATTATTAAAATTCAGCAGGACAAACGTTCTGCCTCCGTTTCTCAGACATCACTGTTCGGATCTAATTCATGTCAGGTTTAAACAGAAAAGTCTACATTACGATGCAAACCGTTGATAAATCCAAAATATTGCCCTGCAAAATTAGATTCCTGCTATATCTGCTTTGCTTGCATACATGCCTGTGTGTGTGTGTTTGTGTGTGTGTGGGTGCGTGTGTGTCAAACACAGCACTGAGGGGCTAACATCTAATATTGATGAGGCAGTCTGGAGTCTGCTCTGGGCTAAGAGCAAAAGAGAAAGAAAAGTACATTCTGGATTTTTGGTACATGTTTGGCAGCTCCATCACTTCTCCCTCCTTTTCTTTCTCTTTTTATATCCATCTCCTCTCTGTCCCTCATTGCTCTTTCTGCCATAGTCTCTTCTTCTGCCTCCTCCCATCATGCTGTCAAGACAGTTATGTCTGTGGTAACAGTCTCGCTCCTCTGACTGATGTCTGTTTGTTTCAGATGACATTTTCTGTCAAGGTTCAGCCACATCATTCCCTGCTGCTGCCTGGTCCTCACCTTTCCCAGCCATTCTTTTGTCTTCTTCTCATTTTTTTCCTCTCATTATTTCACCACGTATCCAGTATTTGTATCACATTTCAACTTTTCTTGAACCCTTAACTTTGAATTTTGCGCTATCCCTCCCACATTCCCAAATCTGTCACTGTTTCCCTCTTTCTGTCTCTCATTTCATCACCCCCACATCGCCCTCTCCCTCTCGCTTTTGTTTCTATTCTTGTGCCTGTTTTTTTCCCCCCAGTTCTTCTTTTCTGTCAAGTTGTTAAGATGTGTTTTCTACTTCAGTCAGGCTTGTAATGAGCTGCTAGTGTGTGGGTGTCACCCCAATCGTAAGATAACAAAAAAACAAAAAACGTTCAAGTTCAGACTGAGTATTGTATAAGCAGGAAGTGTTGTAGCTTTTTTTACACTTCATGTTTTTCTTCTTCATCTTTCTTTTTTACTTTTCATCACGACCTATGTCTCCTTGGGCATCTCAGTCATCCTCTTTCATCATCATGTTTTTGTCAAGTGCCCGTACCGTTCACTTTTCTAATATCTGTATCTTTTACTTCCTGTGCCTCCTTTCCTTTTTCTGTCCCAAGTGTCTCTTCATTCCCATCTTGCCTTCCTCGTTATCCTCTATTGTAGCCTGTGTTTTTTCTCTTTCTTTTGACAGTACTTTCTTTTGTCTATCATTTTGCGTCTCTTCCCTTCCCTTCTCACTAACATTTTAAATTTATCATGCTTCCTCTATCGACCATCTGGCAAGAAAAGCACATTTTATATTTGACTGAATTATTACAGAAGTCATTGTCTACCTGACTCTGTGTGTGAAGATTTTAACATGTTTGAGTGAGATTGTGTGTTTTTTGTAGCTAATTGTATGCAGATTTTGTACTGGTTTGTGTTTTCATAATCTGTGCGTGAAACAAGTGTGTGAAAGTTTTAGTTAATGCTCTTTGCTGCTCATGTCTGCGTGTGATCCTAAATACGCTCGCTGTGTGACTGATGTGTGCATTAGACAGATTAACAGAGCTTTGCCTTTGGCCACTGAAAGGAAGGAGAAATGAGACAAGTTCTATTAAGACTTCTTTTTTTCTTCAAATAAATTTCATTCTTCTCTTCAGAGTTCATAACCAGTTCTTGGGGGAAAAAAACTGATAAGACTTTTATTGAAAAGTTTTTTGGTGACCAGATATTCCATTATATTGGCATTAATACACTGCTGTCTCCCCATATTTTAGCTAGCTGAGTGATAGACTGGCTAAATCTGACAAACATACAAGATATAATAATGAGATTAATCATCCCTCGGAACCTTGGATAACAGTAAACAATTAGATTTTAAAAATAAATTAAAAAGTTCCGATATAGAAAACAGGAGAATATCTCGTTTTTATTTTTAAAATGAACAACTACTGCTATTGAAAACTAGTGCAGTGCCCGTTCAAATGTGTCTGATGAGAACAGGCCAGTTGCTTGGCCTTCAGTATTGCTGCTTGCAGCTTTCTTGAGATCTGCTCATCCAAACTACTTAATTTTGACATTTGGCTGCTCAGCAATATACCTGCCAAGTTTGAGGTGGAATGGTTGCCAAGAATCTTGAAAGACAGACAGAGACTCTTACATTTTGGTTAGATGTCAAAAAAAAGGGAAAAAATAGTTTTTTTAATCTGGTCTGGCTCAGTCCCTTGGTAGTTAAACAAGTGCCCCAGTACTTATTCACTGAGAAGCAACCGCTAAATGACAAATCATTTGGACACACAAGAGACCAAATGGCCAGTTAAAGATCTCAGCCGCCTCTCACTGCTGAGCTCGCCACACAGTTACAATTTATTAGTCCTCAAATTCCCCCTAGTACATTGGATGGCCGAACAGTGTGACACTCCGACTGGGATCTGCAACTTGACTGATCAGGTTGCAGGAAGGTGGACGAGCAATGCCTCCTCAGGTGTAGCCACTCCACTTCAGGATACCACACATACTAAGTAAGGTACATAACAAGAGACTGCAAGGGGGGTTGACCACATGAGGAGAGCATCAGCCTGTAGCAGTTCTTGACACCTTATAGGCTTGACACATATGGTTCAGTGAATTATCCCAAGAATCTCTCTCTCTCTCCCCCTCTCTCTCTCTCTCTCTCTCTCTCTCTACCAGAGTAAGATGAAGCAGTTGGAGCAGGAAGCCCACCGAGCAGCTGGACAAATATTCTTGGTCACCAGCAACACTCAACTTCGAACCGTGTGTACATTTAATTGAACATCTGTGTGCTGTGTGCATGCATGTGTATGCTCTATCTCATTTTTGCTCATGCGTGTTTGCAGTATCTTTACCTGCAATTGTGTGTTTTCAATGCCTCTTTATTAGTTACAAAAGTGTAGGAATTCCTGAATAATGGCATATTAAAATGTGAAAAGCTTCTTAAGTAGAAATGAAATTTCTAATGTTATCCTCTGACTGCTTCCTCTTCTGGGTTGTGTTTGCTTGTGTTAGTATGAAGGGATGCACACATGTTTTGCACATGTGTATTTTTCCTGTTTGTGAAAATATATTTCAGTGTTATTGATTTGTGGATATTGTGGATTTATAATGTTTTGAAGGTTCTGTTTGAGAAGCTGTGCCTCCACCAGCGCTGTGAAAACAAGAAACTCCCCAAGACCATCAACAAACAACAGCAGTCAACATCAGAAGCTGCAGTACAGCATACACAGACACACAAACACAAACAGGCACACACAAATATATCAATTTCATGCTCTAATCTTATTCTCTGTGAGAAAACCAGCTCAGGTTTTTATTTGAAGTTTGAATAGCTGTACTGACACATTCATACGGATTAATTCAGATAGACACACATACGAACACAATGGAACATGCACAGTCAAGTCATGTGCTGGTGCATCGGTTTGTCATTTGTATTTAAATTTCAGTCACCAAATATTGCGAGTACATTGGAATCAAAAGTTACATAACATGCTTGGAACTTATCCTGCAGATGCAATTTAAATTGGACATTGCAAAAGGAGGAGAGGGACCAAAAAAAAATACAGCTTTTGCTTCAGATAAAATATTCACTGACAGCATTGTATTGGATTTTTGCTTTACATCGCAGTCAACCTGTCTAATATAAACCTTGTTTTTTTTCTTTTCTCTGTATTTTTTTGCAGTTGTTGCAGCTTCAGGACCTGCATCCTCTGCCAAAGATTATTCTAGAGTATCGACAGGTCAGTCATGCCCCCAGCTGCTTTTTGTTTGTATGCTGTTATTGAGAACAAAGGGTTTGCTTTTCTTATTAAAGTTTAAAACAGAGGGGTCTCTTGCTATTAAATCAGACATTAAGGTCTGTGTTTGATACCGAGTGTTTGTTATAAACATTCTGTTTAGGAAGAGCAATATTTAATTCTGCCCCTTTGAGGCTTAAATCAAGTATATGGTTAAAATACACAAAAGTAGAGCATCCAGTGCTACCCTTGTTTTTGTTTTTTTTAATTAACAGTTATCTACTTTGTAACCACCAGGTTCACAAAATCAAGTCTACTTTTGTTGATGGGATTCTCTCATGCATGATGAGCAAGGTGAGCACATACTGGTTTAAGGCAGTTTTAAGGCAAAGCTGTCAATGATGCCAACGTCAGCAACTGTTAAATGTTAATGTACTCACACTGTCACAAATAAAGATCTCTTTCAGAGATGCCGCAGGTGGGAACATGTCCATCGTTATAGTGTTGTGCTCAGTTGAGATTCATTGCAGTTGAGATTCAGCTGCAGGGTTTTTTAATGCTTTCTCAGCACATGTGCATACTGCAACCTCAAAGGTGTGATTACACTTCCCTTCCAGCAGAGAACAAGCAACAGTCTGATGCCTCTGCTGAAGCAAAACAACATCAAAACATCTCATCTGATCTTGTCGCTCCAAGCCATTGGTTCTGGTTAAAGCCTTTATGTTACATAACTGGAGAAAAGATGCAATTTCGTGTTAGACCGACCATCCACGTTGGCTTTGTTTGCCTCTGTATGGGAGCAACAGCTTGTGTTCGTCAGTCTGCAGATGAGTCTGTCTGGCTTCCTCCAGAGCTGCTTGGCTTCTGATGCCGGTGATTCATTCGGTGGTCTTTTGGACAGAGCAGTCAACAATCCCAGCTTGAGAATGGTGCTGTTGACAAAAACGGAAATAATTATTTTATTCATTACCCAAAAAACAGACATGCTGTGTTGTTTGGGTATGAATAGTGGTAGAGTCATACAATATTAATTTCAAATTGCAGGTAGAAAAAATAAATATCTGTAAACTAAGTGAACACAGTTTTGATTAACATAAACTGTAAAAGACCAAGAAAGGGCACTTTTTAAGAGTGTAAAAACTCGTTTTAAAACCATAATATCAATAATATCTGCCAGCTCCACATCCAGCAAGTAGCAGGACATCAGCCACTGTTGACTGTAGTTTGCTCTGTTTGTGAGGTAATAGGTTTGGTAAAAACCAGATGTCAGATTTGCACAATTGAACAGCAGCTTGGATCGTGCTGCATAAGCATCAGCTTGTTGCATGTCCTGCTTACTTCAGAAACTCAAATGGCACCACAGTTTCCAAGCAGCTTGTTCAAACTGCCTTATGGCACTGTTGTTGTATGTCAGTCCAAAAGCAGATTCAGAGTGATGAGGATCGCAGCTGTTGTTTTCAAACTGAATTGGACAGGAATCAGCTATATGGAAACATTACTGATCACATAGCTGCTTCACTGAAACATGTATATTAAGTTTGTATTTTGTTGTTACTTTGGAAAAAAAATGTCGATCTAACTTGGTAGATTTGTCAGTTTCCCTCTTGCTAACTTTCTGTCTCTGTCCTTTTCAACTACACATCAGAACTACATTTCCTCTACATGGTCCCAGACAAGTGTGGTGACCGGGAGAATCTCAGCTAAGCACCCAGTAAGTATAAGCTACGTGCCATCCCTTAAACCAGCCTGTGGATTTTTTTCTTTGTCTTTAGTTCTTTGATCTTGAAACTAGTTATAAAGGTTATTAAGTGGCTATTAGAGGCTCGAGCTGCAAGTTCAGTCAGTGGAGCTGTCCATGGTGCTGAAACACAGGGGAAGTTCATTTTTATTCATTTTTACTCAGGCAGACAAAGCATTATTAGCTTCAGTAAATGAGTGAGTAAAGGAGTGACACACATTCAGGATGCTACTAATTTTACTACAGCTGTGCATTTTCATTTGTGTCAATATTTGGTATCTTTATATTTAAAAAAACAAGCTCCTAGAGTTTCAGAAAGACAAACAATATTTAGACCAGCCCCTCCCGCAAAATGTCTATTTCAACCCCTTGTAGGATAGATATTTGTTAACTCAGCGGTGTACTTGCTAAGGAATGCATTTTATATGTTAAACACAGACCACCATGAACAGGTACTTTGTCTCTTCTCTACTTGTCAGCTTGTTTAACTCCCCTCCAACCCCCCCTCCTTCCCATTCTCTCCCTCTGCTTAGTATGGGACATACGGTCGATAGCTCATTTCAACATTACCCAGCTGTCAGGGTCCAGTGGTTCATTCACTGAGTACTGCTGTGGTATTCTTGCTGCTGAATGATATATGTGACTGTCCGGCAGCTGTGATTTAACACAGCTCTGCTCCCGCTGCTCTGACGCAGTTTTGGAATTAAGGCAACATATGTGTGCAGATACTTGTATCCAGACGTTTGTTTATAGCTGTGTGTCAGTTTGGTCTTTGAGGTTTATATTGTGA
This sequence comes from Acanthurus lineatus, assembly GCA_029814665.1. Lineage (NCBI taxonomy): Eukaryota > Metazoa > Chordata > Actinopteri > Acanthuriformes > Acanthuridae > Acanthurus > Acanthurus lineatus. The sequence continues at coordinate 12,010,155 of JAPZDV010000016.1, forward strand.
AAAAAATTGTAATTTGCTTCTAGTGTGTGTGTGTGTGTGATAAATAACACAGAGCTGTCATTAGTAAAATTAGCTTGTTCAGCTGCATACTCATTATTTAATTTGTAATAATACTAAAAATGATTTGTTATGGACTGTCTTGGTGGACTGTGGTTGGATAAAAAAGGCATCTAAAGTCATTGCTAAGTTTTTCTTTACACCTTACAGACCAAATGATTATTAAAATATATAAATAAACGACAACAATTGGCAGGTCATCAATAAGAAAAGTAAGTGACATTGATATCTTTTAATACTAACACATAAGGTTCTTTTTTATAGCTTGAAACAGTGCAAATGTGAAGGGACAACAACGTCTTTTATTATCATTTCTTTTGGGTATTTTGCTATCACTTTAAGTCCAAGCAATTACTAAAGCTCAACTCCCCACCCTGCACAGACACACATACAGTAAATATACACACACATATTCAAATTTAGAGTGTTGCAGAGCGGTTTAAGCTTTCATCATTCTGCTTGTGGGTTCAACTGAGGTGAAAACCAGACTGCAGTAACAAAGGGGTGCTTGAATTAAAGCAGGACAGGCATAGACTGGTGCCAAGTTAAAAGCGCTTGCAAGAGGTGCGTCTTGCTGCAGAGGGGAAGTGGGGCTTTTCTGCTTTGCTTCGTCTGATTTCATCTGCTGAGAGCAAAAATATGTGCAGTCTGCCGCCCCTCGCTTTCTCTTTGACATCCACAATGATTCTATGTTTGGGTCTGTTTTTTTTCCTTCTGCCTTTTATTTCTGTTCTTCTGGTCTCAGTCTATTTTTTGTCTCTTATCTTTTACTTTGTCCTTGCCTTTTTGGTTTCTCAATGAAATCTCCACTTACGTCCTTTTTCTGGTGTACAAATCCCTTTATTTCTTTGTTGTTCTTCCCCTCTGTACAGGAAGAATGTTCTAATGTTTATTTTCTCTTTCCCTCACATTAACACCCTTGATAGTGAAGCAGTAAAACAAAAGAGGCACATAAGATTAAACTTCCTCTTCTCTCTCTGACTGTTTGTAGCACCACAATTTAAGATAGTAGCTGGTTTGTGTTGGTCAACAGCATAGCTTATTACCTAGAGAGCTAGTTATCTGGCTGCTGGACCCCTCTTGTTGTCCCCAGTTTTCTTTAAATGAACAACGTTCTCACCTTTTTTTAATCATGAACCTGTTTGCATCCTTGATATAATAGCACTGCTTTATTTTATTATTGATGTCAAGTTTTACGATTATGCTTCTGTGTCAAACTGCCAACTGAGTTTCTTTTCAAGCTTGTCAAGCAGTTTAAGGTTCATTTAAGAGCTGCTCTGCATTTTTTCATTACCTAAATGTTATGCACTTCTAGAAAGTCCTCTCAAGGCTGATCTAAGCACTTCACTGAAGTGTGTGTCATGTTCTCTGCTGACTTGCTGGCAGTGTTGAACACACTCTGGTGCATATGCACAGACAGGCACACACTTATTTTATTTTGACGTGTGACAGAAAAGAGGGGCAGAGAAAGAGAGTCAGTTGGATTTTGACCTTTTCTTGTCTCTCACTCTGGCCGTGGTAATGTGTTTCTGTAATTAAGCTTTAGCTGTCAAAATGTCTTTCCGATTTTTTTAAATGCATGAATGCTCGAATGTGCTTCTCACAAGTGATAATTAAATGCAGGATTATAATAGTAACGAAAACTTAAAATTATTTGATGCAGCACATAATAACTGATAGGCCTTTTTCATAAGTAATTTGTATTTACTCTTTTTCTTTGGTTCTTTCAATACATTTGACAGTAACCTGTGTTTGTATTGCTGCCGATATTTATGCAAAAACACATATGTTCTCTTGTGACATTAAGTTGTCGCAGACAGTGCTGCTGTGTGTTTTGCAGCCATCTTTTACTTTGGCTTTTGGTTGCTTGCTTGTTTGTGGTTGCAGTGTGAATGTAGATAATTTACTGCATACAGACATGCATGTGTGTTTTTCATGTGTGCATGTGCTTAGTGATGAGTCATTAAATTGGTGCGGTCTGATTGAATTACCCCACACCAGCACAGTGTTTCAGCCGTCCCCATCTGTTTAACAATGTCGTGCTCCTCTGAGACTCTTGCTGTGCCAGATTTATGTTCATGAAAGTGCATGGCAAATTTGCTGTGCGCTTTTTATTTAATCTGTGCTCACAATCTGTATGTAATTAGTACCAGATGTACTTTTGTAGCAGTGTGAAAAATATACTTGAGTACTCCAACATTATTAAAACAAACGTATTAAAGAAGGTGCAGGGCTGTGTGATTAATAGACACAATCAGACACACAAAATAATTTTAAATTCTATTGTTGTAATAAAAAAAAGCCTTATCATGATCACTTCAAGAGGATTCTCACAGTGTTGACACAACTCCAGTCTCTTGTTTAAGAGCTCATGAGCACAGTAGGTATTGGCCAACATAGGGCTTCACCCAGGTCTCTCCATTCAAATGATGCTCTAAATATGAAAGGAATCAAAATTGAAACCTGTCACAGATGCTCTGGAGGGGAATAAAATTACTAGTATGTGTAACTTCACATTGAATATACATTAATTAAACAGTATCAGACAAGCAGGAGCCACTCTATTGCTCATTTAAGCAGCTTGACCCTGCCCTTTCACAATAAATATATTAAGTGATTGTTTAGTTATCTGCATCTTACCTGCAAATGAAGTGGCCTTGGCTTAGCCATCATGAATATTTCAACCAGTGCTTTTGTAAAACAAAGATATCCTGGATCATCTGTGCTAACAGGTGCAACAAGTGTCATTGTGAGGCCCTTGTGGGGTCTCTGTAGAGAAATTGGAGATCCAACAGGAGCAAAGTGCCATTTTTTTATCACATCATTGTGAACCCATATTAGGACACGAGGGAGGCATTAAAGAATACAAACAGTGGGATGTTATGAAGCATAAGAAACAATGGCTCTCATGGCATCAGTGGTGGAAACACAGAAAACAAGCACATCTGCATGATTAAGTGGCCCTTTCAGAGTCAATGAGCCCAGGAGAGGAAAACACAAGCATGTGTGTTGGCGTGTTTGGCAGTCGATGGCTCATGCATATATATTTGGTGTGTCTGCCTGTGCTTGTGTGTGACAGCCTAGGAATATTTATGTTGTGTGTGTGTTTTTATATGTGTACAACAGAGGAAAATACACAAGTATTTGTGTCAGCTCTGTGTATTTCACACACGTCAGTGTAATTAGAGGAGGAACAGCAACATCAGGCGCCTCTTAATGGAGCCTGTCCTGTGCCAGTGCTAATGTGTATTTGTTTGTGTCTGTCTGTTTGTGTGCCTGTGTGTGTTTGTGCATTTTAATATGCTTTGTGTGTTATCCCATTACTTTAGGACTGAGCAATATATTAATATTATATCAATATTGTAATAGAAGTATAAGAACACATATCATCCTAGATTGTGGATACTATATCACATTTTGCTGTTGGTGCAGTTTTTTCTTGGTTTTAAAGGCTGTAAACTGTAAAAAAAAAATATATTTTTACTTACCAGACTATTCTAACAGTTTGAATATTTGCCTTTACTCACTGAGTCATCATACCCAAATTGCCAATGAATATTTATCAAAATCTTATTGACGTGATAGTTTGTGAAAGCACCAACAGTCATGATAGAGTCAGTAAGGGTGATAATCACTTTTCCCGTGTGTGTGTGTGTGTTTGTATTTTAAGTATTGTTCAAGTGCTGGACAGAAATATGCAAATGTTGTCTCTGTTTCCCATATTTCCTTTCACATTCTTACAACTCCTTACATTCAAATTACTTAATCAAATCCTTTTTTTGTGTCTTTATTGTAATGCAGAGTGTGTATGCCAGGGCTGTGTATGTAAGCTGAAGAGTAAAAGGTCTGAATGTACCTTTGAAAAATTGGTAACTCGTATGCTGTCAGGCGATTCGCTGTGCTCTGTATGCTGTATGTAATGTGTGTGTGTTTCTACTGATTTAAGCTGTCATCGCTGAAACACTGTGCACGATCTGTCAGCACACTGAATCACCTGTCATATCACAGGGCAACACACACACAAAGAGCAGGCATGCTTACATCTGCATTTACGTGTTCCTTTTCTTGTTCACTCACTGAGTACTCAGAGCAGGTCACGTATCCCATGTACAGTATATTAACCCTTGTGTGTGCGTGTGTGTTCGTGTGTGCATGTATATGTGTGTGTATGTGTGTGTGTATTTGCATCGCCTGTGACTGGTTCTTTCCAGTGTCCACACCCAGCTACTGCAGTCCTGTCTTTAGGAGGCGGGGGGGGGGGGTGGGGGGGGGGGGGGGGGGGGGGGGGGGGGGGGGGGGGGTGGGCGGGGGGGG
>JAPZDV010000016.1:12023620-12041996 GCA_029814665.1 Acanthurus lineatus
AAACTGTATATCTGTGTAATTTTCTTGTGCTTATTTAGTTTTTACATTTTATTTCTGTATGCTTTAGTAAATGTTACTCAAAGATGTTTAAGGTGCGTTTATTTTAAAAGAAAGAAAAAACTGTTGCATAATAATGTTTGTTTTAAATGAATGAAAAAGAAGAGGAAGAAATTAATCAAAAATATGAAAAAGCAAAACAAATTCAGATGAATTAAGGTATTTAAGTGAAGAAAGAATATTGACTGTAGCTTAAACTGGATGAGATAACTGCAAAAAATGTAAACTTTTTCATTGAAGCATCATCTTGAGGTTGATGAGTATTAATGTTTTGGTTATGTGTTGCTACAAATTACAAAACTTAGTTTTAAACAAAATGTTACGTATAGAAATATATAAAATAACTTAAGGTAGCCTAAATTATAAACATGGTACAATGCATATTTTAACTGGCTGACCTCACTTCAACTGCCTCCTACCCAAAGTAACAACAGAATAGTTCATGCCCTGTTTTGGCTTGGATTACTTCAGAAGAATTACACCCTTTTCCAAACCCGCTTTTCACTTTAATTAAAAATAACTGCCAAAATTTCTGAGCCAAGTGTCACTAGTTTGCAATTTACTCCTTTTTCTTGTACAAATGTATTGTTTAAACCGTTTATTCTGAAAGGGCCCGAGCCCTTACAGGGCAAGGACCCTATTGTTTTTGCTCAGTTTCTTTCTTATTATAAGGGCCCAAGCCCTGCCAGGGCGAGGACCCTACTGTTTTTGCTTTGTTTCTCCTTCTTCTTTTTCTTGTTCTTCTTCTTCTTTTCAGGGCCCGAGCCCTGCCTCTTCTTCTTCTTCCTGTTACGTCTCTTTAAACCTTAATTTGAGCCCCTGGACATACTCAAAAACTCACCAAATTTGGCACACACACCAGGTCTGGCGAAAAATTTTATAAAATGGAAAAACTAACCCCCTAAGTGCCCAAATGTGCTCTCTAGCGACACCTAGGCACAGAAAAAATTACCACTGTGGCCCACAGGAATGCTGTAGAAAGACCAAACAAAAAAAGACCAAAAATATGATAAGTTGTGTAAGAATGATACAGTTTGTGGTATTTTTGAGGAGGTTTTCTAAAATCTTTTCCTCACTTTTCTCCTTTCCTGCACTCTGCCAGTAATGTGACTCACTCTGGGCACTGGAGCACTCTGCAATAGACATTCATTATAAAACCTGAGAGGGAGCAGAGAAAACTCTGAAACTAAAACTGTGATAACCCCAAAACAGTACAAGCAAAACATGTAAACGCAAGATTCATAGATCAAAGTCTTGTGACTCATTTAAAATTAGAATAAAGTCTGTAGCTAAAACTATGTTGGCCCATTCAAAGCTCAAACAGGTGTGGGTTTGATTGCTTTCTCCATTGGATTGAATGAGAGAAAAAGCTGCTGAGAGCAGCACCCTGCTCGCTGTGTACAGGCACAGTAAGGAGGGATGACAGGCAGCCTCTCCTCTCACGATGCTTATGACCTTAACTTGCTTGCTGGTGTTTGAACACACAGCACAATAAGAGGCACAGCAAGAGACAAAACCTGTAAAAGTAAATACATATATGGCATACAGTGAGAGAAAGAATGCTGGCCTGCCTGCATGAGAGAAAGAAGGCACATACTGCACTTGGGTGGCAGTATGAACCAAGGGCCTGCGTTTGGCCGTGTCTTGGGCGAGTTGCCGCCGGCTCCAAGGGGGAGGCAGGGTGCGAGGGCTGCTTGCAGCTTTAATTTTTCTCTGCATTGATAGGGTTTAATTTGATTTTGGAGCGGCCAAGCAGAGAAGGAGATGTCTCTGTGAAATAGCAGTAATGGAATGTGCTGCAATTGCTTTGTGGGTGTGGACAGAAATGTGTGTCTGCAGTTCATTGTTTGAACTTGTGTGTGTGTGTGTGGGTGGGTGTGTGTGTGTGTGTGTGTGTGTGACTGCATCTTGAGAGGTGTTTCATTTTTACATCTTCTAAGCTGACAAGATAGCCACAGCCCTGTCAGTGCTAGGAACTGAATATTGATAAGATTTTATTGATACAATTCCATTCTGCTTATCTCTCAGATTCCTCATTGATTCTCTCATAGATTCCTGATGCATTTTAGTCAGGCAGGCCAGAGGAATGTAAAGTTCTTCGTGTTGAATAAACAAAAAATGTCCCGGGGGCTTTTTTGTAACATTTACATTCACAGAATCCTCTGGTTACTTTTAAGAATCACATTAAGCTTTAATAGCAGCACTTCTGTTATTCTCAGTTACGTGACTTTTTCTTAATAACCAAGCTTTACATTGATTTATGTAATATCAGTGTTGAGCTTACAGAGAGGCAGATGTAGCAGATTAGAGCCAAATCATGGCAATTTTAATATCATAATTTCAAAACAAGGTTAGAAAATCTTGTTAGGTCATGTTGATGCTTTTACAGAAGATCCTGTTGCAGAATAAGGTGGAGAGCACTCTGTAATGTAATCATAATGTGCGTCACTATGTGGTCTTGTCATAGTAACACAGGGTCAAATTCCAATGTGATCTTTTCCACATCTGCTTACATTCAAATTTAAAACCTGGATTTAGTCAGTTTATATGTGTGTGTTTACAAAACGCTTACAATGATGATGATTTGCTTGAAAATAATCAGATCAAGATATGCAAGACATGCAGTCTGCTTGAATTCATTTGATATAAAAGCATGTAAACCAGTAAGGGGTTAAAAAAAATTGTTGGAAAAAACAACTAACTTTATGCAAATAACAATGGACTTTGATCATATACCTCTGATCATTATTATGATACTAGATAATGATATGTCTTTTATAGCTATTGGAAAGTTTTTAGGTTTACCATCCAGCTTTGGCACAATCGAGTTTGAAAGCACAAAATTGTTCAGCCCTCTGAAACATCAATAGACTGCCTTTTGGTGACAGAATGAAAAAGGGATCGTTTTTCTCTAGACCCACTATTTTGAAGTGCCATCATCAGCAGTAATACAGAGAGAAACATGTAGGAGGCAGAGACACCAATTTCTCCACAGACGGTGACCTTCCTTTCTGTACTCGAAACTCTCGCTATTTTGCTCTTACTGTGGCAATTTGCTGATGCTTTCTTCACCTTCATGTATGACCAAACGCAACTGCTGTATTTCACACCCACTCTCTGTGGGTTACTCAAAGTTCTCTAACTATAAAGGGAGGATTGTCTGACTGTGTTTGTGTGTGTGTGCGTGTATGTGCGTGTGTGTGTCTGTCCTTTCAATTTTCTCGACAACAGTTCATCCTGTTAACATTCACTCTTGGCTCATGAATCATTGGAACCCATGAAATGCAGTGTTGAGTATGTAGTCATTTAGATGAGAGATGTTGAAGCTATAAAGAGAGATATATAGAGAAACAGACCTTGACCTTTCTAATATGACAGTCACAAATACTGGTGTAAATGCTGATGTTGCATTTGATTATTGGCAGCTCTTGACCTCTTTAAAATGATGATCGCACGGATGCAAATCTGCATAGTACCACCTGTGTCATAGGTATATTGCTAAAAAAGTGCGGCACAGATTGAGGGGTTGTTTAGATGAGTGACTTGTTCAATAAACTTTCAATAAAAAGCAAATAGTGATCTGCTCCTGTGCCCAGGAGGAAAGAAAAAGCGCACACAAGAGAGAAAAATAGAGTCAAAAGGAATTATAGCTAGCCCGTAGGTGTGCAAACATGTTTTATTGGCTGCAGAATTAACATCAGCAGGCTGTAAAATACATCTGCTGTTTAACCTTAGTTCAATGACACACATTAACATGTTATATCTCATTTGTTTAAACCAGAACTAAAACAAAATGAAAAAAAGATGTTATGATTTTATGGAGGTTTTGTTTTAGACTTTTTCCTGGTTGCACTAAATTTGTGGAGAGGCACTGGTGAATGTTTTTTTTTTCACTCTTTGACAGTTCTAGGTTTCTTGTTTTCCTCTTTATGCTAAGTTAAGCTAACCAGCTGCTGGCTCCAGCTACATATTTACCATACAAACATGAGGGGGATGCTAATCTTCTCATCAAATTTTTCAGCAAGATTTTGGCCAGGCCTGTCTCTCCAAATGTCAGTGTCTTTATTACATGAGGATTTTGGATGTGAAATTGGACTTTGTATTATTAAGAAGGTGTGTTTGTATTTGTGTGTTAGACTTCTGCCAGGTGGAGCTGCGTCTGCTTGCTCACCTCTCCTCTGACCCTGAGCTACTCCGCATTTTCACCCACCCGCAGGCAGATGTCTTCACCATGTTGGCCTCTCAGTGGTAGGTCTCTCACATACACACACACACACACACACACACACACACACACACACACGCACACACACACACACACACACACACAAACACAAACACACAAACACACACAAACACACATATTGGTTCTCTCCTGGTCTCCTTGCCAAGGTGAGTGTTGATGCTCCACAGGATTTCTCTGTCCCTCTGTCTCTCCCTCCTTTCCAGTCTCTCTCTTCCCCCCACCCCCCCAGACTGCCAGCTCCTTCACTTCAAATGCTAATAACCTTGTTGCCATGACTACCATGCCAACTGCCTCATTCGCTTTCCCTTTTCCATGGGCAGGACACCCCAGGGCTGGTCGCATTCGTGATTACAATGTCAAGCTTTTGAAGTTTTTTTGTGAGTGTGTGTATATGTGCTTTTTTTTCCTCTTCTCTTTCTGCCTTTGTGTGTCTGTGTTAAACATGGATGCATGTTTTCTGTGTGTGTGTGTGAGTGTGTTTGTGTTCTACCTTTGCTGTTCCCTGTCATCCATCCCAGTCAAGCGTGTGGCAGAGGGCAGCCGGTTAATCAGATTACCTGGTCACACACACCATGTTAACAGCTCTACCGAGGCTTTACATTGTGTCTCTTTCATTATCTCTATTTCACCTTTAAACTAATTAACTGGTGTCACTTGAGCTCTGCTGGGATTATGCTTTACTCCTCCTGTGGACCTGCTTGCTTCTCTCTTTTAAAGTCTCGTTTTAAATTATTACTTCTACCGCCATTGTTCCTCTGCCTTTTTGTTTGTTTTTTTTCTTTCTTCCTAATTTCTCATCTCTTTTTTTTTATTCTTTTCCTCTCTTTTCATCACTTTTCATTCATTCCTACCAGTCCCATTGCTCTCCTTAGTCGTTTAGATTGGAATATCCAGTAGATATACATCTGTCAGTTTCAAAGTGTGACTTATTCCTGATAAGGTAAAATTGCAGGCAAGTTTAATGCCTGTCCAGCAGGGGGCAGAGAAAATCCAGTATGGGTTTCTTTTAGCCAGATGCACATTGGAGGGCACCTTTGGGTAAGTGGCTCAAAGTTAGAGGTTACCCATCACTGAAGTAATCCCTCATTTAAACAGAGAAATGTATACATGTGTATTTGTGTGTTTGTAGTAGAAAGAGAGATAATTTTAAGGTTTGCTACTTTAAAATATATGTAAATACAGACATCAAGAAGTCTGAAATCATCAAACATTGAAGTCTGGAAGCTTGTCAGACATGTTTGTAATTGTTCTAAGTCTCCATGAATATGTGAGTCTGTGTGTGTGTGTCTGTCTGTATTTGTATGTATGTGTGTGTCTGTGTGCCCGTGCAGCAACTTTCTCAAACTGATTAGGATCAGTAGTGGCAGCTCCCCGTCAGCCCCTCCAGAAATGCCACTTTGCAGACATGTCATCCCACCCTGTCTGATCCCCAGCACTACCAGTGTCTACATGTCACGTTATATAACTGTCTCTGTCTGTCCATCATCGCCTCTGTGTCTCTCCCCATTATTCTGTTCTTTTCTGTAGTCTCTCTGCACCTTATGCCCTTTCTAACTCCATATCTCACATCATATCTCACATTCTTTCTCTCCTTATTATCTCTTTCAGGCTTCTAAAGGAGATAATTCCTTTGGATGTGTACATGTTTCCCTGTATTTTATCGTACAGTCACTCAACTCATCATAATTACATACTTTTACATAATTTTAATCGTTTTTGCAGCGTTTTTTTGTCCATTTTGGGTGGAAAGTATCACCGAAAGGTTGTTATTCAGTGTCAAAAAACAGTAATCAAGTGAAGGGCTGGCCAGAATATCAGTACCACTGTATACAGGTCTACTATCGTGACCAAATATCATCTTAGATTTTATATTCGTATCATGATGTGGTGTAAATGTTGTGTTTTCTCCGTTTAAATACTCCATTACAGTGTAGGCGTGTCATTTTCTGAATTCACCAGACTGCTAATCAGTTATGTTATGTTGTTATAATATTGTGATATTTGATTAATCAATAACACCTAAACCAAAGCAAATGTATAAAAATGTTTACGCTTTGTAAACAAATCAACTCTTTTGCATTTTTCCTGTTAAAAAACACATTATTTTGGATTGTACAATGGAATCATTCTCAGAGTTGGTTAAATCTGACTTTGGAACAAATCTTTTGACCTCAACCGTATTTTGTTTGTGTCTAAACATATGAATACACAATAATTTTGTTTATGTGTCACTCAGGAAAGGAGTGAGTGAGAGTGAGGTGACTTCTGAGGACCGGGAACATGCTAAACGCATTGTCTACTCCGTTGTGTATGGGGCAGGTTAGTACAAACACACACACAGATACATAGTCTCTCAGAGCCATGAGTGGAAATAATTAATTGACGATAATGAAGATACAGATATTCATCAGTCAACTAGACAATTGACCTGTATTGCCTCAAAATGACAAAAAAAGAGGGTTTAAGCGTCATTTAGTGACTGATTTAGACCCACAAGTGGATCATTGTGTGCGGAGGGTAAATGTATTAGCAGAGGAGATCATTCAGAGATAAAAGACAAACAGAAATAGGAGGAGGGGGACGATGTGATGTGGTTTTTAATGCAGGCTTTAGGTTAGCTTCACACGAATATCCAGCGATTTCCTCTGGGCTTCTTGTCCTGTGTTTCCCTTATGTTGTGGATCACATGATTGTGTTCATTACAGTGAACACAGGATGGAGGTGCAGGAGAAGATAAAAATAGAGAGAAAACAATGTAATAACACACCTTTGTGGCCAATAAAGACACTTGTCTCTGCAACTTGTGACCCATTTTTTGTTCACACTCACGTGAATGCTTATGAACACAAAGCCACACACTCACACATGCACTCACACAACCATCATGATACAAGTCACTGGAGACTAAATAAATGCATATGTGGGACTGGATGTGTGGTAGACATGTTGGCCAGCTAGTGGCAGCAGATTTAAAAAGTTGACTAATGACTGTGTGGTGATGTGTGTAGTTACATGTTGTGTATGCGGACCTGCGGTAGACATGTGTTTGAGTATCTGCCTCCATGCAAGCCTTGAACATGTGTTATGTGTGCATTCTGGTTTTCACATGTGTGGTAAAGGGACAGTTTATGGGCTATCTGCGCTCTACATCAAGGTTTTATTGCCAGTGGCCTACTTAAATGCTTAGACTTAGACTAGACTTATAGTTTTTTCCATATGCTCACACGACACAGAGCACCAGCTTCTTCTATAGTCTGTGCTAACATGGCCACTGGACTCATAAGGTACTAACATATAATAAATGCCATCTCTTCATAAGCCTGAAGTCTCATATAATCACAGTTTTGACATATTTAGTGCCTGTTGTGAAAGCTGCTATTATGCCAGATGACAGAAAATGTTCAAAACACAATCAATCATACATAATTAATTACACAGAACTGTCTGCAGGGCTTCTGCTGCACACAATGGGCTCATTATTTTAGATTTATTTAGAAAATACATCAAATTGATCACTATAAACTATAAAGGGCATAAAAGAAAACATCTTTTTGTTTAATTGAGACAAAAATTCCAGAGTTTAACTGATCTCTTCTTTATTGTTTTTCTCTGTGGTTCAAGAAGAACTCAGTTTATTAACACTCCTCTTGCATGTTAGTTTCATGTTTTTTCCTCTTGCTGTGACCTAGACACGCTATATTATCCGAACAGTACATTTACTGTTCTTTCCGGAGACGACGTCATGACAACACTAGAAAATATGTTTGATTTAATCAACCGATCAGCAGTAACCTTAAGCGCATGGTTTGCATCAGAATGTGTATGATGGGAACTGGGCCAGTGGCTCAGCCTTTGATTGCAGTATGTATAGAATGCATTCAAGACGTCGACCAAACCTGACGCTCTCCAGCTAAACTTGCGTTGCGTTCTGTGGCATTTCCACTCTGGTTGGAATCACAGCTCAGCAGGAGAAAACAAGCATAAGCTCACAAACACACATACTAATGAATGAGTCAGTTCTGGGGGGAACTCAGTAAACCTCCGCAGTAACAGCCAGGGAGGTAAATGTATAAAATCTACTCATTTGAGACATGTAGGAAATGATTGAGGTTGAAATTGAGACTGGATACATGCAGGAACGATTCAGAAGGTGAAAGGTCAGGGCTAAAAATGCAGAGCAAATATGGAATGCACATGGAGATGTAAAAGAGCACGACAGATTGAGATGCTGGGAATAGCAAGGGAGATGTAGGAAATGTAGGCTAAAGGCAGAAAAAAAACGGGGGAGGTGGCAAAGGAGAGAGTAATGTAGGGGAAAGGGGAAGAGCGGAGAGCGGGTGGGGCCGAGCAGGAGAGACGAGAAGAGGAATGGAAGGAGCTCCTGATCATCACAGACAGACAGCTCTTCATGGAAAGATGCGTTGCCATGGATACCAAATACTAAAAAGGAAGCGCTCTTTGCAAGACAATAATCAGGCCAGGGAGGAGGGGCAGAGCGGTGCTATGGACAGACTCACACACACATACGTATACAAATGGGTCAACACATAAGAACCATGATGTTGCAGGAGAAAAATGCAGTGAGCTAAAAGATAACAGTTAACCGGAATTCCTCTATTTTATTGCATCTTATTAAACAGATCTGCACATTGTCAACTAAAAGGGTTTGGAGAACTTTCCAGAACAAAAAAAGATTGACTAGATTGCGATCAGAGAAGTGTAGGGAGCACCCGTAACGAAGGCCAAAGGTCACTCCCTGAACTGACCTCATTCAGCAGGAATGTGGGGCTTCGTGCACCCAAAAACACACTCATATACGGTACACATTCAGAGTCAATGCGCTCTAGCTTCGACACATCCTCAAGGCCGTTTTGGTCTCATTCCCCGCCCCTGTATGCATACTAAACTCAGTGGCCTCTGGTTCAGCACACACAGAAACACACAACCAGCCGTGCTGCTCAAAGGACCTTGGTCGTGACAGATTTCAGCGACTGTGCAACTGGCACACAGACAGACATGCCAACTCGAATAAATTCAAAAGTCTTTATCTTCTTCTGTCAGGCTGACTTTCCAAAACTGAAGCCCCTGTTGGAGGCAATTTGTTTTTTTTTTTAAGTATTGTCGCTTTTTACAGAAAAAAACATGTAAATGAGGTCAAAGTATTTCATTTCTGCTTCATTTGACTTATTTTGATTTACTCTTATGTATAAAATTCCTTTAATTAACTAAAAATAAGAATTCTCAGAAGTAATTTACAGATATGTGTTTCCTTAATTTTCTTTAATAATACTAATACTGCATGGTGCCTGTACCCCAACTACTTACATCCCCTCCAGACTTTCTTGACATACTGTGCTTGGAAATATTTGTGTACATTATCATTTTTTGTCCTCAAAAAAGTTAAATTACCTCATCAGAGAAAAATTTTTAAAATCACATCTACTCCTTCGCACTGGATCATGATTGGCTCCGAACTTTTTTTTATCAGATAAACGTTAAACCAGCCTCTTTGCCTGAATCTCCACGTGTACATCATTCTTCATACTGAAGGTCAAACAGCCAACTGAAATCAGAATAAGACAAACACATATTGCTTTAAAGTGCTTTATAGTGCTTTAAAGAGCCCTGAAGTCTCTCTGTGTGTGAGTTTGTGTTTCTGTTATATGATGACGGTGATTTTTAATCTCTGCAGAAACAACTGTCCCCCCTCTGACCCTCCTGCCAGCTCTCAGGCTGTTTGGCATGATATTAGTCATCGCCAGCTACACATTAAAATACACTCCTCATAGCTCAAAATCACACACACACACACACACACACACACACACACACTCACTCAGTCACTGCAGCTGCCATTAGCTCACCCTCTACACTCCTCTATTGATCTGTCCCTAACCTTATAGCCTGCTCTTCTCCTCCTGCTACAGGCTGTACACCTTTAACACTTCCTGGGAACACATACACACACACACACTGAGCTTGTGTTCTCAGCTTTATCTTCACTTTACACACACACACACACACACACACCCTGCAGTGTTGCCCTGATCCTTGCCCATTCTCCTTTTATCTTGTCCTCTTTTATCTTTCATCCTTCACTTGGCTCTGTTTTTTTCTCTTCAGCTCTTTTACCCTCTGGTCCAGTCTGACTTCTGTTCACTCCCCTCCTTTCAGTTTTTTTCCCTTCCTGTGGCCTCTTCCATCACTTTCCACAATCTCTTATCAGGTTTGATAAAGGTATTATGCATCATTAAAATCCACTGTTTGTTAACTTCTCAGCTTAAGTGTAAAAGCAGATCATTACAGAACATTTATGCAAAAGAAATAGTTCTACATTTTGTAAAATATGCCTACTTACTTCCTCCTGAGTGAAAAGACTGATACAACTGTCATATCTATATATAGTTACTGCTGGTAACCAGCTAGCTTAGCACAAAGACTGGAAACAGAGAAACAGCTTGCCTGGTTATGCCAGAAATCTGCTTACTAACACCTCTAAAGCTCACAGACTTCCACAGACACAGTCTCTTCCTTGAGTTGAGCAGCAAGAGGCAAAAAAATAGAGTATTCCCCAAAATATGAAAGTGTTCCTTTTTGCATACTGCAGATCTGGACAACTTTTCAAGTTCTAGAAACTCTTAGCATATGAATCCAGAACATAATTACTCAGCATTTAAAAAATGGTGCTTAATCATACAATTATGTATGCTATCTGCGTGGCAACAGTGTCTCTCTTTTAACTTCTCTCACTGATGTGAGTTTGCGAATTCAAATACAAATTCATATTATATTGTTCCTTTCAGGTCGTGAGCGTCTGTCAGGGATCCTCGGGGTCAGTGCTGAGGAGGCGAGTCGATTCCAGGACAGTTTCCTCCAAACCTACAAAGAAGTCCAGGCCTTCATCCAGAAGACCATCCAGCAGTGCCACAAACAAGGTCTGTGTTCATTCAAGCTCCCTTTTCATCCTATATTAAGTATTACCTTAAGGTTATCATGTGTCTTAATGCTCCTCCAGAAATGTGTCACATACTGCATGAGAGCTGTTTCCCACATTTGAAAGTGTGTATTTATAGGTTTAAAAGAAGGGTCTAAGACACAGTAAAGCTGTGGGAAATTAGAGTTCATGTTTATAAATGAAAAAAAAAACTAACAAAAAGTTGCTACAAGTATAATAAAAAAGTGCATGTGTGTGTAAGTCTGGGGTAGATTCTTTCAACAAACGCTATGTAGTTTGAATTCCTTTGGTGTACAGAAAGACACCCCACCCTCTTTATGGATTGGTCTGTTTGGCTGAGGAAGAAGAAGATGTGCTTGCATTGGCTAGAATGAGACAAACTACCATGGGTCAATACTCGAGGTGGACGAGGTGGATGGAGGGTGGGTGGGTGAGGGGCCGACACTATTTATATTCGGACTGAACTGCCAACACAGCACACCTGAGACTTAAACACGCTCACACAAAATAGTGTAAAGTCTGCACTTTAACCCTCATTGCACACAATACATGAGCCCAGCGTCGACAGGCGGAGGGATGAGGTCAGTCTGCGTCAAAAACAAATCCTTCAACCTTCAACAGTGAGGCCTGTGTTTGGGTTAAAACCAACCCATATGAATGTCATCTTATGTGCTGCATCCGCTTTTTCCTCACAAATGTATTAACTAATTACATCTGAATGAAATTAGTATAAATTTGTAAGAAAAGAGCCAGTTGTGTTTGTGCCAACCGATGCCACGATGTCAACTTTAGCTACTCTCTCAGGCTGTTTCTGCAGAGGAAACTAGGTCTTTAGTCATTTTATCTTGTATAACAAGTGCTGATAAACAACCTTGTTTTGTAGAGAACATCAAGAATTAGGTCAGGGCGGTAGACGTTTTTCATGTCAGCCGGGACGGCGCACACCTTTGTCACAAAGACCGACCCGCCTCCACGCACAGACAGGTGCTCCATCAACCACGGCGACCTATTACTAGTGACACACCCCGCTCCCCCTACTCATCACTTCCCCTTCATAGTCGGCTTCCTAATCGAAGCGGTGTAATGGACTCATTCCTCCAAAATGCAGCACATGGAGCGGCGTAGAAGTCTCCTCATTCTCAGGGGCAGAATGATGTTGTGCCAAACAGTCAGCTTTAATTCAGCTCATTACCATGGTGATCCTCCCATCAGAGAGTGTGCTGGGATATATCTGCCCTGCTCTTCCCACACTCTCTTGTCTGTAGCACTCTTTCTCTTTGTCTCTTTTCTGTTTTTTCCTCTCCTTTTTATGTGTCTGCTCATCTCCATCT
Source organism: Acanthurus lineatus (assembly GCA_029814665.1). NCBI lineage: Eukaryota > Metazoa > Chordata > Actinopteri > Acanthuriformes > Acanthuridae > Acanthurus > Acanthurus lineatus. The sequence goes on from JAPZDV010000016.1 coordinate 12,036,210, forward strand.
CTTTATTTTAACCCCCTTGTCCATCTGCTTTGCCTTATTCCTATCTCTAATCTTTATGTCTCCCACTCTAATTTCACACTAGAAATTCAGCCCATCGATAAAACAGTCCTCTGTAATCTGTGCTGCCTGGCAGAAGACATACAGTATCACACTAGATTCGGTGGCTGTTTTAGCTGCGGTGCTGTGACTCAGGGAGCATAGATTAATACGTGCCTGGGCGCCTTGTCCAGTCTGCACTGACTTTATAGATGATTGGTATCTGATACAGCAATATTTTGCTCAGATCTGCTGGATACTGGCAGGCTGAGCAGAGATGAGGTGAGAGGTGCAGGCTCAGCTACTGTCATATTTGTTGGAAATGTATTGGAAAGGGCAAAGTGAAGGTTGGGTCAGTATCACAGTGTGGGAGTTAGAGAGAGAGAGAGAAGAACAGACAAAAAAGGCTGTGGGTGAAATGGAATAAAAAGGACATAAAAATAACACACTTAAGGAAGGAAAAGGATAAAATTATGACAAGAGGAGGAATATTTTGATAGTTTTTAATAATACAAACTGCAATAAATTAATAACTTTGGCTACAGTGGCTATGCTTCTTTCAATTTTTTTACACGGTTTGATTTGCCATCTTCTATTTTAAAATAAGATATAAAATAAAGCTATCATTCTAGGTCAGCCTATCCTGTTCTTCTTCATTCACTCTTAGAGTATATGCTGTACCTTCACTTGTAAAGCCTGCCTGAGATAAAGAGATGAGAAGAGGAGGAGGGTTTTTCTTTTTTCTTTCTTATAAAAAAAAAAAAAGAGGAACGGGGAATAACAGAGATGAAACAGGCCCCATGTCTTCTGAAGGCCACAGCAGACACAGGAAAGCCTTGATCTGCACAGATATGTAAATCCCCTCATTGCTAACTCGCACTCATAAGCACATCCTGGCTCTACTGCCACTGTCATGTTGTTCATGCACTAACACGAGCTAATATTTCAACTGCAGACTCCTCTCAACAGTGGAGCTGGCAGTGGCACATCATTAATAAAAACAGGATTTACAGTTTAGCCGTTGCATCAACCTCTTATGCTTGGCCATGGATAGTGGAACGAAGCACAAAAGGCAGCAATGGAGACAGCTATAATTCAAAGACTGGAAGCACACAGATGACAAGTACAGGAAGTTTCCTCTAAAATTACATTTTCCAACATTTGGAGATTTTAAATTAAGGACAGATGTATTTGTAGGTGATAGCTACGAATTTTTCATAATGGATGCTGAAATAAACAAATACCAAATTCCGATTAGTGCACGGATGTACCTGATTAAATTTATCAGAAAAATGTGTCACCTCATAGTGAAAAGATGACTGAGAAAATAAAGAATTTTAAACATTATCACAATACCACTAAGAGCTATTCAAATAAACTATTAATTATCTACTGTCCCTTTTTTCTGTTGCTGCTGGAAGTCAAATGACTCCCACTCTCAACTTGAACAAACATTGGCCTTCACTTTGTCACTGGCCAGCTGACTGGGTGTGAAAAACACACACATTGTGGTGTAATTCACGGTCATACCTGTCCATCACTGGAAACAAAGTTCGTGTGACTCAAAGTCGACCGCACCTCCCTATCATTGGGCCCCAGAACAAAGGTCACATTCCTGGTGAAAAGGTCACATGCATGTGTCATGGGTCAATTCACAGTGAGTAGAAGGTTTTTGTCTTTGTCACTATCTGTTGTGCGCTCATTTCCTATGCATTTATGCTTGTGTGTGTGCATGAGTGTGTGTTCTGGGAAGAGGGTCATTCAGGTTTCATGCCCCGGTTGGCTTTCCTCATAGTAAGGGATACCAGAGGGATTTAGCCTTTAAGCCCGCTCCATTGTCCAGCTCGTGGAATGTACTGGTCCACTGTGTGTAAGTGTGCGTGAACGTGTGTGTGTGTTGCATACCTGCATTTGACAATGTGTGTTTGTGTATCACGTCACTGCACATTCTTGTGTTGCCTTCCAGTATGTGTTTGTGTGACTACACTGAGAACGGGAGTGTGTTTCTCTTTGCTTTTGTATGCGAATCATGTGAATATCAGGGTTTGTGTGTGTGTGTGTGGGTGTGTGGATGTTGCACACTTGTGTGTGGGCGGGCGTATGCTTGTGTCATTGTAAAACCGGCTGTTACCATAATCACCTATAATGCTGTATCAACAAATGACTTTTCATGAAAGTGGTCTCTTCAGCTGGCCCTCTGCGGTTTCAGAAGCACAGTGTGTAGTCATGGATGACTCACTTGACTGAAAGGAGAGAGACGCTTCATGAAAAAGTCGAGTCTTTCCACCCAGAAAAACGATTCTGCACACAGTTAGAGGCCAAAACCTGATTCAGTCTTGAGACAGTCTTTTTAATAATCTCTAGGTTGTTTTGGTTGAGCCTCCTCCTTTTGGACATGGCATGCTGTACATCACTTGGACCCTGTAAAGGGGGGACTTTGGGAGCACATCTGCATATGTGAGAAAAACAAGTTATATAAGGCCTTTTGTAACTTCAGAGGGAGCTGCATGAAGTCTGATAAATTGCCTCATTTGATGTCACTTAGTTGGGGCTCAATCAGGGGCCCACTCCTCACCTCTGCTTAAGGCTAGCTTTTCCAGGCTACATCAGCCGCTTAGCATAATGCACCTGAATCCCAGATTGTCAGTATTAAAGCTGTGTTGTAGGTAATTTAGGCACTGGATTTGAAAAATGAGGAATGTTGGGAAAAACCTACAGAGCTGCTGGTTCCGCTGAATCGTCTTTGATTTTATTTAGTCTATTTTGGTGGCCTTAGCTCTTTATTATATTTGCATCCAATGTTGATTTTTTTCCTTTTTTTTTGCCTTTGTTTAGGTTATGTGCTCTCCATCATGGGTCGTCGACGGACTCTTCCTAACATCAACTCCCCTGACTGGGGCATTCGCATGCAAGCTGAGAGGCAGGCTGTCAACTTTGTTGTCCAAGGTAGGATGACTGACAGCCATGTGCAATAATAAAAGCTCATTTTCTGATTTTTGTGATCAGAGCCTCATAAGTCTCTTCTGGTGATCAATGAGTGGCAGGTTAACTTGCTAACCACTCCTCTTGACTGCCCCTTTGCAACATATGTGAAGTCAACCAGACGTGTTTATTGTGGTTTTGTGTGTTCAGGTTCTGCTGCTGACCTCTGTAAGATGGCCATGATCAGGATCTTCAGCCTGGTCTCCTCCTCCAGCTCGCTGTCTGCCAGGTACAAACACCACACTCCTGACTGAAGGTGCTGATGTTAAGAGTCATTGCTCCCATGTCGTACCTAACACTGTTTCCTTCACTCTCTTCTCATACAGCTAATATAACAGCATGCATACTGGCTCTTTAGGCTGCAGTTCTTTTTTTAATCTACATGGGCAAAACACAGCCAAGTGCTATACTAATGAAGAAAGTCTATCATGCCAGAACACCAAAACAACATTCACTATTTTACCAGCCAACTAAATTTGTAGAGTTGAGGAGTTTTCACAAATGACTGCTGCTGCTACACGCCAAACATTCTGCTAGAGTAAACACACTCGAAGCCAAGAGCCAAAATATGCCAGAATTAGCTGGGTATGTTGGGAGAGCAGGATGCAAAGTCCTGAGAGGACTTAGTTTGTAAGCTGTCATGGTGGCGTGTTAAAGATTTGCCAAATGCCACATAGCTTGTAGTAGTTTTAGTTGTCCATTAGTAGTTGATGTTTCATGTAATTCTGAAAGTGTCTGTAATTTTAGGCTCATAGCGCAGCTCCATGATGAGCTTCTGTACGAAGTAGAGGACTCCCAAGTGGAACAGTTTGCAGGTGAATTCACTTCAGTATCATTTATTAAATAGTTTGTGTTTTTTTTGCAGAAAAAAAGATCGAAATCAGTTTAAGAGAACCAGAGACATTATAATGTTTTATTCCAGCCATTATTTTTCCATATCAGAACCTGCTGCCTACATTACCCACAATGCAACTCAACCACCAGTTGTTCAGTTAGAGGCTCATGTGTCATGCTAGTAGCAACTAATGTAGATTTGCTTTTACGGTAATAAATTTAAGTTATTGATATAATCAGTTGTATGATCACTAATACCAGCGCATGAGTGTGTTCATGTACTTGTGTTTGCAGCTTTGGTGAGAAGCACCATGGAGTCTCTTCAGCACATAGACCACCTAGGAGTTCATCTCAAGGTGAGTAAGCATTTGACATTTTGATCTCTCTGTAGTATTATAGTGTCAGATGACATGTTCAGAGAGTGTGAAGCTTTTCCTCAACAAAGATTTTCTTTCACTGATGCGGGACCCAGGCGAATGGACATGTCCACAATAACAACCGTATAGTAGCATGCAGAGGGGGGTAGCAGCACCACCACCCGAGAAATAGGCACTTGGCCTACTTTGTAGTCTTTGATGTACTTCTTAATGCTCATGTTATGGTTGAAAACACACACTCCTCAAAGACAGTGCATGATATTATGCAGATATTTCAACTTTCATCCAGTTCTCATTTTTTCAGACTTAGATATCACCCTTACTGCTTTTTCAAAAAATTAAATAATTACTCTTTGGACTACTGAATATTAAAAATGCAAATTACAGCAAGCCAAGGGACCAAAATTTTCCCAAGACTGAGATCTCGCCTGTTGACAATTATTATACAACCCAAATTGGGAGTATTTCTGATTGAATCACCATTAGTTTTGTTACTATTTTGTCAGGCAAGAGTTCGGAGAATCAAAACACATGACAGTGAACAATGTCTACATGTGTATATTGACACACTAACACCTTTCTCTTTTTTGTGTGTGTGTGTGGTTGTGTTGTATTTCTCAGGTCCCTCTAAGAGTGGCAGTCTCCAGTGGCAAGTCTTGGGGATCCATGTCTGAGCTGAACATCCCTCTGACGTCTTCCTCTCCTAATCTTTGAGTCCTCCATCCCTTCTTTTTGCTCACTAACTCCTCCTCCCTTTCACCAGACTCCTCTCTGATAAATATTCTTTTATTTCCCTGCTCCAGACAGCCCCCCATTCCCTGCTCCTTCTCACTCCCTCTTGATATGTTCTCATCTTTCTGCCTCTTCTGAGTTTCTTATTCTCACTCTTTTAGTCTCCCAGTTTGTCTCTGCCTCTCTCCTAGCTCGTCCTGCATCCATATTGCTATGGAAACCAGGCAGCTGCAGCTTCTTGCTTTCACTCCATCCGTATCCGGGGGCAACGGCAGGAGCCACAGACTGGATTGCACCAGTTCTTTCTCTCTCTCTCTCTCTCTCTCTCTCTCTCTCTCTCTCCATCCTGCAAAAAAATGATTCCTCTTTCTCCACCTCTCCTCCTCAGTTTTCACACTCTCTTGTTAAGACCAATGCCGTTTTCTCTGCCTTGTTGCCAAGGTGAAGCTGCATGTTTGAGAGAGTGCTTTATATTTATTGGTTCATAAATAGGATGTTAGTAAGACTTAAAAACAAAGTAGCAGTTGAGCTACCGTTCAGCTAAAATATACATTGTGTTCCACAGAAAACCTTATTGTTTTATTGTTGTTATGCTTTCTTTGTACTAAATAAAGCACGCATTAATTCTGCTTGTTCTAAAAAGTCTGTTACAGGTTCCCACTTGATAACCATTTTATCACCTGTTTTTATTTCTTCAGGCAGGTTTTTTATTGCGTACATTAAACATTAATCCTTAATTAATTATTAAAGCTATTTTGCACAAGCCCAAGATACAAATAAGTCCAAATTACAGTGCACTAAATTTAAAAAAGGTATGCAATGGTGA
>JAPZDV010000016.1:12042046-12072925 GCA_029814665.1 Acanthurus lineatus
CAATGGTGAGTTCAGAAAAAGTAAACTGTATCTAGTCCATACTCAGTTGTTTAAATAGCATTATAAGGAACATTTTCAGGGATGCTTTCCTTACTAATTTTGACCTTTTTTGTTGTTTGCATTCAGCTGATTCAAAACAGATGATCTAATTTTGCTCATGCAGTGCCTCGCTCTCTCCGGCTCGCTCATCCTTTATCTGCTCACTTGGCTCTGGCCCACTCTCCCTTTTGTCTTGTCGTGCCTCTGTCACAGCGAGTACACATTCCAGGAATGCTCGTACACAAGCATACACACTCTCAAGGAACACACACTCTTTTTATTCACACAGCCACCGTGAATGCACTCACACACAGTCAACGGCATCCAGGCACACTGACCGAGATTCGTTGCTTCTGGCAGCCAAATAGAGACTCTTTTTCCCCCTTTTACACTGTCCTCCAATTAAGACCCTTTAAGCCTACAAAATGTGTCTAGAACCATATGCCTTCTGACATTTTTAACAAAGCCTAACCCCCATTATCCATTTGAAATGTCATCTCGTATTGGCTGCTAATTATAGGAGCTGTCACTTTTTAAGTACGATACAAAGGTGGCATGTGGGATATCCAGCTGTCCCGCCAATAGTTCTGTCTTGTCACGTATTTACATTCCTCTAGTGTCTTTTTTTTTCAGCAAAAACGGCCCTTCATTTCCCCCACAAAACCCACCGACAGAACTCTCCTCTCTGTGTGCTGATGTGAAGGGAGCTTTTCTCACCAGGTCAGTATTAGCAGTTCACAGCCAGAGCAACGGACTGTGTTATGGAAATCTGCCCCTCTATTCTCTCATTGTTCCGTGGTTTAAGTGTGCATGGCCTTCCCCCCTTTTGAGAGGGGAGCTTGTGACTGGTATGTGCAAATTTTAGAGAGCACTCTGCACTTTTGGAGCAGAAGTGTTCAAAGTAAGTATGGTAGCAAAATGAATACTAATAAAGTTTTTTTTTCCCCCAAGTACTTTGTCCTTTGTTTGTGTCGCACTAGCACTGCTCTTGAGCTCCAACATTATTTGCAACATTTTTTATTTTTGTTGATTTCACTTGTTAAAATGATCTAGCAGCAAAATAAATATTACACTGAGATGCTTGTTCTGTTTTGCTTACAGAATTTGAAAGATGTGATTGAGTTTATGTTCATTTGACAGGATGATGCCTCTACTTCAATGACCCATGCTGTTTGCAGGAGCCAGGGCCTGAGGGTCCCTCTGTTGTCAAGAGCAACAGCATGAGCTTCCCCTAGCTGCCATGGCGACCGTAAGATGTGTAAGTGGACCCTGCAGCACATATCCTCACGGCTGACACTTTCATCACTTTCAAATCTAATATTTATCGCAAATTACTCTCAGCATGGATCATCTCCCTTCCTTTCTCTGCTCTCTTGCCAAAAAAACAAACTGCTTAGTGTTGCAACATATAAAAGCTTAATGCATCGTCATTTTTAATTGATACAATATATGTACATCCATGTTTCAATCATCGTCATAATGCAGGAAATGCCATCTTTACATCTATACAGTGTTCCAGTTATTGTCAGTATAAAAGAAAGGGTTAATAATCACAATTATAATAGTAATCCCAGGTGTGGTAATACAGCAATCTTCCAAATGAATGGCAGAAAGGGAACTGAAAGCTAATATACATTAATAAAAACCAGGTTGTCACTGCAGTCTCACTGAGGTCGGCCAGACAGGTTGTACCAACAGCATCTACTCTCCAGTGCCTCTTCATTTCAAGCCCTTTCCCTCTGGGAATCATTAATTCTGCTAAATCATCACACCATGCTTGACCTTATTACTGCTCTTGAGAATCTCGTCCGACACCGTGCCTCTTTTTCTCCTCCTGTAACCCCTCCATCCCAGCAGGCCCCGGGCAGTATTTACTAACTGCTCCGCTCTACATGCCTGAGGGGCCTCTTTTGTCAAATTCCTCACTGTAGCTAAAGCACCCCTGCTTGCTTCCCCTACAGGTCCCCAACCCCCCGGTTTCCAAAGTTCCCATTCTTACAATTTGATCCCCCTCCCCCTTAATCCATCCATCTCATCCATCTACCTATCAATCCCTCCTTCCAGTCCTCTATCATGGCCGGCTGGTTGACCTGCCTGCCTCCCCACAGTGTGGCTGCATATCAGTCCCCTGCTGTGCTTTGTGCGGTCGGTTTCCTGGCAACAGACAAGAGCTATGACAGGGCTCCAGGGCAGAGAGAGCCCCTTGCTTTGCAGCAGCTCACTATAGCTAGATAGCTTAGTCCCAAGCCAGCGGTATTCATAGCCATGGCTGGTGTGTGCCATTAACTAAGGGAGCTGCTACTGTTGCAGTGATTTTAGGCTCTCTCTGATAACATGAGAGTTCAAGCAGACAGGTAGGACAAAAAAAAGGCTGTGTCTGAACCCATCAGTGTGGGACAGAGACCAAGGCGTGCATTGTAGCCCGTGAAAGTGAGAGCCATTAGTGTGGGATTGTCATAAGGTAATACAGATGAGGACACCTGCACTACTGTAGAATCTCTTTATTAGTGCTGTAAATATCATTAAAATATATTTTATATATTTTAAATCCACAGTTTCTGTTACAAAAGGAGTAAAAATGACCCCTGGATGCTATTTACAGTAAAATATACTTTACAACTTTACAGTTACTAACTTGCAGATTCAAAAAAGACTTTGAATCTCACTTGTAGGAAAAGTCAACACAGATGAGCGTTGCGATTCTGGCAGCTGCAGCATGTTTTTAATTGAATATTTTTAATTGTACTAACGGAGTAGTGGAAGTGAAGTTGCAGTGCATGTCTCAGTGGCACAAGTTAACCGGAAGTTTTGTGGTTAGATAAAAGCTCAGCTAAGAGACTTTCAGCAGATTGCACTTTCAGTGTGTGGCTACGCCATCTTTTTCCTGTCTGCTTGAACTGCCCATTCCTGAGCATCCATTATCCCCCTCTTGTCATTTCCCCCCATTTTCCTATTGACTATCTGTACAAATATGCAGAGGTACACCTGTGTACTTCAACTTTGAGTTTTAAAAAACACGTCTTTGACACCTCTTTGTAAAGAAAAATACAAAAAACCCGAAACATTTTACAATCAAACACCCCTTCAGGCTTTGATATAATGAGTGATAATGTCGCAATGCCAAAACTGTGATGGCATCACTGCCACTGTCTGGTACAGTATAAGGGATATAACATCAATGCAGCATTTCATATATTTAATATGATCATTGTTGATAGTTTGTCATTACTTTGTGGTTTTGTCTGTTTGTTTGTATTTATTGCTTAATTAGATGGCACATGGGCAGGATTTTGCCAAATAATACCAAGTAAGAACAGGATCGTGGGAAACACAACGTAGCCACATAAGGGATAAAAATGCAGCAATTACTGTCACCCTTGGCAAATTTTCACCTCCAAAAAATAGCCATGGGTTGTAGTACAAATTATACATTATGGTATCATGTCTTGTATATATGCTTATGATACATACAGTCGATAATACAGAAGAAAGAGAAAATTTATCCATATTCTTCATAGGAAATGTAAAAAATCAAAACTATCTGTACTGTAATAGCAAAACAAGACACAGTTGTGCTACAAGTGCTTATGTGTTCTTGGCACCTGTGGCCTCAGTCCAATATGAGTCCTTCCGTGTTTGCCACAGTGGAGCTAAATCCTCACCAGAGGTAGAGAGAGAGAGGGAGTCCATGCTGTGGAGCTCTGTTGCTGCAGATCTCCTCCCGCTGCTGCCCCACCACACCCCCCCATTTAACTGCCAATGTGGCACATTCCTCCCTCACCCCTCGCCCTCCTCGTTAGGTGGAACATTCCAGGCGACAGCCATCTTCTGAGACAAAAATGAACTTCGTTGGGATTGGTTAAAACCAGCAAAGATGACAGCTTGCAGTAAATAATACATTAACAATAGATAGAGATACGGCTATTTACAATCACACAAAATGTCTAACATCTAATGTAGTGGTTTAGTCACTTGATCAAAGAACCAATAGCTGCTTTTCACCTCTTTCCCCACTGTTTTTCTCATTCACAAAGTAATAAAGCAACCAGGAAAGATTTAAAACATAAAAATCTTTCTAAGACCTAAAATGTTGGCAGTTTACATTCATGCCTGTGAGTGTTCGTCCTCAAGGCCGTTGAGCATGGACACACACCATCAGAGTAACACAACACACTCACAGGATCTGTACATTTGTGCAGTTTTGAATTCTACGCTCCATCACCAGTTGATAAAATGAATAAAATACTGATCATGAGGAATATTTATATTTTTCCATTTGGTTATTTTAAAGACCAGAACTTAATGTGGCCATTTTAGGATTTTAAGAACTGTTGAAGTTGAAGCTTTGGCTTTGGTAGCCTCAGTTTGGGCTTCTGTGTCTGCCATCAGAAAGAGAGCATTGGATGATCATTTTTTGGGTTCTAAAGCACTCTAAACTAAAAGAGCCGTCTCCAGCAGGAGAGGCCTTTATGCAGCATACCTTCTCAAACCTCAACCAATAGGACAGCACACTCACACTCAAACAAGTCACAGAAAACCAAATAAAAAAAGTGTGAGATTGTTTTTGGATTGTACATCAGCAGAACTTTTTAGAGGAATGGTTTGTAACTTAATTTACATCCTGGTAGAAGTTGCATACAGTTTAAGTACTACATTCTAACATTAGGTATGCGCTACCAGTTTTAAATGGGAGATGAGACTTCACAGGACATAGCATTCACATGAAGTAAAAAACAGACATTGCTCAGACTAGAAATAAATGCAATATAGTCAGTGCACTTCATCTTTACAATTCAAAATCACCCTTTAACTACCTTAAGCCATGCAGTCCACGAGATATTTAAACTCCAGCGTTTGATTTGAGTGCATAAGGCCTTGGCAAAGGCGTTTTAAATGACAATACCCTTGTTCAGAATATGTACCAGTATGGATGATAATTTCTCCATAATATACATGAAGGAGTGTTTTAAATTTCATTAGGCAAAAACTGAGATCGGCAGCAGCAGAAATGGCTCAGAATCGACAGACTTCACATTCTTTTACAAGATCCAGACCTCAGCTTATTTTACATTCCACCTCAGCAAAGCCCACTCCTCACGCTCAACCTACAGACCTCACCCAAGTCTTACAAAGGATGGTTAAGTCACACAGTAAGGACGTAAACACACTGGCAGCAATAAATGACAAAAGATATTAGACATTGCTGTGGTGTTTCTGTGAGAAAACCTAAAGATTCAGCACCACTGACACATACAATTCACAACTGTAATATCAGATTTTACTTTAAATGATTTGATGGATGGTCAGATTATTATTTTTGGACAAAAACTGGGAACATTTTTGTTTAAGTATACTCATTTCAGTTTGGCTTTTGTATCCCATTACCCGATTTCCTGCTTAGCTTATTAGGTATGGTATGTATGGTATGGAGGTCAGTGGTAGCTGTTGCTCCAGAAATGTCACAAAAAACAGCCTGGTCCTCTTTTGAGTCTCCAGCAACAACCAAATTCAAAGCAGATGCATCAAAAGTGATGTGAGGCACCCTCAACATGATGGCCCGTTTGATGCTTTCAGTGCATTTGTGCCTTGCTTTTCACTTTGAAGAATTTCATACCGCAATCTTAAGGTTGGCTCCAATTAAAAGATAAATAACTTGTCAGCAGCTAAGCCTCTTACAGATGTGGCTTGAACAAAGGGAGGGAGGGGGAAGTAGATTTATTTCCATGGGACCTGACATACATCAGTGTCTAAACAGCTTGAAGTAGCTAAGGTCAAAAACTCTTTTCTACTGTGGGAGTTAAATCCCTAAATAAAAAATATACAAGAGCATATAATGTGCAAAATAAAAGCCAGAGTTAGGTACAAAAGAAACTAGTATATTCTGTATATTTGTTGTTGAGGACACTTTAAACAGGTAACAATCACCTGTGTCACCTGTAACAAATCCTGCTATTCCTTATCTGCATATGATGAACTTGGCAAAGGACTAGTTGGCGGTGAAAGTTAATTCAGTTGGTGATTGTAAAAAGTTCATTATGTACTGCATGTGATATCTTCTCTTGCATGTTTCTTCAATGCGCATTAATGATCTGCAAAGGGCTTGGGAACCTCACCACCAGCTGGTTTAATTAAGAAGAGCTATGATGCTTTTCTGTCACATGCTCTCACTCCCACTGTGATCAAGGAAGAAAACTAACTTTGTTGTCCTCGGCCACAGATATAAATCTGAGTATCAAGAGCTGCTTTTCAAATTTAAGAGGCTTTTAAATGGAATATGACTTCTAAACAAGGGTTAGCTACCTACTAAAGATATATAAGCACTGGCATGTGGCTATGGTATTGATTCCACACCCTTGCTTGGATTACAGAGAATTAATTTAATTTTAAAAAAAAAAAAAAAAAGGTCTGTGTTTCCACTGTATGCCATGTGCTAGGATTTTTTTCCCCTAAAAGTTATATTTGCATTCAAAGACACATTTCATGCAAATGGTACATTTTTTCTTTTTTTTCCAAACAAAGAAACAGACATTTGTTTTATATGTTCATCTAAAAAAAGACACTTATTTTTTTTATATATGTATATTTACATATAAAATACTTATATATAAATATACATATATAAATATACATATATATCAGTTAATTTTTTTTCTATTCTTTTCCAGGGCAGGCACCGTACACACATCAGGTACAGAGGCATGCCACACTTGCATTGCTTTTGCATTCTACAGTTGGTTGGCTGGCAGGCATGATGTCATCCAGGCAGCACTAAAGTCGGTGAGTGTCTGCACCAACTCTTAGCAATCACACACGTTTTCTGCATCTACACCCATTTTCATACAACCATACATCACCCTTGCAGCCTGGCACCAGCCTGTCTGGAGCATCATACTGCCTAGATGACATCAGAGAAGGGGCGGGGTCTAAGGGTTGGTCCAACAAGCTTCTAATGGAATAATAAAAGCAGTGCAGCAAGGCTCTGTGGCGCATGCAGAGATGGGCGGGAAATGGGTGTGGCCTAGAGCAGGGAAGGTCAAAGGTCGGCGGATGGTGTGCAGGGTTCAAATGTAATGTGTGGGGTCTAGCCCAGGGTTGCAGACAGATCCATGAAAAGGAGGAAGGGAGAGTTTGGGGAAAAAAGGGTGGCAAGGCAAGGAGGGTCAGTGCTAACTTCATGATGATTACATTTGTATTCATTTTTTTTATGTCTTTTTCTCAGCTTATGTGATTTTTTTGGTCGATTTTGCTTTATACTTTAAATTTTACAAATGGTATGATGACAACTTAGGCTCAGAGTCATGGGAGGCTGAATCTGAATCTACTGCTGGTTGTATGGTCAGAGGATGGAGATGGAGAGAGATGTCATGGGAGAAACTTTGACACTTTGTTCGCTACATGAGTTTTCAACTGTATACACAATATAAATACATGGGGGAGCGGAAATACTAATGCCAATATATTGTTTTTAACTATTATTTGCTATTTGTGCTCAGTTATGTTCGGTAGATTTGCAAGTATTGCTAGTAATCATGTGTTGCCCAAGTTGTTCCCCAATAACCTGGATAACGTATGTGGAGAGTAGACTGGAGCTACTTTGTAATTGTCGTAGTTTTGACGGCAAAATTTGCATAATACAATGTGGTAATATTTGTTTAAAGTTATAAAATTACTAATTACCTGTCAAATACTAAACATATTCAAAATGTTAGCATGAATCTGTCTTCAATCAGTAAACAATTTATAATTACACATAGAAAGTAGTAATGTTTAGTTAGATAGTACTTGACTCTTTGCAGGAAAGGTACGTGTCTGTTCACGCAAAATAAAAATAGGTAAATTGTTCCTCATATTCTTTTGAGGCATGGTCGACTGACTGACCACAGCTTCATCACACACACACAAACACACAATCACATAATCTGAATAATCACACACACACACATACACACAAACAAGCTCTGACATGCAGCTATATTGTATCTTGAGATCTGTCTGTGTGACACTGCAGGGAGAAACTTCCACCCTCCTGTCACCTCGACCGATCAGAGACCCTCTCCACAGCTTCAGAGAGAAAAGCAGCGGTTAACTGATGATAGATCCCAAAAAAAAAATAGAAGGGAAAGACAGATCCAATCAAACAGTAATCAGTAAGCAGAGGGAAGAGGAGGGTGTGTGAGGAAGATGCACTGTGTTGATTAAAATCCATCCTGGATGCAGGATACACAGTGCATATTCCGGTAACCATCCTGTCATCCTTCTCTCTCACTATAGGGGTTAGTAACACACTCTTGCTGTGCTTCAATATGTTGTTTTGAGAGACTGGCTAAGAGCCAATTTACTTGGTGTGATTATGAGTGTGTGTGTGAGACAATGCTCTGTTCGCAATGCACACACCACATGTAGCATTGCAGAGCTTTTGTAGGAGAGAGTGAGTACCATAAGATATCCCCCCCCCCCGCCACTTCTTTCTATGTGTTTTGATCTCGAGGAAGTCATGTCTGCCCCTCCCGACCCATCCACTGCTCTGTCCACCCCCAATGACACGGAATGCAAATATATCATTGCACTCTCAACCTCGACTGCTAAATTTTGCTGTGGGGAAATCAGAAGAATGTGAGAGGGAAGGGGAGGGCTTGAGGTAATGGGGGAGGGGTAAGAAGGGCATTGTGGAATAGTAATGAAGCACAGTATTGATCACACTCACATGATCGTAAAACCAAAGAGAAAGGGCAGGGTGCCTAGTAAGGGTGCCATTTAGATGTCTTATAGAAGCCAATTTTTTTTCTCCCGTAATGGAAAGGGAGGGGTAAAAGTACAAAAAAAAATAGCTTAATAAAATAGAGGAAAAGAAACAAACTCTTATTTAAATTTAAAAGTATAATACAAAAACAACAGCAACAAAAGCATAATAGTTATGAAAAACGTTAGTGACTTTAAAGATGAAATAGTTGAAGTGTTAAGTAGTACTCAAAGTTATCTCTAATTACACAAAATAAATAAAAAGCTGTCAGAGGAGAGGATGCGGTCGGGGCTCTCAGGTGAAGGAGGGTCGTCGCTCTCTCTCTCTCTCTGTCCCTCTCTTTCTCCATCTCTCCCTCTTCATCTCTCTCTCCCTGTCACCTCTCACTCCTCACGGAGCTGCAGGCGGTAGCGGCTGTAGCGGATCTGGAAGAAGAGCCTCTCCAGCGGCGAGCGGCTCATCCCGGGGAGCCTGTAGTCCTCGCTCTGGCCCGTTCGGCGGAAGCCCAGCGACTCGTACAGCTTGTGGGCAGCCAACTTGACGGCCGTCGTGCCAAGGACCACGGCGGCGTAGTTGTTGCGCACAGCAAACTCCAGGACACGACGACCCAATGCCTTTGCGATACCTTTGCCGCGGTAGCGAGAGTCCACCGACATGCGCCGCAGCTCAACCGTGTTGTCTTCCTCGCGGCCCTGTGCTGCCACAATCCCCACCACACGTCCATCCAGCACTGCCACCCAGAAACAGGAGCCTGACAGAAACAAGAAACAATAAATTGGATAGCATTAGTATGGCAAAGGTTGTAGTTACACATAAACAAAGGAATAGTTTTACATTTTGGGAACTGTTGCAGCTCTATAGATGAGTAGATTGATACCACTCCCATGCCTGTGTGATAAATATAAAACTAAAGCCAAACTGCCAGTTAGCTTAGCTTAAGATAAACATTGAGGAAATGAAAGAACAGCATCCCTGACATGTCTAATGTGCTTATTACTGAGCTTAATAATTGCTGTTTAGAAGTTTAGAGTGATATCGATCATCCCATCAAACTCCTGGCAGGATGGCAAAAAAGTTTATTTCCCAAAATGTCAAACTGTAAAGAACAATGCCTGAAGCCTTAAAGCATGTAATCAAGTAGCTTCATCACCCCTCTGTTAAGTCTTTTTGAATCAGAGAAAAAGATTTTTTTTATTTAGGGGTACATAAGGGGTGAGACCCTCACATTCAGCTGCTCCAATTCACTGAGAAGCTTAAGACCATATTTCAGACCACACGGGCCTCTTTTAACAAAATGTGCATCACATACGGCCTCGAAAACAAACTATTGTTTTGGATGGATGAAAGGAATAATTGAAAGGTTGAATGAGAGCACCAGAAAATCAAATCAAAATGAGCATCTTGTGTTTCCATTAGCAGCATGTTGCATCATGTCGTAATGGCTTAAATGGTTTAAGAGGAGAGAATAGAATAAGGGATGCAGGGAGCAGATGAATGAGGAGAGCAGAGTCTGACTGGTGCTTAATGGCATTAGCCACTCAGTGAGTCGCCGCTGATTAAAAGCGCAGGCATGACGGAGCAGTGACTTAGGGCTCACGTCATATTGGAGCAGATACGTAGGGGATGTGTGGATGAACTTGCTGTATCACTGAGTTGATACATCACACACTTAGACACACACTGGTAACAGACTGACAGATAAAAAGACTTACACACATCCAAAGAGACAAACAAGGTTAGATAAATGCAGATATAGATGTCAGCAGACAATGCTCCTCCACCAGAGTGCCTCTAAGAGATTAAATATCAACCTCTTTTCATATCGATCTTCATCTTCATTTTACCTTATAAGCCGCTTGCTTTTAACAGTTTTAGTATTAATACTTTTTTTTTCTTTGAATGACATTTTCTGTGTTAATAGCTGAGGTTTTTGGACAAACAAATCAAACAGTTTGCATCATAACTTAAACTTTTTTTATGTCACCCGTGTCACCAGCTGCAGATTCGTCAGCGTTTACTTCATGTTTCGCTTCAGAGAGAGAAAAAATTAAAGTCATTACTTCCTAAGGTGTTAAATGCTGGCAAAAAACACCAAGAAAAATGTCACCAGTAACTAATGCTACAGGCAACCATGCCTTTTTGAAAAGCATTACCCTTTGAATCTCAATCAGACGATATTTAAAACTAGTGCATGGGCGCTTTGTCTTTGCTTAATTTCCTTTACCGATCATAATCTTTCAAGGAAAATGACCCTCTCAACCTCAACCTTTTTTATTGTGTAACCACATTCAGCCTTTCCATCAGTGTCAGCAGTATTTACGACTTGTGTTGGCAGTGCCTACATGGTTTTGTACTAAAATGCCATCTGTTTGTTATAGATAAAGTAAATCTGACAATTCCGTGACTGGCAGAAATCCATGTCCGTCTGTGCATGAGCTCTGACTCTCTCTTCCCTTGCCTTTACACATAACCTCCCCTATCCTTTATTTCTGCTGATTCCCTGACTCATACACACACACACACACACACACACACACACAAACAGGCGGCAACATTAACATCATGCTCCTGCTGGAGTCCTGTGTGTTAGCAGGGATTTGATGCCCCTGCAGGCCTGTGTTAAGCTGATCCGGAGGCTTCAGTTACTGAATCAAACAACTGTCTTATGTAGGTTGCAGCTGGCAACAGGAAAACCCGAGTGCTCCCCGACCTGATAGCTCAACAGGGGTGCAGCTTCACTGGGAGACTGTCTAATCTGACTAATCTCTAAGGGGGGTTGTCATTTTGAATCATCCGCAGGAAGATACATGACTCCTTGAGGTGCTGAAACATCCTAAATTACTAAAAACTCATATGCTTAAAATTTCTGTGTCAGGTTTTTGATGCTCTGGCTGGAAAACTTTGCACTCAGACAGACTGATTAAAATTTATTCATTTTCGATAATCTTCAAAGAATGAAGGCATGATGACTGTGCAGTTTTCAGACATTTTATTTATCAATAATAAAAGTCTTTCAACCCCTTAAAAAAAAGCAATCAAAGGGTAGTTATCTCCTGCCAATTGTGGGTCATCAAAGTGTGATGCTGATTATGCGGCACTTTAACTGTAAATCCAACTCTCTTAAACAGAGTCATAAGTGGTTAAGTGTCTTTTGGCCTTTACTAATACTATGGAATGGTGTTTCATTATAGGCAGATGTCAAAGCTGCACTGTCAACTCCTGCGGCACTCGTCCGGCATTATTATGCTTGTGCATGTGTGTGTTTGTGTGTGTGTGTGTGAGAGCGTAGGAGGGGGGAATACGCTTCCATAAAACCCTCCTGACCATCTGTCTGAACTGAGCCTGTGCCAGGAATGAGGACAGCACAGCAAAGCACACACGCCAACCACCTCCCTGCCTATCAGACTGTGTGTATTGGCTAACAATGTGTCTCAAAAACATCACTCAACTCACATGAGACAATAAACTCAACCAAGAAATATTTGAACCCGCATCTTCTCCCTCCTCCTGGTCTTACCCCCCTTTTCTTGTGTAAGCTGAGCAGCATATATTGACCTTTAAGCTTCCCGACATCACGGCTCAAGGAAGTTCACATCTGCTGCATCTGACACTGCTACTATTAAACTGCATGGATTTAGTTTAGCTATCATTACTTCTGCTGGGAACTGCACTTCCTGGAGATGGGGAGATAGAGAGAGACAGTAAAAAGAGAAAAGGGAGGGAGATAAAGTTAGAGGAGGAGGCTAAACGTTGTGCTCCAGAAGGCGGTTTATATGAGATAAGGATGTTCTGGACTCTCGTCAGGACTATAGATCTAAAATTTGACGCCATGTTTGATTGAAATTTAGGGGTGCTATGAGGTTTATTGTTGCACAATTGTATATTTGCTATTTGGAATCCCAAGATTTACAACAAATATTGTCAAATTATTTTAAAAACAAACCTTTTTTTGAATCATTCATATGAAATGGATTAATTTTAAGAGTTTTAGTATCAGCTCAACCACTTAAGTCCAGACTTAAAAATGTCCACAGCCATTTGATGGATTACATTCTTGGTCCCTGGAGGATGAATCATAATTTGTTGATCCCTTGACGTTATTGACACCTACATGTTGACGTTTATAGTTTGGAGTAAAGTATTTTCATTAACTATTGAAACGACCATCATGGTACACACTCCCATGTCTTCTAGGAATAGACTGTACTTACTTTTTTAAAACCATTACTTTGTATATAAATCCACCATTGATTTAAAATTATTATTAGTCATCTACTTGGGTGTATGACCAAATACCTGCAAAACAAAGGACACACACCCATCAGCTACACCCGTTTGGTGTTAATTATCTGGAAAGGTTTCTTCTTCTTAAGAATATCTACCATCATACTTTGACACACAATACTGCAGAAAACTTAGTCATCAGGGAGAACTTGTTTTTCGATCTCATGAGAAGGAAAGGAATAAGACCGTGACCCAAAAAGACCTCAACCATTTTCCTCATGAGATGAGTAAGAGCAAAGCAACAAGTTTTCCCTGTTTCTCCAGCACACGAGCCGATTGCTAAAGAGCAGAGCCCAACACACTGCTAATACACTGCACTGCCTGTGATTGAGTGTGTGTAACTGAAGCCACAGAGTCATATGAATGAGCTTACTCACTTAGAAAAGGGAGTTAGAAGAAGAGAGAAGAGAGGGACATCGCAGAAGAAGTCATTCATCTGTCCTCTCTGACAGAAAGAGTGAGCAGAGGAGGAGGAGGCAGGCCAGGCATCCGTGTTAACAGTGATAGTGATGAGCCTGAAAGGATCCATTATTGCTTCTAGGGCATGAAAACATGGCGGGGGGAGAGGGGACAGAAAATCTACCACTATTACAGAGGGGGAAGGGGGGACCCGAGGAAAACAGATGATCTGAAGAGAAGAAATAAATCATGGCTGAAAGTGAAGGTGGGAGAAAGAGGAAGAGCTCTGGAAATCATTCGCAACGATTCTTGCCGCTGCAAAAATCTGATTGCTGTTTTCTCAACGCGGCGGATCTAATTTCTTTAACTACTTTACAAAGATATTAATATGCCGCCGTGCATGTGTGTGGGAGTGTTAAATACTGGCTGATGTTGTGATATGAAGCCTGTATAAATAAAAAAAAAAAAAAAGGAAAAAATAGCACAAAAAGGCAGCAGCACACACGGGAGCGCACACACAAGAATAGTTTTTATGGTGTCTAATGAGATTATTCTCTTTTGCTTCAGATGAAACCTAGAGGGCTAATTCAGTTGATAAGCGTTGAGTCTAGACGCCGCCTCACTCTGCTGTAGTTCACTTCTCTGCGAGCTAAACGCTGTCCTGAGCACTCTGTGGGTGTAAGCCCTGACAAAAGCTGATAAGTGGCTCAACTCTGTGTATTGTTTCCAATTGCTTTGGGTTCTAATGATTAAACAGGGAATTTATTGCTTTTTTTTTCATTTGTTATTTTTGTATTGTTGTGTTTTGTTGCAGGGTACGTTAAGCACCGGGGACTCCGACTTGACACTGCATGATTAATGTGACCCTGCCAGGCATTTAATGGTGCGTAGGCTTTGCTGCTACTGTTTAGATCTCCACATAGTATACATGTGGGACAATTTCATGCATTATTTTCCATCCTAATAATTAATTTTTAACACATTTTTGTGTCTTACTTTGGTCAAAGGATATATGTATGTTGTGCTTTAAGGAGGCCGGCTATCAAATGGAATCATATAGGACCAATAAACTCTGCTTTACTCTACTCTGATATTTACTTGTCATGAACGTATTTATTTTAGATGATATCCATGACCTCTAAGCCATGAGTGGATAACTTTTTTCCTGCTACAGCAGTAGTAGCCTGCTAGCTACTGCAAGAAAACTCAGTTTATCTTTATGTTTGACTTGTCCCTTTGAAGAAGAAGAAAGGCTTAAGATGCTTCTGAGAGTGATTTTCTGCAGTGTTGTTTGGTCTTATACTAGCACACACACACACACACACACACCCTTTCCCAGGTCAGAGTGCATGCTGGGAGTATGGATTAGCCTGTCATGTATAACCGGAGCATCAGCAGTTTCTTCTTCTGTCACGGACAAGTGAGGGTGACCGTCCCACACACAACACACTCTCCACATGTGTACACAAACACACAACAGTGCTTTTACGGAAAATGAATAATTCATGTGTATTGAAGCCCGGATATGCAGTAGAAGAAGCCTTTGACTTAACCTTTCAGCCAAACTCAATGTGCAAAGGACACACTGACATGTGTGTTGTCACACCTCTCACATACAGTGTGCACCGCTCCCTGTTACACTTCCATTAGCTCAGAGAAACTCATTATCTTTCCCTTTACTGTTGCTTTTACTGCCCTCCTGACCATCAATGCATGTCATGTTGTTTGTTTGTGCACAAGCATGCAGTTACATGCCCATATTTTACACACATGCTACACTTTACTGTGTGCATGCCATTGTTCACATGGCAGCCTGAGCCTCTCTCCCCCCCTTCATCTCCAGGGTCAAAGGCCATCAGGCTGGGCTTCACACCAACATACAAAATGTGACTCTAGGCTTTTACAGTCTAGACCTCCCAGCAGTTCCTGTATGAACCGAGTTAGTTTGACTCAAGCTGCTGAAATTACTTCTCATCTATCGAGCACACAAGTAACAGCTCACCTATCAATAACAGGCTTTAAAACTGCTTATCTGTCTGTGATTGGTCCCCAGAGAGTCAATACGCATGATGCTGCAATTATTGAAACATCTGCTCTTTCCAATAAGAGTCTTTGTTCAGTATTGATTTCAGCAGAATGTGAAACAAAAGGTGCACATGTGCACGTACTTGCAGTACTTTTTTGTACGAGCAGGGAAAAGCAGTCAGCCAACATGACCAAAACTGTGACAGGCTGAATATTTTATGGATATTTAGATTTTGGAGTGGTGATATGAAGAAGACTTCAAAAATAAACAGATTATCTAAAGAGTTCATTCGTTTTCTGGGTGTAACTGTTTTTTTGTTTCAGCATTTCACTCTACATTTCAGCAAATACTTTTATTTGTAGACTTGAATGTTGCTCTGCTACTCTACATCTGTATTAGTTTGACACTTGTACTTATGGTATAAAATTGAGCTTGTTCTTAATTCTGCTAAAGTTATTGTAATTGTCCTTTAATAAATGAATGAATAATAGTAAAAAAAACATTTTTCTTTTTCTTTTTCTATATTTTTTCCAGCTTTTTATAGAGAGTCGAGGCTGTTTCCTTGGCTAGGAGGGAACATCCCTTCCCCTGCACTAGGATGATGGATAACCCAGTTGGCCACTGCAGCACCTCCTCTGCATCTTCAGCATAAATAAGAAACAGGGAGGAAGAGGAAGTGAAGGAGCGATACAGGTAGGAGAAAGAAAGAAAGTGCTGTGGCTCAAAAACTACAACAGGAGGGACACTAAAGGATAGAAAGAAGGATGCCTTATTAATCTGAGGCGTCAGAAATAGACCCAGGAGATCCCGACAAACTGTTTATTTCTCTTTTACTTCTCTGTTTCACACAAATGCAAAATATATCTCAGAGTTGTGGAGCGCACCACTCCTCCAGATGCCCCCGTTTTCTATCTAGCACTCACCTCCTTCCCTTCCTTTACACATTTTCTCTCTCCCTCCGTCTCTGTCTGTCTCCCTCTCTCTGCCGTCCAGAGCTAAAATAAGCACAGCAGGTACCGTCGGAGGAGGCTGCTCCCTCCCCCTGAAACAGAGCGAGCTCAACTGATCCACACACACACACACACACACACACAGCCACAAAAGAGACTGACCGGCAGGTATTTTAAAGTCTCCTGTATTGATGGAGGCTGCAGCGGTCATGACGTCTCATTAAACAGCCAGTATTACTGAGTGGGTATCACGTCGAGCCGGGGAGGATTTGGCTCAGTGTCTAGCGTCGCCCTCATTATATTACACTTACTTTTTTTTTTTTTTGGCACTAAGCTGCTTCAGATTGACCTATAGTGATTGAGCAAGAGCAAGGGAGGGGGGTATTTCACCCGCCTACTGCTGAAACACAAGAGGAAACTTCCTTCAGCCGGTATTTAAAGGTGTTTTCACTTCTCTGAGAAGCTGTTTAAAAAAATGCCTTTTTTTTTGGCCCTCTGGGATCAAGTGATGGAGAGTCGTGATAGTGGTTATCTCAGGCATTGATTTCCTGTGAGAGGAGCGAACAACCATGCAAACGCTGTTTAATGAGAATAGGTGCTGACATGAACCAGGCCCATTACACAATGAGAGATGATGGAAAAAACTGTTGTGCAAATGAACAAACAGTAAAGGTGCCATAAGCAATCAGTGTGCCTGGTGTTTGCTGCCTCCAAAGTGTTGTTATCAAAGATGGATTTGAATATTTTAGCTGCTCCCCAGCTTGCTTGTCTGACCAGGAATTTCCCTGCAGCACAAATAAACAAAATCTTTACATTGCAATTTACAAATATATGCTCTAAAATAATACTGGGGGAAGAGAATTGAAAAAGAAATAGTAAAATAGACTTCTACACATAAATAGTGTTTGCAATGAAACAGCCACAAACTAAAAAACAAGTTATGTTTTGTCTGCATGACTGACTCCATTTTCCTCAGACGGAGTTGAGTGTTTTATTTGGCTTCGACTGCCACAGTGTGCACAGACTAATCAGCTGAATCTAAAAGATTTTTACATAACCACCCACCGTAAAATAAAACCCAGACTCCTGCAACTGGGCGACAGCTTCGTTACACTGTTTGTGCTTTTCTAGCCAACTGTTCTACCAGTGCTGCATAATTTAGTTTTTGTCAGAATTTCTTGTGAAAAGGGGGTCTTGTCTAGTCTAATGACACATCAACATGGATTAATTAATGTGTGTGTTTAATTATTCAGTGCTGAGGCAAAAGGAGATTAGCTCAGTTTTGTACGAGCTGCTGGAGAATAAAGGCGTGAAAGATCAATAAGTCCAATGACATTTTGCTCTAGTTAGTCTTTGCTCTTAATTTACAGTTTTTCAGCGTGTGTGCTGTTAACACACCACTGGAGGAGACTGATTACCACACTGACTCATTATTGGTTTATCACTTCCCAGAAAGGACAGAGGAAGAAGGATGGAAAGAGGAGGAGTCAGAGGGCACAAAGACATTTATGCCGGCAGATGTTTGTTGTTTAAATTGCATCTTTTTGAATTTGTCCAACTCATTTGAGCTGTCGAATTTAAATAATAGATTTTTTTGATTAATTGTGTATCGAAAGACTCTGTAATCCTTTGAGAAATTAACCTGACTTGTAAATCCAGATTGAGATTGTAGAATTTGATCAGTAAAATTCAGTTTGCGTAAAAAAACTGTTGCTTTAACAGCATCTGGTTTTGTTAAGTACACATGCTTGTATCTTTCTTGTACAGCTATATACGTTTATACTTCCACCCATTGTGCTGTCAGTTTGCTTTACAACCTCTCTGCTTACACACACACACACACACAGACACACACACACACACACAGACACTTTATTATGGGGCAAATGAAAGAGGTGACAGCTGGCCTTAAGTGCCAGCAGAGTGATGTGACTCCACTCAGTTAGTTGGGCCTCCTTTAATACTGAAGCTCATTGAAGTTTGTTCAGTTCATATTTAGCTTTTAGGACTTATTTCTCTCCCTTTCTCGTTCTTTCGATGTCTCTTCCGTTTGCGTTTCAAGTAGCGTTTTCCCCTTAGCTGATTAATTGCTAGGTTGACGCAACAACATTTGAATTCTGTGATGCTTCGACTGATCAAACCAAGACATCTCATTTATTAAACACTGATGTGAAATTACTTTTAAGCTCCACAGGATAAGCCTCCTAATTTTAAATGCCCTCAGACACACACTCACACACACATACAGTCTCATCAGTCCTTATGTTGCCCTCCTACAAACTTTTTCATACACAGGCAGCAAACTCTTAAACTCTCTCTCACACACACACACACACACCTTGAATCAACTTAATATCATCATTAATATCCTTCAGCAGTTAGCATTCACCGTTTTAATGCAAGATTCAATAATATCAATTAACTTATCCACAGTAACTCTGCTTAATAGCCATGTTAGCATAACAGAAGCTAGTTTGAAAAGCCAGATTGTGCTGAGTAACTGTTCAGTAGCTCTCAATATCTGATTCTCGTACAGTATGAGACTGATTTTCAGCCCGTGCTCAGCTATGTTATTGTTCTGCAGTCTTGTTATTTTCTAAAGCTAGTGAGCTAAAAGAGGGAAGAATAATGGCTGAGTTTGGAGACACCCATGTCCCCCCTGCTGTCACTGACAAAAGAGGCTCAAAGGGCCTGAGGGCTCAGTTTAAATACAGTGCTACATAAATTATCTTGACTAAATAAGCTAATATAGTTACTGTTTCTAAATATTATTGGCAGTTTAAGTAAAAAACTTGTTCTGTTGGATCAGTTTGGTTATAAAAATTAGCAAACAACTCGCCAACTGTCCTCAGATTTTGGTTGAAATCTTGATAAATTCTGACTGGTGCAAAGAAAGTGACATAACTTTTTTTAACAAAGCCCTGCCAAAATTTAAGCCAGTAAAGAAAAGTAAACAGAAATCTTTAGTGTAAAATAGCCAAAACTTTTTCTAACTTTGATAGAAAATGGTGTGTTTGTGTCGCAGCCTTATCACTTACAATAAGAAGTTTGTGTATAAAACGTGTTTTCAGGGACTTTAAGCTCAACCAGTCTGCAATCTTTACTTAATCACACACTCCTACATTTCTACCTGCAATGCCTTGATCACACTTCAAACAACAACAAATGATGGTGATGTGAGGAGTGCCTCTCCATTAGGACTGGGTGTTGGTGCCCAGGTGTTCGCCCCCTCCACCCCCCAGGGCCCATTCACTTTGCACGGATATAATCATAAGCATTGTCCAAGAGCAGCGGTGCCTGACCCCCTCTAAACCATCACGGATCTGCAGCAATAATGGGAATGCTAGATTGCAATTGTGTATGCAGTGGACTACCAGGCCAGAGGGCACAATGTTGGAGAGAAAGAGACAATGGGCTGCAATCGACTGGCTTAACTAACACCTGCTTTTTATTTTGGCCAAGTGGTTTGGGTTTAGGGAGGATAAAAGTGTGCGTGAAGTTGCAGGGCGGAGGGTGTGAACGTATGATCGTGTGTTTGCGGTTCCCCGTGACTCACACTCGGAGCTAAACTCTCGAGGAGAATGAATAGTTTGAGATGACAACAGAGGTGGATTGATTTTTCCAATTAGAAGCTTTAGTGGAGGAAATGAGCCCTGCCGACACCGAGCGTACTGCAGAAAGTGTATCAGCAGTTTCCTCCATGCAATCAATAGCCCTGTGATGCAGCAGAGCCCCCCCTCCAACTCTCCTCCCTCCCAGTGCAAAACCAAAGTGGAGCTCAGGGAGGAAGCAAATGGGGGGAAGGAGTGGAGAAAGAGACAGGGAGGAGGGGTGGGAGAGAAGGGTGGAGGGGAGGAAAGCCGAGAGACGACCTGCATATTTGATGAGTTGCCTCTGGATTGCGTTAAGACTCTCTGGAATGAGCCAATTTTACATTTTCTACATTTTCTACCCCTGTTTGTGACTCATTCTGCCCTTCATCTGAAGTTACACACCCTGTTGTTTCCTCTGGACTGCTTTCAAACTAAACACTGGTGGTGGAGGAGCATTGCAAACCAACAAACAAACAAACAAACCAGACAATGCAGATTTATGCTGTTAGTAACACAGTGAGAGCGGAGACATTTTTCCCTCATCTTACCTGTGGGTGTCATGTAATAAGCCTCTATGTCAGCCATGTCCGTGTGCAGAGCACAGTCCAGATAACTCTGGATAACTTTCCTGCTGTAGTAGTAGCGCGCACCCATGAGAATGAGGGGTGCACAGCAGGTCAGCGTGACGGATTTGGTCACGAAAAAGCACATTACTATGGAGAAATGGAAGAAAAATAAACGAAACCTGTCAGAAAAGAGAATCACATGTTTGATTTTGGCGGAAATTGACCCCAAACAGACACAGAAGAAAAAAGAGCAGAGCAATGTGACATTTGTAAACATCAGTATGTGAAACAGCTGCATGAAATTCTGTTATCATGGTACAATATGAACATTTGAGCAAAAGAGATCAGGATTAGAAACACAAGGTAGCATTTCATCAGACTGTAAAGTAAGGCACGTTAGTGTAGCTGCAGGAGCACAAAATCTGACAGGGTGAAACTTTAAGTTTTTCAATAGGAGGACACGTTAGCATGATATTCATCAAACCATCTCTGTTCATATTGGAGTACTTCGTCGGATTTGACGCTGGGGGGCGCAAAGAGGCACACAAACAAGCAGGCTGGATGCTGCATAGCATGTTGTTGCGTGGCATGCAATAACCTCGAGTTAGTTTACTCCACTGCACCCCAGAGTGGCGTGAAACATCGGCGCTGACATATAAAAGGAAACAGATATTCTATAAAATAAATTATACTGCTTATATAACTAAGAAACATTACGAGAAATCGAGTTTTGGGGGGATTTCAAGCAGGATTTCATGTTTTGTGACTTGTATGATTCAAATTAACGACGAAATGATGCAGTTCGCTACTTTTTTTACTGACACGACTGTAAAGACTTTGAACGGGTGACAGCTGGTTTGATTTTGAGATGCGTAGCGGCACCGGTCACGATACACGAGGCTGAAATCTGCACCGGCAACATCAACAAAAGCCAAACGGGATGAGTGCATGACTGGCGCATTGGCTGCTGCACGCGGGGGTGGGGGAGTATCGGGGTACGCGGGGGAGTGCTTTTTGGGTACGTGCGCGCACCCTATGGGCCAATCCTCAAATTCATTCACTCATTCATTCACGGCACCGGCATGTCATCACATCATCAGCAGGCCCACCGGTTACACACATGCACCATGCGCCGGGCCATGCCTTTTGTTGCATGATGAGCGACATGCCGTTAGATTTGTGCGGGATTTATCACCGCTTCCTCCAATAAATCACAGCACGGATGCGACCATCATCAAAAAGCGCAGTAACATAATACAGCGTGACGTGAGCTTGGAAATAACTCCCATAAATAATTTCAGTCGTTTTTGTTCAAGTTTCTACAATTTTTAGAAAAGCGCTTTTGAATCCCAACATGGGAACAAATAGGATGATGCAACGTGATGAGGGTACTTACCTGTCAGAAGAGCATATAAAAACTGAGTCTTGGGCTGCTGCCTGAGCCCCCTAAACGCCGTGTTGGGTATCCTCTCCATAATACCCTCGTAAAAGATGCGCCGCACCTCCTCTTGATCCCCGCGCTCGAACTCACGGATAAAAACCGCATCTTTCCTCACATCCTTGGCCTCGGCGGGGTTCAGAGCCGCGCTGGACGGAGGAGAGCTCCACATGATCGACTCTTTTTTGGTCCCAGGTATAGCATCGTGTTCATCCGCAACAATTTTAGTCTCGCAAACCATTTTGGGAGACGTAAAATGCATGCAACTGGCCGCGAAAATACAACTACAGTTCTGAAAAAAAGGGGTAAGAATGAGAGTGAAAATGGATGATGCGTGAGATTTTCTTAAAAAACAGAGAAACGATGAAGGGGAGAAGACGAAGGGGGATGTTCTGCTGCAACCCTGAGCGTTTCTGACGACCAAGACTTGCCGGTGTGATTCAAGCAGTATTTATAAACGAACAGGGCGGGTAGATTCAGGTTCAGGGGTTGGCGTGGTCCTCTCGCTGCGCAGATTGGTGGACGCGGTGCGCCGTTAAATGCTGATGGACGAGGGAGGAGGGACACAGTCGCTCTCACTGCATCTGATCAGGCTTCTGTGCCGGCGAAGTGTGTATTTTTTTTTTTTGAGGATGTGGGCTCATGAGGAGGGGGTGTGATGGTGAGATTGCGTAGAGAGGTTGTTTTGAACAGGGTTGTCTTCATTATGTCTTTTGAATGAGGAGGATCCCTGAGTTACCGTGGCTTTTAGAAGATGCGATACGCAGCACAAAGGCGCAAGGTAAAGCGGGGGCGATGCGTCAAATAGGAGGAAATCCTAGCAGCAGGGCGACTGCGGCTTAGATCACACTCTTATTCACTTTAAGACCAACAATTGGACCTTTTATCAGTTCATTATGTAGGATTATGATTAGATCCAAGGTAAAAATCGTTAAATATGCCTTTGGACTCTTAGAGCTCCGTGTATCGTGGGCATCCCGGTTGTTGCGCAGATAAACAGGCTACTGCGATTTTTAAAAAAAAGAAAGGGGGTGGGAAAGACATTTATATAAGACATAAACATGTATTCCCTCATATGAATCGACATTATAAAGACACCAACGCCTTCAGCTCAGCTGGTCGTCGCCCTTATGTCTGGGCACCGGCTGCAGGTTCACACTGGGCTGTGCAGCCTCCTCTGCCTGTTGACTGACAGCTCTGCTGCACTGCAGTGATTCCTCCACGGCTTCCCCTCGCTTCGTAACCCTGCTCCTGTCATACACCAGCCCTAACATGGGGATTATATCTCGCCTTACTGCGCATCTGAAACCTCCCTTCAGCTACCCTGTCAGCGACTTGCGCCGCACACTCGGAGCCGCGCGGCTGTGGCGGCGGCGGTGATGATGATGATGCGCGATCCGGCCCTTTGTTTTCCCTCTACACTCCCTATAATTAACTGTGATTCTTACTTTACAGAGTCGAGCTTTCATGAACAAAAGCACAGCCGTGATGTGCGTTTTATTTTTATTTTGAAGCGTCAAAATGAAGATCATGAAACAACGGAGGTTTAGCCTTCATCTGCAGTAAATGGCAATAGTTTCATCACTCGCAAAAGATGATAAAATCGGTCCAAATGTTATTTTTAGAGCGCCACACCCTAAATGAATAGGATGCTATGAAACTACACATTCATATATGATGAGGAACATATGAAAACGTGTAAACCTGCAGCTCTCAGTGGAAGTGAGGAGCCTTGCAGAGCCACAGTCGCAAATGTAGGCAAGCAAAACTAGTTTGAACTGGATCATCGGAGGCAACCTGCTATTGATAAGGCTGCATCCACCCCCACTCCCTCCTCCTTAAGGTCCCCCTCCTCCCCCTTCTCCAAACTATAGAGCAGCTAAGGGAGGAGGAGAGCAGGCAGATAACCTGCATATTTCAAAAGTAAGATCTCTACATTTGTTCAACCCGGACATTTAGTCTACAAAAATGCGTCAGAAGGATGGTTTTCTGCGCATCAGCAGCATCTGCTCTGCCGCGGTTCTCACCATGCCTACCGGGCGGAAGATGCTCTGAGCATGCGCAGTGCTTCCTTTTTTTTTTGGTTGACTCCAGGCACTGCTGCCTTCAAGTGCTGTCGGTATTGCTGCAAACAGGAAATGAATGCGCACAAACAGCGATGTTGCAAAATCATGGAAAACAATTATATGTACACGACCACCTACAAAATAAGTCAATAAAACATAAAAAAAAAATATGTATTTCAAGATGTACGTTTAATCATCTCTGTCTCTTCCTCCAATGAAGGAAATAATCCACCCAAACATCCTCCTGTCCCACAGTCTGCTTTTTGTTTTCTCAAACACCATCACGTCAACAATATATAAAAAGAGCTGAGTTTATGTAACATTTGAATAGTTCAAAAATAAAATAATTAATGACAAGGGAAGTTTAATGTGGTGGAGATTGATTGTTTTGGTGAGAATGCGTAATATCTGACTTGAAATGAGAGCAGCAGGTGTTTGTATGTGATGTGTTTTGCAATTTTGACAGACTGCAGAAGGTCTGTGTCATCATATTGAAGCAGCCAAAACTTAAGACTTCCTCCAGCTGACACGAATACAGACTGCTATTGTCTGTCCGTCTGTGGGGATTCCCATAGATAAGTCACAAGGGGTTTGCAGATCACAATAGTGTAAAAAAAAAAAAAAAAAAAGTCAGTGGTTTTTTGTGCATAACTGGCACGAAAACATGACAAGACACACTCGCCTGTCATGTCTACCAAGATGGTGACATGATATAGCTCACTCTTTGTGTTTGCTAATGAAACAACTTACAGAAATTAGTTTTCATCCCTGCTGGACTGTTGCACATCAAACAACTTGGAATCAAATGTTTCCAAAAGAAATGGTCTAGTGATGGTAAGACTGAAAAATGGTCAGGAAATCCAGCAGCTCCAGAACTACAGTTCACCTCCTCTCTGAAGTTAAAGTCAGTAAAGCACCTGAAGAGGCTAAAAAAATGACATGTACTACTTTGCAAAGAACTTTTACCAATAAGATATCACAATACAATGATTTTAGACAGTGTTTTTATCAAAAAGGATGGTAAACATCCTCAACGACAACAAAAAAAAATGAGAAGCAGCTTTACAGGAAGTCACAATATGCTCATGACATGTCAGATGATGTGACTGATGAACTTTAAAACTTCAGGCAGTTTATGTTTTTGTTCAAAGCAACGGGGAATGGATTTTAAACATAATTGTTAAAATTCTTTTAAAAAAACTATCAACTTGTACTATGTGTTATAAATCATTCACAGAATACATGTTTTACTTTGTTTTATAAGAAAAAGATTACACAACAATCATGCAGAAACAAGTGTTTTACTTTGCTTACTCACCACATTAGCAGCTCTATGAGCATGTAATTGTCATTTATTTACTATAAGTGCTCTCTAAACACCAGATGAGCTGTGTCAGGTCCCACTTTATGTACTAATCCTATGAATCATACATGTATTATTCTGCAGAGTTAATGCTGGTATTTTTCGGAAACAGCTGAATGCTTGGACCAAATTTCATGACAAACCGAATATGGAGTTTGTTGTTATTCTCCTCATTAACAGACTTTTTAGTCTGCACACACACAGCCCCACATGCTGTTCTAATAATCTTAAACATGACCTCTGACACTTTGTGTTTCTCTGCCCCTCCAGAGGTCACATCATGCCACTGTTTCCTCTCCTTCCTCTGCTCCTGCCATGACCTCTTGACTCTCCTCAGCGTTCGGGCAGCCATGACTCTGCTCCTTAGAAGTTTAAGGTTTCTTTAGTGTGCAGAGTACAGCAGGCTAGTTTTTCTTCAAAAAACAGGATTTTTATGGCATGTTTTAACAAAAAAGCAATTAAAAAATGCTGTAACATAAGACATTAAAAAGCACAATAAGTTTTTTTCACACATACATTTCATTGAGATATTCTGACTTGTTATATACTCTTTGTGATATAATGTATTAAATGATCATTAGAATAAATGGACAGATTATAAAACACTTGGCACGGACCTGCAACCTCCCTCTACCCGTCAGAGCATCCCCACCCCCACACCACATGCTCGCAGCCATTTTGCATCTTTTCCTGTGTCTTTTCCCAAGTTTACCTGACCTCTAAAGTTCTGATGCTGATTTTAAACTTTTGTATTTTCTCCTTGCGAGAGATAAAAGGAGGTAAATTGTCTCCCTGTTGAGTTTTTGTTCTGTTGTGTCTCTTCTGTCATATGTGAGTAATGGCAGGACATGGAGGTTAGTTCAGACCTTTCAGTGCATTAAATTATATAATGATAGGAATTTGTTTCTCTCTCTCTCTCTCTCTCTCTGTGTGTGTGTGTGTGTATGTGTGTGTTGGTGTGTGTGTGTGAGATAGAGAGATAGAGTGGTGAAAGAGAAAGCATCCTGACTTACTACCAGAGGCCTGTCTCCCTCTTGTGGTCACAGGTCAGAGGCACACAGCCATGCTGAAACTTGAAGTGGTTTCTCAGGCTAAGTTTGTTTGTTTGTTTGTTTGTTTGTTTGAAGTTTATGCTTGTTATTTCCCACATAGGCACTATTTTCTCTCCTTATAATTTCCTCTTCAGACCCACTCAGCTGAGAGCGGCTCCCTTTGACTTTTGTCTCCGTGGATGATGTCGGCCTTAAAATGCTTCTTGAATGCAGTTTGCTTTTTAGCGAGGTGAACTTTCTTAACCCTCCAGTGGGAGAAAGCTTCAACACAAAGTTTTTTAGAACCAGTAAAACCAGAACAAGCTCAAAAAAATATGAATAAACTAAATGTGGAGGAGGTGAATTAGAAGTTTGTTATTCGATCATGTTTCTTATAGAAGCTATTTCAGAGACAATCCGCCTTTAATAAAATGATATTATAGAAGAGCAACAGATGCAAACATCTATTCAAACATTAAAGAGGATAAAATACTTGAATCATCCAAAAGTCAGTATATTTTCAAGTTTTTGTTGTAGATGCTCAGAATCACTTTTAAATTGAAATTAAAGAATTGTGGACATATAAAATAATTTTATTTAAAAGTGAGTTAAACATATGTCAGTTACACAATAGTCAATAGTTCATGCACTAACTGAGTTACCTGTGTGTTAAATTTGCCTGTATGATTTAATGCGATCAAATACGATGTCCATGCAATGAATCCTGTTTTTAAAGACTGAAATTTATCTTCCAACTTATTTTGTTTAAGAAACAGTTATTTTAAATATTGTGATCAGTCTTTGCGCGTCCGAAAGGAAACAGAAACACTCCCCAGGGTATTTAGTGTATATTTAAGAAGTCAAAATGGAGTTAAGTTACTGCGTAGAAGTTAGCTTCACAATGAGAGGAAACATCAGATGTTTAAGTGTATCTACTGAAATAATCTGGTAACCTGTTGTATATAAATTGTCGAATACTTAAGACTTTACCTAAGACAATATATTTGACACGTGATGGTCCACATTGTGTTTATGTAATGAGTCACAACACAGCGTCAGTGCCTTGGAGCATTGTTTGTTAACTAACTTGTAAAATAAACTGCAATCCCAAAACAAATATAATTTACCTGAACCTCTAAACTTAAGGTGAACTGACAAATGACAAACAAATAATCTAAAGGCAAGGTGAAAAAAAAAGTGAGGCACCGACCGTCAAAAACTCAGGACACACAAGACTATGAAATAATACCAAGATAGAGGAACATTTATTACAAAGTCTGAGAATTAGCCAGTTAGTCAGCTGAAATTTTTTTCAAGAAGTGACATTTATCTTTAAATACTTCATCATATTACTTTGGTCCAAATCTAAGTGTACGTTTGACCAACAAGTGATGAAATATAACCAAGAACATTCACTCATGTACCGTAGTTAAGTGAAAAATTCAGGTAATTTTACACAACACGAGTCTTTTTGTCTTTTATGCAACTTTCTACATCTACTCTGCAACCTGTCGGAGGGAACTTTTATTTTATATTTTTTGACAGCATTAGTTTCAAAGTTCTTGTGCTGCAGATTAAGATTTTTGCATAAAAACATGCAAAGCTTAAAAATATAATTTGTTATTATGCTTAAAAAAAGTTTATGTAATTGGAAAAACGTTTTATTGGTTAAAAAATTTGATGAAGAACAGAAAATTAATTGGCAAACATTTCCAGGTTTGTGAAGTCTTTTTTACAAAAACACATTATTGCTTCAGCCTCACAAACATGAGAATTTGCTAATTTTTTTCTTGTTGTTATATTATTACATTGTATTCCTTTTTTAAAAAAATTACAGAAGAAAGGAAAATACTCACAAACAATAACAGAAAAAAGAAAACAAAGGAGTCACCGATAGAAATTAAAAAATAGATATTTGTTTTAAAAATGTGAATTTTGAGTAGTTTATTTTCATAAGAATATATACAAATAAATTACAATCTTATTATTAGTCATGAATTAAAGTGAACTATTTGCATCACAGTTTGTCTTTAGATATTCATAGTTATGCTAAAGGATTAGTTTATTTAGATGTTGGCTCACTTGTTATGCTAACAGAAACAAATGCCTCGGAGATTGTTTGTCACAGACAAGCAAAACAGGTAGAAACTTTTGATTGGCTGAGTTTTGTGACTGAACAAATATGCTAAGTCAATAGTAAATATATTTAAGGTACGTCTGTGAGATGGTCAGAATACTCAAAGTTTTTCGTGTAGTCCTCTGTACAGCACAAGTACAAGAGAACGACGGCGAACTGAGGGTGAGTAGAGTACCTACATTTAACTCTATACAGGCCCAGAAACTTAAGAGAAAGAGTAACCAAATAATTCTCACCGACAGTTTTATAGTGTTTGAAGGGTTTTCTGATTTCTTTCAGAAAATGAAGCTCCAAATCTTGCTGCTGGCCTTGGCGTTTGTGACTGTGATCAACGCAGCACCAGCACCAAAAAAAGGTGTGTAGATGAAAAAATATGCTGCTGTTCATGGTTTTCTTTATATTTTCAGTAATGTAATATGAGCAGTGTATGTGTTAGATTTTCAATGCTCTATAAATTTTCATGTAGAGTTACAAAAATGTCCAAGTTCTTCATCTAAATAGACGATTTTGATGTGGCCACAGGTCAAGAGCCAGAGATTGATGCTGCTGAGGTGAAAAACATTAAGCAGAACCTTGAAGCTGCTGCAGAAGATGAGGAAAAGTTTGCCGATGCTTCGGAGAAAGAGTTCAAGCAGGGCCTTAAAGCTGCTGCAGAAGAAGAGGCAGAGATTGCTGATGAGGAGGCCAAAGAGCTGAAACAGGGGCTTAAAGCTGTTGAAGAGGAAGTGGATGAGGTCAGTCCTGACGACGCAAAGGAGCTGTTGCTGATGCGAAAAGCAGCTGCAGAAGAAGAGGCAGAGCTTGCTGATGAGGAAGTTCAAGAGCTGAAGGGGGAGCTTAAAGCTGTTGAAGATGAGGTGGATAAAATCAGTCCTGCGGATGTGAAAAAGCTGAAGCAGGAGACTTTAGCAGCTGTAGAAGGAGAGACAAAGCTTGCTGATGAAGAGCTGAAAGAGCTGAAGCAGGAGCTTAAAGCTGGTGCAGAAGAAGAGGAAAAGCTCGCTGAAGAGGAGGATGAAGAGCTGAAGCAGAGGGATAAAGCTATTGAAGAGGAAGTGGAGAAGATCAGTCCTGCCGACGTGAAAAAGCTGAAGCAGGAGGTCAAAGCTGCTGCAGAAGAGGAAGAAAAGTTTGCTGATACTGAGCTTAAAGAGCTGGAGAAGAGCCTTAAAGATGCTGAAGAGGAAGAGGAAAAGCTTGCTGATGCTGAGGATAAAGAGCTGAAGCAGGAGCTTAAAGCTTTTGAAGCTGAAGTGGGAAAAGTCAATCCTGATAAGGTGGTCAAAGAGCTAAAGCAAAACGTTAAAGCTGCTGCAGGAGAGGAGGAAAAGCATGCTGATGAAGAGCTGAAAGAGCTGAAGCAGGACCTTAGCTCTGCCACAAAAGAGGAGGAAAAGCTTGCTGATGCTGAGGTTAAAGAGCTAAAGAAGAACCTTAAAAATGTGGAGGGGAAAGTGAAAAAGGTCAAACCCGCTAAGTTTGTCAAAAAGTTAAAGCAGAGGGTTAAAAGTGCTGTAGAAGAAGAGGAAAAGCAAGCTGATACCGAACTTAAAGAACTCAAGAAGAACCTTAAAGCTGTTGAAGATGAAGCAGATAAGACCAACCCCGCTGATGCTGTCAAAGAGCTAAAGGCAGAGGTTAAAGCTGCTGCAGAAAAGGAGGCAAAGCATGCTGATGATGAGCTGAAAGCGCTCAAGAAGAACCTGAAAGCTGAAGCAAAAGAAGAGGCAAAGTTTGCCGATGCAGAGGAAAAAAATCTGAAGAAGGAGCTTAAAGTGTTTGAGGGAGAAGTGAAAAAGCTCAAACCTTCTACTGAGGAAGAGCTAGAGGAGGAGCTTGAAGATGCTACAGAGAAGGCTGAAAGAGCTTAATGCTGCGTTGTCCTCTTTTTGTAACGCAGTAGTTTGGTAAATACTTGTATCAAAAGATAGGCTTGCATTCTCTCTGTGATGGCACTAAAGATGCTATTTTTTTTCTTGTTGTTTGAAAAACAAGGAAATAAAAAATGTATTAAAATCCAAGAGTGAAGATTAATTTAATAATCACCACACGCACACTGTCGTACAATGAAATGCAGTTTGTCACACGTCTCTTTGGACCAATCAGGATGTTGTCCGTCACATCTGATTGAACCACACCAACACAATCCTCTAGAGGCAGATTGGAGATTTAATTTAGAGTCATAATACATAAAAACATTTCTTCCCAAAGTATTTACCATTGGGTTAACGGAGAAAAACTTAAATT
>JAPZDV010000016.1:12073025-12101890 GCA_029814665.1 Acanthurus lineatus
ATTATTAACATTTGCAAGGAATTTATTACTGTTTTGAAAAGTTAGTGTCACAAAAAATCCAGAAAAGGGGCCTAATGAAAAAATAAATTTGGGCTTATGTGGCTGTAAAATAAAACTGTAAGTCTTAAGCTATGCTAGCAGCTCTGTGAGGCTTTACAGAGGCACCTTGAGCTAAATACTAGTGACACTATGATGATAACCTACATCACTCTGGTCTTGTGTCACTTGATAACATGAATTAACATGGTTAAAGTGTGTCATATTCATTTTGTCATCAGTCCAGTGGTGATTCTTAATTATGTTGGTTGTTTCTGTGTCGTTTCTGCTGTGTTTGTTATTAATGAAACTAGTAACCAGCTGGTGAACGGCTTTATTTCCTTCACAGTCTCATTTCACACCGGCTGTTGGTCCTTGTCCACAGCATTTTTCATTGATTGTTTTGAGATGACCACCATGTTAACTAATCTCCTCTACAGTTTGCTTTCTTTGCTAGTACCCTCTGTTTTTCCGAGGGTCTGTATCCAGGTGTTAATATTCATATCTGTGGGGATAGTGACTGGAATAAAAAGTTACACAGGACAAACTGTAAAGCGCATAGAGCTTAAATATTTGTGTTACAGATGATAATTCCTATGATTATGATTTTTTTTTCCTTAACAGACTAATCCAAAAGTGAATCTGCAGCTCAATAATGAAAAGAATTACAGTATCTAGACTGAGAAAGTTTCCAGGAACTCAAGATCTGAGGTAAATATCCCTTTCAGTATTCACAACAAATTAAACATGCTTAAGTATCAGACAAAATGAGGGCGTTTGAGTAAAGGCATGTTATTTCAGCCATCACTTCCAATTAAAGATGGCTGGTTAAATTACTACAAGGACCCCCCCCTTGCATGTCATTTTAGTGTACAGGTTACAGAGCTGTCTGCATCCCCATCTGCTCTCATGATAGTGAAATAGTGTTACTAGTGAATTTCTCCAGTGAGGGATCAATACAGTTTATATGTTATTTCATCTTAAGAGAGAATAGAGAGAAATGTTTAGGTGTTAAAAAGGTTTTCTCGACTTTGAGGTCAGAAACAAACAAGCAGAGTCTCAACGCGGATGTGTAATGAAAATGGTCTTAGCAGTCTGCATAAATTAGTCGATAAATTGTTGAAGTAGTAAGCTAAAAGTAATAGATATACAGTTCAAATAGCCAAAAGTCATCCGTAAACATTATAAACTGTTGGGAAAAAGTTATAACTAACAGATCAAATGATTAGCTAAATGCAATGGATATACGGTTTAAACATTATTATAAAAAGTCACCAATCAGCAGTTCAAATGAATCGCTAAAAGTCATGGATCTTATAAACAATAGGTTTATGAGACAAACTCAATTCTAAGCACAATTGTGTCCATAGAGGAGTAAATCTTCTTGCTAATCTGACGAGTTTATTGTATCAGTTAACAAAGGATGTGAAAAAAAAACACCACTGCTTTGCTATAAATAGAGTATCAGCATTGTATATGCTGTTTCATGCTATTACAAACCTCTGGCATCTGGGAGTTTTCTCACAGCGCACAAGGCTGAATTATACATTTACATTCTTTATACACATTGGGTTTCCTCCTGTTATGCTAAATAAGTCACACAGTTGGGTGAGTTGGGTGAGCAAACTTTTATGGCAAGGTCAAATCAATGTCCTCGTAGAACAGGGGGATAAAAGGGAAAGGAAAAAAATGAGGATCTAGCTTGTTTCCTTCCATTGGGGGATGTGGAACAGCTGGAACGATCCAGCTAGCTTTTCTAGTAGCAGATGAAAGAAGAGTTGAAAGGCGTTTGTAGAAAGAATAAGCCAGTAAGTGAGTGGGAGAGGGAGTGAAAAAGTAAGCGAAGACTGCTAAACAACAAAGATTTTTTTTGAGTGATTCAGCATATACTTGGTGTCTCTGCACGCTCAAACCTCTCCGTCAGTCCTTCCAATAGAAGCCTGGTAGAGTAAAACTGCCTCAGCAACAGAATTATAGTATCCTGTGTAACGGGGTTGCTGTGTGCTGTGGTGCAGTGCAAAGGGATTTGCCTCAATTGTGCTCGAAATACATGGTGGTGAGTGCGGGCAACGATTCCTGCCAGGTCACTGCAAACGCTTCAGTGGCCAATTTAGTCCCTCAGTTTCCAATTTTTGTCTCTATTTAGAGTATTTCAACCCATCTGCATACACAGCCATGGGGGAAGTAGAGAGTGTGCAGAGTGCTGCATTGCTGCGACACAGCTGGCAGCTTGCCTTTGCTTAGAGCTCCTCCTGCTGGTAGGGAAGCGGGTACTGCAGGTTTCATTTTTTTTCCACTATGTAATCCCTGTTGTAAATAAATAAAGAGATGTGTGTGTGTGGGTGGGAGGAGATAAGGTCAGCTGAAACAGCAGGACCTTTTAACTTTGCTTCTGTGACTGGTAGCAAACACACACACACACACACACACGAAAAACATTTGATGCTCTGCAGAGCAGCTCCTCGGATAAACGAACAAGAGGGGAAGTGGTGCTATGATTCAAGGTGTTGCTCTGAGACGTTCAGTGTCAGACGAACTGCAAAGGCATCATCTGAGGTACAAACGTTAACAGATGGGGAGCCCTTACACCTTAACTTTAAATATAACTGCTGCTACTCCAAAACTCCCAGACTGTAAGGTCTATAAATACCAAGATAAACATCTGACAACAGCTTTTCACTGTTTTGCGATGCAAAGGTGTTTTCACATCCAATCAGTCAATTTGTCACGCTGGTCAAGTTTGATAAATTTTTAGTCTAAAATGTCAAAAAAGATAAAATGCTCGTCTCAATTTTCTCAAATAGATTTTATTTGTTAAATATCTGTTAGATATTAAGATGTTTTAATTTGTCTGTCCAACAATCAAAAATTCAAAGATTCTCCATGAAAGAAGTAAATCCTCTAATTTGAGAGGCTTGGACCCAAATATTTTTCTTTTTTCACCACAAAATGATTTTAAATATTAATTCTTTAATTTAATTTTCCTCTGATCTAGTAATCGAAAGCTAAATTTTTCAAGATTTTACTCAAACATGTTAATTTGCATATAACTCGTATAATTAAAATATATATTTGAACTTTAGCACACAGGCTCTGTTTGCATGTATAAACATTTACAAATTGTGTTACCCATACTGTGATTAAAAAATTGAGAAAATAAGATCCTTAGTAGTGATTTTAAGGAGCAGAATTGAGGCCGTTAGTGATTCATTCGGTTAAAATTTACTGGCTCCATCATCAATAGTTTAATTCACTGGTTGCAGAAGCTGAAATGTGAACGTTTGCTTGTTCTCTTTCGTGACATTAAACGGTTGCTGAAGTGGAAATACTTTTTACACATTTTTTACACATAGTCATCGCAGTGCTACACCTACAACTGAGCTGTTAGACCTAGCAGAGACCACAAAGGATGAATGAATGTGTCTCTATCAATGCCAGAAAAAAAACCCACACTGTGCTTCTTTATCACAGATAAGTCTGAGCAGGAGAAAATGATGAAAAAGCTAAAGATCATTCATTGTTTTTATTGATAGGTACAACAGTAAGACAATGAATGGGGTGTCTTGTGACATAATGTTAACAAAGTACATTTTTCATTAACAAGCAACAATAAAACAACTATTATCTCTATCACTAAGTCCCCTGTTGCAGCAAGCATCCCTCTATCTGGTCTGCCTTCCTCTGCCGATATTGCAGTTCATCTGATACTCTATTGTTCATTTCTATTCTTCCTCAGACAGAGAAGACTGTAGACACCTCCATAACACGTACCCGTGTACATATACAGAATCTATACATACAATCTATATTAACAATAAGTTAACAAAAAGTGCTGTAAATTCATGCTACAGTGCTGTGCTAAATCAAGACCGAGAAGTTTGTTTTTTTTTTCTGTTTAAAAAAACAAAACAGAAAAAGTCTTAAATTTTAAATTTTTTTTAAAATTTCTTTCTTCTCACCATTTCTTAACAAAAAAGAAAGTGTTCATGGTTACTACAAAGAAAAAATCCTTAAATATGTTTACCCAACCTGTTTCTATCATTTCATTTTACTCAGTGAAATTTTACCGATTCCTCAATTTCATAAACTCTTTAAAACTACTGTTGAATTTGAACAGTTAAATAAATTCCATGTGATGCTACAGTTTAATGTGTATAATTGTCGTAAACATTAATCTCATACAACACATTCAACAAGTAAATTCACTGATGCATTCTACTGTATCTACATTATACAGTCAAATACTAAAAAGTACAAAAAAATAGTTAATGCTTCATAAGAGACGAATGAGAACTGACCCAAATCCGATGACGCTGGAGACAATCAAACTTACTTCACGGCTTCTTTTTAAATAAAGTAAAACATCAGTGGTATAAAATTCATCCCCTATAAGCCAGAACAGTAACTTTCCTCGTGACGAATGATTTCAAACAAAAGCCTCACTCGGTGTTGATGTGAAAGGAAATAAAATAAAGTGCCTGACGCGTAGATAAGATAAGATGAAAAATCGCTGTGCATGAGTCGAGGTTTTCAGATCAGGGTTGTTTTCAGTGTGTCGGGTTGTGACGGCAGGTGGAAGAGTCCTCAGGTGTACTCGTGCAGAGCTCAGCGCAGTGAGTTGGTGGGCATGCAGTCGCATAGAGCCCTCCTCTCCGCCCTCAGCACCAGCGTCTCTGTCTGCAGAGGACATAAACAACATGTCGCTGCCTGTAAACACCAGCTGCACCGAAAGGCCCCACTCTTTAAAATCCTGTTTTTGATCCCAACAATTCCACAATTCTGCTGTTTTCATTTACAACAAATTGACCAAAAGATGCTAAAAATAATCATCAATCAGAGATAACGAGCTTTACTAAGAAGCTTTACTAAGAATTCAAACATTACATGTTTAATTAAGTTTTAAAAAAAAGCATTTTGAATGCTTGAGTCTCTATCAAGGAAACTGTAGATGTATTTAGGTATTAATGCATAAAACAGCAGCAATTTGTGTAGCTTTTTGTTTATTTTTCTGTTTTTAGTACCTTCTCATTATTATTACGACAAACATGATTACCAATTTAACCATAGTCTATTATTCGCTAGATCATATAAAGCCACATTAAAAAAAACATTAACATCACTTGTATATAGTTGAATATAATAGGCTTTACTCTTTAATTTACTGCAACAATTCATCACTTACAGATGACAGATTATATATCAACTTAATAACTTCATAAAATCACATTACATTACATTTATAAAATGACAGAACGTCATAAAACCTTCCCTGCGCCCGTCCACCATCATCATCATCAAACCCAGCGCTCACAGGCAAAGACACCATCATCATACACTGACTGTTATATGAGAGACTCATCAGCTGGTGAATCATGAAGCATTTAACACTTTGATAGCAAGGGAAAAAAAGGATTTGTAAAACAAAACCATTTAAAAAAAAGGAAAACACAGAGCCTTTTCTTCTGGCAGTCAAATGAGATGACTTTTTTTAGTTTACCTACCCTGGCATCGAGGTTGAAAGCAGTCTTCTTTAGATCTTGCAGTGCCCTCTGCATAAACTCAAATGCGTGACAGTCAACACATGGGCGACCTGGAAATAAGAGTTAAAAATCACACAAATTTATTAAAGAATAATGGCAAATATTTAAACAAGTTGTGTGACAGAAGCACAAGTGAAGCCAGAGCTGTTTATTCGCCACATAGTGATATTTAGCTAAGGTTTGCTAACTTCAACTATTAGTAGTAGCCTCTATAAAACTGACCAAAAGTGTGATTTATAGCCTTGAATTCAATATTGTATTTGAATCAGGCGGTGTTACATCAATTTTTATAATACACAGTCTTACTTAAAGAAGCTGTTTATAAATTTATTCATGTGGCTTTAACTGGAAATGTCTGCTTATACATCTTAATGTGACTTGATTGTTATTTCACAAGCTTTTCCATCTAAATAATGGTAAATATAACTGAAGAAGAAATCCCAATGGGTTTGTTTATGAGAAAAAAGGGTCATATTTCCCCATTATCACTGATGATGACAACAAATCTGGCTTTAAAATCTATATTCTTTTAACCTAGTATGTTTATAAAAAGGGCCAGTTTCGCAGGCCTAGTTTTATGTTGTGATGTACAGGATGACCTACATGTCCTACTGAGAAACCTCTGTGGAGACCTGTCATTATGAGCCTGTGACCATCTTTAATTTCCACCCAGCAAACCCTTTTAAAAACCTCGACTTAACAAACGGAATAATCTTTAAATCCACCTACTTTCGGCAGGGATGACGGTCCCGGTCTCCTGATCCGCATCAGCTACACCGAGACAGATTAGCTGGACCGCCAGAAGGAGCACCGCTGCCTGCAGATATCCACTGGATGCCATAGTGTTGATTTGAACAATTACCTTAAAAAACATAAAATTTTTTGCAAGTGTGTCGTTTAAAGAAATGCAACCACGGAAAACATTGTGCACGGGCGTCAGTAAACGAAATAACACAAACTGATTCTGAGGCTTTGTGTGGAAAATAGTCCAGTTTTCATTGGTCAATACATGATGGTATTTTAAAACAGATCCTAGAGAGGAAAAATACTGTTTTATTAACAAACTGTATGTCAACCTACCGCCAATCAGTCGATGATATTTTGCAGAACAGCAGATAAGCGCAAGATGCCTACCTATGATTGTTTTATGTAGATTTATTGAGAGCGCATGCGCAGGGCTCATATATAATTCGCTAAGGGGACCAGATCGAGGTTTCCGGTGAAACCTTTCAAAATAAAGGCATTGACAAGCATGCAATTAATGTATGGGCCATGCTCACATACATCTTAACATGCATAGTTTCATCTATTGATGGATTAGAAACAATAATGCGAAATATGTGACCACATGTGATCAAGTACTGTACATAAGAACAATTTTAAAGTACTTTGCGTGCATTTCCGTTTTATTTCCACTACACTACATGGCATATATTTTGCTTTACTAAGTTATTTTAACCTTTAATAAACCTCTTTTTTAGATATAGATAATAATTGAAATGATAAGATAACAAACATACATGGGATCAGTTCACATAATACATGTACTTTAGAACATAAACAATAAGCTTTCTATAAAATAATAACATTCTAATCTATGAAATTAGAAATTTAACTCCAAATACAATAAACATAATTTGCAGCTAATACTTATCTATTTAAAAAAATAAAAGCTAATATTCTAGTGTTTTTATATTACAGAGTTGCAAATATTACTTGAGTAAGGATCGAGGTTTTGCTTCCAATTATATTTTAGTCCTACACATTAAGCATATAGTCTAAGCTTTTTACTCTTTGCACTTTTTTCCGTTTAAAGGGGTTAAAAATTACACACTTAATTCAAAATAAAAAACACATCCACAGTATATGTTTTTTTCTTATGCTACTCAATACTAACTAAGAAACTGGCATATCAGTGGCAGCCAACTGTGAGCCTGAATCTATGTAGTCCCAGCTGCTGCCCACTCAGTAAACAAGCATTGGGGTCATGTTCCTGATGTTTTTAAAGTAGCAACACTAGTGCGGGAGAATAAATTTTAAATAAACATTGTATTTAATAACTCACTCAGTTTATTTTGGAATAATTAATTATGCAAAGTTCTGTATCCACGCTCAGTTACATTTGTAGGGTAAAATACAACCTTCTTTAACTTTATTAACATTCAACATATAGACAAACGTAATCATACAGCTACAGTTCAAAGCTGATATACATATTTTTTGCCTTCTACATTGTCAAGGTTCATTGTTGATAAATGCCTCCCACCCTGGTGTGGGCGGGGTCCTGACTGTTTTCTTA
This sequence comes from Acanthurus lineatus, assembly GCA_029814665.1. Taxonomy (NCBI): domain Eukaryota; kingdom Metazoa; phylum Chordata; class Actinopteri; order Acanthuriformes; family Acanthuridae; genus Acanthurus; species Acanthurus lineatus. The sequence continues at coordinate 12,080,901 of JAPZDV010000016.1, forward strand.
GGTAGCCCGTTAAAATGCCCGAACTCAAAACACTTCTTTTTCCAAGATGGCGTCGATGAAGGACAGTGACACCGGCCTGTGGCTTCACAACAAACTTGGATCCACGGACGAGCTCTGGACGCCTCCGAGCATCGCTTCTCTCCTCACCGTGTCAGTAATTGACAACATACGGTTGTGCTTTTCGAGCTTATCGCCGCCGGTGAAGCTGAAACTTCTGCTCGGGATGCTGCATCTTCCCAGGCGGACCGTTGACGAGGTGGGTTGCTGTGCGCTAGCTAGCTGTTAGCTTGACAGGTAACGTAAGCTTTTATTTAAAATAAACAGCAAGAAAAAAAAGAGCTCAATCTCCGGCTAGTTGTTTAAGTCAAGTAATATCTGTTCGAGTGGTTTTTTATATATCTAACTATGCAATTAAACCCATTTCGTAAACGTTAGCTTGCTATCTTGAACCGTTAACGTTAACATCGCTAGCTAATGCAACAAACAGCAACCTGTTATTCCCGCGAATGATCCTGACGTTTTTTCTTCAGTTTTTGCACAACAGTTTTTACACGCATTCATAGTAAGGTTAGGTAGCTCCACATTTAACCGCAGATGAACTCATTATTGCGCCTTTTTTAGCGGTGGTTTATCAGCTACGACGGGAAGCAGTAGCCCAGCGGTTCTCGCAGAGACATTATGGTGGGATGGGCACAAGAGAGGTAGCTGACTGAGCTGGAGGGCGGTGCCAGCATCTAGTCCGACATATCACTCGTTCAGCTGCTCAGACGGTAGACACCCGTCCCGGTGTCTTTAAAGTCATAAAGTTGGTCGATGGTAAAGTGTTGGTTGAGATGTTATTCATTGAAAAGTGGCGGCACATCAGTGTCAAATCCTACATGACGGAATAAGTGTTAAAATTTAGGAAAATCCAAGCAAATTACACGTGAGAAACACAAGCATGTACACGTCAGATTTACCATTTTTGCATATTTTTTTTCAAAGATTGCTGTAGCTGATCAAAGTAAAGCTAATTTTAACTACTTTGCAAAGTCAATTGCAGCAATAATGCTGCAATTGACTTCCTTATTTCATCATTGATCTTTCTGTTAATAAGTTTCTGCACCTAACTACATGCTCTCGTCTTCTGTATATAATGAACGGAGCTACCTTGATTTGTGGACTGCTGTTTTGGTCTGTCCTTGTATTGCATTGCGGTGCACAATATATTTGCTTTGAAAGTGCTCTTTACATTAAATTTACCTGTACATGTGTACCAAAAGTACAGAACTTAAGTGAATGTGTATAGTAACTTCACCTCACAACCTTATTTTCGGTTTTCTTTCGCTTACAGTAATAGGTTATGGAAAACTGCTGACCTGGGTTTAAAAGTCTGTCTTGTGCTTTACAAAGTAAGGAGAGTGCAGTCTTTGGTACAGTGAGGAAAGTATTTCTTGTATCGTCAGCAGGTGGCTCTGATGTACTTTCACAAGTCAGCGTTTGCATGTCAGATGATAGGTGACTAATCCTAGTTGTTCCTCTTGTACCCAGAGAGGTAATTTGATTACTGTCAGATGTCCGTCTCAATTTTAGCTCATTATGTTGTCCTGTTCGTAAATAATTGGAAATCCTGTTAATTCATTTCACCCCAGTTTGAAGTTTAAAACAAGTTATGTTGCTCGTCTAGCCTTGATGAGGTCACTTGACCTCAATTAGATATCCAGTTACACTGCAAGAATTTGGCAACAAATCAAAACAAACAGTTTATTACCAGAGAGAGTAATAAAGCATTTGTTTATTTACTTATTTACTTTAATGTATTTTGCTTGAAGGCTTTTTTTCAGTCATTTAATGTCAGATGTATTTTGAATTATAACGGTTGGAGAAAATTAAGCAAATTAAAGACAACTACTCAGGGCTCCTAGTGGGAGTTTGGTCTTATTTTTTACAGTTAGATGAATATGACCATGATCTTTTCAGGAAGCAGAAGGCGTTCATCTGTTGTTTTCTCAACACTTTCTTCCTCTCTCGCCAGATGAAGGAGGCCTTGTCAGAGATAATCCAGCTGGCCACGGTGGATTCAGAGCCCTGGGTGCTGATGGTTGCAGACATCCTCAAGTCCTTTCCAGAGACTGGCTCTCTCAATCTGGATTTGGAGGAGCAGAATCCAAACGTGCAGGATATTCTTGGAGAGCTCAGGGAGAAAGGTAGTGAATGTGTGATATGTGCCTCTTCACGTCAATTTGGCTGTGGTTGTCCTTTTTTAATGGCCACGACTTCATAAGTTAAAGAATGTGCTTATACAAACAGACCATTACTGACCGGTAGGCACTTTAAGCAGCTGCAGCCAGAGATCTACAAATATCTGTGCAAGTAAACTGCTGGTTGATGTTTCCCCATTTTCTCCAGTGAGTGAGTGTGAGGCATCTGCCATGCTTCCTCTGGAGTGCCAGTACCTGAACAAGAGTGCTTTAACCACTCTGGTGGGACCCCTTACACCCCCTGTCAAACATTTCCAGCTAAAGAGGAAACCCAAAAGTGCAACCCTCAGAGCAGAGCTGCTACAGAAATGTAAGTTATTTCAAAACTTTAAACACCACACAAACACATTCTGTCCTTCTCCAGAACAGTGTCACATTGACGGATTTAAATTTCTCACAACTGTAAACAAGATGAGAGAGAGATTTTTGTGTCCGGTATCTGTCCTGGGTGTTCTGGCTTTTAATGTTTAAGTTAAAATACAAAAACATTTCATTGTTTAGGGTTTTTTGTTTGTTTGTTGTTGAATTCTGTTGTATCTCCCTTCCTCTTCTAGCCACAGAGACAGCCCAACAGCTAAAAAAGACAGCCGGAGTGCCTTTTCATGCCAAAGGGAGAGGATTGGTCAAAAAGATTGACACTACTAGTGAGTTGAAGTTAAAAAAATTCACCCAAACATCTTCTCTATCAGTGCTGTTGCCTTATTTATAAGTGGTTACACAGTCAAGAAACATTTTATTTGGCTGATACATGTGCTAATTTTTGCATCACAGCTCCTCTCAAGGGGATTCCCAAGGCCCCTTTCCGCAGTCCCACTGCCCCCAGTATGTTCAGCCCTCCCAGTAACCGCACACCCATTGCCCCTGCACGGACGCCCCTGCGTAAGGAGAGGGGGGTCAAGGTAAAGTTGGATTTTTAAAAAAATGCTACTAGAAAACTTAAACTTGCAGAAAACCTTTGTGTGATGGTGCTTTGGTTGTGTTTTCTTATGATTTGGTTATCATCTAAACTTGTATATTTGGAATTACATTGCTTTCAGATTTGCCCTTGTTTCTTTGCAGCTGTTAGATATTTCAGAGCTGGATATGGTCGGAGCTGGAAGAGAAGCTAAGAGGAGAAGAAAGACTTTAGGTAGTTATACTTTCAGCTGTCTAACAGCCCCCAGTTTTACTCTGTCAACACATTAGTCAAAAAAAAAAAATGTGGGATAACTTTAATGCTTATAAATGTTTTTAATTCCACAGAAACGGAGACAGGAGAGAAAGCAGCCAAAGAAGAAGCAGTGGTGGAAAACACGACACCCGACTATGCTGCTGGCCTCGTTTCTGCACAGGTTTGTGGGATCAAGGCCCCTCATCATGATTTCCACTGTTTTTGTCTGGAATTATCCCCTTCGTTATCTTTGTGTCTTACTCACTTTGTTTATATCAAATAACAAATACTGTTTTGTTTTGCAGAAATTGGGGGCGTTGAACGAGAATCCTCTGCCGTCGACCAGCTACCTACCAGCCACGCCCAGCATGGTTCCCTCTTCCTCATACATTCCCAGCTCCGAGGCACAGCCAGGTGAGACACAAAGCTTTGTATTTTCAGCTCAATGCAGTGTTTTCATCCATGTGTCAGCCCCTGCAGATCACTTTGTCAATCTCACAATTCCTTTCCTTTACCAACCTCCTGTAAAGCGAACGCTGGCGGCACAGGACGGGACACGCTGCAGTCGGCTCGCCAACCAGAGGAGTCGGCAACAGTGGGCGCTGGCGCCACCACCACCACCTTACCAGGACAGTACAAACAGAGGACACCCATGTACAACGCAAGCAACACAGCAAATCCTGCAACCCCAACGTCCCCCAGCACGCCGGTCTCCACCCCCGCCAGCAACGGGCCTCCAGCAGCTGCGACTGCAAGCCAACCGGAGACCCCCACTCAGCCTCCAACCACCCCTCAAACCCCGACTCCAACACCAACCCCTACGCCAGCACAGCCGCAGCCCAAAAAGAATCTCTCACTCACGGTAAGGTGGAGCTGGAAAGTGTGTGCAGCTTAAAAACACAACATAAATATTCCATAAAATGTTCTTTAAGACTTCAGTAATATGAAATCTCTTTGTTTAGTTCTGTGTTTTTACACCTTTACATGTTTCTGCTCCTCAGAGAGACCAGATGTACGCTGCCCAGGAGATGTTCAAGACGGCCAACAAGGTCACCAGACCAGAGAAGGCGCTCATCCTGGGCTTCATGGCTGGATCCAGAGGTACAGAAGCCATTTGATTCTTTCATACACATTTATTTATAATCATTGTCAGTGTTTTGCCTCAGTAGTCTAATATTTATATCAGTTTATAAAGTGATATTTAGACATGTTGGTGATTCCTTGCAGACTTGTGATCAGATCCTGAAGCCCAAAACATGTCTTTATTAGCATAAAATTTAAATCATCAAACTAATGGGTGTTACATTCTTCCACAGAAATTAATTTAAGTCAGTAGAATAATTGCAGTATACAGTCATAATTACAGGAAGTGTCCATAATAATAGCCAGATGCACATACACAAACCTGACTGGACCAATAATAACGAGTCCACCTCCTGTTGTCCGTCTTGCAGAGAACCCTTGCCCGGAGCAGGGGGACATCATCCAGATCAAGCTGAGCGAACACACGGAGGTCCTTCCCAAAGCCGACGGCACGGGCAGCACCACCATGCTGGTGGACACAGTCTTCGAAATGAACTACTCCACGGGGCAGTGGACCCGCCTCAAGAAATACAAACCCATCACCAATACCTCCTGAGGTGCTTCACTCACTTAAAACCACACACCCAGTTTTCTTATTCACTTAAAGGAAAAAAAAAGCAAGAAAAAGTTTACACACATACAAGTATTTGCGTACACATTTGGGCCAAAATCAAGCGGGTGAGAGATCGTCAAGGAGAGAGAGGTCCTCCCTTTTCCTGCGCTGCCAAAATGCAGGACTCTGAAGAATATTTCTGTCCTTTTTGTTTGGTTGTTCCCCCTCCCCCTTTTATTGTTTTTCTGTTTTTAAGTCACCTCCGATTCCTGAGTGATGTCGTGGTCAGGAGGGGTGAGAGAGCTATATTTGAGTCTGAGCTGAGGAGTTATTATCACAGCAGGCACCTTTCTACATTTGTACTCTGAGGTACAAGCATGTCACGTGTCTAGAGCGAAGAAAAGACGAGCTGTCTGTATTTTTTCTGTATGAATGTGACATTTGCAGCTTATCTTGGACCTTTCAGAACAGAATCATGATTTGAAAAAATAAAGAGATCAATTATGTCGGTCGTCATAGAAGTGACACAAAGTAAGCAGTAAATAGTTGTCAATGCTGTCAAGTTCTGTTTGGAGCCTTCTGGTAGATGTTTAATAATTTTTCATCCTTTTTTCATAAGAAGGGAAGAAAATAAAGTGACAACAGACTCCAGGGGGGGTGTTCTCATTCTTATCTTTCGGTCTCACTTTGTTTTGTTTTGAGGGGAATTTACCGGGTTTCCTGTTGGTGGTTTATGGTGCTTTTTCTGCTCCTCAACACATCACACAAAGAACATTCTGACTGATGTATGGAGGGTTTTGCAGGTTGGAAACGTGCAATAGACATGCTGCAAAACACCAGTAAGTTATTAGAAGCACTGAAATTACACAAGAGTAAAAAGAGTCCAACCTTTTTTTTTTTTTTAATTAACAGAAACGAGCAAGTCGAGTGTAAAGCAGGCAAACAAATCAATTAACTGCAACTATGAAACATTCGTATTACCTCGGAGCTAGGGATTTATGAGTTTTTTGTCATTACATTAAAACATATTTCAGAGTCCAGTACTGATTATGTCTCCGTAATGAGTTCGGACCTTAATTACAGTTTATCTCTACTCAGGTAAATTGTTTCTGTGGCTGCCTGGATGTGTGAGCATGTCCTCAACACACCTGACTGTCATCTGTTGCTTTGTTGCATATGTTCATCTAGCTCAACTTACACCTTTTTAATTCTCAAAGGTATATGTACTCCCAGCTTAGTGTGACCTGAGGGTACGTCTACAAATGTACCTGTACAGGTGCAAAAACAAGGAAGAAAAAATCTTGCAAGTTCTGTAAAAGGACGGCATGAGCAGCACAAAAGCCTTGTTTGTTTAATAATGTGAATGCTTAATTCAGGTTTTTCCGCTAATCTAAAAATAATCCTTTCTTAAAGCTTGTTCTCATGGCGCAACAGTCAACGAATAGCAATTTATAAAATCATGACTAGCATTTACAGGAACAGCTAAATTCCTTTATTAGTAAAAAAAAGTCCATCTCTTTCACTTCAACATTTAGTGATCTGGTTGTACCTCTTGGTATTTGAGTGTTACAGCAAGTAGCGAGACAGGCAGAGCGTCAATCTGACGATCTTCAACCAGCTCCACTCTGTGGATTTGGTAATGGCTGTTAGTCTGTGAGGTTTCACTTGGCTCCAGGGTCCCTCCAGCCTCCAAACATCTTCTCCAGGTGGAGAGCCACTTCGAGGGACAGGTGGTCCTGCATCTTCCCAGCAACGACCTGCACGCCCAGGGGCAGACCTTCTTCACCCAGACCCAGAGGACACTGGGTGACCGGCAGCCCGAGAGTGTTGAATATACCTGAGTGTGGAGGAGAGTGGATGACATGATTTAATACTGGACGGGACCACGTTGTGACAGTTTCACTGGAGGTCAGGAGATGTTCTGTCAACTGTAAATATTATGAAAACTACATTATCGTTGTTTCTGAGTCAAGTTCAGATCACCAAAAATCCAAAACTCTGGCATCATGTTGGATGGTAGTTTCTATTTTATCAGATGTTTAAATTAGTAATATTCTTCCAGAATTCACCATTATTCACATTTAATGAATAATGTGTCACAATTGTGGGTAATTATGGGTAATTATACTGAAGGAAACACTTGTAAGGAACATCTGCCTTTATTTCATTATGATAGATGTAGTCAACTGAGCAGTAAAATCTTAACTATGTGCTACATTGATCCAGAGAGCTTAGTTTTGCTTGTGAAGCCATGTCGACAGTGCCTACATGTACCAAGATGCATTGCATGTGAGCTGCTGACACCAATGCCCACTAAGTACAGCAAACTGATGAGACCGTGTTTTGTTTATTAGTGGCAGTGAGCTAAAACAGCTGTATTTGTTCCTGGACACGAATGAAATCAAGCTGCAGCTTCTAGAAAATATAACTTTTTTTTTCCCCCAAAGACTGAAGTGGTGTGGTGGCTCTTAAACTGAAGGAGGGACTCACCTGTGTAGCAGAAGTCAAAGGGTCTGAAGAGTGGGTGGTGGTGTTTTGGAGCCACTCTGGGGTGTGAGGGGTAAAAACAGATACCGTCCGTCCCCAGCAGCTCATCTATCTTCTTCTGCAGCTTCTCCTTCTGCTGGATGATGAAGGGCGAGGGTTTGGATACGTGGGTCATCTCCACCAGGCCCAGACCTGAAGATGTTAATCCATTTATTATTGAACAAACAAACTTGACTGAATAAGACAAGTTAAAACTAATGATATAAAACATACTTCTCCCATCTTACCGATAGCAGCCATGGTGTGATCGGATCTTCCCACCATCCGTTTCAGCAGCTCCCACAGTGGCCACGCGGGTCGTCCTGGTTCCCCCATCAGCTCAGCAACCGGCAGCGGATACTTGAGAAAGAAAACATTTTCAACAGTTACCTTTTTTATTTTTTTAGGGTCACATTAAGTACAATGTGGGTGTGTAATCTGGACATTTCAGTGGCCACACTGCTGTGCTGTTCCCATTACCCAACAACAGACGTCTCGCTTTGTGGAGTGATTGTTGTTGACCTGTGCTGGTGTCCTTAGTTGTACTGTGAGTGTGTACTGTGTCAACACCAGGCTTTCGTTTAGGACAGGCCAGTGAATCATTAGTCTGTAAGTGTCTTTAAAATGAGCAGTATACTTCATGAAAATCCACCACAGAGTAAAGAAGTTATTGTGTAATTAGCTGTTCTTCAGAAATACCAATCTTTAACATAGACTGGTTATAATGCTGAGTTTTAACAGAATTATTCTTCATTTCTGTTAGAATATAAAGTGGGTTTGTTTGTGTTTTTGCATAAGACCTCAATCCACCCCATGTTCACTTTTGTAGGATAATTCACCAAAATAATAAGAAGATTCCTCTTAAATATTGCAGCCCTGCAATAACTTAATAAAAGGTTACTATTCAAACTCTCATCTCTGCGAGGGGCAGAAGTTTGTCTTGTTTGGTGAGGTTAAAGCCCTTATAATCGAGTTTCTGCAGCAATCTGTCACACTGATTAAATACAGTTGAAAGTAGTTTGTTATGAAATGCAGTGTTTGTTTTACAGTCAGACTGTTTACTCGAGTCACTCAAACTCTCTCTTAAAAAACTTTAAAAAGTTCATGACCTTGAACTCAATGACTTTTTAGCAGATCATCAATAATTAAAGGGAAAACAACTTGTTAATGGGGTCCAAATTGAATTTTAGGGAAATAAAGGCATGCATGTTTGCATTTTGCCTAAAAAAATCCATTTCAATCAATTTAGTTTCAGTATTTTTTTAGTGGTAAAAAGTTCAGTAGTTGAACTTCTTTGACCCACAAGCTGTTATGTAATGAAACCTTCTGAGACATTCAGAGGAAAATCTCTTTTTGTTTGAGGTTCAACAGAGGAACGAGTGGTTTAATCTTAAACATTGCACAAGGTTCTTTTATGTTAAATCTTAATCTTAGAGTAAAGATCAGCTGTAGTTGTTAAATAAATGCAGAAGAGTTCAAGCACAGTATGTTTCTTTAAAATGTTGAAAGCAGAAAGTAGCTTTAAACAGAAAAACTCAAGTACATCATAATTATACTGAAGTAAAGTAATTCATTACTTTTCAAGAACTGTTGTCTTGAAAGTTTGTGGTTAAATTTTTATGCCAAGAACCAGCGAACCCTGCAAATATGTGTGCGTGTGCTTTTTCCTCGCAGCTCAACAGATTAGTGAAACATTTCTTGGCAGCAGACGAAAACAAAAAAGGTTCTGTGACTGCGACTCTGCCTGCTTTCTGTCTGTGCGAGACATTAGTAAATAATTGTTGAGCTTCACTCTGGAAAACAGACAAAACCCTCACTGACCTCTGACCAGCTGTCCCACACATTCATGAGGTCATCAGCTCACCTTGCCCTCTTTGTCAGGGAGACCCATGTAGGTGTCCCAGATCTGGAAGCTGTAGTGAAGCTCAGGGAAACGCACTTCTTGGACTTTGACTCCAAGGTCGGCCTCCAGACGCTGCACCATCTGGAGAACAGCATATGATTTTAGTTTAAAAAAAAAACAAACTGTCCAGATATGCTGAGCTTTCCTGCACTCGCTTTGCATCTTTTATAGACTTTTCTGAGCGATGGATCCATCATACCTTCCTCTGAATCTCAATGAGCTCTTTGCTGACAGGCGACGTCATCGGAGAGCCTCCGTCATGGGGGATGGTGAAGAACCGCAGCTTCTTTATGTCAACTTTGGTGTTTAAGGACAACCTGTCACACACGTAAGCAAATTAGACGGACAAGCAAATCTGACAAAACTGCAGGTCGTAAAGCACTTTGAACCGGGTCCTTTGCATTGATAAGGGTTTCAATAAACAGAGACATTATTCACATTTCTAACTGCCATAGTTGCACCTAATTTCCCTCACAAATGGAAAACCAGATACTATGGAGCCATTGTGCATCATACGAACCGATTCATTCTTAAGAGACATGTACAAGCAATTTAAGAGGTATTTATAGTTGGTACCTGTGTAACGAAGGTCTAAATGCTAACATGGACAAACTCGAAAGGAAATAGAGGAGGAATATAAAATAAAAATACACAAATGTTTCTACATGAGGCCCATTACTACATCCATGTAGCATGAAAGCAAGAATTAGGATTGAGAAAACTGTGTTTTAAAGCAGATTATTGTTACCAAAGTGAGTAAAAGTAATCCTGTCATAGCAGCTCTGGCGACATAATTACTGCATATGTGCAGGCAAAGAGAACAAACTCTGTTATTTGCTGAAACCAAACGCAGGTTGATTATACAGTGAGGTTGCGTTCAGGGGACAGAAACACAGCTCTTACATGTGAACGCTGGGTCCCGCCATGATCCTGAGCATGGGCAGCAAGTCCTCAGCGTAGCGACACATGGGACCAATGCTGACGTACTCTGCCTGTCTACCACTGCATTTTGGGAAATGGTTCTCATGGGACACGACACCTGGGTAAACAAATCACAGTTAAAATAACATCTGATATGTAAAAATGTTCTTCGACAATTTATGAACACAACACGGACATATTTAACTTTTATGGTAATGTGGAAAGAGTTTCTCAGCAAACTGAGCTCGATGACGTCAGCAGTTTTGAAGAGACTTGGTAGATTTGGAGTCGTGCTTCTGGCCGCCTCGACGAGAGTATTTAAGTCCAAACACAGCCAAGCTCTGTTTTTGGATCCTACAAACTGCTACAAGGAAAAATCAGCTCTATAACAGCTTAATGTTCCCTTCGGTTTCTTTAGCTACTTGCTGCAGCTGAAAACGATGCTATGAGAATGCTGATAACAATTAAAAAAACTTTGAGTTTTAGACTCGATGGCTTAATAATGAGAATAACTATAACTCGGTAAAGCTGAGGGGAGATTCTCTGTAATCTGAATACTGCGAGCTAAGCCTTTAACGCTGTTTTCACACTGTAATCGGATTAACCATCAATATATGGCTTTGTGTGTCTTACATCCCATCAAACAAGAACAAGCTGCATTAAAAGACATTCAACATTTAGCTTTTTTTTTACCGGGAGTGGGTTTATGGCCAAATATTCCGTTGAAGAAACACGGCATACGGATGCTGCCGCCGATGTCCGAGCCAATGCCGATGACCGAACCTGCCGCCGCCAGTATGCTGCCCTCGCCGCCTGAGGCAAAGAAAAGAGGAGATAAACAGAAAGAGATGAGGACTGATCCGCTTTATCTAAGGTCTTCTTTAAAGAAAAAACTCCATAAAGAGCCTTTAGCGTCAGCTGACTTCCTGTGGTTGTTTTTAGACATTTTGTTGTGAAAATACTGTATATTTTAGGTTTAAACGGTAAAGAATTGTTTCAGTAATACATACAAAAAAAAAAACAGGTGACAGTTTTTAAAACAGACCAACATAAGTGCAAAGACATTTTTTTCTATCCCAAACCAACAGATTTCATCTTAAAACTTGTGGTCTTTGGCCCCAACTGGCAATGAGTCAAATCACTTGGGGCAGCTTGAACTACCCGAAGCCTTTAAATAACTCTCACCCTCCCCTTTAAGAGTTTCCCTTTCAGACACCAGGGGCCTCTGTGTCTGTGTGTCTGCACTGTAATATGATTATCAGGCAAAACCAGGCTGCTATTTCTGGAGACAAAGAGAGCGACTGCGACAATAAGCCGTTCTTAACAAATGCTCCCTGACTCCGAAGCTAAAGTAAACAACAGCCTCGGATTCACAACCTGACAGACAAGTTGACCCATAAACTTAATGTTGGGAGGTCAAACCGACAGCTGCTGACCTGAACTTCCTCCTGGGATCCTCTCCAGGTCGTACGCGTTTTTGGTGATGCCGTGCAGGTGGTTGTGGGATTCTGCCCACATACAAAACTCACTGGTGTTGGTGACGCCAAGCGGGATGGCCCCCGCTCTTTTGAGCAGGGCCACAGACGGAGCGTCGACCGTGGCCACCACTCCTCGCCTGGAGAGCAGACCTGTGGCGTTCGGCATGCCTGCAGGACAAAAGGGTCCAACTCAGTCTTCATTGTTAAAAACAGTGTCAGGGTGTGGCGGGATATTTTGCAAATGTTCCCGATATCAAACGCTGACTCAAATACTGGTTATTTAATGTTCAAAGTCAAAGTGAAAATTCTGGTTTCAAGTGACTGACAGGAGATCAGATTTCTGCGTTTTACCCTGGAGACTGTAGGACTCTTTGACAGACAGCGGGACTCCCAGTAAAGGTAGCCGATCCTCCAGCACCTCCTCTCCACCAGTTTCCTCCTCGATCAGCTTGTCGACATGGGCGGCCTCCTGGAGGGCAGCGTCAAACCTTTACAGAGGGACGAAGAAACCATTTGACCGAATTCTGTCTATTTCCTGATTTAAAGATGCTTGGTTTTAAGATTTTTGCATCATCAACATCTGTTTCATCCCCCAAAAAATCAGTTTACTATCACATACAGTGAAGAAATGCAGCTCTAAATAAACAACAAAAATATAAAGTTTCAAGTATAGAGAATGTGGAACGACTGGTTCTTGCCTGTCTTTGATAAGAGCATTTATAAGGGGGTTAACTTCCTGGATCCGGTCAATGTAAGCCTGCACCACCTCAACACTTGACACCTGTAGGAAAAAAAAAACTATGTTAAGACAGCAAAAGTGTGTCAGGTTTGGGCGTTTCTACTTTCTCCACACCTTTATACCCCTGAAGTGTATTCTACTTTGATACCGCCAAAGCTAAATATATGCATTAGGATTGGTTGTACCCACACACGCAGTAACAGGTGAGGAAAACAAGTTGGATCTCCATATTTATCACAAAACAGGCTTGTTCTAAAACTGGAAATAGGAAAGAGGAAATAACTTCTCATTGTGAATGTATAAAGATGGATTTTTGTGCTGATTTTTTTCTCAGTTCACCTTAAAACATTGTGTTAATAATATGTGAGAGATAGTATCTCAGGTGACATCTTAATGTTTTTCTATCACAAAATAGAAATAAATAGAATAAATTCAAGATTTGCGAAGCCTATTATAATAAATATAGAGTGTTTCATAGTGTTTTTTCCACTCTGCAATATATGCCTTTGTGGCCTTACATAATAATACCGTAATAAACCTCTTGCCCGTCTGATAATCTCAATGAAATTAACCCCGCGTGCTTCATAAAAGGCTGCAGGATCATAACGTTATGTAATGTTTGTACTGATTAGAAAAAAAAAAGGTGTGTTGTTATTCCACAGGTGTTACTGTCTCTTTCTGAGGCCTGCAGACCCGTAAATAAGAAGAAGAAATACATGAGGAAGTGACCCTTAGAAAGTGGGCTAAAGGTGCTGCTAGCTCTGACGTGAGGTGCCGTTATTGACGAACAAGCTAACGGAACCGGGATGTATGAAAAAAACACAATTTACATCAAGTGAAAAAACAGCTGGTTTAACTTTTGTTACGTACAAATAGCAAAAAAAAAAGTTTAGTTAGCATTGGCTTTTTATTAGTTTAAATAATTGATAATTTATTTAAATAAAGCTGGTCTGTTCAGCGGCGCTGGGCTCTCGGTTTGGCCGGGTACACACCTCTTTTCGCCGGATCTTCTTGGCTAGCTGTGTCGCCGAAATGAGCAGCAGCGGGTTGCGGACGGGCGGAAGCTTCTCCCCGGACACAGCGGGCGAGAAGAGCCGAAAAACCGCAAAGAGGACTCCCATGACCGCTTTGAAGATCCATACCTGAAGCCTTTCCAGACGGCTAAGTGTCATGTTTACACTACGGAGAGAGGACGGAAGTTTAACGGTTGTTCGGCCGCGGTCAAGCCGAGTCTGCTGCGCTCACCTCGGGCAGAACTCCGGCCGTTTGACGGCTGGAAGCGACACGATGACATGCACGTTACGTACGTTGATGTGTGACCAAGTGTCGCGCTACATCAGGTAAGTACATATCAACGAGGCTGGGGACCGGAAGTCAGTGTGTGCCTTCAAAATAAAACCATTTAAAGATTCAGCATTGGTATTATGGAACCACATTTGAATTGAAGCACAGTATTTATGTGTAATTTGAGGGTATTTCTATTAAATAAATGCCACTTTATACCTTTTATTCACTATGTTTCGAAAGAAGTTATACTTTTTAATCCGTTACATTTATTTCACACATTTACTCACCGGCTACTTTTCAGATTTAGATTGTCATTCATGGGATGTTTATCAAATTGTTTTCAAACAAGTTAAACTACGTTACCTTTTTAAGTTGTTATCATCAGATCAATGCTGAAATAACTCAAAACGACTGATGAATCAACTTTTAAAGTAATCTTTAAAAAAAATCATATGGAAATAGTAAGCGTGTGCAGACAAAATGGGGTTTATTTTGAAAATTTCGACCGGAATCTGGTATATTCTGTGTAGCTTCACATTGACCCTAATAAACCTGCTGGGTTCTTCGAGGTAAAATTTAACCTGTGTGAAAAACATAATGGATTGCGTTGTACCTTTACTGCCCGCTTTAAACTGATGGATGATGTTGAAATGTACAGATAACACGAAGAAAACCACAAGAGTTAGATAATTAACACGCACTTTCCTACCGACCAGAGCTGCGCATATAGTTACTGGTTAAATAAGCACTGCAGTGGAGTGTTACACTTTAAATTATACTTGTTGTTTTGAGGGATGAAATATTTTTTAAAAACTATTTAATACGATCTAATATAAGAAGTTTTGACACTTTATGATCATAAAAGGCTTAAATAGCTTAATGACAACGTCAATATGGGTTGATTGCTGAGACATAGAACTATAGTGCATATTTTTTGCATTATACAAAAACAAATAAAACAGAAAAATAGCCCACCACAAGGACAGGAAGAGCAGAGTTTGACGGCTAAGATTTAAACTGAACATAAAGAATGATTAGACACCAAAATAAATCACAAGGCATCTGTTCTTTTAACTGTTTACTTTTGTTTTTCCTGCTGGAGAGTAACTCAAGTAACTCAGTCACGAAGCAGGTACTTGACCTTGTACTAAAGTTCTTGTACTCTACATTAGTATTTCAGTTTTATGCTGCTTTATATTTCTATTTTATGACACATCACAGGAAAATATTGTTCTTTCTGCTCCACTGTATCTATTTGACGCCTACAGTTACTCGTTACTTTTTAAAATAAAATAAAAAAACATAATGAAGTATAAAAAGTCACTTATCTACCCTGTAGTTTACAACATGTAAAATTATTTCAAACGTGGCTACATATTAAAAAATTGAAAATACGCTTGCAATTTGGCACAATCGTGACATTTAAAACGAGTAAAACCTGCTTCGTGTTGAGGAACTACAGAGACCCTCCTTGTCGCAATCCAATGAAGTTACTGTCTGCAAACACTAGGGGGCAGCATTGCCAAAAACTCAATTTCTCATTGCACAAACAGAGCACGTAGCAAAAAGAAAAAAAAACAGCCTCTGCAATGCAGGTCAGTGGGTTAGTGGAGGATCCATACTGCCTGTTTGTTACAGTCATCACACTGTGCAGAAAAATCCTGTTACTGAACCTTCTGAAAACTAAAACAGCTTGTGCATCTTAATGAACACAACCTTTGATAACATCTCACCAGTGTTAGTGAAACTGCACGTTCTTGCTTTTTATCTGACTGATATATTTTGCTTCATATCTGTCATCATTTCCTTTGATACCAAACTGGTTAAAATAAGTAACTAAGTGCAATAATTCAAGTTAAATACCTAAATACAAACCGGAAGTACTTATATTTTACTTGAATGTGCCTGCTGTATGTTACTCCTGACTTCTGCTGCCATAAGTATTTTACTTCTCCCTCTAATGTGTTTATTTGACAGCTATAATAACTACTTACTCACAGTAGGCGCAGCTACTCTCAGGACCTGTTTTTCTTCCTCACAGGTACTTTAATTTAATACTTTGAGCACCTGATGATAATACTCTTTAGTTTTTACCTTTTAATTTCAATGAAAAATCTAACTGTTAAACCTCTAAAAGCCTTTTTCTAACTTAAAACAGCATCTTAACACTATATACGAGTGAAATGATAAAGTAATCTGAAGAGTAGCTGGATGGTATTTATAGCTTTAATAATCTCCCCTGTGATCTTTGTTTAATTAAAAAAAACAACCATATTTTCCTGAGCTGTGTTAACCTAATGAGAGGGGGGGTTGTGCATGGAAATCACCACTGGAAAACACCATCATATTGTGTGAATAAAAAAAACATGTGAAATCAATAAGATCCACATAACAGTAGAAGCCCCCCCGCTGAGCTATTTATTGATCTTGTTATTTCAGGAGGGACCTCATTTCACGGCCAATTTTTAGACTAAGAAGCGATGACGCTCAGAGGCAGGAAATCTTTAGCTTACTTTCAATCCTGACGTCTGAACAAAGGGGATGATTTGCACACTTTTTTTCTAAACGCTGCAACCTTTTGACCTAAAACCTGTTTACCCTGTAACAAACAAACGACATTTTCTTTTTCTTTTGACTAAATGAAGACTCTAAAATATATATATGTGCTCCTCAAACAGGGGTACGCCCAGTCCATGAGACAAAAACATAACACAATCCCGAGTGAGTGGAGGAAAACAGATCATTCCTCACCTGTAAGGTGAAACCTGAGGTTCAGAAAACCACCGGGCATGTAGAGACAGGAGGGGAAACCAGGGGAAACATACATTTAACAGTGTTTGTGTCTCTATGTG
The DNA here is from genome assembly GCA_029814665.1 of Acanthurus lineatus. Lineage (NCBI taxonomy): Eukaryota > Metazoa > Chordata > Actinopteri > Acanthuriformes > Acanthuridae > Acanthurus > Acanthurus lineatus. The sequence goes on from JAPZDV010000016.1 coordinate 12,097,633, forward strand.
AGGCTGCAGGAGGGAGAGCTGCAGCTGTCTGAGAAAATGCATAAAAGCAAACACATCTGCATTTAACTCCATTATTTTGAGATCACGTTGCGTGTTTACCGTGTGCTTTAAAGGGGAGCATAAAGACCTGGTGAATGCAGGCCTTCAGGGTAAAACGATACGGGGTCAGTGAACAACAGAGGACGGCTTTTGGCACTTTTGTATCGATTACCGTCGTCTTTCCTGTCCGTCACTGGATCCACCCGTGGCTCATCATCATGTTGTAAAAAAAAAACCCCTACAGTCCATGCTGCTCTCCATGGAAACACATGTAGTTTTAGTCAGGCATTTAATTTTCCTAATGAGATGACAGTCACCCCCCCACCCTCCCACCACCACCTCCTCCTCCCTCTCTGTCTGGGTCCAGTCATCTCTGAGTGGAAAGTAATTTACTTTTCTGTTCCCTTTGGATGCAGCAGCACTTCACTCTGATCCACTTTCCATCACCTCCACTCTGCCCTGGAGACCAATGTAGGCCGTCATGTCTGCCCCCCCACCCCCCCACCCCCCAGCTCGGGGTCATAAAGCTGACTGTGAGTGTCTGTTTGGGTTCCCAGGTGACCGTTTTCATTACTTAAAATCACAAGCACTCGATGTTTCCGACATATTCTTCTTTGAAAGGAGGAAAAAGAGGCTGAAACATTTTTGGATTTTCCACTGAAGTGATGATTAAATAAGCTGTTTTTTTTAGTTTTTTAGCCGCTTAGTCATGCAAAGTTCACTGTCAGAGGAAAACTGCCCATAAATCAATGATTTTATCTGTCTAATAGCAACTAATAAATGACTGAACAAGCTGTGCAAAGAAAACAACATTTTCTGGATGTTCTTGTTGGAAATGTTTTATATATTTGCTTTTCCTTCATGAGCACATGTTGGTTTTTACTTCAGTGAAGCTTCATCTCTTCTTGACTTTTTAAAGACTCTGATTTAAATAAATCAAAATGTTATCGTTTGTATTTGTTCACACTGAAGCCTTTTAATGAATGTGTCAAATTTATTGAAGGTTTACTAATTTATTTTAAAAAAATATGAAGCCAAAGTATATTTTTCACTTATTTTTATATTTATTTATTTATAATGTGTTTATTTTTATGATTTGCATGTTCACTCTGTTGAAATTGTTTTCTTTCAGAAAAACAGAAACATTTTTAAGGATATGAACATGTTTTAAAGGTGCAGTTGGAAGTGGCACCTTATGTGTCTCTTATCATATATTTTTGACTTCGGGCTAAAATATTTAATGAATGCTGGGGGTCTTTTTTTTCCTTCTTTTACAGAAAAACATATGCTGCATTATGCATTATTTATATACTGTGTATTTATACGTGTTACATGCGCCCCCCCCCATCAGCTGCAGCACCATCTCCACTTGTCTTCATGCCGACTTGGCAGTCGTCTTTCATCCAGCGCTGGAGGAGGGGGGAGGGTGAAGAGGAGGTGGAGGTGGGGGTGGTTGGGGAGCACCCCTCTGCTCCTCCTTTGGGGACGGGCGTGCGGGCACATGAAACAGCTGGTGTGCTCCAAAAACCAATTATAGAGGCCCCTGGCCCCCCCCTGTAAGGCCTGCCAGGGGAGTGTGTGATGGTTAGCGCCCAGAATTGAGTCCTAACGAGGGGCCCCCACCGGGACGGTCAGATGGGAGTCACAGCGGGCTCAGGATGTGGATTTTCCTGCTCCAGAAGTGGATGTATGGGACAAAATTGGAATTTTAGATGCTGGGGAGGCTCATATTTGATGTTTTATTCACATTGGAGACTGTAGTGAGAGCAGGGGTCCCTGTCTGTGCAGCTTTTGGGGGGGTTTCAGGTGTAAAATACAGTCATGATAGAGATACCTTTAAGTATTTTTAAGTAGCTATTTTTCAGCATCTTAGATTCTTTTTGTGCAGAAAATAAACAATAACATCAAGTAAACAAGGCAGGTTTTATCATCCAGCTTCATTTTTCATCACTGTGACTCAAAGCTTGTGTATCAGTTTGTTCTCTGCTGTGTTTTTCGTGATTGATCCGCCCTGCGAGGCGACTCTGAGCAGCTCAGGTGTTGGACGCAGCAGCAGAAGTGTGATATTGATCCTCTTCCTACTGGCTGCTGATAAAACTTTACAGCAGGGGGTCTGAATGGGACCCACATGAGCCAGCCTCATTAAAATACATTTTTTTTGTCCCTCGTGAGGCCATAAGAAAGATAGACTCACATTGATTTTTCAGCCTTGCATGAAGTCTCGATATAATGGAAAAAAAGGGGGGATAGAGGATTGTGAAGTTAAGATTCTCGTTAAATAGATTCTGTTATTTTAGATCTACACCAGCTTTAACAAATAGTTTGATTTTAAGCTAGCAGACAAATACAGGATTGCTGAATTAAATTAGTGAATGAGTCTGTCAGTAGTGTGATAGTTTATTTGAAGGTTTTTGATGTTTTTAGTTACTGACAACATTTTGATTTATTGATTAAACACAGCGTGTCATTAAGTCCATCAATGGACTAATTTATAATTGACAAAGCCAAAAAAAAAAAATTGACTTCACAGATTTAGCGTGAAGATTTCAGAGTGAATTCAGTTTAAAATCTTAATCTAATTCAATGCAGCACAACTAGAGACACTGTCTTTTATATTCAAAACATTGCTCTTCTTTGTCAAAACCTCAGTGACCCACAATGCAACTCACCTGCAGGCAGTTTGGTCTGGAGATTCAGGTGTGTTATGCTACTAAGCTGCTAATGTAGCATCGAGCTGCTAGCATCAAACAGAGAGGCTGCAGAGATCTGATACTGAACTAACACACTGAGCCTTTAAAATAAAGATGTTTTGGTGAATTTTTCTCATATTTTTTTACTCTTTACAAAGACAGTAAAGTTATTTGATTGATCTTTTGTCCATAAAAACAACAAAAAACCATCAGAGGAAAATCTCTGCCTGAGAATATAAACCCCCACTATGTGATAAAGTAACTCTGAGACTAGTCAGAGGGGTCAGCGGGGGTCAACATAATCCCTTGTCACACACACACACACACACACACACGCCTGAATGCTTGAACATAATCCCCCCCCCCCCCCCCACACACACACATGCCCACTGAAGCCCAGCACATATATAACAGCCACTGTGATGAATAAGTGATCAGCAGGACTAAATAATAAATAGTTCGCATTATTATCGGTGACAATGGTGTGACTTCACTGTTTTTTTTTTCCCTCGCTGCCTTTCAGACGGAGAGCCAATAAACTGATTGATAAATAATGCAGCGAGAGACCACAGATCTGCTGAGCAGCTCGCGGACACTCACACACCTCCGGCTGAGTGTGTGAACGTCGTGTCGGTGTGTGTGTGTGTGTGTGGCTGCGAGGTGTGAGATGGCTTCACGCGGTACGACGCACCTTTTTATGGTGTCCAACTCGATGCTCACAATCAGCTGTGAAGAACATTAATATCCACATCTGAGTCACTTCTGTCCTTTGAATCTCTCCTCTGAAGAAAACATCTTTTTTGTGTTGCTAAAATTGGTTTGACCTATTTTTTTTTAATGTTCTATTTTTATTTATTGTGTAATTTGTTTGAATCGATGGTTATTTAAATTTGCTCTCTCATGTGAAACGCTTTGTGAGCTCTGTTTTGAAAAGTGGATCACACATAAATATCATCACATCTGCAGCAATTAAAGAGGGTTTCATTTTAACCATGAACGGAGCGTCTGTATTAAATATATTTGCAGCTGAAAGATCCACCTCCAGCCGATAGGAACCGACTGAAATCAGCACTTATTACATTAAACCCTTATTTAACAGCTGCTTAAATGTTTCCCATCAGGCTAATTTACAGGATCTGGACTGGAAACTGCCCACTTAGCAGGTTTACAGAGACTCTGGTAAGGAGTTAGGGGCCTTTAGGTGTATAGTCTTTAAATTATTTAATAAATATAAGTGCAGCTGGACTACAATTAAAAGCAAGAAAGCATCTTCTAATAGGGATCAACCATTTGGTGGCTCATGACCCTTTAAAACCTTCTTGTACCTTGAGTTTGAGAGGTCAAACCCTCCAGCATTTGAGATAAAATATGAAAAAATAAACGAAAATTTAGGCGGATGATGATGTTTTCTTCTTCTTCTTCTTCTTCTTCTTCTTCTTCTTCTTCTTCTTCTTCTATATTATGTCAGTCATCTTTCAACCAATCAAGGCTCAACTGGACAAAGAAGGCAACTGTTTTAGATGTTGTAA
>JAPZDV010000016.1:12105914-12118206 GCA_029814665.1 Acanthurus lineatus
ATTTTAGAAGATGGAAACTGACTAAAATTTGGATTTTTGGTTAAAAAAATGACTGAAACAAATATTCACATATAAAATTGGTTGCTTAAGTAATCTATTAATCATTGCAGCTTTATTGACTGTCAGTATAAATCAATGCAGCACTGTGGGACTCGAACAGTGTGTTGATAAAGAGGAGGAGACGCAACCTGATTTTCTAAAAGACTTCGGAGGAACGCCGGGACAAAATGAAGGAAATTCTCTCAGAAAATTAGAGATCAAACTGTGTTTTAAATTAACTGCCTGGTTGAGTGTTGTAGTTTTGATACAGAGGGATGATTTTATAGCAGTGGCTCCCTCTGTCTGGTAAAATCAATCATTTTTTATTATTTTTTACTAAGTTTTGTTTGTGAGGTTGTAATGTAATAGTGTAATTTTACTGCACTTGCATGTACAGTGCTTAGATTACATGTCAATTAGCCAAATTACAGACATGAATTGAACGTTTTGATAATCAATTAATCCTTAAAAATTGCTGCTTCCTGCTTCTAAAGTGCAAAGATTCACAGCTTTTGAGTTTTGTTAATTTAATTTTTTCAAATCTAATTATAAACATGTTTTATCAGGGTTTTTAATTGTGTATTGCAAACGATCAGTGATGTCGTTAAATACCAAACCAGCGGTGATACTTCAGTAAGTGGCTGCATCGACACTTTGCACTGTTGTGCTCATCTGCAAGTAGCAACTTGTGCACATCTGGATTTTTTAAGTGGAATTTAGAGTTATGTTATCTAGAGAGCGACTGTATCTTCCCCCTCACATCACATCAGTTCAAGCTCTAATGTCATTTTAGGAAAACTTAGACATCTGCAACAATTCTTAAACAACTTTTAAATGATTAAAAAAAACTGCTTACGTATTTAACTGATTTCATCACACACACTTAACTTAAAAAAATCCCATTTATTCGACACTATAGCCAAAGGGCCAGCTCTTTTTAATTACTATGTTTATCTTCAGCATTGGTGTTTTAATAATCAGGCATGAAAGTTATTAGAGAAATTGTGCGTTTGGACTGACAGGAAGTCTTTGAACAACCTGTCTTACCTGTAAATTAAACAAACTGGAGAGTTGTTACTGCCTGACTGTTAATGAGAGATTATTAGGAGCTTCTCCATGCTGACATGTGGGCGCTGCCAAAACACAACAAAGAAGGAGTGGTTTATATTCTTTTAACACCTTTTCTGCTTTTTTTCCTGTGAAGATACTTGTGTGGTCTTTAGCTCTGTTGTAGAGAATTATGTGGGTAAATAAATCTACCACAAATCACTTCTAAACAACCGTCTAAATGATTAAAAACCACTAAAATATTTAATCTATTACCATATAAACAAAGCAGTAAGAACCTGTCTCATTTTAGATGGTGTGAGAGAAACATTTTGGACAATTTGCTTCAAAAATATATAATTAATCAACAAAAAATGATGCACAAAAACTTAATTATCTGCTAAACTAACTGATAAATTGAGTGATACTTGAATCTTGTCCTTAAATGTGTGTGTGTGTTTGTGATCAGACACACACTGGTTTTGTAATCCCATGTGGGATGAGCCTAATGTTTGGCACAATGTCTAAATTTTACTACAAACTTCAGGGTAAAACATGAAAATTGGCAGAGTTTGTAGCTCTCGGAGTCAAAAGCTGTCAAAAAGCAGTGAATCATGCTTTACATGATTCATGCTTAAGCCTCATAGTACTGAGAGATTTGAGAGAGATCAGTTTAAAGGCTGCATTTTGACATCGCATCTAATTGCAGTTAAACCCTGCGAATTAAGTGTGCCGTCTTCAGTGTCAAACGCGAAGTGGATCCTCACCTCATTAGATAAGGCTTTTTGTGTTGATGCTCTTTGGTGCTTTGTGGAAAAAAAAAATAAAAGACTCTTCCAGCGTTCAGTCCTCTGGAGCCACTCCCTCAGCTTTGCCCTTTGAATGGCCAACGAGCATGCAAATGTCAGTGTTTACTGCTAGCTTGTCAAGTTGGCACTTCGATTTGGATCGGCTTGCCCTTTTGACTGCGCCATATAAATGCAAAAATGTTACGACTGCTATCAGTCACATTTAAAAACTTTTTGCTGACATGGCCGGCTGACTGATTGTTCCTGTATCCTGGTGCAGTTCAGGGGGGAAAAGGCCCGACTGTTCTGCAGGAAAGCCTCTCTCAGATGTTTTGTTTTATTAGCTTTAGCCGTAGCTTAAATGTATATATGGTGCGTTAACTAACACTGGAGCTTTGAATTGGATGTCCTGCACTTGGCATCCTGCAGTGTGAGTGTGAGTGTGTGTGCTGCTGCTGTTGTGTTTCAGTCCTCAGTGCAGATCAATGGAGGCTCACGGCAGGCAGACGGGCAGCCATTCACCTCTTCAGTGTGCAATTGTGCAATCAGAAATAAAAAAAAATAAAGAGAAGGAGACAAAAAGAGGGAGAAAGGAAAGGGAGCACATGTGTCGACAAATCCTTCAGGTGCTGTTTTTCATCTTCCCTTAATATTCTTCCAAGGAAAGTTGTGTGTTTATATATGTGTGTGTGTGTGTGTGTGTGTGTGTGTACCATCAGCTTTGGCCTTGTTCAAGACTCCTGCCTTTGTTTCTGGTTTTCTGTCAAACTGAAACTTGTCCTAAAAAACCTGAAGGCTCCGAAGCAATAAACCCCTCAATCACACACAAATTGCACCATCGCTCAACCGTTAACCACAAAAATGTTGTTTTTTTTTAATTTATTCTGTGTGTTTCTCAGAGTTTCTGTTTTTTTAAAACACATTTGATCAATTTCTAATAGTATAAGAGTGTTTCTGCACAATTTTCCAGTGGTTTCATGTAAGGATAATAGATCTTTATATTTGCTAATATAAATAACACGTGCTGTCTAAGAACAAGGAAGCACAGAACAGGTTTCTTATCGGATTTGGTTGTCATTTGGCCTTTTACCATAATTTACATGAAACATGGAAATCTCAACATAGTTTTCAGAGGCTTTCACACCATCCCAGTCTGGTTGAAAACGACTTAAACGCTTAAATTTCTCATTGAAGCCTTGGCTGTTTGGATATGTGTTGTCCTGTCAGTAAATAATCTGATAGCTTGTAGCCGGTGCTGCTAATCGCTAATGTTCTCCCAAATTAACAAGAGTTCATTTTTGAGTTTCAAACAAATTGTATACATTACACACATTTTGGGAAGAAACGCTTTCACTTTCTTGTTAAAAGTTAAATGAGAATATTGATACTACTTGTATGTCTGTATGCTAAACCTGAAGCTACAGCTAAATGCCAGCTAGCTTTTCCAAAGCTAGCAAGTTCCGGCTACAGACACCTCTAAAGCTCACTATCACATCTTATTTTGTTTGATTAATCCTTACAAAAAATATAATGTTGTGGTTTTTTGAGACGGTATTTGTGTCAAATTTTGGTAAATTTGATCAAAGTTAGGCTAGCTATCCCCTCCTCATTTCCTGTCTTTTTGTTTAGCAACAGTAAGCTAATGGTTGCCATCTTTAGCTTCAAATTTCTTCAAAATAAACATAAAAAAAGGTATCAGTCATGATATCTGCCTCTAAGCAAGAAAGTTACATAAAACATAAATATGTTCACAAATAGAAAGCAGTTTATTTACTGTATTGTGTTTGTTTGTGTCTTACAAGACTGCACCTAGCAGTTAGCTTTGAGCGAGTTTATACAACACACCAAACAGTAATGTTTGTTTTTTCGACTGCCTGCTAACAAAACCTTTCTAGTGAAACAGGCTTCAGAGAGTTTTCTATACTTTTAGAGAAGTATTTCAATCTGCTGCTTCAATATTAAATATCTGTGAGCTCGGTCACTTGTTTGTGGATTTGGATGATCTGACGCTTGATCACATGAGGACATTTAAAAAAATGTTTGTTTTGTTAGGTTTTATGAAAAAGTGGAAGGTAAAACTGGAATTTACGTACATTTTTATGAATCACACAGTGAGAAGTGCGTCATAGCAAAACTATAGTCATCATGTTGTATCATACTGGCAGTGTTGTACCCATTTAGTGTGTGTGTGTGTGTGTGTGTGTGTGTGTGTGTGTGTGTGTGTGTGTGTGTGTGGTTGCTAAGGGTTGTTATGTGCTCACACATGAGAAATGATGATAATGAGCGGAAGGAGAGTAATTAAATAAAGAAGAGATTTGAAACAGACTGGAGTCTCCAAAGGACAAATACTGTCAGCCGCCTGAAGTGTGTGTGTGTGTGTGTGTGTGTGTGTGTGTGTGTGTGTGTGGCAGCTGCTTGTGACAGAGTGATAATGTGAAGGAAATGGGTTGCCAAACACTGCTGTGGTGCCTCTGGTTGTGTAAATTTAGATATACAAAATGATGGTTAAAAAATGTTGGAGGAAAAAAAAAACGTTGGTTCCTCAGTTAAGTTTCACATGTGCAGAGTTTTGTCCCTTAAACACAACATTAAACTTACTGGGTTGCACCAAACATTTAATTTAATTTTCATTTTATATGATGTAACTTGGCGTACTTTTGCCACATCAACATAAGAGCTGCAGCGAGTTAAAACGTGATCAATGAATCTGCTGAATGTTATTAAATCAGCTGAAAATAGTTCAGATTATTGAGAACAATAATTCCCAAAACTTCCCAGAGCCCGAGATTATGACTTGTGATTGCCCGTTCTCCCTCCCTAATAGCTTAAGATACAAGAATATTTAATTTACTGTCACAGAAGACCAACATAAGTATTGGACTGTTAAGTTTTTAAGATTGTCTTTAAAGTTACTGAAGGGTAAATTGATATTATTATTATAAAGATTTTGTTAATCTACAAATTATTAAATCTTCTAAGCATTTTAGTCCTTACAGTTGTAGTTTACTGAAAAATCTTTACATTTGACTTTAGCCGTTTAATCCAGCCCTGTTTTTAACTGCATTTTGTGCAGCTCATTTATGAAGCAAATATGTTAAACATTTGTTGTTTTTCTTCTTTTTATTGCTGTTAACTGACAATATTTGGGTTTTTAAACTGTTGATAAGACTTTTTATTTATTTTTTTTTAAGTTGTGGGAGTTTTGTTTTAGCTCAGTTTAATTTATAGTCTGCAGTGGAGAGCTGACATGCAACCAAGATGTCCGTTCAATATATAAAACCAGTGATAATGTGATTAATGATCAGTATTTTAATTTGTGAGGGCAATTTAAAGATTTTGGGCTCTAGGAAGTTGTGATGGACATTTTTCTCCATTTTTCAATCCTATTCCAGACTAAATACTGGAATAGGATTGACTAAAGTGTCTCAGAGGTAATAAAAAGTTGGCGAAATTGAAAAAAAACAATAACAAAATTGGCAGCCCTTCTCTTTTTCCTTCGGGTTAAGTTGATTATCTCAATCACGATCTTTCCAAAGAGGACAGATTCTTGTTTTCACGTCGACATTATCAGGCGAATTATCAGCACATAAACTTATCACAGATACGGAGAGCGGGACTCTCCCATCGGGGCATGTTGGGATGTGACCGGCTGTCTGGAAATCCTGGAAACGCTGGAACAAACATCCGCCTCTGAAAGACGAACTGACCACAAAAGAAGAAAAATAAGAGTCGAACACACACACAAAGCAGAATCCATCATCAGCTGTCATCTGTGTGCTTGTGATCGGTCTGAGTGTTTGGGATGCAGAGGCTGTGTGTGTGTGTGAGTGTGTGTCTGAGTGTGTGTGTGTGTGCTGCGGTGTTGGTATGGCAGAGCCAGTGCAGACTTGAACACCATCTTAGTGTAGCACTTCTTCCCTCATTATCCCTCTCCTCTCTTCGCTCCAGTCAGGACCTGCTGCGCTGCCGCTCACCGCACAAGTATTTAGCTTCGTTTTGATTTGTTTATGTTCTGCACGGCCGCGCGAACACGACCGCGCTCAGCATGTGATGCGCCTGTCTTCACTTGAACCGCCGTGTTTATTGCTAAAAATATTCCAACTAAACCAGGAATTAAAATGGAGAAGTGTTAGTCAAGAGTTGCACAATTACCTGCTTTCAGATCCCCCTGTCCTTTCGATGTGGGTTACTAGTGTTGTTTATAAGTTTATCTCGAGAGCCGTGTGTGTGTGTGTGTGTGTGTGTGTGTTTACATCAGTGTACAATGAGAGTTTCCTCCTGTCCACATGTTGGCGGTGCAGCAGTCTTTAGTCAAACCTGGAGGAAGGCCACTCCCCTGCAGAAGAGTAAACACTTGGCTGAGTGTTTGCACGTCTTGTCGGTGAAATGTTTTTGTGGTACAGCAGAGCTGAGCTGTTTTTTTAATGCCCCCCCTTTGCCCCATCATGTTCAAGTGTTCGTTCACTGAAAACATGAAGAAACAAAATATTCTGTCATCTCTTGTTGCGTCACGCCACCCGGAGTGTTTTTGTTTATTCCAGGTTTTAAGGTATCTGTCTGTAAAATCTTTGCCTCCTCCAGGATTCAGTGGAAGTGAATGGATTTAAATTCCTGCAAAATTATGTTTCGAAAGATTGAACAGGACTTTTGCTTCTCAAAAAACTATATCTGACTGCAAGCGTCGTAAATTAATGTGGGATGTGCGTGGACGTAACATTAAGGCTCTGCAGCGAGTGTTAAACGTGCCGATGTTAAAAACTATGTTAAAACAGAGGCTGAGATTCTGACTTTCAGTCCGACAACACGCCATCATTCCCTCACATATGCAAAGAAATGCAGTCTCTCATTATCCCCTCTCTGCCTGCTCAAACTTCACGATTGACTCCACATATTTCACATTCCCGGCTCGTTTTCTGTCCTAAGCCCAAACTATGATTACACCAGTGACATAACACGGACATCATGAGGGTTATTTTCTCACATCCAAGGAAACTTCTTCACAGCCACAAAGGAGATCAAAGATGCACCGAACCAGCTCTTTCCTTTTAATTTCTAGTTCAATTTAAATACTAGTCTGATGCCAGTGTTTTTTAACTCTCTGTGTTTAACTTTAATCACTTTTTTGGAGAAACACATGGGGCCAGTTAGCAGAAACATTGAATATTAGAATCATATCGGCCATTATTCAACAACCAGTGGTCAATGTTTGGGTGCTTCCAGACCTCCTCCTCTGTGCACCAGTCGTTATTTTAACAAGCCTACTTAATTTTTCTGCATATGACTGCTGATAAATTTAAAAAAGCTAATAGAAAGCTAAATTAATCACCAGATGATAGCTGATGATTTCCCGGATTGCATTTTGGACCGTGTGTTCCTCCTGTTACATTCTGCACAAACACTGTTTACCTGCATGCAGCCAAAGTCCACTCAAAAAGCGATTGGGCAATGCAACTCTGCCTGTAAACAAGCTACAAACAAAATGCCTCAGATAACAAACTCTTGCCCCTTGCCTACAGATCCTACATCAGATATCTGGTTACGCACTATAACACTGACCAGACTGAGTTTAATGGATGAGTCATGATGTCTGATCCGCCGTGTGGTGAGTCTCAGCACTGATGCATCCCTGAAGGACATTACGCACTGTGTGGTTCCCTCCATTAAGAGTAAAATGATATTTATATTAAAAATCAGTCGAGTTCCTCTTTTAAAGCAAATTATGTCTGACGGACTCGACACCACAGGAGACGAGTGAGGAATTAAGGATTTTCTGTCATTTTGATCCCTCTTTTCCTCACCTTTTCTTTCATTTTAAGAGCAAAAACAAAACAGAACTCTCCAACAGGTCAGTGATGATAAACACCCATGAACTCCAGTGACCCCTCCTGTTCAGGCCTGTGTTTGTGGTGGTGGTGGTGGTGGTGGGGGTGGAGGTGGGGGTGTGTGGTCAGCCCAGTGTTGCAGTTGTGCAACAGACCGAGTGAGTGGTTGTGTGTCAGCTTGTTGTCTGCTACCTGGACTGTTTGCCTCCTGGATCAGATTGTGTTTCTGAGCGCGGCTCGAACACTCAGAGTGGGAGGGGATGGAGGTGGGGGTGGGGGTGGAGAGGTGGGACCTCCCTGCTCGCTCACTGATGGACCCGGCCTGGCTTGGTGCCTCGTTTCAGATGCATTCTCGCATTCTCGCCCCGCCGCTCGTGCTTTTCTTGCAGCTTCGCGCCGTAACTGCGAGCAGAGCCTCGGGCGGCGGCTGAAGCCTCGAGTTGTTTTGTTGGAGAAGCTAATTTTCTCAATTCTCAGACGTGCACACAGAGCGAGTGGAGTTCGGCCCCTCGGGGACTTTTACTCACAGTCCCTTCACACTTCAGCTCGAAGCTCGCTTGTCAAATTAGTGGAAGCTTTCCTGTTTTGTGTCTCAAAGTGATGCCTTTAAACGCTGATCTTACTGCAAATGTTGCTTCAGTCTGTTATTTCAAAAATGTTGCAAAGGTTGCGTATTTAATTACAATGATGATGATGTTTTGTTTTGAAGAGCAGATTCTGTTTACATGTGCAGACTACACATCAGTGAGGCTGTGAGGTTCTTTATCACAGTAATGCACCAAACACAACCGTTAGCTAAACATCCAGACGTCTTTGTTTTGCTTCGCAGACTCTTGCAGCCATTAGACTTGATGTATTTTCAACAACAGACCCCTCTATTTATTTGGAGACCCTCAGCGTTTTAAGTATACATTCGGCTGGTAAAATGATAACATTGGCCCCTGCTGGTGAGAAGTCGTGGGATATTATAAAACCCATGAGGGATAGCAGGCCTTCAGTGTCCACAGGCAAAGTCATTCAGATGTGTGTGTGTTGTTGCATGTGTGTGTAGTCGTTTGTGTGGTCGCACTCAAACTCTGCATCACTGCAGCAGCAACATGTGATTAGACTTTTCTCTTTTCACTTGCAGTCAGGATCGCCGCTCCTTTGTGGTCAACTGAAAGTGGCTTTTGCATGTAAAATAATCACTTACATGTAATAAACTCAGAGCTGCAGCTTTAACCGGGTACGGCAAGGTCACGTCCTCGCCGGTGTTTCAGAGAGTTTATGTTCTACAATTAAACATGAGGGGTTTTTTTAAAGTCTGGTTTAAATATACTCGAAATCCGTGAAAGATTTGGTATTTATCCACCAGAATGATAGTCTTGTCTTTGTCAGAAACGCTTTGAAACAGCGTTACAGCCATGATGTGCCCAAATATAAGTGAGCAGTTAGATTATGATATTTTCTTTTTAGAAAAATGTCTAGAAAGAGAATATTTGGTGAATAATCTTGCATTCATTTTGGACTCTGAGCTCAGTTTTTCTGAAATCCTGGCTACGGCTCGGTACACACACACTCTGATAGAAAATTCCAACACAAAATACAACTCTAACATTAAGTTTATTTTTGATATTAAAGAAATTAATTATAATTCTCACAGTTAGACTTTTCCAGGGAGGCTGCAACACATTTTTCCTGCAGTTTCTCTGCAACCACTGACCTCTTTTTTCTGCACAAGAAGCTCCAACTTTTCAAGGACTAACACATCTCTTTGCCCTTGTGTGCATCCTCCATCTGCAGTCTCTGACACATCCTCCTCCTCCTCCTCCTCCTCCTCCTCCTCCCTGTCTCACTGTGCACCCGTCTGCCCCATCGGGCTGCCGGCTAATGACAGACATCGCTGCGCATGTTGGCTTCACAGAGCGAGAGCAAAGGATCCCCGTGACCTTTCCTCTGCTGACAGCAGCACTTTACGAGGCCGAGTGTGTTTTTGAAGGAATGCTTTAGGGTGTGTCCGGGCGCGTGCATGTGAGTTTGAGAGCGAGCGTGCGTTTGTTTGCTCTGAGTGAGTGTAATTGCCCCATATCTTGGGGTAATCTTAATGTAGGCGTGGACATCTGCATTCCAGCGGTACGTCCATGGAGATGACCCATAAAGTGGCACTTGGAAAAAAAAAACAAAAAAACGGTCCCACAAACCTCATGGTGGCTTTGCAGGGTTAAGCTTCTCAGATGGTAAAAACACACACATGTGCACACACACACACACACACACCTGAGAAAATGTCACCGTGTGGTGAGTCAGACAGCCTGTAATGATAATAAGTGAGAGGCTGTTTATCTAAGACTTAAAAACTGTCGGGTCAAGCAGCGTTGCAATTCCAACCGTTGCTGCATCAGCATTTGGCTCACGTTTGCACAGTGACCTGCCTCTGTGTGTGCGTGTATATATATGTGTGTGCGCGTATGTGTGTGTGTGTGTGTGGCCGGTTGCCACAGGATGCCAGACGAGCATGTAAGAGTTTCTTCATGTAAGTGAGAAGGCAGATGTGCGCAGGGAAAAAGCAGACGTGTGTGATGTAAATCCAGTTACTCAGAAGCTCCACACTCTTGTTTGCCTTATAAATCTGTGCTAATGGAGGCAGGAGCAGGGTGTGTGTGTGTATGCGTGTGTGTGTGTGTGTGTGTGTGTAAAGAAACCTCCTAAAGAGTCCTCCCCATCCTCTAAGTCCTGTAAATATATAAAGAGGAGAAGGGATTAGTCCTGCACTCCCTCCCTGCTCCATCTGCATGTTTCAAATCTGCTCCAACTTCCTCTCTGCAGGAGGAAAAGCAGCTACTGTACCCAGTTTTATGAGTGTGTGATTTTATGTTTGTGTGTGTGTGTGTGTGTGTGTGTGTCCTTACATGTGTTCAGCACTGTGCCACAGGCTGAAGTCCTCAAATGGCTCCGTGGTGAAAGGATTTAGTGCAGCAAAGATGACTCTCATTGACTGGCTGCTAAGATGAAGAGGGCAGCTTTTGCCTCTTGTGTGTGTGTGTGTGTTTTTGTGTGTTTGTGTGTGAGTGTGTGTGTGTGTGTGTGTGTGTGTGTGTGTGTGTGTGGACTAATAGCATTGCTCGCTGCAGTCTTGTCTGCTCTCTAATAGGCTTTGTGGCTCTTTTCCGTCACCACTCTGATCCAGAGCCAGCTCAGATCCAGGCCAGTGTCACAGTGACTTCAGCTCTGGACTTTGACCGCTCACACACACAAACACACACACACACACACACACACACTCCCTCCTCCTACCTCCGGCCTGTCTTTCATTACACACTCGTGTCAGTCATGATGACACAACCTGAAACCCTCCTGTGCCAGTTCAACTTTATTATTAGCTTGAAGGCAATTTGGTTTGCAGTCAGGCATTAAAAGCCTGATTCCTTGATTGAAAATGCAAACAAACACACACACACACACACACACACACGTCCCTACAAACAAACCTCAGACCTGACGACTGCAACCTGCTGGTTTTTCCCAAACACAGTTTAATCTGGCTAAACATTTTGATTTAATTAAGGAAACGTCTGATCAAAGAAATAATCACAGGAGATTTCTGTTTGATCAAACCACCAAAATGTCTCAAGAAACATCAAATGGATTATTTTTAAAATCTGTATGTTTTTCGTCCTTAGAGAATGATAATCCCCTGACCTTCTCTCTAGCGCCACCATGAGGTTCATGTTTGTGATTTGGAGTTAAAAGCTTTGACTGTTTCATTGGTTTGATCAAATTCCCTCAAAACTACTAAAGACTCATCTGTGCTTCAGTGCTAAAACACAAATGTCAGAATGCTAACATGCTAAGCTAAAAGGGCTAACACGGCTGTTAAATTGCCAAATAAAGATGTTTAGTGTGGTCATTACATAAGGAAAAACACTTTATTACTGCAATAAAAAGAAAAATCAGTGTCATGGGTGGATGTTATCGTTGCTGTGAGCACTTTAGCCCGTTTAGCTCAAAGCTTCACAGCGTTTCAGTAAAACCTGACAGAGCTGCTAGCTTAGCTGTTGATTCAGAAAATATATTTCGGTGTAATACGAAGCTGTAGCTGTAATAAATAAAAGTAGCACGACACAACTGATGAATGAAATTTAAACTTATTTTTTCATGCACTCATCGTTCAGACCTGCATGTGAAACGATCCAATAATTTGAATGTCAGATTTTAATTCAAACGTGGCAACAAACTTCTAATTTACAAGGTTAAAACTGTTACAGATACACTTTTAAAGTGTCAGAAATGCAAAATTAAGTCTTTCTCTTTATGTTTTTGTTTCTCTCTTTCTTCTTTTTATTTCTTTCTTTTCTGTCATTCTTTTGTCTTGCCTGTCTTTCTTTGTTCATATTTTTTCTTCTTTCTTTTCGTCATCCTTTCTGTTCTTTTTCCATTCAGCCTTTCTGTCTGCATTTGTCATCTTTTTTGTTTTGTCTTTATTTATTTCTTGTTTCTCATTTTCTTCTTTCTTTCTTTCTTTCTTTCTTTCTTTCTTTCTTTCTTTCTTTCTTTCTTTCTTTCTTTCTTTCCGTAGAAAGACAGACAGTGTTTCAGTCCATCTCTCTC
Organism: Acanthurus lineatus; assembly: GCA_029814665.1. Classification (NCBI taxonomy): domain Eukaryota; kingdom Metazoa; phylum Chordata; class Actinopteri; order Acanthuriformes; family Acanthuridae; genus Acanthurus; species Acanthurus lineatus. Next base: position 12,118,198 of record JAPZDV010000016.1, read on the forward strand.
TCTCTTTCT
>JAPZDV010000016.1:12128742-12164769 GCA_029814665.1 Acanthurus lineatus
TTTTCAGGTCCTGTATATTAGCAGATGTAAAGAGTCTTATGATTTATGATGATGATGATGATGATGATGATGATGATGATGATGATGATGACGATGATGCTGAAACGAGGAATGTTAAGCTTAGTATTATTACTGCTGCAATGATTTTTGATGTTTGGTGCTTTTTCTGAATGAACAGGCAGTTTTGCTTTAATGTCTTTAATTATCAAGAGGTGTATGGTGCACTGTAGGGCTGTGTGTGTGTTTGTGTGTGACATGAACGTATGAGTGTGTGTGAGGGAGAGAAAGAAGAAAGGTAAGAGGATGTTTGCTGTACACCCTTCTTTTGTTGCTGTATGATCTCCATCGGCCCTTCTGGTTGCCTGGTTTAAGCACTTCAACTGTATTACTGTTAGTAAGGAAACTATTGATGTCATTATTACTTTTGGGAATGAATGGTCAAAGACCTGCTAAAAAGATGTACAGATTCTTATTATTTAAAGATGGCATTGAATAAAAAGATAGAATGCATTCATTTTCTTCTTATGTGTTTTTTTCTTTAGCCATGCTAGCTTAAGGGATAGCATCTTCAGTCAGTGTTTACCTGATCAGCATAAACATTTTAGCATGACAGTTTAGCATTTCAACATGCTAACAAAGATTGTAAACAATAAACATGGTAAAAATATTTGCTTAGCATGAACATGTTAGCATTGTTATTGTTAGCATGTGGGCATTTTGATGTTAGCATCTAGCTTGGTAGCATTTACTGTAAGAGCTCGCTAACACATAAAACAAAAAATCATTAGCATGGTAAGCTGGTTAGCATCAAAATGTTAGCGTTATCATTTTATCATCAACATGCTACCTTTAGTATTTTAAGCAATACTGTTCATATTAACTTTATAACAAACAATAAGTCAAGCTAGCTTACTAACATGCTAAACAAAGGTGATGAACATGGTTAAAAATAGAGAATTTTGGTAAAATGCTTGCTCAGCGTTAACATATTAGCATTGCTATTGTAATGTTGATGTTATCATTTAGCATGTTAGCATATGCTACAAAGATACCATTTGCTGGCAACTTTTACTGGAAAAAAAAACACAAAGTTACATTTTTGTCTTGTGACTTATGTTTTAAAATGTTTTCTTTTGGCATATTTTCAACCTGATCAGAACTTTTTTAATCAAATTTTTTATGATATATCTCTTTCCCAATTTGAAAAATTATGTAGACAGCAAAAAAAATATTAGCCAGGACAGGAGAATCTTTATTATTTCAACCTTTTTTTTATTCAAACTATAAACTCCTTCCTTTCAATGAGATAATATGGAGAAATCTCAGTCCACATTAGCTGTGTCGAATCACGATATAATTGAGCTTTATTTTTACAATAATTAAACATTTTCTAGTCAGAGGATAAGCCAACTGTATGAAGCAGGAATGGGAAAAGATCTTTTTTATTTTTTAATCATGAAACCAGTTTATATCTATCTCCGTCTGTCTCTCAAAGTTCTCATCCTGCTGTAAGTAGATTACAGCCGTTCCTCTCTCTTACAAAAACACTGGCCTTCAATTAAATCCTTATCTCTCCACCCCTTTCCATGCTCCTGATGGCTCCAGACTATCATTCTTCGCTGCAATCTATTGCAGCTTCTCCTCAGTGTGTCTTCACAGGTGCATTTGTCTCGTTTTGAAAGGAGTCGGTCACCTCCCAGTAATATTCAGGTTGAAGTTCAGACCATCACTGTCCTGCTGACTTGAGCCAGAGGTCACCAAGTTGCCATGGAGACGCTGGGTGTTACCCAGGGTCGCTTGAGGGCATCGGTGGGGATGTGGGTCATGGTCGTCCTGCTCGTCAAAGGTTGGTACTGAAGTTCATGTAACGTTTTTTGTGGTTGTTTCCTGTGTATGAAGAAGCCGCTCTCTCCTCTGTGGAAGTTCATGCTTGCAAGTGTTAACAAAGTTGTGACAGTCAGACTTAACGGGTCAGTGAGCATCTCTGTTAGTGTGCTATTTTTGGTGTACGTGTTTCGTGCAAACTCCCCAGGGTCGACTGGGTTAGTCTGCAGCACTGCAGTGGAGTCACTGGATTTAGGCTGCCTCCTGCGGTGGGATTGTCCCCATGCCAGTCCTAATACCACCTACACCGTGCAGACGAAGACTCAGGGGTAAGTCCTCCTCTGTCTGAGTCTGAGTGTGTGTGTGTGTGTGTGTGTGTGAGTGTGAGTGTGTGTGTGTGTTCTGCTTCGTCAGACTATGTCTTGCTGCTATGAGTGCAATAACTAATTATCTGAGGACAAAAGAAATCTTATGTAATTTGTGACATTTTGTTCCCAAATACACTAAAAGTTATTTTTCATATTAGTTTATATATAAAACACCTTTTTATTTTCTGCTATGCTTCATCGTGTGTGTGGTAAACGCTCATAATGTGTAAAGGAAGCTAAGTTTTTTGGAGTTTCTTACTTAAATATTTGTCCTTGAACTTAATTTTCTCTGCATGGAATCAAAAAGTTATCATCTACATGGTTAAACTGCACATTTTAAATACATCAATGAATGTGTAAAGTCCCTTAAAACAAGATTAAGACTGCCAAGTTATGATTTAATAGGTATTCATAATTTACTTTTTTAGCAATCTGATTTTCAAACCAGTCTTTTTTTTGCTTATGTTCATCCGTACAAACACTGTGACCATGTGCTCTCGTTGCAGGGACCCTTGGCAGGACGTGTCGTGGTGCGTTTGGGTCATGTCTCACAGCTGTGACGTCTCTCAGGCTTTCTCAAACTTTGAGCTGTACAACATGATCCGTCTCAGCGTCCACCTCAGCCCGAGCTCGACCGTTTGGATCGAACCACGCAAGTTTGACTACAGTGATTTCAGTCAGTGTCAGTCTGCGGTACAACACTTAAAAAACCTCTCATACAGAGCTCAGAGACACAGTTTGAGTGATGTTGATTTGTTGAAATAAGAGTTTTCTTGACATTCTTTTGTACATGATTTTATTTTTGCTGTGTATGAATGTTGTTTAAGATGATTAAAAGTTCTTGTTTTTGCTCTTCCCACTGCAGCCTTCAGCGCTCCATCTGTCTTTGTTTCCTTACAAGACGACCAGCTCTTGGTGAAGGTGCAATTCCCCTGTGCTGCCAACAGGAGGTGCTCTCTGGAGAGTTGCTGTCCCATCTCTGAACTGATTGACCCCTGGACAACAGTGACTGTGTACAACATGCTTAATCACTCAGTGTACAAGGTCAGACACTGTTATTTACCATTAAACAATCCTATATGCTAAAAAAGAGTCCACTAAAATAATAAAAATCTGATTTTTTTGTGTAATATTGTGATTTTATCCTTCAAGCTAAAAACAAATAAGTGATTAACTGTGTAACAGAGGCTCTTTTAAGGCTCTGCTTTTATTTTGAAGGAGCTGCTGTTCTGTGTCCTTACAGAGTCGTACAGTTTGGACCCAGGAAGTGGTGACCTACGTTGATTTCACCGGCTTGGCTCCTGGTCAGAACTACTGTGCCGTGGCCAACTTCTCCTTTCCGACTTTCTCCATGGCTGCTTCCCCGAAATCTGCCCCTCAGTGTGTTGAGACTGTTTCCGAATCAGGTGAGAGGAAGACTGATGATGCGTCAAATTTTTTACATTTTCATCTTGAGGCTGTTAAATCATGTCAATACCTTAAGCATCTTCCACAAATACCCTTAAAATTTATCATATTTTAACCTTAAGAGGGGCTACAAGGAAGCACAGAGGATGTTATAGATTATCATTATTCCCTTAAAATTGGGTTATGAAATGTTTTGCTTGCTTTAAGCAGAGGATAATGGTCTACCTGTTTTGCTTTAGTTAAATTTTAATGAAAACATCTTGAGAATAACATAATCTGTGTGGTAATCACAGGGTTTATATTGATGTTACCTTAAACTTAAAGTATTAAGAGGGGTTGTAGGTAGTGTTATAAAGCAAAATCCTTGGAAATCACTGGATTTAACAGTTCAGAGGTGAATTTAACGCTCAGAGTTTTTCAAAAATTTGGACAAACTCTCTCTGTTGACCTCTTCCAAAGAACCTGACCCACGTCTGTGGAGCGTTGCTGTGTGGTTTGTGTGTTTGCTTGAGCTGGGATTTGTTTGAACTGAACGTGTTTCCACCTCAGGACCGCTGCCTGTGCTGAGTCTGGCGTTCGGTCTGACATCTCTGCTCCTCGTTCCACTTCTCACCGCGTTTCTGCGAAGATCAAGACGAGCTGCACCACCCACCGAAAACCAACCCAAGACTCCAGTATGATTTACACCCAATCTTCTCAGAGCTCACTGATTGGGAATACGCAATTTCTTAACAGACTGAATTATATGTCTTTCCTGAAGGCGTCTGTTCCTGATCCAGTCTCTTTGGTCCCTCTTTCCCTGGTCCCCGTCGATCCTGGTGACATCCACCTGGAGCTGGCTGATGACCAAGCCTCCGTCGCGTCCTCCTCTAGTCTCCCCTGCAGCCAGGAACAGATCCTGACCCTGAGAAACACCACTGATCCTCTCTGTCACGCCTCCAGCTCGGGTGCAGAGTACTGGGACAGTGGTGGGATGGAGCTGGAGCCGGGCCTGGACTCTGGGATCAGCATCCCGCCGATGTCTCACTGCTCTGAGGAAACATGTGGGACGAACGGAGACTGAAAGACTAAACAACCAAGAGCCATCTAACTGTGAGTGTTGCTCCATAAAGGTGGGTGTCAGCGGGGGTCTTCGGGGTCAGATATCAGTACCCCTGTGAGTGTGACCCGCCTGACATGTCGGGATGAAATCACTCCTCTTTGTGGAAGAGTTTCAAGATCGCTTGGGATAAAAATGCCAACAATTTCTTTTCATCACGTTAGAAGCATCATCCTCATTACCTAGTTTGTCCACAGGAGGGCGCTGACAACCCCAAACATATCGTAAACATAATTAATAAATAAAACAAATGTAAGACATCCTTTAAACAAAAAAACATATTGATCAGAATATTGCAAATAGGTCAGGTTTGCTGTTAAGCAGCAAAGTTAGTTTTCTCTGCATGGAAGGAGCCGCTTGTTGTTGTTTAAGGATCTGACTCAGGAAGTTTTCCATTGGGAATGGAGGGATTATATTTCCATTTTGGCCTGGAAATATCACAGAATTTCACAGGAAAAGCCAGAGGGCTGAACCAGAAGGAGGATGTTTGTGATAAAACTGCTGGTGCCAACGACCAGGGCCAGATTAATGACGGAAAAAGGATTAATGAATTTTTTAACTCTCAAATATCAACATCTGCATCAGCCTCTAAAAATCCAACATCTGTCCTTCGTTTCTCCACGAATTATCTTTGAAATATTAAAATCAGGAATCTAAACCAACATATGAAGTTAGTAAAAAACATTGTGAGTCTGTTGAGCTAATTTTCCTGATGTTCTAACTGTTTTCTTGCATCAGCTTTACTTTTAAGTCAAAGTTAGACATAATTTCTTAATGGCTGCTGTGTGAGCAAGATTCGAAGTAATCAATTAGTTGATTGGCAGAGACTTCACTGGCAGCTCTCTAAATAATGATGATATCATTTAAGATTCAAGCTAAGCTAAACATTCAAGTTTCTGCTTGGATTTGCTGCTTTTCTTCATTTAATGTGAAAGAAAATGTTATATTTTTAGCTTTTTGACTGTAATTTGTTGAACAAAACAGGTGATATGAAGACTTGTACTTTTAGAAACATCAAATCCCAACATTTCTTGAGAAAATAGCTTAATTTTTTATGGGAATAATGACCCCTGAAGGCCAGCAGTGACGTTCAAACATCATAACTTTGAACTGCACTGAAAAGCCTCTGAGCGAGTTAACGGATCCTTCCAGCTCTGAAGATGCCGTTCTGACCTCCTGACGTTTATTTCTTGTGAACTTTGGACATGAATAGAGTCCATTATTAGGAAGATGGATGAAGATGATGTGCATAAAAGTTCATGACGCAAAATTAGATCTCTTACAACAAGCCACCAGATGACCCCTAACATGTAAATCTGTCAGTGAGCGATGAAAACGAACGTATCAGCACGTTCCTCTGGCTCAGCGTGCTGGTACGAGTCTGATCTGAGTCACAGTGCTGCGTGAAAAAAGGGTCAGAGGATCAACTGGCGATTGACAATGACCGATGGAGCAGAAATGGTTTATCTGAAGAGTCCAGGAGGAGCTGTTTTTCTGTGTACGAAACCATCGACAGGGGTGAAAAATCTAAATCTGGTTGTGGTTCTTCCCCTCCTGAGGTCCAGTCCGCTGGCACTCGGCGGTTCGATCCAAAACCATGAGCTTCATAAACAAGAACCGAGAAAACTGACCCCCCACACGCAGCCGTCAGCTCATTCATGCTGCTTTTCCCCCTCCATTGTGATGACAGAGGGTAGTTGTTTTTTATCATTCATTGCTCTGAAATGTTTCTGACTCACAGTTGCCCCCCCACCCCCACCGCCGCCTCTCAGCCGTGACCCCCGCCTCATTCTGCCTCCTGCATGAAAACAAGGAACATCTTGACGTCCAGCTTTGTGTTTTTTTGCTGGTGTTGCATTCTTTCCGCAACATTGGGGAGCCTCGGGGGTTTTGGCCGTCCAACGTTATTTGTTTCCTTTTCTATCTTTTCCAGAGTCCACAGTGACCCTGGGGGGGTCATCCAAAGCTCCACGTACGAGACACGTACATGGCTTTTATTAATAAGCACATTATTAGGGATGATTGATGTATGAGGAGAGCAGCTGGCTGGCGTGAATGAGCGACGACATAACAGCTGAGTTGCAACACGTTTGACCCTTTTTTTGTTTTCTTCTCTATTTGCAGCGTTTTATCAATTTAAATCTAATTCTAAATGTGATGTAAAGGCTGTTTGTTTTAAACTTATGGTGCTTTTTTTTAAATAAGGTGTTAAGAAATTAAGGAGACCAGCGCTAAATTCATGAATAAATGTGTTTCCATGTTGAGTTTGTGGCAATAAATAATGTTAATCATTGTTTAAAAATTAATTTGTTATTCCTCCAGTTAAAGCAAATGTAGACTATTAAAGTTCTGGGCTTTTTAAATCTGAAAACAATATTAAAATGAGGGAAAGTGTTAAGATTTTTAATTTACTAAAATGAAAAACAAAACAAAAACTGAATAATAATTAATGCCTTCAAACTTTACAGTGTTTTTTTTTAGCAGGAAACTTCCTCTTTTAGTTATCTGTCCTCTGCAGCTCAGCAGGGAAACCGTCTGTGGGATTTACTGAAGGTGCTTAACAGACAGTAACTTTAGAGGATTTAACAGCATTAAGCTGAATTTAAAATGCACATCAGTGACAAATACCTCTTTTTTAAATGAACATATGGGCAAGTTGCTGTTTTATTAAGACAGACTTAAAAAATCTAAACTTCAATAATCCTTTATTACATTTTCTGAATCCATTATTAGTCTTTACCCCCAAAGTCTCTATAAATTCTTAAAATTTGCAAAATTCATAAGGTGCATTAAGAATAATAGGTGAAGGTAAACTCTCCTTATTATAGCTGAAGAATTGTAATGTTAATTTAAAAGTGTTGTATGTTTTTTTTCAAGAACTTATTAATTTGAACACACAAGACTTTTTAATTAGAGCTTAATTAAACCAGTAAAAGCTGCTTATGTTTAAAGATAAATGTGTTGTCTGCTGCTGGTGCATCATTTTAATATCTCATAGGTTTCACTTTTTAAATACGGTTTCCTCTTTTATCGTGTGCAGACATGAAGCTTTTTAATTTTTCTTCGTTAACATGAATCAGCGATTAAACCCAGCACCTTTAATGTGAAGCTTGTTCTTAAATTGTTCGAACTCCTTCGACTTTCACGTCTTTCTGTGTCTGTCAGGAAATGCTGAGTCACTCATTCGGTGACTCACCGTCCCTCAGGGGGTTCGATTGTTTCAGCCCCCCCAGCGTCGACCGTATGACCGTCCACAGATGGTCAGAAATGCTCAATTTAGAAACATGTTGCGCGCCATAAACACTGCATAGCAGCACTCTTTTGGGCTACAATAACGAAAAAAAATACACACGGGTTTAAAAATACGCCACAAACGGCCGGCGAGTCGACTTGTATCAACAATCTTTTATTTGGCCGTACATGTCATTCATTCAGCTAATAATTAATATACATTATACAGTATATACATAAGCAAACAAAGACGTCCTCGTCCTCGTTTAGTCGTCTTGCAGTGAAGGTTGGCAGTGCATTCTTGGCCTTTTTTTTTTTTTTAAAACAGTGTCATTGGGTTTCTCTCATCCTCTCTCACACACACACGGTGTCAGTCGGGTCGGAGCCGCATGATAACCCGTTTCTGATCAATAACTTTGATCCAGCTCAGCCTCGTCCCAGCAGCCTCTCTGCTCCGCTCATCTGCGCCAGTACTGAACGGAGACAGGAACAGATCAGATTTACACAAAACAGGAAGAAAAATTAACTTTTTACATGTTTTCTGAGCAGGTGTTGCACATTTTAACCTGTTTATTCCACATTGCTAGTTGTTTCTTTTAAAAGCATACCTTATTTACCATATTTAAATAGTTAAAGGGGAAGATTTAAAATTAACTGCTGAGGACTAAACTTGAGATCGAAAATTTATCACAGAAATGTAAATTTTGTTAGAATAAAGAAAAAATACACCTCGAATGGTGACAACATGCACTTTTAACCTTTTTAAGGTCAGTTTTTTTGCTAGTTGTCATCTTTAGACATAATTTGAATTTAAGACTTGTTCAGATTGTGTCATTTAAATGATTTTCAGGGGACTGAAGAGGTAAAAAAAACAATTTTCACTAAGAAAAAAACAAAGATTAGACTAAAAAACAAAAATATCTACTAATCTTGTCCATATGACCGACTGTAAGTTGACTGTGAAGCAGTTCTTGTGTACACAAATCATAGAAAATGACGACAAAATCATACAGCTAAGTCAGTCTGGTTCCTACCTGAAGCCCCCCAGTCAAATGTCTGCAAGTCCAGAAATGCCCTTTTACGTTTATGTGTGTGTTGTGTTTAAGTGCACATACCTGTGCAAACTTGTGTATCTGCTCGACCACAGCAGCGAACAGAGCGCCCACACTCTCATCAATCAGACTCTGCATGTAGTGGACCGCCTCCTCGTCCGACAGGTCCAATCTGAACTTATCCTGCACCTGGAGACGCAAAAAAACCCAAAACATCACTCACACGCCCTATCAGACTGACTTTATTTAACATTATTCAAGATATGCCAGCGTTATCAGCAGACTGCTTCTGAAGTGCTCTGATTGATTAAACAGCCATCAATGAAAAACAGATTTGTTAAGGTGAGTTTGCTCTCATGTATCAACAAACATACCTTCTTTACAGTCTTATCAGGCTCCAGGGCGATGTCGGGAATATTGGCGTCCACCATGAGAGAGAACAGATTCAGGATCAGGTTCGAGTATCTGAAGAAATGAAAGAGAAAAGGAATGTTTTTAAGGATGGATTTAGCTTATTGTTCCTCCTTGCAGGGAAGAAATTAGCTTGGTGAAGAAAGTTAAAAAGGCCTTTATTTGGAGTTGGAGACCTCTGCTGATGTGTTTAGTTCATCAGATATAAACTAACTTACTGTGTAAAATTTTTTTAATGGATTTCAGCCTTTGGTTTAAAGGGGAATTCTGGTATTTTTAAACCTGGGCCCTATTTTGCATGTTTTTGCGTGCAAATGACTGGTACTTACCAAAAGTTTTGTAACTGTTCCTGTAGATCACCACAGGAGGGAGCTGCGAGGGGGCTGCAATGTAAACCTTTGGGGCAACTACGACCGTCTTTACTACTTCCACTAAAACTTTTTTTTTGCCTCCAATTTGCTACAATCGTTACTAAAGATTTCTGATAAAAATATCAAAAGACCTTTTTGTTAGAGAGAAAGTATTTTTTGTTTAACCAGAAGTCTTGCAAGACTCGTGTTTCTGGTTAAACAAAAAGTAGTAAAGACGGTCGTAGTTGCCCCAAAGGTTTACATTGCAGCCACGTCGCAGCTCCCTCCTGTGGTGATCTACAGGAACAGTTACAAAACTTTTGATAAGTACCAGTCATTTGCACACCAAAACATGCAAAATAGGGCCCAGGTTTAAAAATACCAGAATTTCAATCACAGATTATACATCACAGCTCACATTTATAGGCCTTATTCCTTTAAGTGTCTACTACTTTAAATCTTGGACATCAAAATATCTACATGCTCCTTCTTTGGTCAACAGAGACACATTTTTGATAACAGTCAAATTAATGAAAACTGAAGGTGATGAAATGTTTGCTGTTACCAACAATAAGCAAGTTTAAGGCTTTTTTCTGATAGAAACATTAGTCTGTTGATTGCATGTTTGTGTGTCCTGTCTCTTACCTCCTGAGGTGCAGGAAGGCGGTGTAGCACTGCTTTCTGAACTCCTGGTACTGCTCGCTCTGCATGCCTCCCATCCCCTCCACCATCTCTTTGCTCAGCTTCATGGGCGGAGGCAGCGGTTTGGGGTCACGACCCAGGATGTAGCCAAAGTCGATGTGGAAGAGCTTCCCTGAAATGAAGAGCTAATAGTCTAAAACTGTCCCGTGAACTAGTATCTAAATCAAACTGACAGGACATGTTTGCCTCACCAGTTTTTGTCAGCAGCAGGTTGTCCAAATGTCTGTCTCCTACTCCAAGGATGTAAGTGATGACACAGTAACCAGCTGGAGGAAAGACAGCGGTGATTAGACTGCTGGGACCATCAGGTAACAGACAAACAGAAGAGACACAAACGGACTCACCGCAGCTCTTCACGTAGGTGTCCATCACCTCCGAGCTGATGCCGTAGGGTCCTTTTTCACTCGGTGCATGTTTCCTGAAGAAGCTCTGCGGAGATACATTGATTGATTGATGTGGTTATAGGAGGTTATGTTGTGTAGAAGTGAATGTTAGCGGTGTCCTGACTGTTTCTGCTCACCTGGATGTTGCCTTCAGTAGCCAGGACTTCAGCAACAGGAACAGACTGAACAAACTGCATAAAACCTGGAACAAGGACAGAATTCAATAGATAATAGATTAATAATAATAGATAATAGATTTAGACAGCAGTGAGCAAGACAATAAAGTAGTGAAACACATAAATGTTTGTTTTTTCATTGTGACTAAATGTGCTGTTGTTTTTGCCTGATATCTTTTCACAAGATTAAAATCAGTTTGTCTATCAAATAAAGCCTGATTACTTTATTTATTCAGCTTTTTTTTCCTACTAAACAGAGTGATGAGTGGTTACAGTTTCTCACCGTGCTTCGTGCTGGTGGCCAAAACTTTGTAAGGTGTTAACTTCAGGTCCAAGTTCTCCTTTCTCAACAGCTGAAAAACACATTTTACAACATTGTAAGAAAAGCTTATGGAAGCAAAAACTGCATTTTCTTGTCATTATTCTTTAAGAAAAAAATATGTGAAAGCTTAAAGCCAGAGAAGTAAATCTGGGTCCAAAGATCTCAGCACTGTAGCTACATGATAAACAATATCATAACTTAACTTTCACCATTTTGTCAGCTGAGAAAATGTTGATAGTAAAGAAAAAAACAAAAACAGACTCAGTGACTAGCAGCTCTAGTTTCTGCTGATCCAGTCAAACTAATTGAAGCTAACAAAGGAGGATTCTTACTTTGTCCATGAGCGAGATGATCTGAAGAATGAGCTGATCCTGCCTCAGGTCGTCTCCATGTTTGAAGATGACTGGGTACATGGCTCCATCCTCAGCTTTGAAGATCAGCTTGGCTGGCATCAGTGCGCTCTGACACACACACACACACACACACACACGGAAAAATTTATGAGTGTTGCTGGTTTCAGTCAAGACAGAGCAGAACAAAGCGAATCAGTGTCTTAAACATCATTCTTGCTTTGTATTGAAGCTTTAGTTGCAGAGAAGATGAGAAAGGAGGATGAAGAGTAACTTACAGTTACTTTTAAGTTACTCTACCTTGAAGAGGGTGGCTGTTTCAGGGACGATGCCTCTGATCCGGATCTGAGGCTCCAGAGGAAGAGGAATCGGCTCTATCTCGGAAAGGTTCACCTTCTCGTTGTCGGCCAGCAGAGCCTGCAGCCGCTCGGTCTGCAGAAACACAGGAAGGACGCTGCTGTTAACAAGACTCAGCCGGATCAGTGTGCTCATTATACGCTTAAAAACAACCTGCAGAATCACTTCAAACAGAAAATAACCTGCACAGAAAGCAAGTTTTAAAAGCAACTGCACCGTAAAATATAAAAACCCAAACTTTAGATTTTAAATAAGAAAACTCAGAGAAAACACTACAGAAGTTCAGCAAGTTTTTGTGCAGGTAACATGATGTTACCTTCTTTTTGCGGTTCCCGCTCTCCCTCTGCACCGCCTTCATCAGCTGCACCAGCCTGTCGACGAACGTCTGCTGGGCGGCCAACAGCGACCTCATCACCCTCACACTCTTATCACCCTGCAGGGAGAGGAAGAGGAAGTGTGTGCAATAAAACAGGAAGGGACGAAGAGCAGTTCAGTTAGTTGCAGAACTGATACTAACAGTGTTTCTACAATGCTGATGAGTATCTGAGTGAAGAAATGTTAAAAGACTCATTTAACTGCTTTTATTACTCTAAAGCTCACAGTGAAATGTAAGTTATCAGCCAACTGAGGCAAGTTAAGATCATTTATGTTGCTTTTCTCGTACAAAATGTAGTCAAAGTGCTTTAATTTTGATGCCAAACCATTTAGAGATTTTCAGAAGTGCAGAGACTAACAATAATGATGCGATAACATCATCTGTTTTATTTGCCACTTTGAAATTGTGAAATTCTGACCTAAAAACATCAGAAACTTTGTTCAGAAACGGATTAAAAGTGCAGTGTTTTACACAGAGTGCTGACCTTAAGCAAAGCCTGACTGAACCTCCTCATCACGTTCAGGTACATCTCGTGGGTCTTTGGATCTCTCTGCTGGGTGTCCTGATCTTCACACTCCACAATCACGTACCTGATGAAGACACACAGGTTTCTCTCACCGACGCATCGACACAAAGACGTTTTAATTCACCGAGCTGCTTTGAAATTTACCCACCAGTACAAATAGTTGGCAAGTGTGGAGTTCTTGCAGGCACGAGAGATGAGAAATGTGCACAAGTCCTGCTACAAAGAGATGCAAACACCATGAGTTAGTGTTTTTGTTCCTGCCTTTTAGTTCTGTGTTGCTTCATCAACTTTAATGTTTTCTTGTGGCAGGTGAAAAAAACTGTAATCAATCCAATGAGACAGTTTCTTTCCTGCTTTATTCTTCTGTTCAGTCAAACTTTACCTCTAGATTCTCGCTGTCAGATGCTTCTTTGCCTTTCTGGGGGGCAGCTGAAGGTCCAGATGTGCCCGACAGGATCTGAGAACTACAGAGAAAGTATAAAAACAAAAAAAGGTGATGACATAATTCCCCCAAATGTTCTGTTTTACACAGAAACCAGAGTTTTGGAAAAAATAAGCACTCAAGAAAAAATTCTTTTCAGTGACCAAAAACAGGGTGGATGACAGGCCAAAACATAGAGGGAAATGTTTGCTTTGCAAAACATCAACATTTGGATGGACAAAGCATGAGTCAGCGATCTGCCTCCAGCTTGCAGCCTTAAATTCTGGCTGAAGCCCCGCAGAGCAACGCCAGTAAAAATCACAACACCGTAAGAGGTCATTATGGCTTCTGAAAGAAAAATAATCAAATTCTGCAAAGCAGCAAATTGTACGGAATTGTGAGATAAATTTAGATCGAGCTACAACTCGACAACTGATGGCCCGCAGCCAGAGAAACTGCTCTGACTCTTCATCCAAACGCAGACCTGTCCATCGTGGAGTCGTCTGAAAGCCCCTGGCTGTCTCTCTTGCTGCCGGGCTCCAGGCCTCCCTGAATGTCACTGAAGTTCTCGTATTTTAACGCCTGGACCAGCTGGAGAAGATACATCAACAGGTCCTACAGACAGAGAGGAGATGGGAATAATGAGGCTGCTGGTTCAACAAGAGTCAAAGCTCAGGTTTTATCCTGAAGGACTCTAAAATCTGAAGAACTAACATTGTGTTAAAGTATGAAAAATGCACTTAAAAGGTCTGAACAACTGTGTGATAATTACACATTTTCTTTAGATAATAAAGTTTTTTCAAAGGACATTTCTACACGTACAGCTTCATCATCACCCTCCTGCGCCTACCTCATCATCTGCCTGCTGCAGCCGAGCCACGGCGTAGCGTCTGACCGTGGGGTTGGTGAACTGGGACGACAGCAGCTCCAGTGAGTCCTCCACATCCATCGGCCTCCACTTCCCCAGCAGCTCCAGAGCCTGCTTGGCCTCCTGAGGCAGATCCCAGTTCACACACTTGAGGAACTTTGTCAGGGCCTGCAGGAAGAAGAGGAGAAGGAGGCAGTGAACACATGCAGGGCTGCATAAGATGTTTTTTTTTAATCTTTGAGGATTGAAACGGGAACCTGAGCAGCCTCGAGTTTGACGGAGCAGAGCAGAACTTCACACCCACCTTCTCCTGTGTGGTGAGGTAGTATCTGAACTTCCACACCAGGTCCTGTTCTTCAGAGCTCAGCTGCTTGGTTGGAGGGTAGCTCACAATGATCTGTTTGTGCAAACACACACAAGTATCAAATCAATTTCTCAGATTAAGCAGTGAAGCCACAGCAAATATACAGAGCGAGTAATTACTTTATTAGATATCTGACTTGTGGGATACTGAAAACAGACTATTGAGGCATTTTTACTTGCATTGAGAACAAAAACACAGCTGAAATAAATGTTGTGTGTGTTTTTTTAATAAGTTAAAGCTTTTAATCCAAGTCTAAATACCTCAATATCCCTCTATTATCCTGAAAATCACAGAGCTTCAACAAAGTGTGAAAGCCAGAGAAATGATCCTTAAGGCTTTTTATCTGTGCATGTTAAGACACTAAGTTCTGGTCTCGAGCTGAGTTACACTTAAATCATTTGTTACATTTGAAGTGAGAGCACAAATGTATAAGCCAAAGCTGTTAGTCACACTGCTTAAGTGCTTATTTGTTGCTTATCAACAATGTTTTCTCTCTATTTTTAAGAATTAAAAATTTATCAACAACTGTTTTTCTATTATTTAATAATAATGTAATTTATATTTACTCATATTTAAGTGCTTTACTTCTCTTGAGTCCGTGTTTAATGTCTGTATTACTGCGGAGAATTGTGTGAGATCTGCTCTTGAGAGATGTTGCATAAATGAATAAAATAATAAGTGAACTTTTAGTTACTTAGTTACTTACATTCAGCTGGTCCCGAGTGGCAGCGTTGGGCTTCAGGTCGTGATCAGAGGGGCCACTGCGGAGGCTACGAGCCAGTTTGTGATGTTTGCTCTCAACCAGGTTTTCCTGCAGACAGACCAGGAGTTGGCAAATACTGACTCACTTTTTTTTTTCTACAGTGTCAACATGTTTTTTATTCTTGTGTGTCGTCTCACCATCCCCATCTGTGGGTCAGGAACTTTGACGATGTCGCAGCTGGTGAGGACGGGTGATGTGTCGTCTCCATCCTGAGTGGAGACAAAGTGACCAATCAGCCGGCACCATTTACAGCGTTACAATACAAACAGCTGCTCACTTTACATCAAACCACTAGTTATTTTATTACAAGGTATCTTAATATACATTTTGTATGCTTATAAATATGAAAAAATACCTTTTCATAATAGACAATACTGTACTCCTTGTCATTTGTTTTGACTCGTGGAAACTCCACCATGAGGTACATGAAGTTAGAGCTGCGTTTTTCACTCTGCAGGAACATGAAGACGACTTTTAGACTGAACTCAAACCCAAACAACACACAACAAATAGTAAAAGACTATTAAAAAACTGCAGATTACAGATGCAAACGGATGAAACAAATGATTTGCAAATGAAAACAGTGAAACCAGCGAAACCAGCTCACCTCGTTGATCATCTCAATCTCTCTGAAGGTCAGACGGTCCAGCCAGTCAACCTTCACCATGTGGCCCTGACGATGGGCCTTTGTCAGCTGAGGAGAAAGATGGAGGGGAAAAAAAAGAGGTAGGGGGAACAAGAAAAAAAAAGGTTTACCACAATACAAAATAATTACAGAGGTTGAGATTCTTTTGCAGCAGAACTGGTCACAGCATTGTGGCTGATGTGCAAACAGCTCGACCGACCATGCGCAAAATCCAGTGCCAGCAGCCAATCCAGCATCTCTGGTCACACACACTCAGCAGCCAATCCAGTCATCAGTCAGTGTGGGGTTTCAGGAATGTAAGCACACATTTGGCCATGAACAAGAAGCCCACAGCTCAGCTGGTTAGAATTAGTACTCACTCTCTAAAACAACATATGAATTGGTAGCAGCCTGGAAAAAAACACTCGAGATGTGATTACGTCAGCTGCACTCAGGATGAGTAAAACTCGTAGGAATCAGTGAGTCTGTTTTAGTTACTAAATGAGTAAAAAATAAAAACAATCCAATCAGATGATGCTAAATGAAATGAACTCCCTGACTCCCCTCCTCTAAAATACTGCAAAAAGCTGCAACAAGTTGGCAAACATCATTTTCTTGTGTCGAGATAAACAAGAAAAACATGCACACACACGTACACAAAATACACTAAAATATGGCAACAGCAGAAAACTTAAAAAAACAGACAAACAATGTGTGTGATGCCTTAAAACGCAGCTGTAGACCTCGACAGACAGGTGCTCACAACAAAACCTGGGTCAAAATGCATTTGTAGATGCACTGAGTGGGTTTCTGAAACACACAGGTTTCCCACAGAGAGCAATGCAAACTGTTCAGGGACCTGAAAGACGAAGGAAGAGTAAATATGTTTAACAGATAAGAACTCAACCCTGATGCAGTCTGAATTGTTCTACCGTAAAAAAGAAACACTGAATTTTTTTATTGCAAATACGTTTGGACCGAGGTCTTCTTAACAGACACACACACACATTCTGCATTGCCAACACTGACCCCTCCACCTGTACTCACATCACTGAGTACCTCCAGGTCAGGGCCCTGGAACAGATGATGGTTTAGACACGAATCCGAGGGTTTTTGCTGCTTTTCCAATGCACACACAGTGTTTCTAGTTCAAACTCCATTTGATCTCCTTCCCCCCCCATCACTGTCTCTCAGCTTCTCTTCACCTTCACCTGTTCTTCTCCTGGTCTACATCCACACAAATCCCCTCTGAGACCTGGTCTCCTGTGTGCACACACACACACACACACACACACAGTACTGTACCTTTGCAAGTCTGCCCATCTGGTCTTCTGTCAAGCTGCTGCTGGTACGTCCTGGTGTGGTGGTGGGCTCCCCTCCATCCCCCTCCACACCTGGCCAGACCTTCAGGTCATGCATCCCTTGTCGGAACATGCTAGAAAGAGACAGGACGAGGTGTTTCACAGTTACACAAAAGTTTTTATTGTTGTAATGAAATATAACTTTCTAACACTGTTTATTTCAATAATAATAAAAAAACCAAAGAGTAATAGTCTCAGGTCAGACTCACCCATATTTGCCAAACAAGGTGACCGTGGTCCCCCCCACGGGAACGGCTCTGCCGGGCCCATAGATGTCCCACACTGTGAGGGCAACCTGGGCACTTTGGGGGAGGTCCGGGTACTTGACTGGCAGCCGCAGCCACTCGTTCCAGCTGCAGAGGACAACAGGAGAAAGAACAGAGGACAGAATGTAAGAGAGAGATCAAGGATAAAATACTGAGAGGTGACTTTTTTTTTAAAGCCACAGGAAAAAGGATTTGCTATCATTGGAGAGATTTTTTTGCCTTTTCAGCTATGAAGAAGAAAATAAATTAAATTTATTGAGAGCCACATTAATTTGTTGTGATGAAAATGTTCTAATAAACATCACAGGGAAGTTTTTATTTAATATTTGGGGGAATGTCTGCTTAATTTGATGAGACAAATCATAAAGTCACTTAAGAATAGCGAAGAAAGAAGGTCTGTCATACACTGCAAAGCTGTGGAAACATTAGGAAACTAAATTTCTGCTTCTGACAAAAACCTTAACAACAAAACAAAAAACGTTAGATGAATAAACAGCTGAAGAGATAATAAATTCTACTGATTAATACTCACTTCCAACGTGTGCTGAAGGCTTTGTACGAGGTGCGAACGGGCAGGGCCAGTGGTTTTCCTTCAGCAAACACCTGACAGGTGACGTACAGGTCTGAACAGTTCTCCTGGTAGAGGCCAGAGAACCGCAGCATCGGATCTTCGAGCAGAGCTTTGTAGCTCTTCTGCTCTCGTTTTCCTTCTAAACTCCCTCTGAAAGGGAAAAGGAAGGAAGTTAAAGGGGAGAAATAACAACAACGTTCACTTATGTTACCAAGTGCTACAACTTATCCTCTCCCAAACTGACATTTGTGACATTTTTCTCGTGGAAGGTTTGTGTCATTTAATTCAATTGTTTAGATGATGAAATTAAAGTAGTTTTACAGAAAAAGGCGATTATAACTGATTAAATTAGTATCATGTGTACTGTGATTTCTTCTGTTTGGCTTAACACTGCTTCATAAACTAATCTGTGAGAAATAAGAAGGAGTGTAAGTGCTGACAAAAATACATAAATTTTCCATAGATTCTTTAATCCACATTTATATTTTGCTCTTGAGGTGAATGAACACGATTATGTAGTGTAAAATAAAAACCCTGTACCTATAAAATAGCCTGCATATAGATGACTCCTATATATTTCTGTATAACTAACCTTTGTTGCGGGTCAAATGTATGACTGGAGAAAAGCTGGACACAGTTCACAGCTATTTAATTGATTAGATCATTTTAAAGCAGTTATTACAGTCACAAGCTTTTCACATGATTTTGGTTAAGAGACAGATGTGTTTTCATGAAAGATTTGTCACGAGAACATTCTTCTTGAGTCATGGTGAAGAAAAAATCTCTAATAAACAAGAAAATGTCACTCCTAAATTCACTTAAATAATTGAATTTAGTTTATTACGCTTATTTTCCTCACAGGGCATAAACTTGTGATTGTCCAAACTATAAAGAAATTGTAAAACGCCTGCAAAAACCTTAGATTTCGATTTCTTCAGTGATTGTTCGACTATCTTAATTACTGGCTAGTAATTTCCTATTCCGTGACGATTAGATTTATTGTGCAAAATAACTTGTTTCATTAGTGCAAGATCAATAAAGTTAATTTGAACAAAATTACTTTGTCATTTTCTTGGACAAAGAAATTAAGACTAATGTGGACTGAACACATAACGTTGCATGGGCAAACACACATAGCAAACATAGCAAACATCCTGTCAAGTCACAAGATAGATTAGTTACACTTGAGAGAAAAAGCGACGCCTTAAGTGCAAAACTTACATCTTAAGTTGGACGTTGATGTCTAAGTCACAGCTGTAAACATAGTTGAATTTGTCAGTGTCCATCTTCCAACGGGAAAACACTAAATTTTAACCAAGAACCTGACGACTTCAACATGAAATCCTGGACGGTTATATGAGACTTTGCGAGCGGCTAGTTTGCGACAAGGCCTCGGCTTAGCACAACAACACTCCCCTGTATCCTGTTCAAACTGTGGCTCACACGGACGGCTGCGTTAGCAGTCTGTATTCAAGTTTAAAATTATAACTTTCAGGGCCTGCATTCACGGTAAAGACATCGTTTTAACGGACTGTCACACCGGGCATGATTTGATGTTTTTGATAGCTACACAACAACACAGCATCAACTGAAATCTGCAACCAGGCCAAACTAGTCAACTATCGATGCAGACTCGACGAATCTCATGGGGAAACTGAGCGGCGATCGTTGTACCGTGTATCGACTTGTCGAGTCTGAGAGGAGGAAGGAGGAAGTGGGAAAGGGGCGTGGTTTACAGCACGCTTCTTAAAGGGACAGTACAACAAAGAGTGTAATCTTAACAAAGCACAAACTTTCACACTTTTAAATTGTATATTACATGTATAAAATTACGTATGATAATGCAATGTTTTGTACTGATGGTAATGTCGATATGTTGGGTAAATAAGTATGCTTTCTTTTAAATAATAAAGTCATTAATTTAGCCAATTATTTTATAAACTAATCCACTTGGTGTCTACTTACTGTTTTTGTTCCTTTGTTCGTTTTTTTTTTAAGCTGGAGCTATCAAAGTATCATGTGGTCTCCATCATTAAATGTACTCAGTTGAGATGGAGGTTGAATGAAATGCCACTAAGCTCATATACATTTTTTAAATAGTGAAGAAGAAATCTATTGACTTAGTATAGTTCTGACAAAACACAATTTGGGAAAACAGTTCACATAAGAAAAAAAAAAAGTGAGGCATACTGTACCATGTAGTGACGGATTTCAGACAAACTTTGAATTTGAAAACATGACTGCATAACTAAAAAATGAACATAAAACATGGAAATTTCTGTGAAACACTTTATTAATTGTGTGGCTGTTATTAGGGCCTTCGTAAATGTTTTTTGTAAGGAAAATATTCTTTAAATGCAGCAGTACTGTTGGTGTATTAAAGGTCCAAACTGGATGAGATTTTTGGAGGAACTGTTTATTCATAAGTAGACTACTGATGCCACTAATAGCAAATCAGTCGTTTTTATTTTATCCCCACTTGAATGAAAGAAACTGTGACTAAATATATGCTCCAAATTTCTGCTTATGTGAAAATAGATTCAGCATTTGTGTTAAAAACTGAGTCATAGTATGTATGTTTCTAAATAATTGTTTTCTGAAATAGAAACTTGTCAATTATATGAAATAGAGACTTTTTTACAGTGTGAATTTACTAGTCACTTAGGGTAAAGTTTGTCTGTATGGAAGATATTGACTAACTGTTAGGAAATCCCACAGAAACAGTCCTCTTATTAAAGATTAAAGACACCAAACATGATGACAGCCCCTTTAGCTTTTATGACATTATAACGCACTTGTCACTAATTAAGTGCACATCCATGAAGGGCAACAGGCGTGAGACAGGAAAATCCTCGTCTTCTGTTTTGATGAGTTCCTCCCTTTTCATCAGCGCTGACGACAACGTGGTGTGAACTCATCGTTAGTGTCACATACGGGAAGAGGACAGCAGCACCACCCAAGTTGAACTTATGGAAGAACATCTGCCATTAAAACATCTCCCATCCTCAGAGACAGCAGCTGAATTAACTCAACTGTAAAAGGAAAACTGACCTCTGAAATGCTCAAACCATCTCTGCTGCCAGGTGTCGTTATCAGTTACTTTCATCTCTGTATTGGTTATATCATGAAAACAACAGTTCGTCATATGAATGAAGATGCTCCACTGACTGTTGAGGGAGGCCTGTCAATACTGTGAGGGTACCATATAAACCACCACGTTATATTGGGCTCAGGGGCCTCCTGTGAGAGGCTGGAGAGAATTTTTCCTACAATTATACACCTCAAGCTGCAGACAATAGCAAGTGCAAATAACTGGGAAGGGATGATCTAATGTTTTGTTGGCCCATTAAGCCGGAACCTGGGAGAGCTGAGACAGATCGCACAGTGATGCACACAGCAAAATGATGTTGGATACTGAGAGCAATAACATATTTGCCACAAAAGGCTGAGAAAAAGCACTCCCATCTTAGTGTATGCTCATTTGTTCTTTTGAATGGCTGTTATAAGTGGATAAAAAAGATTGTGTGAGACACTGCTGAAAGTTCTTAAAAAAATATTGTGATAAGAATTCAATCATTTTATTTATAACATTTATTCCTCATACAACATTTCAACACTTGAGATAATGTACTAATGTACTTTTTGCTGTTGATGAGAAGATCTTTAACTCCTTCATGCTTGTATGGTTTAGCTCATTATATAGCTGTAAGTTCATTTTATTTCATACTTCTTTTTCCCTGACACTCTGCACGTCCATCATTCCTCTGGACAGACAGTCGCAAACTGGAATTAATGACACGTCTTCATAAATATGAGGTAATTCCACTGTGGTATGTGGGGTCAGAGGTTACAGCAGACCCCTGTTACAGCAGTGAATATAAATGTATGAAGTATTACATGTGAATATACAAAGAAATACATATTTTCCAAGTTTCCTCTCTACTGGAGGGATGAATATCTCCAGTAGAAACTCTTTTTCCCAAGAGTTTTTAATTGGGATGAGATCTGGTGACTTTTAGGCCGCAGTATTTGATTAAAGTCATTTTTCTGCTCATCAAACCAGCCAGTGACTCACTGTGACCCTGTATGGAAGCATCTGCGTATATGTTTCTCCACTAATTTCTTAATTTTTTCCTTTAATTCATCTCCTGTCTCACTTACTAACTACACTGACAAGCTCCATGTCGATATATATTAATCAAAGTGTTGACGTAGATCAGATTTAGACATGTGTTTTACATGTGCATTAGTCACATCTTCAGTTTCTGGACCTGACTGACAAAACTGTATGAGAGGTTGATTGGTGGTGAATCATATTTGATATTCCCTCCCTCTCTCTCTCTCTCTCTCTCTTCCTCCTACTCTCTTTGGACTACACCTCTCTCCCCTCTTGCCCTCCATCTCACCTCTCTTCATATCCTTCCCTCTCTTAGTCACCGCATTGGATGTGTCATTGTTTCTATCACTTTAGAGGTTCATGCCCGCTGAAGCGCAGCGAGGTGATCTCCAGAGTGCCCGAAACAGTGCCAAGATACAAGATTCCTTTCTCTTTACCTCCACACAAACCACCACCACCACCTCCTCAATCCCCAACGGATGGCACCGCCGACACCTTCTCCAGCCAGGCCTGTGGGCCACATGACGGTGCTGACCCCACCTCCACGCCGTGGTCATAAAGCCTTGGGATGTATAAATAAAGGAACGGATGGAGAAGAGGAACCAGAAGCTGACCAGACCAGATGAAGATGGAGATCGCCGGGGTTAACTTTGTGCTCGCAGCTGCAGGGTTTCTGGTGTGGACCACCGGTGGATCTGCTGCACCCATGGAGTGCCACTTCAACTCCAGAGGTGAGATCACACTCTCTTAAATATTTTTTTTGTACCTAGAGAATAAAATTTATTTATATCCTGCATTTGCATCATATCTGTGTTCATTTTTGACTTCCATGTGTTGCAGCACTGTGTGTGTTTGAGGGGAGGCACTACTCGCTGGGTGAAACCTGGATGGACGACGCTTGCATGCAGTGCACCTGTCTGCACCCTGTTGGTGTCGGTTGCTGTGAGACGTGAGTACACAAACAGCCTCTAAGGTTTGGTGTCCAGATGCCCGAAGTTACTACAGTAACTGTGTTGCAGCTGACATTAAATGAAATGAACCAGCTAGTAGATGTCACCTCATAGTGGCTGATCTAAAATGATGAGTCTTTGGGGAAAAAAAGTGTTGCTACGCATTCAGTCTGTTCAGGATCATCAATAGAGTACAATGGTACCACAGTTTAAGAATAAACTGTTATGTTAAGATTCTGTGCAAAAAGTTTAACTTACTTTGTACTGTAACAAAATGTTCATAAATGTGTTAAGAGTCATTGAAGGTAAGTGTGTATCTGTATCATTACTGCTGTAAACTCAGGAAATATAGGGATACATCAATAAAAATATATCATATTTTGTAGCTATATTTAGCAATATACTATAAGATTATATGCTTATTTGTAATGTCTAATTTTTAAGTTTTACTATCGAGTATATCTGCCAAAAATTGCAGGGCAGTAAACAATATTAATACAGAATAAATAACATTTCTCTCTGAATTGTAGTAAAGTGGAAATATGAAGTATGATGAATTGGACTGTATCATGTATTAAAAAAGTACCCAAAACTCTAATTGAGTTCACTACGTGAGTAAATGCACTTAGTCACCTTTAAAAACTTACGTGCAGGGCTAAAGAATAGTTTGTTTGCTTTTCTTCAGGCCTTTTTCTAAGAAATGCTCCCTGTTTTGGAAGATAAACACTCCAACTTCCAGGAATGGTTCTTGATTTTCTTACAAGTGCATTCCTGTGTGACACGTCTGAACCATAGAAGAAGACAGTGTTAGGAGGTTACAGTCCACATTATGAAGAATCAGTAGGTGCAAGGAAAAGTGTGTTTTTTAAGCCAAAGCTGCTTAAAAAAATTAATTTTTTTTAACTATGATGACTGTCCAGAGTGCACCGGCCGGTGGATTTCCCTGCGTGGTGTTAGGTGCGTGTGGAGCCAGTAACCTGCAAAGTGTCCTTGGTCCAGACAGCCGACCCCCGCCTTCCCTGCTCCCCTGGGGACGACATCAAGGACCCCAGCCACGGCTCACTTCAGCTGCAGCAGCAACTTGAGGGGTAGAAGACCGATCGGACCAGCAAGTGTCTGTTTATTCTGTTTGCCTGTGAAACCAATAGTCTAGTGATATATCAATAACCATTCTTATCCATATACTGTTCTTATTAAAACTGTGTAATATTTGGATTGTATCATCAATGAAGGAAATGTGAGTCTATGAAAACATGTTTGAGTCAATCTGCAGGACTGTCCAGCAAAGAATTTTTGGAGCATCAAAGGATAACAAACAATTATGACAATTTGAAAAGTTAAAGCATCAGTGTTTTTTAAATGAAACTTAAATGTTTATAGTAGTTATTACGGTAAGATGTTAGAGGGCTAAAAAACCAGAAACTGTTTGGTGTTATTTTGGTTGTTTGGGAATGTTTTTATGATAAAGATCCTGCACATCTGGACATTTTTGGGAACATTTTGTGAAGTCAAATCCTTTTTTTTCCATCAAATCCAATAATGAATGACTGTAAATATAAGCAAATACATATATACATTAATATATATAATCACTATTCCTGTTGAATTTGACCTGTTCACTGCTGTAACTCATTTACCCTCCAAATAAAAATCTTGTTCACAAAAAATGTTGAATTTATGAGGTAATGAATACATTCCTCAATTACAATTCATCAAATTTAAATCACACTTTTAATTTTTTTTTTGTAATATTTACATCTCAGTACAGCCTAAGCTCAAACAGAAAGAAAAAAAAGTGTTTAAAACTAAAAATAGTTTGAGTAAAAAACATTTGTTTCATAAAATGAGAAAAAAACAAAAGTTTGCAAGAAAATACGAGTAATTAAATAAATACAGAAATGCACAGCAACCACAGAGAGAGTTGCCCTTCATGAGGTCAGTGAGGTCCAAAAAGGAAAGATGCACTGAAGTTAAGATGCAACATAAAATGCAGACAAAAAAAGGCAAAAATATAGGTTGCATACTTTACATATGGAATCCATAACTGGCTTTGCATATACAATGGAAACAACAACAAAAAATGCTCCTTATATCTTGAAATGTGCATCTCTGTTTTAGCATTTTTCATCCTGAAAGTACAGAAAGTGTCTTTCTCTTTACTCAGCCACACACACATGACACACACACACGCACACACAGGACCGTTCAAACATCTGTCAACTCCTGATCGCACCATCATAATCTCACCAACACAACAATCAAATACTAATGCTGTTGGTCCCTGTGAAATGGGACATGTAGGACGCCAGCGCCGGGTTGGTGGGCAGGACTTTGATTGGTAGATCCCAGCTGAAGGTATCCACGTCCACATGCTCCGCCCCTGTCCAAACTGTGACCTCTGATTGGTTCTGCAGAACTGTGGGCGGTTCCATCGGCTCCCGTGCAGTGACAAATTCAAAGTGCAGACGCCACCTCAGGATCACTGTTCAGGCAGAGTTAAAAGATGTAATCTATTACAGTTTGACTTTATCCTGCATATTGAGGAATCTTGTTTGCAACACAAGGAAATATTTGAAATGTGGTGACTGAAATATCAACTGAGAGGTCACATTTGACAGAGACATTCATGATTTTTATCCTGGTGACTGACCTATGTCTGTGCTGAAACCCGGTGTTACGTTAAGAGGGATGGGGAGCGAGAAGTGGCTGGAGGCAGTGTGAAGGCAGGACTCAAGATGGCGTCCGTGTCCAGTCACGCTGACGGCCTGTCCGGGACGCCGCTGGTACTGCTCCTGGATCTCCTCCTCACTCTGAAGGCTCACTGAATACTGGACAACATATAGTGGATTAGTATAAATTACCTACTGATTAAGCAGGAAAAAGTACACTTGAAACTTAACAAAAACCAACAACTACTGACACACCTGCAAGCAGGGAATGTCACCCTCTGAGAAGTTGAATGTGCCGATGATGTCCTCCCCAAGTCTGTAAACGGTCTTGAAGATGCAGAACTTTGCCACTTTCCCACGCATATTAGTGATATTAAACATGTCTGGACAGAATAAAGAAAAACAAATCAAATAAATACATCCAAACAATAAAAAAATCTGATATACAATTCACAGAGAAACAGCTCTTTTAAACTTTAACTAAGTGACTCACGAGGGCAGCGTCTGGAGGTTGTGACCATCAGCATGTCCAGCGCTCTTTCCAAAGGTCGAGCATCCCTGCGGCTCGCTTCCTCCTCCTCCAGGAACGGGTTGGAGGGGGAGACCTCCTCATCCTGGGGAAATGGAGGCTCTGGCATGCCTTGAGTTTGCATAATAAAATGTCAACATTTGAGGTTTCTGATTAAGAAGTACAATTGTTTAAGCACAAAAATCTTGTGGTTGCAGCTTTTTCATTTGTATTGTTCTTCACCTTGCAGAACCAGCACTCTGAAGGGAACTCGGAGTAGTTTGATGGGAGAGTTGACTCTCTGGCAGCCGATGGTCAGTTTGTAGACGTACTTCACTGCCTGACCACGGAAACTCGGAGGACCGTCTATGGGTACAATCTCACTGTATGAATCTGTGGAAAAGTGAGTAAGTGAGTCAATCTGTGTGAGTCACACACAAAAACAAACATGTTCATTTATAAATATCACACAACCATTTGAGAAAAAAAATCTGGATTTCAAACACTTAAATCTCTATAACGTGAAGATGGTGTCATTTAGAAAAGCAAGCACCAAGGTTTTCTTTGAAGAATTTTTTGAATAGTTTGTGGCACTTATTTATCTTTACTGTTTTTAGTTTTTTTATGTTATTTTACATACAGGTTTTGCTCTCGCCG
Organism: Acanthurus lineatus; assembly: GCA_029814665.1. Lineage (NCBI taxonomy): Eukaryota > Metazoa > Chordata > Actinopteri > Acanthuriformes > Acanthuridae > Acanthurus > Acanthurus lineatus. Next base: position 12,155,817 of record JAPZDV010000016.1, read on the forward strand.
GGGTCGAGACGCAGGTCACAGAACAATATCTTGGGTGGTGTGTCCAGCACACATTGTCCTCGCTCTCCTGTTGAAACAAATAATTATTGTTGAGGTGGTTTGAGACATATTACACAGAAAGCAACAATATCTAGAACCTCTAAAGTCTTCGCCTGACGACATGGTAGTTACACAAGTGTGCTTTAGTTTGCGGCAAAACATATTTGTTTATTTAGAACATAACACATACTTAATAGAAATGTATTACTATTTATGCTTATCACTCAAAGATTTTATTTTCTTTTCTGCTCGTGTAGGTTTCCATCTTAACTACTAACCTCTGCTTGGAATGAGCACTGTGTCGCTCTCAGCCTGGACATCCTGTTTGTTGCCCTGGGCTGGCAGTGCCACTCTGCTCTCACTGGCATGAAACTGGCAGTGGATCTGTGCACTGGCCCATGCCAGCATCTCACTGTAACAAAGGAAGGAATTACATTAGGGCGTAGACAGAATGACTAGTTAAATTCATTGACTGAAATGTCCTGCTTTACACAGTCCCACTGTCAAAGGTCCTATGTGATGGATACAGTTGTATCTGTCTTTGCCATCGGGCTATGATAAAAACGGTCCACTAAAGTCAACACATCTCTTTCATCCAGACAAACAAAGTAAATCAGGGCTCTTTAAATTAATGCAGTTTGTTGAGAGTAGTTCAAAAGTGTAAGTAGTTAACAGTCGTCTATCACGTGTCGGTCGTTATTTAATGATCCAATGACTTTTGTCTAAAGTTGACTGATCCTGTGCAAGAATCTCTACTGATCTGGGTGGTCTGATCTTAGCTTGCCTTATTCAAAGTATCCAGCTTCCACATTTGCCTTCAGATATTTCTAACAGTTTTAGTCTGATAATTCTATGGTACATTACAAATTTATAAACAGACGGTGGCATCGTCACGTCTATGCTCATGTCTATGATCGAAAATTAAGCGAAAAGAGTTAAATCCCACCTGCTGGCAGAGGTGGATAGGTGGGACATCGGGTTGGTGAATGTTATGAGACACTCCATGAGCTCCCCGGCGAGGAAAACCGGGCCTCGGGCCATGGAGGCCACCACCTCGATCATCTGCAACGATAGAAACCAACGGCGCTACGTTACCAAACTTAAGCCCCGATAGTTAACATGGAATACAATGTCTTTGAAATCAGAAATATGACAATTTGTTCTTCTAACAAGATGACTACAGTTGCATATAAATGCTAACGCCAGACTGTAGACAAGTTAACTTGTTTGGTCTTTCTTGCTAATGGCTGCTGTTTCAAAGGTTAAACAAACACATACCTTGGGCTCAAACGATACAGCGGCAAAACAACGACGTTGTCTTAACTCAGTTCACACAAAAAATTACTTCTCGTATGAAACAATGTAAAAGTTAACTGCCTTTCCTTTCGGAGAAGAACACATAGCTTGTCTGGTTAGCTAGCATTACAGCTACAGTAAACAAATGTAACTGTATGTGGATATACTACATCCGCTCCTGATCGACCAACCACTATCCAAGAAAAACAAAACTTATTGTAAAAGAAATGCACAAATATCGAAAAATACTTTGACTTTAAGTGTGTATTTCATTTAAGGTCCTGTAGGTATTTATAGTAATACTAAACATGATTTTAGGAGTTAAACTGCAGTTTTGAATCCCCGGAATACTTTTCAGTCGACCATTAAGAAATTGTTCCGTGGCACAGTCAACGAGAGGTGGGCTGTTGCTATGGTAATTCATAGGGAGAAGAAAGCTGTTTATTTTTTTACAAATAAAACTTATTTTGTTTTTTCGACATCACAAATTTGGGAGAATAAGTTTTAAATAATTTATTATTTTGCTCAAATTACCTAAGTTTCTCTATGTCTTTCAATTAGAGGTGTGTTTAATAGATAGACATGAATATACCCCCCTTGTTACTTCAAATGGTACAGGCTAGGCAGCGGCTTTGTATATTGAAGTATTTTTATTCCCCGAGTTAAGCTTGTCAGGCACGATTCACCACTGACTTGTTTCTGATTATTATAGGATAAAACTCCAGCAATAACCAGTCATTCTTTAGTACATAATTAAAGGACGAATTAGTGGCTGTATTCATGCCTGACTATGAATATCTTGTAAAAAGAGGTGGTATATAGAGCACCGTGGGAGGAATCGTTGCCTTACAGTCTTAATTGAGGGCCATGGATGTACAAAACACTACCAAATGTAAACCATTTGCATATTAGGAGCCGTGCTAACAGAAGCTACAGGGTTCTCAGAGGTGGGCATAGAGCAGTAGGAGGACACCGTCTGTCCGGTATTAGAAAGAATCATATCTTCTCTTTTCCTTTGATGGCTTGTAGGCTAGCAAAGTTAGCCACGGTTCCGTGTCTCTAAGGTAGATATTTGGTTTAGATAACGGTACACGATTAATTATTGAGGTCTCTAACGGTAATTACATATCAGTTTGCGGTTTTGCAGCTAACCGCCGGTTGCTGAGATGCTTGCCAACCGGCCTTTCTGTTTACACGCCGGGTAATTTCATCGGTAACGTCAACGAAGTGTAACATTTCTTTCTCTCCTGTTTTTATATCATTGTAGGTGTCTCGGCTAAATGACTGAGATCGGCATCCTTAATAACGGTACTTCCTGTAAGTCCTTGGCTGTCATCCATCCAACGAGCAACAGCTGCTGACAGCACGAACACATCCGGACTCCATGCAGCGGGGGGTCCAAAGGGGTCCGCAGCTTTTGACAACAGGAATCCGGAGGGTTATGAACCAAATTGCTGCATTCTTCATGTGTATGAACATCTTGAACTACGGAGGCTAAATGCTCCATTTGACTGTAAGGTTTATAATCTATGATGACCCTGGGACCTCCTACCTAAAGAAGCAATAATTAAACCGCCTGTTCTGCAGGTATTTGGTTTGTTAGCTGAGAACCAGTTTACCCAACAGGAATGACACTTCGCAACTTAGTGATCCACTTACAGAGCTCCAGGCTGTATGCATCGACCCCTCACCCCTCCCCAGTGTTTTTCCTTAATAGTGAAGGCACAGTAAACTGACTCTGTTGACAAAAGGTGGTGAAGCGCCTTGTTTGAGTTACAAGTGCTTCCTCGCTCCCCCTCATCCCTGTAAGCTTCCTATTGCTGCCTATCCTGCAAAAATGACTACAGAGTGGGGTGAGAAATCCACGGCAGACCTCATGAGCAGGTATGTCTCCAAGGAAATGGGATACGGAGTGCCCAAGGAGGGTTGGCGCATCTGCCTGGCACACGAGTTCAAGGAGAAGAGAAAGCCCTTTCAGGCAAAAGATGTCTCGCTGTCCAATGTCTTGGAGCACATCGGCCTTGGTGTCAGGTGAGACATTCACTCTCAGGCCCTCAACTTAACGTACAAAACAGCACAAATGCATAGTGTTTACAAGCAGTAGTTTCAGCAGCACGTTGCAGTCAAGCTGAGAAGACATTAATGATAGTTGTAAACTGTTTGAATAATATTGAACACCCAGTGCACACCCTTGAGATTTTTAATCCTCTATTGACACAAGGTGTTTACATCTTCCATGTGCCAGTGTAAGCAACCTTCAGTCTATACCATTAATTGTATGTATCCAAGGTGCAGCACCTGGGGAGCCATTTACCTGTAGTGTCATGTTTCCCAACCAGCAGCTGGAGAACAGGTGTGAATTGCAATCCTGTCTTGAAATGGTTGACACTCTCACAAGCTGTTGTATTGATTTTCCCTGTGAAACACTGACCTGTCTTTACAAAAACGGTTCAGTTAGTAATTGGAAAGGTGCATTTCACCATATATCATAGTAGTAACACAATAAGAGGCATAAAGCTGTAAAGCCATGACTTATTGCCTATGTTTTTTTAAACAATGACTAATTGAATAGGTAAGGTGCTGTGTCTATTTACTTTTATCGGCATAAACATCAGAGGAACAGCTTAATCACTCAATAAAGGGGGTTAAAGGTTCTTTTATAATGTGCCAGTCATGTTGAAGGATAGGTCTTGGGTGTTTGTTGACTATGATTTGGCCTTGGCCATTTCCATAACAGCAGTGATTGACAAAACGTTCAGTAAACTTATAAGGGTGTGTACAACTCAAAAAAAAAAAAACCTTTCATCTCTCCTGAGGAAAAAAATGGGGGTGGGGGCCTCTGTGTGAGCTTTGGTCTCAGATCATCTTCAGGTTCAAGGTGGAGTTCATTCACGCCTCCATGACATCAAAACCTCTCTAGCAATAAAGGCAGGAAGGTTGAACTATAAGGACAGATCAGCTTGTGAAGAAAGGCACATGGCCTCCGTCACATGACATCCTCGTAAGGTTGAATAGTACCTGGTATGCACAGAAATTCAGGTATTTAAATTCGTATCTTGAAGAAAACAACAGGCATTGAAACTTTTTAGTATACAGCTTCAATCTCTGCAGTTGAATTGTCACCCTACAGCCACATAAAAAGAATCTGGTACAGATATTAACATTTGTTAATCCGGTTGTGTTGGTTTTTGCAACAATCTGTTGACATCTGAGATGCAAAGTGATAAATTCTGCAGCCTTAGTTGATTATCAAGTGGCACAGCCAGCAATACTTTCTCATGGTTTGGCTCATGAGTCCAATGCTGTAAGTCAGAAAACAGCTACACTTGGAGTTAAAACACGTCTGTCTGTCATTTGACCTGCCTTTTGGTGATTTGAACTTCTTGTTGATGATTATCTGTATGGTTGTTACTTTTAAAAAAAATACTGAGACTGAATAACTCAAGCTTTTATACACTTTTATCCCCACCTGCATCCCCAAGATAACTACTCCTATTTTCCACAATTGTCTCCAGATGTGCCACCTGTGCAGTGCAAAGTGCAAAGAACAGCTCTTTAAGCCTAAAATGACATTTAGCTTCCTTATAACCACACGAGAAACAATATTGAGAGAGATCTGTTATCTCTGTGTTACATGACACAGTGCACTGCAGAGGTCCAGGAAGTTCACAGAGAGTGTGAAAACAGTACAGGCTAAACCACAAACTTGCTTCATTTTTATTTTACAAAAAATCTTTTGCAGCTTTGGTTTAAAGCAAACAGTCTGCTCAGCTTAGGCCACTGCAAAAAAAATAACAAGGCTTTTCCCCTCTCTCATCCGGGGTGGGACCTGGTCAGCTTAACTGCCATAGTAACACTTGTTAATTATTACATAGATTAATGCTTCAGAGGTTTTGCATAGGGAGGAGGTCATGTAGAGGAATACGTTATAAATGCAGGCAGGGCTGAACATTCAGCTCTCCATTTTTGTGTTTGATTCTCATAGGTGAAAAACTGCTTCTACTGAAATCTGCTGGATGGTAAATGTATCTCTGATTGAATATCATCATCCTTGTTCACTGGCAGTGTGTTGCAGGTGGTACTCAAAGAGATGATATCTTGAGCAAACATTGGTTAGATGATTCGGGCTAGCATACTTGCCATGCATTTACAGAGCCAGATCAGAATGAGGTTCATTGTTTGCATTCCGGCTGAGCGGCAGAACATCAATATCCTGACAATAGAGTAACATGCCACAGCTTCAAATAACTCGCTTCAACTGATCCCATTCTTCTCCTCCTGACTTCAGCTGTATAGCTGGACCATTGTAGTTTCTCTGGACAAAACGTTCCCGTGAAGTTATTGTTTGCCATACAGCCGGGCGTCGCACCGTTGAGCGCAGCAGTTTTGCAGCTGCATGGGATTTTCGTCACAGCGAGCAGAGGTTATTATAGTTAACCAAACTGAAAACTAAAACTACATTTGAAAAGTGTTTTGAGTATCAGCTGCAGACTTAATGGAATGAGGAGCATCATTATGTGCTGATGGCTCGTCTATCAAAATAAATCTCCTCAACTGAAAACAGCAGGTTTAAACTTTATCTGGTGTATTAGCAGAAAGTCTGCCATGACTGAGCTCAGAGTTCTGAGCGTGAACAGATTACTGACTCTGACGTTGACTGTGATCTTCTGAGCCTCTGGCCTGGAAACCCTTTGTAACTTAGCCTGATTAATATTTTACCCTGCAACCCTGGCGTGGTGGCAAGTGTTGCACATAAACACGTACATGCAAACACACAGAAACACACACACAAACAACTGATATATCAGTCAGATGGAGCTGTTTTGACCTCATTCTTCTCATCGTAAAAGTGCTTCCTTCATGGCACAATTCCCTCTTTTCTCTCCGCCTCAGCATGAGTGTGTTTTTGCGAATTGTTCGCTGTTGGTCACAGCTTTGGCTCAAAGCCCTCAAGGCTTGAAAACAGCTGTGGCTTCCTTTAAAACAAGCGAGGACAAAAAAACTTGTTTACCAATCACACCTTTGCATGTGATGGTTAGTTGTAAACTCATTTGAAAACTGTTAGCGTCCTCATTTATATAATATAACTGCAGTTAGAGGTCACCTTGCCCTCACACGTCATGCTTAATTATGTTTAACTGAATTTTTTAAAGAAATTTCTTTGCTTATTTTCACACTTGCATACTATATGTGTTCACTCAGATATCTAAAATGGTGGTACAAAAAGACCCAGGTGGAAAAGAAGGCTCCATTCATCGATATGTTTCGTGCACAACCCTTGCGTCAAATATACGGTGAGTTCAGGTTATGCTCAGTTTTTTAAGTGTCTTGCTAAATGGCTGAATTTAAGAGGGACAGTGCTCTAATGTAGAAACACTATGAACACGGTGAACAAACACAGACTCTGTCCCTGCTCACACCTGGCTGCTTCTCTGATTTGACACCATACTCATTTGCAGGTGCTCCAATTGGCGGCATTGGGGGAGGTACCATTACAAGAGGTTGGAGGGGGGAGTTCTGCAGATGGCAGCTTAACCCGGGAATGTACCACTACAAAACTGTCACAGCAAACCAGGTAAATGGGATCTGAAATAGACTGAGATCTGTGTGAAAACATCCCACATAATACAGCAAAACCGAGTCTTTTTAAATGGCTTTAAGTATCGAGTTCCCTTCATGTCCTTTACAATCGCTACCTTATTTGAATCTCAGCAAACAAAGTCCAGCAGTAACTCCTGCAGCCTGCTAAGTTACTTATCTCTAGACTTCTATATGGCTTTCATAGGACTAGTGGATCAGGTTATTATTCTCTCCATGCAGAGGTAATCCGGTAAAATGTCAACAGATAAGACAGGTTCAATTCACAATAATAAAATAACTTACAAAGACTTATATTTAACCTACACATGAGCAAAGCATGATGATTGTGCTCACATGTCCTTTTGCTTTCTCCTCCTAGTTCACCGTGTGTTTGCGTCGTGGGGGGCAAACGGTTTACCAGCAGGTGTTGTCTGTTGAGCGTCCTCCTACATTGCAAGGCTGGAACTGGGGCTACTGTGGAGAATATGCTTTCTATCACGCCTTGTATCCCCGCGCCTGGACCGTCTACCACCTGCCGGGACAGAACATCACCTTAACCTGCAGACAGATTTCCCCCATCATCCCACATGACTACCAGGTAACTGTGGCACCTCTGGATTTCTTAAAAGTTTTTGAAAGTTTGTGGGTTATCACCTCTGTATCAAAACATTACTGCTTTTAAAAAGTCTCTTCAACATGTGTTTCCTGTCTCTCAGGACTCAAGTCTCCCTGTTGCAGTATTTGTTTGGGACATAGAGAACAAGAACGACTACGATCTGGATGTTTCCATCATGTTCACTATGGTCAACGGATCAGGACACAAGGACGACAAGAGCGGGGGACACTGGAACGAACCATTCCACCTGGAGAAGGAGGGGGAGGCAGTTTCTGGGGTCCTGCTACATCACTGCACTACAGTGAACCCTTACACTCTGTGCATCGCAGCCAGAGAACAGGTTTGATTTATGAGTTTGATGATTTTTGCAGTTTCTAGGTTTTTTTCCAGTGGAAGGCTGTATGCAGAAACTGCACAAAAAATTCTGCAGGGAATAAAAGGATTTATAACAATTAATCTTTCCTATGTGGAAGTGGATTTCTAATAATCAGGTGGTTGTGAAATCTGTGTTGTTAATTAGCCTTTTAGATTTACCAAGTGTGTGTTTGTGTGTGTGTTTGTGTGCACATTTTAACAGCCTGACAGAGAGGTCAGTCACCAGACGGCGTTCAGTCCAAAGGGAACCTGCAGCAGTCTGTGGAGTGACCTCATCACTGACGGACGACTGGACTCTCCCACAGGTCAGCGCTTGAAAGCCACACAGTGGAAAAGATGACTAAAGTTACTCAAAATGGGGCAATAATATAAAAAAGGAAGTGGAATTTATCCACAGTAAAACACACACACACACAACAGCAATATATCACTTGAACATTAGACATCGTGAGCAGATTAAACAAAACGTATGAAAGATGTTGGTTTAAATCTTTTCAAAATGGGCTGAAAACTGCAGAGTTTGTCTCCTAGCAACAGCCTCTGAAAACTAGACGAGCAGACGTGGTCATGCTAATAGAGTTTTATCAAGTGACCTCAGTGGCTCGGTGAATAATGTCCCAAAAGCGTTATGAGCAGCAACAGAAATGCACAGAAAACAATAGCTGGCAGACTGAAGTGACACAGCTTTCATAAACTATTACAAACCAGCAACCAGCTCTGAATCAGGTCATGTAAACAAACGTCATAATACACTCACGACCAAATATAAACACTAACGGTGTAGCACTGCTTTTGTGGGTGCACTGAGTTCACATGCACAGAGTGTAAACCTGGCCAGAGGCTAAACCGCTCCATACTTCACAAGTAAAAAGTAAACAGTGTGCACTTTGTGGCATTTTCTGCATTTATCATTGTTTGAATAGTGTCATGCCGTGTGTAAGGTCAATAACACATATGACCTATGCTAACCTCCCTTGGTGTTCTGCACTCTCTCTTTCGCTTACCTCTGCAGGATCCAGCCCGCCAACGGTTAAAGGAGAGAAGGTG
>JAPZDV010000016.1:12166373-12207141 GCA_029814665.1 Acanthurus lineatus
GTCATTAAAAATTCAACACATAGATAAAGCACATTTTTATGGTTCTTTTGACAATCGTGCTTTATTGTTATATATACAGACATAATGTAATGAAATATAATATTGCCTCCATAGATACAATCTTTTGGACACTCATAATGTCCCTATTTTGCTGAGACTGAAGCTGCTGTTTTACTCAGCTTGGGTAATATGTAGGTCTGTAATTCACACTGACACCAGAATGCATTATACTGGACAGTGTTTACTCCTCCATAAGCCAAAATGGATGTCCAAATATAAGAAATAAAATGTTTATTGTGTTGCGATTAATTACAACACCAACACAAACAAGATTAGTCAACATTATAACACACTTCAACTGTTATATCATCTTAGACTGTTTAGTGGTTACCACTTTTTACCTTCTCCACAGACAGCTAAAACAGGAGTTCAAATTTAAGAGGAAAAAAACTAAATATAATCCAACTAAATAATGAAATACCAAATACCAAAAAACTATGACTATTGTAATTAATGATTAGCATGAGTGTTATTTTGATATAAATAAACAGCTTATTTTCCATAACTTTGCAAAGGGTTGCTGTTCTTGCATCTGCACATTTAAGCTGATTTTACCACGTTTCTCTTTGACAGAAGACCCCCAAAAAAAACGTTTGCGCCCAACGTGGGGCTCGAACCCACGACCCTGAGATTAAGAGTCTCATGCTCTACCGACTGAGCTAGCCGGGCTATGTCCTCTACGGAAAAAAATGTGTTTTTGTCTGTACGTGCGAAATATATGTCTGACGTTTACCGGTTATCTTCAGCCGCACGACTTTGCTCAAAAAATGTTGCACTGACTGTTTGCCTAAATGAACTTGCAATAGTTTTCACGTGGGATAGTCTGTCTCCATTAACTTCATATTTCCCAATTCGTTATGCCCACAGCGCGCTTGAAATACATGAAACACACAAATTACCCACTCAAAGGTCCAACTGTGTCTGATAACTTACAATCTACAATATTAACACCACGTTAAACGCTAATTGATGTTCAAGTGTTATGCTAGCGCCACCATCTGCTAACATCTATGTTAGCATGCCTTAAGTTACTTCACTGCAAAGCTTTGTGCCACGTTTTAATTAGTCCTAGATTAACAAAAACATGAAACAGGTCTTAGTTCAGAGATGCAGCTTAATCAAAATCCGACATTATTCTTGCCAAAGTTGATAAAGGTGACTTTTCTTACCGAGTGATGATCTTGTGAGCAGATGTTAGCCAACAGTTGAAATCTAAAAACTCCGGTCTCATTGGCTCTTTTGTTTGGCGCTTCGATTAAGACTGTCAAGATAAATCTAACCAGTAAACATAGCAAATTAAAGCAAACAAACAAAAACATAGTAATTAATTTAAAAAGCAGTATTTGTGCAAAAGGTTGGGAGCTACTGTTTAAAAATCACGGCAGGAGCACAGAGTTTTATTTTCAGTCGTTCTTAAGTGCACACAAGCAGCCACTAGGGGGCGGCTTTTCATTACAAAAGAGAAGTGGTGGTGACAGGAGATGGAGGGGGAGGCCAGCGTTACCACCAGCTTGAGCTTTCAGCGAAACGGAGCACAGAGGAGCGTTTCAGCTGTCTCTGCCGTTAAACGGAGCGTCAGTTTTCATTTAACCACACATGAAAAACCTGGTTATTAGCAGCGCACGAGGACCCGCGACCAGACCACGTGATCAAATGCGGAAATTGTCCGATAGAGAAAGTGTGGTAGAGAAAAGAGCAGGCGGTCGGAGGTGTCGGTGTCAGTGTCCGTTTGTATTTTGAGCTGCTGGTGATACTGGACTCCCGGTATTAAACAACACTTCCACAGAGGCAACGACCACGGTGATCCGCACAGTTAGATTTACGAGTTTCAGCGTGAACAAAGTAACGCAAAGGTAAGCTTGACGCAAAACAAAACAAAACAAAAGAAATTCACGTTCGATAGTTTGTGTTAACGCGGTAACTTTTTAGGGAAATTACAAAAACCAAGCAAGAGCGGAGTCGTGTGTCAGGTTTTCTGACTGATATGCACTCTCACATTTATATTGATGTTGTTGTGACATCGCTTGATATTGTTAATTTTAGTAACCTTACTTGTGCCTGCTTACATGCTGTACTGCGTGTGTCACAACATAGTAGCACAGTCCATTGTAGGTATGAGCAAAGTCTCTTCTAGTAAAAGCTATTATTACACCAGTGTGAGTCTGATGTTGTTTTGTTTTGTGCTGCATTATTCATTCGTGTAAAACTTGAGTAAAATGTATTTTCTGGTTAGTTAATTTTAACTCTGCAATTATATTACATGCATTTGCAGAGTTAAAATTAATGCACATGAAAACATACGTACATAACAGAACATAACGTGCTACTTCAGAGACCACTGATGCCTTTGATAATGGTGATGGTACACTCACCACGCCACTTCAGTTTGCCTGCCCTTCCTGATGTAACTGGGGAGGACAAAATATCAGAAACGCTTTCCAGTATGACATGATGAAACTGCACTACAAACCACAGCCTGTAAATGACCTTAAAATTGAATCAGCACCTCTCTAAATAAGCTTAAAACCAATTACATCCTTCAAGAAGCTAAGATTAATTGCAAAGCTTGGAATAGAGTAAATAAATTGGACTAGTTTTAGCTGTTAGATGTTAACAGCAGGTATAAGCAGATGCTCAAACGTTGTAAAAAACAAAAAACTAATGATAAATGTGTTAGCATGTGTGTATATAGTATGATACAGTATAGTGAGAATGCCCATTACAAGGTCAAAGAGCCCAAGTTCACATATTCATACTGCTTTGTTTGTCAGACCAAACTCCATATTATTCAGTGTGCTCTTATCAAGTACATAGAAAATCAGTAAATATTCACATTTTAGAAGCTGGAAACAGTGCAATCTTTTTACGGTTTTTGACTAACATCAGAGAGAAAGTTGACTAGTGAATGTTGTATTTCTCTGATCAAACCACGTTCCTAGAATAACATGCATATATTGAAAACAGTAGATTAGGTACCTGTTGCTGCTCTTTTTGGCCATCTGCAATTTTAATTTGTGTGCTGGGACAGAGCTGAGGGAGAGCTGTCAGCAAACAAAGCTTCTGGGGCTTTAGGATTTAAATAAGGTAGTCATGCATTTAAAATAAGTTCAGTGCTCACACCCTTTGAAAGTCACTGTTGAAGAAACCTGTCATTACAATGCACTGTTCTATGCAGTGTGGATATGCAAAAACAACCAAATGAATGTTTTACACTGTTTCTAATTGTGTTCTGGTTGACTCTGTCATTTAATCATGTACATTGTTTGTATGTTCAAAAACAACAGCCCTTTTTCACACCCTTTTTCTGAGTTTAATGAAGCCTAAATCAAATGAATAAATGATAGATTTAAGGGATTACTCAGGTTTAGTACGGCAGGGTTATTTTCCTGTAAATCTGAGGACACTGTGAGATTGTACAGTAAAGTCAGACAGGGCGAGGAACACAAGCACTCAGATGATTTGACAGATTGTGAGCAAGCCAAGAGTGAAGCAAGATCTTTATATAGAGGATAAGCTAAGGATGAATGCACCCCAGATGCTTGCAGAAATCCCTCATGGCACCGGAGAACTATGGACAGGTATGGAAAGTGTAAGTTTAACACGTAAATGGTTGTAATGGATGTTTAAAATGGACAGTTTTGGGTAAAAACTTTACCTTTTGCCTTTGTTTTCTGCTCCAATTAAATCTGGCCAACCTGGGTGTCTGTTTTTCTAAGAACTTCCTCAGTTGAATTTATTTGTAATGGTAATACTGCCTTTCCATTAACCACAAAAATAAGACCCACTCTTATTAAACAGGAACAATCCAAAGCAGATTTCAGAAATGGATTTAATGTGACAACAATCACCTGAAAAAATTATATGAACACTTGTAGATGTGCAAAGATTTAGCAAAGCAGCCATCCAATAAGACACATTTATCGCGTCCCTCCGCTGCTTTTGGAGCTTGAGGCGTGTACATTTGAATCTCATCAGGGGTTTTCTAATCATAGCGACCCATTTAAGCACCAAAAACAGCAGTGATATTTTCTACCGTTAAAAGTGGATCATCATTTGATTCAAAACTGTCCTCGGTGGATGTGACATGTTACGTTTTCTGTTGCATGATGTGACGCCCCTCCCTCCTGCGCTGCAACAAGCAAGCAAAGACCCTGGCACTGCGTCGTTGTTCCCAGCCTTGACACAGTAAAAGAAGGAAGTGTAAAACCACAAGTGAGTCTTGGGGTCACTGGTCTAGTAGATGCAGGCGGTTCCTGTTAGAAAATGTGAAAAAGGAACAATTTAACAGGAATAACACCCACTTAAGGGAATCGCAGAAGTCTAAGAACAAACTCAGACTTTGCACAGAGGGTACTTTTGAAAAACACTTATTTTTGATTTGCATGTTACCTGACTGCATACATGAGCCTTATCTTTCTACTATCTGTGCTGCGATCAAGCAATAGATCTTTCTTCTGTTGAAATACGAAGTGTAATCTTGACCATAATGTGGAAAGATGTAATATGTGTGTTTATGTTAATGTGTGAATCTTAATTCTTTCTAATATGGTAAAGAAAACTCATGATAAAAGCAAAGCAAACACAAAAAACATGACTGTTTTAGCCTTTTTTCCTTTAAACTGCCACTTCCAAACCTGCATGCCAAGTCATTTTTTCGGTGTGTAATAGTTATTGTTACTTGTGGTGCCTGATTGGTTAAAAATGCCTTTCAAGCTGATTTTCATAAAGCTCCAGTTGGCATGCTTTTGTACTAATAATAGTATTAGTTCCTCAACCAAGCCTCAACTTGTTGTAACCATGGGGGATTTAGCAAACTTTCATGTTTTAACTTGCGTCACTACTTTAAATACAACTGTTTTACTTAGTAGTTTTGCATCAATTACACGCTGATAACATTATAGGGTTTAGTTATGTATTAACGTAAAGAAACTTGCCAGATTGGACCCACGTGTTGGTCATTGTTGTATAAAAGCAGTAAAGCCATATAATAAGGCTGCTCTCCGGAGTGTAATTGCAGCAGAAGATTAAATCGACCTGCCAGCTATCCCTCTCACTTATGTGCTGTTATCACTTTGATATTATGCACTACACTGTTTACAGAAAAAACAATGCCCTTTTCTGTAATTCAATATTAATATTAAGCACCTCAGAGGGATGTGATGAATGTTCTCCATGTGTGCAGAGTCTACAAACGACAGATTCAGCTCCTGGCTAATCCTCTCTGACTGTTTATTTATTGTTTCCTCCAACTATAGTCTCTGTTGTGAGTCACTGATACTCCTGGTTTGACTGGTACTGCACAGCTGTGCTCTCAGCTGAAATACAGACTAACCTGGGGTCACACATTTAGGAAGAAAAACATCCTCGGGAGCTTGCTGGCGAGCCGTTATTTCCTCGTTTTATCACTCTCACATGTACAACCTCCCTCCTTATCTTCGCTGCTCCTCTGCTGATCTAATCATCGCCTTTTTTTTTTTTGTCACTTTCTCTGTCTCGCTCTCTCTATAAAGCTAAATGCTTCTTCTCTGTTATCCTAACTTGTTTTGCAGGGTTGTTCAGAGGTCAGACTGCTGAGATGATGACTAGGCTGTGACAGTGTGTGGCCGAGTGTGTCTCTACTGGACCGATTTCTGTGACATGGCTGCTGCTAAGAAGAGTGAGTTTACATCGTTGTACTTATTACTTGTTACAATTCCTGCGAAGTTCACCAACCCTCAGTATTTAAAGGCACATCTTCTTAGTCTCTCAGTCTTGATTTTATACAGATTTGGCTGTGAAAACCATTTTAAATTGTGAATGCTGCTTTGAAGCAGATGAACAAGCAGTAGTTAATATTTGACATAAAGGCAGTCACCCACTGCCAAGTCTTATGTTTTATTGAATGAATCGATCATGTTGCAACAAGCTGCAAATTTAACTGCATAATTTTACTGAGGGGAAGTAAGGAAATAATGTCCTAATTGTTTGGTAAAAGAAAGAAAACCAGTTCAAGGTTTCTAAATCCAGATTTCTCTTGTGCCTTATTCACTGCCAGTAAAGTGGATCAAAACAAAACACTCAATCCACAGTTGTACTTTATACATCACATATAGCCCAATGCAACATTGTGGTGCTTCCTGTACATTTAGGCCCAGAAGTGATCAAAGGGTTTGAAAATTTATCCTTTAATCTGCTGTAGATTAATTAAACCTAATCTTAATCCTACTCCTGGATTTAAATTTCCTTATACAGAGTTGGCTATTGCAGTGAAATGCGTCAAAGGAAAACAGACAGACACAATCTTCAGTAGAATTTATTGTGACTGGGAGCCCAGAATTGAACCTTTTCACCTGTGAGACATCCTGGAGGCATCGCAGGAAGGGTAATCAATTAGATTTAAATTCACAATTGATTTGCTCTTTCGGTGTGGTTTCTTGGGAAAAGGGAGTGTTGTGTTGATTCGATGTTAGCAGCTTTACGACAGACTTATTTTGTACAGACAAGCAGATGTATTTCCTCATAAGCAGGAAGGGTTCAATAAAAAAGAACAATAGAAGAGAGCAAGACCTGGTAGAGAGCTGTAAATTTACGCATGTTTTTTTATTGCTGCATTGAATGTGCTTCATCTCCTCCCCAGTGGAGCATGGGTACTTGTTGTCTTCCAGGACCACTCTGCAGGCCTTTGTTCTTTTTGATAAGGTCACCGAATGAAGGACAGTGCACGGGGAGCCTCTTTATCGACTTCCTGTTGATGGCATTTTGTATTTTTCATGTGTCTTGGATGGACTAAATGTCACAGAGAGTATTTTTTTGCTTTTTTTTATAGTTAGAGGTAAAATATGTGTTGCCACCTTTGGGAGGATGGAAGTATTTCACAAAGACGAGCTCCGAAGCTTTGGTCTTTTTTTCTTTAGAATAATGTCACAATAGGCAGGAATCTCTGAGTTATGGCAGTTTGTCATTTAACCTTTTTTCCCACAGTAATGTAGAAAAATATGAACCGTATATTTTCATAGCTCTTGAAACCTTTTCCCAAATAGATTTGTTGAATAGTTTGTGCTTTGTTTGAGTGTGAAGGAGGAGGGTAGACAGAGATAGATCTTTGCAACCTAACTGAGGGCTGGCAAGCAGTGAACTCATGATTAAATTTGTGTTTTACAAATGCCAGAGTCCCAGGTGTGTTTGTTCATTAATGCATTCACCAGCCAGTGCAGCTTAGAATATATAGCAGCAGAGGAAGAGATGACCTCAGCTTATAAAAACAGGATGGAAATCTAGACAACATGATAAAAAAAAAACAGTCACATGACACAGCTGATTAACTGCAGGTGATATTGTGTTCAGGCCCTGATACACTAAGTACAGGTTTTTCATTGTGTCCCGCACCTTTAGCTCTAGTCAGCTTTTAAGGCTAATTCAGCACATGTTGACTGATGACTGGGTTGCTAAGTTGGTTCAACATGTGGAAACTAACAGAAGAGCTGGGTAAAATTTTTTTTAAAAATCTGAGGTTTATTTTGATTTTATTTGATTTCCTTTTTCGGTGCAAAATGTCGGCTACCTCCACCAGCTGGTGAGCTGGAGAGTTTACCATGTGCACCATTACAAGTGCAACATTGTGGCCAAAACACAGACTACAAATGTTCTTCGCTGCTAGTTTTTTGATACGGTTTTGATTGAAGTGGACAAGTCTGGCTACATTGTGCAGGACCAAATAGGATTCTTCTTTTTTTGGTCCTAAACTTGCTGTTTTGCCCTGTACAATGCAGAGTTCTGTTCTGTTTGGAGTGTATTGACACCTTGAAGGTTGAAGAAAAAGAGTTTGGAGAAGATGGCTGATAGGACCAGGACTGTAATATTCAGCAGAGCAGAGACGGATTTACTGACAGACAGATTAGGGAAGAGACAGAAGTAGATAGAGATTAATCTGAAATAAGCCAGTTCAGTGGGGCGTGCATGTGCACCCACACATTCTTATTGTTGCGTGTGTGCACATGCATCTGTGTGGTTATGAGTCTGTTACTACTAAGAGTGTAAGTGTGTGTGTATGTGTGTGTATGTGTGTGTGTGTGTGTCCCTGCTCTGGCTTTGTCTGAGATTAACCGACCCATCGGAAAGGCCACAGATCTCAGTATTGTGATAATGAGCCCGGCAGAGGGGCGTGGCCCTGAGATCTGCTTCTGCTCTTGTGTTGTTTATTTATTTGCAGAAACATCGAATACAAATATAAAGTGGGAGGACAAAAGTCAGAGCTGAAACATTAAAGATTAAAACAACGATATAAAACATGCCAGAGATGGATGTGTTTTTCCTGTGCAAACAGGATGGCTGCCAGCTGCTCCACAAATTAATGATGACAATGGAGATTAGAGATACAATAGTAGGACGGTCTGAACGGAGACACACAGTATTGAACACATTGCACACATTGCACGGTGGTGCAGTTTGCAGTTAAACGGCTTGTGTGCCTTTTAAGAGATTGGTAGCACTTTCAAATCTTAAAAAAAACACATGAAACTCTTCAGGTTTAGCCATCAAAGCAAAACATGAGCATCTTAGAATGTGAGAAAACATCTTTTATAATCATTGATTAAAAAGTCAGAGGTACAAGTCTGTGTATATAAAGGTAAAGATGACTCAGGATGCATTTTGTCACTGAGTTCAAAACTCAATTATTGGTGCCAATAACAATGAGCTGTGGCTCCAATCTATTCTTTTTCAAAAACAAATAAACCAATTTGCAGCTTCATTGAATTGACTCTCTGATTTAATTTTGGATGAAGCTCAGCGTTCGCAATCACAGGGCCAAGCATGTTAAATGAGTGATTGCTCAGATTTTGGGCTTTTACTGAGAAAGACCTTGTGATTTCTCACAAATCATTTTGGAATAATTCAGACTGGTAGCCATCACACATCTGCCTGCGGCTCTTGCAGACTTGATTCGGGAAGTGTTTCTGTTTTTGTGTTCAGGATCTTTAAGCACATCAGTACATCTTAAGAGGGGAGTCTACAATATTTTTCAAAGAGCTGCTCATTTGTTGCAACTCTAGAAATAAAAGCCAAAGAGAAAACAAATAAAGTAATAATTAAGAAGGAAATAGCCATATAAAAGCCATTAATTCTGCTTCTTTGTTAATGTTGCCATATATTTGAATGTTAAAAGCTAAAAAAGGTCATAAAAAAGTAGCTGAGAAGGCTTAACTGCCAAAACAACCCTTTTCTAGTTCTTGTTATGATAAATATTAGATGTTAAATTATATTAACGCAATATTTAATTAGTGATGTGCCCACTCTGAAGGAACAGTACGGTTTTGGACAGACGTGCCGTTTCTGTTTCTGAGCTTAAGTCCATTTCCTGAAATTAGCAGAATTAGAAAATGATTAGTGGATAATTAGCAGATGTCAGCAGACTTGCAAATCTTAACCGACATCATGGCTGCACAATGTGAACAGTATGTTCGGAGAAATGTTTGATTGCATTGTTTGTTCTTTGAGTACACACATGGCACGACCTCTAAGGCATTTCTCCCTTTTAAAGGAAAAACAATAAATTAGCAGAGCTGAATAGTGAGTCTTATATCCAGGCTACTCATAGGTTTTAATCGCTGTCACATGTTTTTAATGGATAATTTCTCGCTTTGGAGAAAAGGTTTAATTAGCGACATTGAAAATGAAAGCCCCTTCTCTTTAATACATGCCAAACTCCTGAGGGTAAAACATACCATTTTAACTCTAACTGCTGAGAGACTAGCTTATAGCATGAAAGCCTGCCATTATGAAGCTCAGTGTGTGAATGTAATTACAGTCATGGAGCCCTATTGTATGAACTTGTAGGCTCCATGCAAAAAGCCTCTTATAGCAGCAGCAGCAGCAGCAGCAGTGATCTGAAATAACAGGATCCATCATGTGATGTGATGACGACCTTACAGCCTACGTCTTGTTCTCTTGATTCAGTTATCAGAAGAGTTTCTTACCAAGGTAGAATAGTACACCATTGGGTGATCTAAGCAAACACTTTCATTGCTCCAAGAGATTATTTTCCATCCTAAATGTTTTTAGTTTTTGGTGTAACCTCCACCTCAAGATAAGATGTAATGTGTGTTAAAAATTTAAAATAAAAACATTAGTACAGACTTGACTTTGGTTTAATGACGGAGTTCACCTTTATTACCTTTTCATTATTCAGTGTCTTAAAGCTGAAATCACAACATCTTGGTCCACAAGTCAGAAGTTTTATATTTGATTTGAGCAGCTGCAGGAAGGGCAATGACTTTATATGCTGGTTTTTATGACTATTGTGCAAGTTAATGAACAGCACAGACAAACTATTATGCTGATTGAACGATAGAAGGTAACAAAACAAAACAAAAACATATATATGCATAAATGAAAGACAATTTAGGCTAAAGGTCCATTCCAATACATTTTAATTGAGCGTCTATTTCTGCAAAACATGAACACTCAATCAGAATTGACGTGGTTTACACTCATTATCAAGTAATATCAGAGATTATTGCGTGAGTTTAAAAATGAAGTTTGGTTTCGAAAGATAAAGAGCAACACTGCAGTAAACCACACTCCTGCACACAGCATCGATAAAATCAAACATGGTACGAATGGTAACAGTCATAAGGTCTGTTTATATCTGGCTTAGAACTTTCATTATGTGTTATTATTGATATTGCAAGAAATTCTGCACTGTCTTTTGTACAGAGAGGTTTATATATTAAACAACAAATTAATACAACACACCTCCACCCTCATTTCTATTTTTTATCACAACTCTGTGTTCCTGCACATATGGAATATTATGTAACTCCTGAACTCATTATTGTGACCCAGATTTCAGATAGAAAGGATTTCTAATCTCTAATATGAGTCTGTATTGAAGTTTAACAGAACTGGGCCCAAGTGGCCTGTGCTTCATGTAATGCAAGGACACACTGACAGGCAGCGTACGAATTCAATTCAGTGCATTAGAGCAATGTAGGTGCTGCAGATTGAGCTCTTTAGTATAAACTCAAACGCTGTTGAACCTTTCAAACATTGAGATAAGATCAAGATTAATATCACTTAAGCAGTTTTGAAACCCTTCATTTATCTCCCTCATCTGAGTCAGGCAGGATTGTTCCAGCGGTGTATAATTTAATTTAAAAACGCTTCTTGTGCATTTGTTTTGAAATGAGAAATTCTATATGTTGCTGTCGGTTTGATCTTCAGGACAAAAGTTACATTTTTACAGGGCTTTGCTCTGTTAGCTTAATAATTAATATGTGTAGCACCGGTTTCACCTTCATTGGCCTGTCATTGCTTGGAAGAGAAAGTCACTCTTTTGATAAAAATCTTGTGTTTGACTTCAAGGAACATTTCTGTTTCAGATATGAAGGAGAAAATGCCTCTGCCAATATTTTTGAATAAAAGAGGAAAGGCATTTCCCAGCTCAAAGCCTTCCCCATCTGTCATGTTGGCAAGAATACCTGATTAAAGTTTAAATTGGAGGTAAAATCCTTAAAACTTAGTTTCAAAAGTGTGTGCATGAATTTCTTCAAAGTTAATATTTGATATAAAAATAGAGGGATTTCTTAGGAGATCAAGCTGGTTCAACATGGTTAAGTCAGATTTGATGACAGTGACATGGAAACTTAAGCAATGATTGGTGCATTAAGGTTTTGACCATCACCATTTTCCAACTAGTCTTGTTCCAGTATCCGCCTCCGATGCTGCCTAAATGCTGGATTGGGTACCAGTGAGTACATGAGTCCATGCACGGATCTAATAATAATGTAATTTAATAATGATAAAATATTATATAGCCTTTTTGGAACAATAGTCATAAAGAGGCTAAATTAAAAACTCTCAAGGATCCAGTTTGTGGGATTTAGTGCCATCTAGTGATGAAGTTGCAGATTGCAACAGAAAGATATTTGAAACTTTGTCACAAAACTCACAAAAAAAATGCAGAAACATGGCGTTTCAACATGGAGGACTCCATGAAAAAGAACCTGTTCCCTCTGTAGATATGAAAGGCTCATTATAAAGTAATGAAAAGGCTGATACTTGCTTTTGTTTGATTAAACTCTGATCAAAACATGATTTTAAATTAAATTTTTGCCATATTCTGCAAATAAATCCACCTTAATCCCACACTGGACCTTTAATAAACCATAATTTGATTTAGTTATTATTGTTTTTTAATGAGAAAATGTAAAAAAATCAAAATCTGCAGCTTGACCGGTGTGCACCAGCCTTGTTTCCCTGCCAGTGTTAATCGAGTCAACATTTGGTTAACTGAATTAATAATGTTGAATCCAGATAATCTGTTCTGTGAGGAAGTAAAAATGTCATGTGTGTTTACTCTGGCACCCAGTGAGTGTAGATATAAATATGTCAAAAGCTGGAGGAGTCGTGCCAATAGACCCACTTTTAGAATCAAGTGCAGTTTTATTTTAAAAGATGATTAGGTGCCTAAAATCAGAGCAAATACAAATGTCTATGTGTTGTTGTTGCACAGTTATAATTGATGGAGTTGGCAGTCAGCGATATTGGCTCTAAAACAAAGCTCATACTCGGTGGAGACTTTGCTGATTGAAGCACCTTTGAAGTTTTGGAATAAATAGAGATTAATTGGAAAGATGGAAATAAGATACACGGTGTCCAGGAATTGTGTGTGTTCAACACAAACACACAAACACACGGCAAAAGCCATTTTCCAAAGAGTTTCTGTGGGAAATGAGTCCCAGTGGCTCCTATTAATAGAATATGTAAAACCATTTTAAAGGTTGTTTAAATATAGCAGAGGATGACAAAGTATTCTTTGTACTGTTTATCGAACCCATGTTGTTAAGCTTCTACACATGTTGTTCTTTCTTTTAAGCTCTGGGAAAGTGATGCTCTATAATCAGACCCAAAGCCCTTTGCGCATAAATTCAGACACTTTGTTTGTTGTCATAAAGAATTACTGTTTTATTTGAGAGAAGAGTGGTTTATTTGAAGAACAAGTTTCCACTCTTTCTCACTGGGAATAAATGTCTACAATAAATATCAGTGTAAGCACCAAAACCTTGAGGGAAATAACATGTTTAGCTTGCCTAAAACCCATTTACCTCTTTTATTTTCACACTTAGTTCCATGGAGATTGACACAGATCTCTTTGTAATGTATTTTTATTGAAGAAAAAGGAAGTTTTAAGGCATTTTATGTTTGCCAAAAGCCTTAAATCCCCTCAATAAGTGAATGATTTAAAAGGCTTCTTTATTAAGTTAATCTCAAGGGTTCAAACTCCATAAGAACTGCAATAACACGTTTTCAGTGCCAACGCTGTATTTTTTGCAAAAGCAAAACAAGCACTTGTATTAAGTGAGTCTGTATATTCATCCCTAAGCCAGTAAATTGGACACTCTGTAACACAATAATCATTTCATCTCAGCATGTTTCAAATAGTGTGAATAGTGACATCCTGCTTTGTTCTCTGAAATTACTAAATAATTACTTGAAAAAAAGATTTTTCCCAAATTGACACGCACATTTGGTGGGTAAGTTGCTGTTCATGTAAAATCCTGCAGCTACTATGTGGCCAAGACGGACTGGAGTAACTTTAATGTGTCCGTATACTTTGGCCATAAAGTTTTTTATTAAATATATCTGACTTAATGGAGATTTTTCTGTTTCTTTTGGATCACTTTTTCCATGTTGTCCATCCCTGTGTTAAAGAGCATGGTGCTACGAGGCTGTTGTTCTCCTGGAGGCCTCCATGCAGGGATTAATTAAGCATCACATAAATACTGTTAGCCTTTGCTGGACTTTTAGTAACTGAGACAAACTTCCTTGTCTCAGTGACAAACTGACCCTTTTGTTTATATGAACTGCAGATAGCTGAAGTTTTTGCAATATCTCTTCTAATATTTCATCTTATTTTTCTTTTTTTCTCATGTTTTATCTTTTCTCTTCCTCTCTAATTGCACATTTTCTCAGGCCTTTTCAGCTCCCTGAGCATTCAGACATTAAGAGCAGTTTTGAGTGATTGCTTTTGTAAAGTACTCAACTATAAACTCTGATATGTTGCTAAAATGAGTCGACAGAGACAGTTTAATGTGTCCTTCTCCCTTCAGATGTTTCCAGTATGAGTGTTTTTTTACATGTCTGATCTTCAGCAGCTCTTCTATCTCACTCAGGTTGTGCGAAGACAGGAGGCGTGCGCTTCTCGGAGGAACCCTCGGCTGTCGGAGCCGCATCACATGTTCACTTCGATGAAAAGCTGCATGACTCTGTTGTCATGGTGACTCCGGAGGATGACGGCAACTTCATGGTCAAGGTGTGTTAAACCTTCAATAGCCTCACAATGAATAGATACAGTGGACAAGTAACGTCTGTTTTAACTTTCCCCAACTTTAATTTAATCAATTTAATTTAATTTTGTTTTTTTTTTCCTCTTCTCTTAGCTTAATTTTCTCATAAATCAGATTAAGATGGGTATAAACATTAAGACTCAGTACTGTCTGTTCTTCTCAGTGAATACTATCACCACTTTTATCCTCAGGAGGTTATTAAGGGGGATACAGTCCATCTAAATAAAATGCTGACCAAAACAAGCAACATTGATAAGATTTAACCAGATATACCACCAACAATCCCAAAAAGTTGTAATTTTGGAAGCAGGTATTAATAAAGTTGCACTTTCCTTTAAAAAACCAACACTTCCTTCCTCATATATTGTATCTGTACAACCCACTGGACCTGAAAGTCTTGTAATTGGTCATAATTAGGAGCTCAACTTCCCTGGGTGCCATGTCGTTCAAGTGGTGGATACAGTATTAGAAGGTAAGTCTTTGATCTGGTGGAGCAGTCCCCTCGATTTCCGGCAGCATTGATAGGCTTTTATCTGCGAAACATCCAGGAGGAGATTAAAGTCTTTTCTTATCACCGTTAATCTCCTCTGTTGGCTAGAAAGGCACAGAACAATGATATCAGACTTCTCATCTGTTCTCTGCTGTCAACTCTCAAACCCTGGAGGTGGTCGACTTTGGAGCCAAGCAGCTCTCAAAAAGTCAAAAACTGTAATAAATGGAGTCTTTGGGAAGATAGTGCCATGTGTCTTAAGTTTGACAATTAGTGGTCATTAACTTGTCTCAGCTGTACAGACTTCATTAACATTGAAAGTGCTAATGACCATGATGCTAATGAGGGGTTGCATGGAAAACAAAACATGTTCTGTGTAGTTGTGCAGTTAAAAGAGCTCATTTATTCCAGAGATCTCTTTGGAAAAAATTCAAAAAGACATTTAAGGTTACCAGTGGATATTTCCTGATTAATATCATAAGTCTCAGAGTACATCATGAAGTTTACTTTTATGGTTTTGAGTGAAATATTTCTACACTTACTGGATCGATTGCCATGTAATTTGACATTCATGATCACTAGAGGATGAATTGAACCGACTTTTGTGATCCCCTGACTTTTCATTTCATCATAAAATTTCATTGTTTTATGAAAATCAATGATTCATGTAGGTAGATTTTTGAAATATTCCACTAAAAAAAAAACGTGCAGATATTCAGGGTCACCAGAGGATATATTTTTCTGAGCCTTCTTTTAGCAGCACTATTACTTTTAATTGTTAGTGAAATATTTTTATAACTATTCAATGTTTTGTCATAAATTTGGTCAAGATTCTCATCGATTTGTCACAGCTTTGGTGATCTAGCACCATCATCAAGTAACAATTGTAACTTGCTCTTTATATTCTCATCAATTAAAGGCTAATTAGCACATGTTGGCGTGCTAACATGCTAAATTAAGATAGTGGATTGCTTTTCCTTTTTAGCTTTCTTTCTGTGGATTTGTGAAAGGTTTTAAATAGGATTTTCCCAGGTTGAACACACATTTGCATGACACCTGGTTGTTGTATCTGCTTAAATTGACCCCAAACACATTGAGGAGGCTTTAAGATCAGCCGTCTTCCTCTGCTTTTTTCTCAGTTATACCAAAATCCCAAAGGAAAAACTCTGTACACTCTCACTGTAACTAAGCCTCTCTCTGAGCTTTGAAACTAATTCACAGCCAAGCCAAATTGCCTAAAAGCCGTGTGTGTGTGTGTGTGCGTGTGTGTGTGTGTCGCTGGACTCAAAACTTGGCTGTTCACAGTTACAGAGCAGCCCGAGCGTGAGAGTGTGTGCGTGTTTCTCAAAGCTCTTTAAGCATGCTTGAGAGTGGGCACAGAGTACTGTCAGCCCGGCGTCGTGGCTCATCGTGTAGCCAAGGAGGGGGGGGGCGTTTCCATGGAAATGGCATGGTGAGGGGGGTCCTCACAGAGACCAGAGATGAGGTGGGAGTGTGTGGGATGGAAGCGGCATTCATACAACAGCTGTATGAATACCGGTTTTGATGAAGGTTATTATCATTTCACAAACTCTGTCTGTCCACGCGACAGGCGGCGACTGGTAGAAAAAAAAAACAGACATTCATCATTTTTGGTGTGTCTGCGCTTGTTTGTGATAAAGATGGTCAAGCGGCGTATGGAAATGAGCAGCTGTCAGCACTACAAGAAGTGTTGCAGAGGCCTCACGTTTTTTTTAATTCTCAATATGTGTGTGTGATGAAGTCTAGCCAAGAAGTTTTTCTCAGTAGGTTTTGTAACAAGCTGGCCAAGAAGTCATAATTAATACATGCTTCACAAACAACAAACTGGGAGTTGACGTACAAGACAGTGATACATGTATGTGTTAAAACTCAATTTATGGTCGGGAATACTCACTTTTAATCACAGGCAGTTTTCTGTTAGTCAGCAGCAGCGAGACACCATCTCACAAATGTCAGTGAACTTAATAAAAGTACATGATGCAACATCAAATTCATTTAAATTTTACATTTTTTAAAAAAATTTCTACCACTGCAAGCTGTCTAAGTCATCTTTAAGATTTTTATTTATCATTTTTGTCACCAGGAAGGTCCAATAAAGACACAGTTTCACATGTTAAGAAACATACAACACAGAAGCAACACATGGGGAAATGCAAAAGAAGAGAAAACCATGAAGAATAATGAGGAGAGAAGCAAACAGACTTTACCAACAATGTCCTTAACACATTCCACCAAGGTTAAAGATTTTATAACACAGCAACAAGTTTTCCTTCAGGGCGATTTTGTGAAAGACCTTTAAAGGCATTCAGAAAGGAAGCACATCTGAAGAAGTGGTGTTTTGCAGATCTTTCTGTTCCCATGGAGTTTACATACAAGACCAACCTTATTCTGAGAGTTGTTGAGTAACTCTGGTGTGTTTTTCATGTTATGCTCACTCTGATTATGACTTAAATTAAAATAAAATCACCAGCTCGAGCTGCATGCCAGCACTCTGAAGGAATGAAAATGGCTTTAATAAGTTTCCTTATGGAGTCGAACCAAAATGAACTTCATGTTTTTAGCATTGCCAACAGCTGTGAACCAGAATTTAAACTAGCCTGCAAATAAATCTGCATTTCCTGTAAACAGATATTTGTCATTTCTCTCCTCCAAGTGATATCTCACATGCAAGAATCTCCAGTTCCTGATCAGGAACAAGTGTTGTTTGTTAATTAATACAGGCTGAAGTGTTGCGGTGAATTGGACTTAACAAATTCATAAAATGTGGAAAGAAATGCACCGTTGTTTTGATTGAAATACTTTAAATTGCCTGCTAACCGAGATGTTTCATGTCACCTCTTGGTCTCCAACATCAATGCATTTTACATTTTCTCCTTTTCGTCCAAGTCTGCACCGTGGCATTCAAGCTAAATGAATTTTTCAGCGATAGTTCACAGTCTCTGGACATGCGTGGGACTACTCTCACAGAATGATTATTGTTTTTCTCTGCAGTGCTCCCACTGTGTTCCCCCTCTCTTCTTTCTCGCTCGGTGCAGTTTGCAGACTCGGCTCTGCACATTGCTGTAACCAGAGGTCATGTGAGGCTAAAGCTGCATTTTGCTGCTCTCGCTGGAGGGGCTTTAGGCTTTATCTCCTCTTGCCTGCGCTTCCCTGGGGTCTCCTCTCTATCGTTGTCTCTTTTTCTTTTTTTACCTGTCTTCTCTGAGGTTCTCCGCACTCCTCTGTGTGATGATTCCCTCATGAATTTTTCTCTTTGCTACCTCCACATCACTCCCCTCTTTACTTCTTTGATGCTCTTTCTCTCACTTGCCTGCCTTATAGTTTGCTTTTAAGTTTTCCTTGTATGTAAATCCTGCTGGATGCAGCAGTAAAAGGACACCGATTAGAACAGACTTCTGAATGCAACAACAACTCAGTCAGTCTGAAAATTCACATATAGCCTGATGGATGATCTTGTTTTTGGCTGCAGCTTATTGTTTTTATAAGCAATGAATCCACTGGTATCTTTATATGATTGATCATTTAATCCTTCAGTTTATTAAAATCACAGAAAACAGCAAAAAATATTGTAACACAGTTACAAAAAGTGTTAAAGTTTTATTTCCCATCAGGCTAAAATTACCAGTCTGGCAGAAATGTGGGGGACCGCGATCACCAAAACAATAACTAATAATCAAATAAAGAACTCCCTCAAGGGAAACTCAGTCTGACAGGGTAGTACATATGAGAATTACTTATCCATGTTACTCATAAAAATAATCCATTATTTATTGAGCTGTAATGGCCTATGCGATGTGAGGCCAAGCCGAAGCCCATTTCCCTCTGTGTAATCCCTCTCGCCATTATTCCCCTCTCGACCCTCCCCTCTCTGCCTATGTCAAAGTCGGATTAGTCCAAAGTTTGCAGGAGGGAGAAATTCAGCCATTATTTGTCCTCCTAATCGTAAAATCTTTGCTTTATCTCTCTCTCTCTCAATGTAGGTTGGCTTCCTAAAGACGCAGCACCGCTATGAAATAGTGTTCACCTTGCCCGAGGTCCCAGCTCTGGGGAAGGATGTGTGTCCAGCACCAGTACCCAGTCCACACCTCCGGATCACTGATATCACACCGGCACCGGAGGGTAAGATGTCACCAGAGAGGGAGAAAAACAAAACATCAGCTGAGCGTGTGTCTGAAATTTCAAACAAGGAAGGAAACAAGGATCTGCTCAGTATTTCTCCCTTAATTATACTTGATTAGCAGCAGTTTCCAGCCTCTGGGCAGATGCCCTGTACTGGGTTGGTCATCGGTTCAGGAGGAAATTGCATTTATCACCACTCAGCTAATTGATATGTGTGTCCTGTTTTCTTTAAACTTTTGCAAGAAATTAGCTTAAATAAATACACAACCCCCACCCATGCACCCTTTATCTGTGAGTAAGGACAGAATAAACTATTTTTTCCTTAAAATGCAGGGCTGAGGCAGCTCTTTTGTTAAATCCCTCAGTAGAATCTATATACAGCCACAACAGCTTCTTCCAAGAGGTAGTGTGTTCGTTGTCTTACATATTTTCAAGAGTTTTTTTTTGAAAAATTAACAATAGTATTGTATGTTTTTGTGTGATCATGCCTGCAAATCAACATCAATAACAAAGATGATAAAAAACACTCTGAACTTTAACCTCTGACCCCTCCCACTGTCTCTAAGTCACAATTTAAATGACACATCAGTGTTATTAAGGCATTTTGTTGCATTTTAATGTATTTAGTCTGCAATAGATTTTTTAATCTGATCTCTGTTTTAATTTGCCTTCAAACTGCTCTTCTGCATATGTTTCTTCACCTCTTACAAGCTGCAAACTGAGCTTTTTAGTGTCCAGTGTGTAAGATTTAGTGGCATCTAGTGGTGAAGTTGCAGAATGCACTCAACCGAATATCGTTCCTCTTTCAAGCACGTAGGAGAACCTAAAGTGGCTGTGAAATTAACATACAACATGAAAGGCCTTTGTTACAGCCTGTGTTTGGTTTGTCCATTCCAGGCTACTGTAAAAACATGGCGGTCAACATGGCCGCCTGCATGGAAGAGGACCCGCTTCCTCTGTAGACACAAAGACTTCTTTTAATATACTGAAAACACAACAAGTCTTATCTTATAAACATACTTATAACCATTCTATGCAACTTCTACTATATTCTACTAACAGATCCCTAAAAAATCTCACACACTGGACATTTAAATTGCATTTTTCACTTAAATCGCCTTTAAATTAGTTTATTTGATATCAGCCTTTTGCCATTCACATTCTGTGTTGTACCTTGTCACAAGTTATCTTTCCTAAGCTACATACATGTAGCTTAGGAAAGATGTACATTCATCCATTCAGAGTGCATTTGAAGGATGTAAGGAGCATTATGTTTTTGTTGTGAATAGACCTGAGTGAAATATTGCAGGTAATTCTCAGCAGCATTGTTGCAGGCTTGCAGGTGTTTAGTACCGGATAGTTGAGGATTACAGCCACAGACAGTTCAGAGACTGTTAGCTTGACATGAAAACAAAGAACTGACTTTCAAACACTTTCCTGTGTTCGGTGTGAACTCGTGTCACTGCTGTAGGTGCTAAACCTCAAACACCTGTCACCTGCACAGGCTTAAAAAAAAAAAAAGCTCTGTTAGAAGTGTAACAGTCTCGCTGCTAAACCTGCTGACTCGGGCGAAAGCTGACCAACTAATGTGTGTGTGTGAGGCTTAACCACTAAATGACTGTAAATGATGGAGGTCATTGACCTTTATTTCAGCTTTCTGTCACACCGTTCATGTTTTCTTTTAAAGCTTTTTATCTGCCTGATGTTAGCAGCTGCAGGTATGAGTGTAGATGCGTTTAAAGTATTTGCGTTTAGTCGTCCCTTAGCTGTGATAATGTATTTTTCCACCATGTTGACGTTTTGTTCTCTTGTCTTATCATCAGTCTGATCCATATTGAAAACATTTCCTGAGGCAAGGACACAAAAGGAGGGGTGTTTGCGCATGTTTGGCAGCTTGGCGATGAGGAGGAAATCCAATCTGGCCTCTTCTTTGTTTTTCTCTCTCTCCGTGTTTCCCAGGAGGTCTGAAGGTGACGTGCGAGTACATGGCCCAGCAGGAGGGAGTCTTGTGTGAGGAGGTGCTGCTGCTGAGCGAGACCAACGAGGACGTCTGCGTTAAAGTCAAAGTTCACGCCAGAGTCATGGGTGAGGTTACTGGTATAATTGATAGTAATCTGCTCACTCTGTGCCTGTTTGTACAGTTTGCATTGTGACACTCTGAAGTCTGTAGGTGAACTTCTGAACTTTTCTGAGGAACTGAAACTGTGTTCCCACCCTGCTTTCTTTTACTGTGCGACTGGTTTTTATTTTGTGTGAGAAAAAAACGTTTCTGCAATGATTAAATTGCAGCCAACTGGAAAAAAAAAAGGCCGCAACCAAATGTTTCTCCGACTGGAGCCAACATTTCGTTTGCCTGTTAATTTATTTATTTCAGTTTGTTTAAAATTTGCATTAAATCAGTGGGTTACTTTTTCTCAAATATTATCTTGTAAAACTGAACAAATTCACTTGATTTGACAAAGTGATGAGGAAAAAACTAAAGATGCTCAGTTTAAAAGCAGAAGTAATCAAAAATATTCAGTATTATGAAGATATTTTTGTGCCTATTGTACCTTCATTTTTTGCTGTTAAAACTTAACAGTTTACTGCCCTTTGTTATCTTTACGATAAGGCAGTAACCAATGATTATTTTTTATGATTAGTTAATCCTCTTTTAAGTAGTTGCCAATACATTTTCTGCCAAGAGACCAATTGATTAACTAATCATTCGAGTGCTTCTTTATTACATTTTAGAGAAGTGGGTCTTTGAGTGAGTCCTTATTATAGAGTTATAAATTATCATATTTCAATGACTGCATGGATTTTATTTCAAATTCTTTCAAACTATCGGATCTTATTTTTTATTTAGCATTTTAAAATCTATCAGATTTACTAATGCTGACTCTTAACATCTTGAAATCTCTTATTTCTGCCTCTTTTAGTGTTAAAACAAGGACCAACAGATAAACAGATGGTTCAACTTGCTCTGTATTTTACTTGTGTGCTGCTGCCTCCTGCTGGTGACTCTGTGCTTTGGGTCAGAGTCACTTTAACATCACTCAAACACCAAAAAGCCCTCAAATCTAGGAAGTTACTTGTGATTTATGTACATTTTTGCAATAAAAACAGTCTCTAGAACATGTTACGGTAATCCTTTCAGTACCTTTCAGAGAAGGTATCATATATTTGTGTAGTGCAGTTTGTAAACTAAAAAGTATATTTTCAGTAAGTTAAATACAGTAAAACAGACTCAAACTGACCTCCTACGCTGAGGCATCATTGTTCTGTTCTGTGCTATTGTTAAGCTTCCTAAAGCAGAGAAGTGGCTGTAATGAATTTGCATTTTCTTCACTTA
The DNA here is from genome assembly GCA_029814665.1 of Acanthurus lineatus. Lineage (NCBI taxonomy): Eukaryota > Metazoa > Chordata > Actinopteri > Acanthuriformes > Acanthuridae > Acanthurus > Acanthurus lineatus. The sequence continues at coordinate 12,188,722 of JAPZDV010000016.1, forward strand.
AATTAGTGTCAGTGAGACTGAATTAGAAACTGGCAGTTGTGTTAGCAGATGGAGAATTAGGTAAAGAGGGTGTATGTGTATGTGTGTTTGCATTTGTGCCAGCGTAAATATAGTACAAGCAGTGTGTGTGTTCGTGTCTGTGTGATTTAAGATGAATGGTGGTTATGTTGGTTCAGTGTTATTCTTGCTCACAAAGCATGACCTGAACATCTGTCCAGCTGTGTGTGTGTATGTGTGTGTAATTGAGGCCTGGATGATGATCAGATCAAAGGATTAAGTTCTTTCTCTGCATCTGCTGTTATTCTTAGCTTTACTACTGCATTTAGATCAGAGATGGAATAGAATAAACAATTACATTGCAAATTTGTACAGCATTTAAAGGTTTAAATACACAGAATTGTTTAGAGATGCATGTCATGTATTATGCATAAATCATGAAAACTGTTAATATTTTTTTGGGTGTTGATTTGATTAGTAGAAGTTTTGGATGATTTGAAGTGGAGTACTTTTCGGTTTTAGTTGTTGTTTGGACGAAACAGCTATTTAAAAATGCAGCTCCAAGTTTTTTAAAGTTGTTTTTTTTAAATTGTCACATTTAGTGACAATTTAGATTTAGCAATAAACATCACACAGTTGGTCCTAAACACAGAGAACAGTCTTTTTTTTGTCATCCCAAAAGTCAAAAATGATATATTCTGATACAGAAATAACTTGGCTCTAAATGCATGAATTGTATCCTTAAACCATTTTATACCTTAGTCAAAATTTGAAAAAAAAAGTAAAGATATATGTGCATTGGCCGGGAATCGAACCCGGGCCTCCCGCGTGGCAGGCGAGAATTCTACCACTGAACCACCAATGCTACGGAGTTAGCCATTTAGCATGCAAGCTAGCATGCTAGCAAGTAAACAGGGAAGAAAGCCCACAGTGGTGTTACTGCCGTAGGAGGGGAAGTTTTCTCTCCCCCAGTCACTTCACTCTCTTGCACTGTAAAAAAAACACACCTACAATTTAATGGAAACATTGTTTTTAATCCAGATAGACCGAACAAAACAGATCGCCGATGCTATCCGCCATCTTTATTTTACCTGAAGTCTGCAACGTGTTTCCGCTGCGCCTGACTCCGTCTAAAAATTTTTTTTTCAAGTCAACATGGCTGCTTATTATGCTAGACTGAGACAAATGGAGTGTGATGCGTATGGATTAAAACTGTTTCACCTTAAATTTCTGCACAAGTACAATTAATTTCTCTCTTTTTGTCTTTGCCACCTGTGCAGACCGTCACCACGGCACGCCCATGCTGCTGGAGGGGGTCCGCTGCATCGGCGTGGAGCTGGAGTACGACTCTGAGCAGAGCGACTGGCAAGGATTTGACTGAAAGCCTGAACTCCTGCTGCTTCTTTGCGTTAAACGCACACATATTCACAGAAACACACACTTCAACGCCATCAAAGAACTCTGCCCACAAGAAATTTAACATGACATTTTCCAAAATAGAGGGAAAAAAAGAGTCACATGATTGATTTAGTGCCACATCTTTTTGTGATTCAGAGTTCAGTTTCTTGATTCAGAGGAAGTTTATATATAAACATTTACACACAAAAAACAAACATCTGCTGTTACTTTCGCAACATGGACGGTGTCTGAGTGGACAGTTTGTCGATGTTTGTCATCTCTTTGCTCTTCCTCCATCCCTCCGTGTTTCACCATGTTAACCTGTGTTTTCTCCACCGAACCTCTAGAGGGCAGCAACGCTCTTTAAATCAGTGCAGCCTCAGCTCCTTTTTATTGCCACTTGAGCTTCAGTTCACATTTTTCCCAAACTGCAGACTCTACAAACTGCAGTTTCTCACACATTGAGCAAACAAGGGCTCGTTATTAACTAAGTATCTTGAAATTGAGCTATAGCAGAGAATTAAAACTGGTGTAAATCAGGAGAAAAGAGTGGAACTAATGGGAAGCGCTCAGCGTGTAATATCTCTGTTTAACCATAGGGGGGCACTGCAGACCACTGTATAAAACACTCCTGGACTCAGAAGGCTTTTTTGAATTGCTGCAGTGTGGCCTCACTTATCAATTTAAAGGAAAGAATCCCAAAATTTATTAATTGTACTTCGCTTTTTTGTTGCACCTAGTTTCTCTTCAACCTGCCCTGAACTACTGAAGTTTATTTTTTCTGGAAATCCCAAAGAGCATGTGTGAATTCATTACAGTCATTTCTAGCAATTGCACTTGCAATGGGAAACTGGGCTTTATTCTAAAGAGAAACAGAGAATGATGCCTGTCAGCATGTCCACCTGCTGCATGGCATCAGTCTGTTTATTGATCTCCCTGAATGATTATTAAACATTTATGTAATGTAGATCTGTAATGAATTACTTTTCATTTATTAGGAGGAACAAACACCAAAATCTGAGGTTTAGTAAAAATTTGTTTTTGATCACTGAAACATTTTTTTTTCTGCTTCCAATCTCATTTGCTATTGGACTGCAAATATTTTGACATGCTTTTATGTTTTGTTACTTTCTACATAATAAAAAACAAGATTTAAGCACAAATACAACATACTGTGCACAGCCAATGAGGGTATTAAATAGTGACTAAATAATAAGTTGAATAATTTGTTGATCAATCATCAAAAAACAATTTATAGATAATCTTATAATAGATCAGTGATATTTAAGTAACTTTTCAAGACAAAATGCCAAAAATTCTTTACATCCAGCTGTTCAAATGAGAGATTTTTCTGCATATTCTTGTTTTGTTTGTTTGGCTTTGGAGTGTTTGTCCAACAAAACAAGACATTTGAAGATTTTTTGAAGTTGTGACAGACATTTTTTCTCAGTTTTTCTAACCAGACTGTTAATAAATTCATCAAGAAATTAACATCAGATTGATTGACAGTGAAAACAATCTTGCATTTCGGTGTTTTGGGTGGATTTTATTTCCTTTAATAAAACCTGCTGAAGCCAGTCCAAGAAGAGATCAGAAGGGGTTTGTTTCTTTTGTTTGAATTCATGAAGCCTTCAGAACAGACATTCGACACAAGTGCCTTTCATTCATACTGTTGTGTTTCTCATAAAACTTATCATATATCACGTCACAAACTGCAGGAAAACATCCAGACTAGTTTGGAGCATCCAGAAAAACCACTGCCTGTTGGTCCTCATTCCAGTGTTAAATCCCTCTTCTCTAACTGGTTTTCTGCAGACTGGTGTATCCGACTCTCCGTCTCATTGATCAGAGAGAGCTGATGGACGTTATTACCTCCAGCTCTGCTCAATTTACACATATACTTTTAAAGCAAGTGCCATGATCAGGCTTCACTGTCGTACCCGTCCTTTAACAAAATCAACTTTTTCTCTCTGTGAATCAACATATTTTGTTTGTATTTGTGTTTGTTTTACCTGTTTGAAGACATCAGCCTTAAAGGAAATGGTTCTGTGTGTAATTTCTCTACATAGTGGACTACATAGTGCAGATTAAATAGATTTATTTGATGTTTGCTTGCGTGTAAAATAGGTCAAAGTCTGGTTTGTTTCTTCTTAGTGTAAAAAAAAAAGAGAAGTGCTCAGTAGGTTACTGTTTGAAGAATGTAGCAGTTTTTTTGTTGAAATCTGCTCCCTGTGTGTTTGATCTGTATTTTTTAATGTTGAAAATGAATAAAAATGTGTGTATGTTTGAGTTTTGTCTCTTTTTTTTGCAGTTTCTGTCAGTTCATTGCAGGAACACTTGGTGGCAGTCGACACCTCTTCACTGACAAAATCTCTTTTAATGAGAATGAGAGTAATTTTGATGCATGATTTTCCTTTAAAATAAAGACATTAGCTTGAATACATTTTGGTCTTTTAGGAGTTTGGGTGATTTTTTGTAAGTAAACTGTTCTTTTTGTATCTTTAATGTCACCTTAAGAGCATCAAGTCTGTTTTGTTTTCATAGAAAGAACTCAGATGATCATATATCTTATTTTTTAACACTTTATGGTGTACTTAAAGGTAAATACACTGAAATTATCCCTAAGATATGTGAGAATAAACCACTTTTTAATATTAAACAAATATAGGTAGAAGACTTTCAATCATTTTATAGTATTATACTGAGCTTGCTGTTCTGTCAATGTACTCGACTGAAGTATAAATAAGAAAATAAGTAACTTTTTTCATGTTTCTTTTTAGTGTTTTAAAAGAATTTTTCAAATCACACCAACTAAAAAAAAATCTTGCTAGCTCACCAGCTTATTTTCCATGTTCTAGTATCTAAGTTTTTCCAATTATTATAATCAAGTATACATTCCTCTGATGTTTTGTACTTTTGGAGATCGATTCACAAAGAAAACATGAATGTTTTTCTTTTAATCCAAAACCTTGTTACCTACTCCCTGATTGCCCGTTAAAGCCCAACAAAAAAGGTGCTTTATTCACATTTATCTTCCTCTTTAAGGCTTTGATTAGCTTCAAATAGGGACCTATTGCACATTTTTTCTTTCCCTGAACAACCAAGGATTCTTGAAAATGGATAAATATTTGATGTGGATAATTGCATTCCAAACTCACAAAGGGATTTTATTTGAATTTAGAAGGTGTCCAATGTGATTTCAGGACTGTACTATAATCAGTGAAATCTGTGAGGTTTTTTTAATAATCATTATCGGCTTTATGAGCAAGAAATGAAACAGGCAAAAAAAAAATCAGCACACCTTCACTCAAACTCCACTAAAATAAAAAACAGCACAGACCAGCTGAGTCCTTCCCCTGCAGGCTGTCAGGAGAGGGCAGACTAACCGGTCTGTTTGTGGGGAAGAAGAAGATGAGTTTGGTTTTATTTGTTCTTGACCTGTTGCCCTCTGAGTCCACATTACAAACATTGTGGCTGAGAGTTTGTGCTGTGCCGCATGACTCTCCTGTCATTATGATGATGGAAAAAAAGCTTAACGAGAAACTTTATTTTGATTAGAAAACGAAGAAAACTGAGGGAAGAGATTTAAAATAAAAGTTCTTTCTGGCTCAGTTCCAGCCTTTAAACAACCAACCTGAAATTACATGCAGCTGAAAATGCAAATAAACATCACAGATAGCTGCAAAACCGGCTGATTTGTCACAAATATCCTTTATTGTTAAAACTAAAGTTACGCCTTGTTACTTTTTGAAAATGTAAAAGAGAATTTGCTGTTTAAAGATGAAAGCTGTTTGTTTGAATCAGGTTTAGGGGGATCTGAACAGGACTTAGCTGAGTGAGTTTGGTGCCTGTCAGTCACAAAAGTTTGTGTGATCATCAGTGTTGCGCGCAGTGATCCTCTCCTTCTCTGTGGGACAGTTTGCGTCCTGCAGCTGAACCGGGACACGACAGCACCTCCGCCGCTGCAGCAGCACAGACTCAGACCTCCTATAGGCATCAGGACACAAACCTTCTGACCGGAGGCGGATGTTTGCATGTAAAACTTTTATTCAGAGTCTGATAAAGATGTGGAGCTGCGGAGGGATCCGGAGGAGAGGAGGAAATATAGGCCTCTATTTAATTTTGTCGTTTTTTTTGGCTTTCTTTCACTCTTGCTTTATAAAGTCGTTTTATCTCTGTGTTTTAGATTCTGTTATAAAAATCTGTTTGCATTGTTAGCCTGAAGGAAATGCTTCACATTTTTGATGTGGATGAAAAATATCTATAAAGCCTTTAAACTAGGCTACATAACAATTATTCATCGTTGTTAAAAGCATATTGGTGGTTGGTGGTCAGTGATTTTGGATTCAAATGGTGCAAACATGCATTAACTATAAAGTTTTCAGAGCGCGAGCTCGAAGTTATTCACGTGTCGGTTTATATTGATAGTAAATATTATTCCACTCTGAATTTGCAGGTAATAAAAAGATTAAAATCAAGAATTTAAAGACAATTTAAATCGACCTTAATATAGTCACAGTTACTCCCTCTTAAACTAACACAAGTTAAATATTTTTTGTTGCTTTAACACGTGACTTGCTATCCAAAATAAAATATGTTTTTATTACTGAATTTCGTTTAATTACTTTTTGAATGTATAGTTGACAGCGTAAAATTATTATGTTTTATTTGCATTTGGTTAATTGACATCGATGTTTTTGGGGGGTATTTAAGGGCTATTAAACGCAGCCCTCAGTCGCAACAAATATGAATTTAACCTCCTAATAGACTTGGCTTAATTACTCTTTTACGCAGCCTACACGCTAAAAACGAGCAAATTTTAACAGCACTTTAAAATATTCATTTTGTATCAATAACAACTGATACAGTTTTCAGAAAAATTGCCTAAATTTCGTTAAAAATACTATTAGTTAAAGGTGATTTTGAGCCATTTAAACGAAATAACAGATTTGCGTTTTTCCTAAACATTTTCTCATTTGTCCTGTGTAATATTATTTATTTACCAAATCAATTGCGTCTGGATTGTCGCAACATTTTTTTTTCTGTCAGGCCTGTTTTACCTTCACGGGGCCTTTATGCAAAGAAACTGCGTGTCACCTCCTGCAAACGAAAGCTGAGTAAAGTTTATGACTTTCTGAGAGTCTGAAGAACAACAGAGACTGAAAAATACATTTTATTCATATCAATCTGTGCTGAAAGAGGACAAATTCTGACTTGACTTCAGTGACTGAGGTCTTATCGCAGAGAAGAGGCCAGTCTGTCTGTAAACGTGGGTGATAAACGTAAACAAATGATGCTTAAAGATGAGAGTCCGTCACACTTGTGCGCACATTTTGCGCTCATCCTCCGCCGCATAGTTTCCCCTCCTCTTTCAAAAGGTTTGATTTGGACAAAAGTCCCTAAACGCACCTGCATCCTCAACCATTTATCTCTGCTCACCCAACCAACACCCCCCCTCCCCAAACAAACCTCGGCGTGTCTGCGTCCAGTTCACGCAGCAGCTGCACAGCTTTCACAGCGACCACAGCGCGTTTCCCTCCACTCACTTCACGCTTATATGTTTAAAAATCAGCTCCGCTATTTAAAAAAAATCACACATGAAACACTTTTCGAGGCAGTTGCAATAATGATACCTCTTTTAAATCAAGTCTTGAATACCCTGCATACATCAGGCTAGTTGTCATAAAATAGAAACTCTATCAGCTGCTGCAATTTAGTTGTTTTTGAATCTGTTTTAAAATGAAATCTAAAGTCTCGAGGTCTCGTAAAATCGCAGTTTTGCGGCCACATATTCGCCATTCCTGCACAGATTTGTCTGCAGCTCGTGTGGGATGTGTGAACTCTGAGTGGCCCGGTGCCCTCCCCCTGACCTCTGGGATTACAGTAATCTCTGTTGATTGATCTGATTGATCAGATTCATCTCCACGAGGCCACAATCCAGGCGCACGCGGGGGGGAAGCAGATGAGGCAGGCGGTGCGTGGTGCAAATACGCATTTTTTTTTGGCCTGTGGGCGTTTTCATAGGCAGAGAGGAGATCCGAGTTTTTATCATAAGCATCAGTATCATGTGACAGGACATATGCGCCTTTAGCTGCATTAATTTAATGTAAGTGGGATTGTGACTATTGCGGAAATATGAGTCAAATAAAATCGGTTCGTGATTTGATCAACATCATAATAAAACATATCAAGGACTAATTTTTTTTCACCCCTGAATGCATTGATTTCTGGCTGAAAGTGGTAATAAAAACTACACGATAATCAAATTATCCTAAAGATCTCCCCGAGGGATGAATTCATTTATTTTTCCTCTTCGCATATTAACATTGGAAGCTGTTCATTAGAGGCTCATGAGTAATACTTTAAATGCGCTAATGAACAGTTGCATTTTGTTGACGTGGTTTGTATGCTGCCGGTATATTTCCGGTGATACAAACAGGTGTCAGTGGACAAAGAGAGTGAGAGTCCGGGCTGGAGTTGTTCGGGTTGTGGCCCAACATATCTCATTGAGGGCGAGTCTGTGCGCATTTAAAGGGACTAAAGACTGGCAGACAACATATAAACAACATCAGACAACACTGATCTTAACATAAAAAAAGTGTAGAGTTTTCAAGTGCAAAACAATCTCAAACAAATCGAAACAGCAAAACAAGAAAAAAATGTGAATGTATAGCTCACAATCCCAGCATATAATCTGTTTTCAAAATAAAATCCCAAAAGGAACCAGGCTCCACATTCTCCATGGTCAAATTCAAAAGGAGCTGAAGCTGCCCGCTCCATTTACAGCAAATCCATGAACTCTTTTAACCAGTTGAATGAATTAATTAATTACAAAAACACGACAGGGGCGATTAATGAGAAGTGATAAGTGAGCAAAATAAAATTTAATTGAAGCTGAAGCCGGTTACTTTAACTAATTGGAAATAGTCATATGTTCCAAGTAAAAATCCTGCTTTGGAAATGTTAGTTACAAGTGGGAGAAGTGTTGGCAGAGAGACTGCAGAGGACATGTACATATCATTTTAATGCTAAACTGCATTTAGTGTTGTGTGTTTTAAGCTAAAGGAGTGCAGTGTAAACATCTTTCTTCAGCCTTATTTTTAACTATAATTTATTATTTTATTTTATTTTTTACTCATATTATGTTTACACTTTCAAAAAACCAACAGCCTTTATAATTTTTTTTGTGTACTAATGGACCAACATGGGGTCTGTGTCCATAGGTTGGTCATCCTATGGACAAACTTTGGCCCCCAAAATCAGTAGAAACCTGTGGGGGCAGGATGGCAAAATAATTGTCCTCTGGTATGTAAAGTTGAATTACAAAGCAGAAAAACTCGAGTAGAGTACAAGTAGCTAAATACTACTAACGTAGAGTACTTGAATAAATGTAGATTACACTTCTAATATTCTAAAGTTCAATTATATAATGTTTAATGACTCCTGTGTATCTGTCTCTGTATCTATGTACCCAACTTTTTCTACTTATTTAAGGTTATTGATATTGTGCATCAGATTACCGGCAAAGACTGAATCAGAGGAGGTGTGTGTCTGTCGGTGCAGCAAACATCACTGATGGCACATTTTGCAGCAAAAGAAGCAGCCAAAAAGTGGTTAAAATATTATAATCACGGGATCACACAAAAATGGTTCCCAATGAGTCTAAAAACTGACATCAAAAAATATCAGCAGTCTTCAGAAAAAGTTAAAACGTAGTTTTTTAAAGAAAAAAAAATCCACTTTTAGGAAGGTTTTTAGTTGTGCATCAGTAAAGGCAGAGAGGGTGAAAACACTGGAGAGAAGGAGGAAGAAGTGTGTGTGTGTGTGTGTGTGTGTGTGTGTGTGTGTGTGTGTGTGTGTGTGTCGCAGCACAGCAGCAGCAATCAGTCCCCTCTTGTCTCGCTGCTGAGTGCAGCGTCTGATTGACAGTTTCTATTCATCCTCTGTGAGATTAGGCCAGCTGAAAGGAGTAACGACCCATGGCTGTGAGCAGTAATTACGGCCTCGGATAAGAAAAATAAGAAAAAAAGAAACACACACACACGGCAAAACTATAATTATATAATCCCGTTCAAAAACCCCCCTTTTTTATTTCTTTCTTTCTTTTTTTTTTTGCTGCAGTGTTTTTCAAAGATGTTTCACCTGTGAAGAGGAAATTCCGACCAATGTTTCAGTCATTCCTGCGACCGAAATTATCTCACAATCACAACAAACTACAGGCTGCACCATCAACATCAAGCTGGCGGAGGGAAAAATGGGCTGCTGTTCGATGAAGACGGCTCCGCACATGTACAGTAAATGACTGTGAATGAGTCGTTTCATCTGCAATGGAAAACAAATAGTAACCTCGCTTTATGCTCCTCGTATCTTGTGGTGCTTCTGACAGATTATGTGTTAACAGCTCATTTCGCAGGGAGCTGCTGCTGCTGCTGCTGCAGAAGAAGAGCAGCGCACCGTCAACATTTCACACAACAAGACTGGAGGCGGTTGCGTATGCAGAAGGGGTGGACAGAATAATAGGAACACCTGTTGAATGTAAAAGCTTGTGTTTACATTTAACTCTTTGGTCATTTTTTTTTAGGCCTTATTGAGTTTTTTGTGTTGGACTGTTTTAATGTGTGCTGTGTATTTTTGTCCGTGTAACAGAGGATCACCAGCGCGAGTTGTTGGAGATCATACAGGCGATATTATATGCTGATATTTGAGCTGACAATGTTGAGAAAAGTAATTTTTATTTGATTCAAAAAAGTTATATTAAATAGGGACATAAAATAAAAACCTGAAATTGTTGGTTTTATATGTATCTATGGTGGAACAACGCCCGTATTTTCTTAATAACAAAGCCAAATACAGTAAAAAATTGTTTTTATGGTCCCAAAACCACAAAATTGACTTCCGTAAGTTTAATTAGACTCTGAATTAACAATACATACAGAAAAAACAAACTTATAACTTCAAATATAGCTGTAAAAGACATTTAAAGAAAAATAAAGACTATCTTATATAATATCAGATTGACTGACATGAGTATCTAATGTTAAATTAAAGCTATAATTGGCATTATTAGGCTTTATCGGTCCTTATCGATATATGTTTGTATGTGTTTAACTCGTTTTTTTAAGATCCTGTTGTCATATTTGGGGTTTTGCCGCCCATAATAACTGAGGTCGTGATTTTTTGTTGTAAGTTTCACCTCACTGGGTCTGTGCGTCTTTGCAATCGCACTGTTTTCTGGACCGGAGCTCTGAATTCTGTTGTAAAATAAGAAATGAGTCCGTCTGGCGTTTCTGTTGGGGGGGAAAGCCCGGCCAGCGCTGCATTTGGCTGTTTCCAGAGCGGAATAGCGCACGCAACCATCGTCTCATGTCTCCGTGCCTGATCCCGGTCTGCAGCGCCGCTCATCCTCTTGTCAAAACGTGCCCCGCCAGCGGACCAATCAGCGCGGATCCTGCGTGAACAGGAAATGACGCGTGGGGTTCCTGCCTCTGTAAAGTGTACCGTGTCACCACAAATATTATCCACACACCAACATCTCCTCTCTGTTAGTGCAGGCAGGGTGTATCAGCCGCCCCGCTCACACGTGATGTTTTAGGTGCAAAGCAAATTATACAGACACGAGTGCCGCAGACTTTAGTTGTGAGTAAATGTGACCATTTTCCCTTTTCCCGACAGCCCCCTCCTGCAGGGTTTCAACACAGTCATCTTCTCTTGTGAGCTCTTCAAAAGCAGAAGACCACCGACCCCCTTATGTGACCATCTCACCACCAACAACAGTCAATCAAGGATCCGCAGACGCAGTCGACCTGACCGGGGCTGAAGTAACAGGCTGCTGCTTTGGAAAACCCGGGAGAAACTTTCCTCCCCGGTTTGTGCACCGTGAACTGTGACCCGCTGCTGCTTGTTTTGTTTTGTTTTTTTTCCCTTTTTTTTCTTACGCCGCCTCTCACTTTATTACTACGTGGGTGAGCAGCGTGTGCTTGTGTTTGTGGTACCTCCCCGCTCCTCCACAGATCTGGTTGCCCCCTTGTACCTTACAGGCTGCACCATGCATTTCCCCAGCACCTCCTGGCTGCTTTAGTTAAAGCAGGATCCCAAGATTTCTCCCCACGGCCAGCCCTCTGACCTTGGTTTGGACTCCGGACCGCGCGTCATGCCGCGACACCTGAAGCGCACCCCGGTCCCGTTGCAGGACCGCATGGTTCCTTTGTAACTGGATCTACTTTGTTTTGTTTTGTTTTTTTTTGGAGGGAGAGGAGGGCATGCTCTCCTCATCTCTGGAGAACACTTGCAAAGAGGAGAAGAAAGTAGCAAGAAGAGGGTGACCAGCAGCTAGAGACAGAGGAAGATATAATAATCTTAGAGTGTGTAACTTTAGATGTTTGATCAGGCCACGACTATGGGCGATGGGAACCACCGCTGTGGATCCAACCCTCTGTGTCCAGACCGGATGGAGACAAAGTGCCGCGCCGAGATAGGGAGCCGGTCCCCGGTTCAGAGCTCCACCGACACCCCGGGGACATCAGCGTCAACACCGACGTCCTCCAGCGAAGATGGACACGACAAACTTTTGGGAGTGGACCCTGACTATTGTCGGAGGATATTAGTGAGGGGTGAGTGGGAGAAAACATGTGTTTACTCTGTGCGTAAAACTAATCCACAGACAGTCTATAATTCTGTGAGAACTTCCAGGAAATGGAGGCTATTTTAGTTCCAGTGTTATTTTACCCGCAATTATCCCTATTAGAGAATGTGTAACAATAAGTATCGTAATCATAGGCGTCACCCCAGACACTTTATCTTCACACATACTGTACTGACAGCCTCAGAAATTACAATAATAAAAGAATAAAGGGCCAGAAGTTGGAGCTGTTTAAAGCTTCTCTCAATAAAATTACCGTAACCTGAAAGAAGGCAGATATTACTGTGTTTAATAGTGAAATTGTGTCTATTATGAGACATTAATTCTGGACAAAGTAATTAACAAAAGCCCACAACACCTTTGCTGCCGGATGGACTACAAAAAAGCCCCTGCTGTGGTAACAATGGGCTACTTTCACTTCCGTACACCAGGCCACACCTGCAAATATTAATTTCAAATTAAAACCAACTTAAATAAAAAGTAAATGGCCCAAAATAAAAGATTGCACAGGGTCTATCATTTATGATAACTCAGTTGTTTTTTAAAATTAGGCCCATATGACATGAGAAGTGACTAGTCAAATAATGAAAACAGTAAAATGACATATTGCTATAATAATGTTGCTCAGTACACACAATGAATCATTATTTTAAACACATCTCTGTCTGAGAAATAGAAAACAAAATAAAGGGGAAATCCTTCATAAACATAAATTGTTAAAGTAAAAATTACCCCTCGAGGCTCCTTGAGACGCTTTTATTAACAAAGAGCCACAAAGAGACAGAAAAAAAATATCACGTAGCTCTCCATCAACAACAAACATAAAGCGATGTGTGTATGTGTGTTAGGTTACCTGTCAGTCGCTGATTGCCTTTGTGTCCAACGTTATGTTAATGAACGTCAGAATACTAATTGATTCAGTGTTATTTTCAGTGTCCACTCCCTCCAACAAGAGGCCTTTAAACTAAAAAAAAATCCAAAATATAATATATAAAACACTGCAGTTTCAAAAACTCTGAAATAAAATAAAACGTCTTTTATTAAAAAAAAAAAACATATTTAAATGCCGTTGTAGTCACATTTAATACTAACCTGTCCCTTAACATTTTGTTCTAAATAGGCCTAAATGCTTGCAGGCTAAATTATAGAAAATTAGTTGTTCAATAAATGTGCGTAATATTGAAAACCTAAAAGGCACCATGCTCCATTAACATAAAGAAAACATGTATATATCTGCCTCGACATGTAGGTTATTTAAGGTTACACACATCTACGATGGTCTATTTGTAAATATTTGGCCTTAGTACGTTATTAAAAAACTGTAAAAACCATTGTGAGAAAATTTTTAAAAAATTTTTATATTATATGGGGAACAATTTGTGTGATTGTAAAGTGTCCCACATGACGAATAGGAGCGTGTATATTTTTTTTTATCTGAAAGATTAAAAGATCTACATGTCAGCAGACTGCACGGCTCCCGTCCATTCAGAATCTCATAGAGAAAAAGGCTAAAATTAAATTGCAACTTGTATTTTGTGAGGAATTTTTTTCCAGTGGTGTTTAGCTGTTTGCTGTCGACAAAATCAATATGTCGGCCTATTAATTCTCGGTTATGGGCGGATGCTGAAGATATTATGGCTGCTGTTTTTTTGTTGTCTTTTTATTGAACCTGTAGTCGTTCAGTGTCCAGCGTTATGTAGACGCAGCTCGTTGTCTTAAAAAAGGCCAACTTTTGTAGTCACGAGAAATTTTAAACAGTAAAGGAAGGAAGAGGCCAATAAAATTATGATAAGAGGGTCAAATTACAGACGTGTAATTTGCTAAAAAATTAAATAAATAAATCTAAAACAACCTGCTTCTTCACTCCAGTAGGTGAGACTGTTTGAAATCGTATTTTAGCCTGTATGTCTTTAAGGATTTTGTCAGTATGAGACCTTAAGGGTCGTCAGACAGCCTTGTGTTCATTTCCTCTTCTGGTCATCGCATCTTTGTGTTTTACGCCTTAGATCTCGTAGGAAGGCGTTTATACATGTTCAGTAGGCTAAAATGCATGTGAATCATCAGCTCTTAGTCGAACATACAGTCAATACTGTGTTGCGTAAGTCGTTGGATAACGGTGGCCATCAGAGGAAGACGTGGCCTGTCGAAGGACCGGGCTGTGAGCGGGTTTTTGGTGGGGAAAGGCCTCCTGTACGGTCCGCACTGAGCGGACGGAGGCTGCGGTGTCAGGATTTGTTTTTGAAGCTGAGCCTGGATGCTCGGCCTCTCCGCAGAGAGGCTGGGGTCACCGTGAGGTCAGCAGGTCTGCACACAGCCGCTGGTTTCTGTCCTTCGCTTGCAAATGTTTCAATCACAGTTTGAAGGGTTATATATTTTTTTTCGCTGAGTCCAGCATGAAAAAGGGGTAAATGTACGACCCTTAAACGTCTGCAGATTTGGAGCGTTTCAAACAGATTCTCGCTTGACGGCGACACATTACGCAGAGTCACTGTGCGTGCGTAAAGATGGAGACCTCTTAGGCATGTTTCATTACGTAGTTCAGGCCTACAGGCTCAACAAACACTTAAGAATAACTGTGAGTAACATTGTGAGTGAAATAATATAGACAAGGGCGCACATAACTCCTGGATTTACTCGGATTCGCCAACTATTTTAATCTCTCTGCTGCAGCAGAAATAGGCCATTTTTCCTTTTACGCACTGATTCTCATTCCACTTAAGACTTGTGTTTAATTACAATAATTACCACGATTTAAAATTGCGTGGCTGCAAAGAGGGATGTCCATTTACAGTAGATATAATATGATTGTAGCTAAAATTACAGCTACCAGTAATAATAATAATAATAATTAAACTTAGTTTTTACTAGTTACTTCACTGTTTTGGTTGCTTTGGCCGGTGGTCTTCTTATAGAAACACTATGGATGTTCAGTTCAATCACTTTTGTTTCATATTTAATTCAGGGCGCTTCATATTTTATTGGTCTGCATATTTTATGACTTCAAAACCGCGGACAAAGAGGAAGTCTTGTCTGGCCTGCGCTTCTTTTGAATGTGATAAATAGGAACAAATATTCTCGGCTAGTGTAGCCGAAAGACAAGGATTTTTATTTAAGGAAATAACTCTCGAAATATCGCAAATATTTACTGGAAAATTAAAGTAACAATTTGTGATTTTTTTTTCTCATTTCTATATTTAATTTTTTTTATTTTGGTAACGGTGTAGACAACATCCTCGGGGCTTCTGGATTCAGGGCGGGGTGTAGTGGCTGATTGACTTGACTTCATCTCAACATTCAGGATACCCCCCTAATGTTTTAATTTGCTATAATCTATATTATTGGCATGTGTTGCTTTTGCTTTCCTCTTAGGCTATTAAAACTAGTTCTGATTTTGCAAACACTATTTGGAAACAAATATCGACGCAGACAGATTGTTAGAAGGTAAACCCTGTCAACGAAATAAATAAAAACAAACAAAAAAACAACTGAGCAAATTTAAAAAAATGTATTAAAATTACAATCAAAAAATTTAGCACAAACGTCAATGAGTCGACGTAGCTGAAGTATCCAAATTAATGATAATTTTGCCAATAATCGACCCCCTACTATGTTGTTGTTTTTGTTGCTGTGGATAGATAATGACGCTCAGCGTTTTCAGGCTAATGTCGACTGGAGACATCTGACTGAAGCTTTTGATCACATTCTCTTGTAGTTTTGGTTGAATTTAAAGTCATGCAGAGGAAGGGAAAAAAGCAAAACAAACTTTTAAATACCCATATCATTTTGTATATTAGGACAGATACTCAGCAGTCAGTCAAACCTCTACTTTCGATGTAGATAATCTGAAACAAAACTGAACAAAAGTCAACGTATGTGCACGTTTTCCATACAGTCTTTTTCTGCTCCGAGTGTTTTCTTGAAGCAAAGCTGCTAATTTGACTTTTAATCAGTGGAAACGCGAGGCCTGTTTTTAAGCACGCAAAACTGTCATAGCCTCTTATCCACCGTCACGTGGACCGACGCTAGTCAGTGTGAGTATGGCACTGCGAGGGTGATTTACGCGTTTGAGTTGTGGACATCGATTCATGGGGAAAATCTCATCAACAAACCGTAAACCTTTCTACAAACATTAGATAAAATCACTGAGTACGGATAAGGTCTATGGACCGTGATTTGCTCACAGTTTGCCATTTTTTTTTTCCAGCACTCACACATCTTCTTGTATAAGCGCAGTCACGGGGTTTTGTCTTGTTTGCTTGCTATTCTATACACCTGTGTACAATTGTTCATAAAATGACAATAGGGCCTTTTATTTTGTTGTGTTATAAACGCTCCCTTGTGTTGACTTATATGTAGCTTGTTTCATTCAGACGCACAGACGCGCATCCATCCATTTTTGTCTGCATAAAGCCATTAGCCCATGGCCATACTAATGAATATTGCATCAGTTGGCACCATAGGCAGATTTCACTCCAACCCTTAAAGAAAAGTGTGTTTATCCGCTTTAAGCCTAAAAAAATACAGATATTTATTCAATTAAGATTTAATTTTACACGAGTTTTTTTTTTAGTTTAAGCCCTTTGTAGCCTTGCTGTTGTTGAATTTGTTTAGGAAATATGTTAAAAAGTTGTGTTTATTTTCTTCCGGACAGACGCCAAAGGCACCATCCGGGAGATCGTGCTCCCAAAGGGCCTGGACCTGGACCGGCCCAAGCGCACGCGGACCTCCTTCACGGCCGAGCAGTTGTACCGTCTCGAGCTCGAGTTCCAGCGCTGCCAGTACGTCGTGGGCCGCGAGCGCACGGAACTCGCGAGGCAGCTGAATCTGTCGGAAACACAGGTAAGCGGAAGTGTTGTTTCCAGGAAGTGAAGCTAATGTTTGGCGTAAAATGGAGGTGAAACCACACCTCGTTGTAAGAATTAAAACAAAAGTAACAGCAAAAAACAGATGTTAGAAATAATATCTTAAATAAACAGCCTAATGATTATTTCACAAAACAGCTAAGCTAATAGCCTAGCTAAGTGTTGCTAGTTCCGGCGTTAGCTTCGCCTTTTCAGCGTCTTTCAGGAACGTTTTGCATCTTCTGCATTTGTTTAATTTTTTAAAATAGTTCGATCGCATTCATACTTTGGGCCGTTGATTAGCTAAGGAGCCAATCAGAGAGGGGGTACAAAAACGTTGCCCCGCCCAGAATGACTTTCCATCTGATCAAATTTAGGCTGGAAATGTCTACAGTCAGACAAGAGACATCTAAAAGTAGGATAAAATCACAGATACAGACAGAAAAATCCGATATAAATAGGCACCCAAGGGTTGCAAGTGTGCGTGAAGTCTACATGACTGAAGTATAACCTGACAAGGTGATAGGCCAGGTTATATCGTTTTATTATGCTTTATAAAATGTTAAGTTTTGTTGATAATAACGTAAAATCTTGTTATTTAAAACACTGTTCCAATGCTTGAATACAACAGCCAGTTTGTGATACAGTCAAGGAATGAATAGTTTTCTTTTAAATGGAAAAATCCAAAAAAATGACACAAAAGAGCCTCCAACATCATTTGTGTGAAAATGCCGTTTTCTTGACTGTTCGGTTGGGTTGAAATGTTCAGAGTGTTTGCATGTGTGTGTGAGTAAACTTCATACACTTCATTACATCTGATTTCGTCCATATGGCCTCCTTGACATTACAGACATACACACAGACATTAAGGCGTCTTTGCTCCGAGCGTGTGCCGTAAAAAATGAACTGTAACCGGAAGCAGACGCGGTACATCGGTCTGTCGGTCAAATCATGCACATCTGAACATTGCAGACATTTAATGGCACTCATTCATCGACCCCGCGCGCTACATTCAAATCTTCCTAAAATTTAAAAGGAACAGTTCTTCACGGATCTTTTAAGACAGATTTAAGTCAACACACTTTAGGTCAACAGCAGAGGCTGCAGTGCGCACATTGCCTTTTAATGAAATCGCAATTGTATCTTATTCAACCAAATGTTGGCATATTATCGACAAATCCCTGAACTCTTGGATTGTTTTATTTTCGACTAAAAAATTCGGCCACCTTTTGTCCCCATCAGTTCACATTCAGGCCTAATACTGGTGCAGAAGTCTTCAAGCGCAGCTCGAATATATTAACAAAAACATATGTGCGCGTTGCGTCGCCATGTTTCCAATAAGCAAATAACATATAACTCAATAGACAATCAGGTACTAATTATTGAAAAAAATGTCCCAAATTTTCGATAAAAACTAAACAACAAAATTAAAGTTTAATTACGTCTGAATCTCTTAATTTTTTAGCAGTGCATCCAAATAAAACTGAAGAAGCTGCATGACTCGAGGCCTTAATACGCTTCTTGTGTAATAGCACTTGTTGCAGG
>JAPZDV010000016.1:12208408-12221748 GCA_029814665.1 Acanthurus lineatus
TATCTATCTATCTATCTATCTATCTATCTATCTATCTATCTATCTATCTATCTATCTATCTATCTATCTATCTTAACTTATTCTCTCATCGGAATTACTTATATTAAGCTTTGTGTTCGTACAGGACAACAAAATTTGGAGGCTTTTAAGATGTTTTTTCTCACATCTTCATTGATTTCGAACAGATTTATCTAACAGAGCAAATGTGAAACGGAACTATTAACTTCTAAACTACTACTTCAAAAAAACGACTTAAATGGTGACACTTTGATTTCAATTAAAAACAAAATCAGGCGTCTTGTCTGTCGCTCACTGGCGCTAAATAGATTTTACAAAATATTGGCTACATTTATTACAGATATTTACGTATAATTTTTTTTCCTTTTTGTTGTTTTTTTCTATTATTTTAATGCACACAACACCACAAACACTAAAAACGTGTACATTTTAGCAGACAATTATCTAAATGTTACATCATTTTAGTTGTTTTCTTTTTAAGTCACAACATCTCCTTTGTATTGAGAATTTTATAGTTTCCAAAACTTAAGTAAAGCAGCTTTACACACTTTTATCATCAACTTTTTCAACGTGGCAGGTGTTTTATTTGCAACTGGAACACAGATACTAATTACACTCATATGTCCTAGCTTGGATCGTTAAGTGTTTTTTAACAATGTTTGGGGATTTGGTCGTTGACCCATGGTGTAACTCCAATTAGTTTGGTCAGGTATTCAAACTGATCACGCAATGAGGCAGCAGACATTGGAAACACACACACGCACACACACACATATACACGCACACGGACGCATGCAAAACGCAAAAGGCCCTTACATCTTCAGCTAGATTATTATTGACTTTTTCTAAGGACAACTGAAGCAATGGCTGAAAAAAATAATTTTGCTATTCATTTAAAAAGCGAAAAATGTCTCCAAAGTATCTTTAGGACTCACAAAACTTAGATATAACACAAAACCTGATTTTTATTTTTTAAACCGAGGCTTCCAGATTAGTTTCTGGCGCTTCTGACACAAGTTTTACGGTATTTTCATGCTCAAAAGGACAAAATCGGTCACTTTTTGAAACAAAACACACTATAACGCACCGTTTCTTTTCTTTTTTGACAAAGGCTAAGTTAGTTAAGTCTTAATGAAACACATCGCTCCAAAAACAGGACGAAGAAAAGTATAAATGAGAAAAGAGATAAATTAAAGCTCCTAGAAGCGTGTTTTAACTGGGCGGAGCTCATATGTGGGCATCACTGCCGATCTTTAAGAAAATCGATCTCTTATTGTTCCTTATGTGCTTCAGATTTAAGACTCATATTAAAGTTAAAATATTTCTCAGTAAATTTTAAAGCCTTAAAAGGCTGCATGTCTTTTCTTTTATGGTTCATCCTTCAAAACTTGAAAAATCGCGCTGAGGCCTTGAACTGAGTTCTCATTCAATAATAATGTCGTCGATTTGCTCGATCATAAGCAAAAATTTTAAGTAATTTCCACCCGCAGAAAAATAAGCAGACACTTTTCTTCAAATTTTACTTCAAATTCAAATCAAACCTGCTTGAAATGAGTCAAAGTCTGAGCCTGAACTGCGACTATAGAAACTTATTTTGTCCGATCAGCTGCAGCGTCATGGGATCAGTGAACCTTCATGCACTCAGTAATCACACAGGTGTAACGCGTTACTCAGTATTCTGTTACCAACTCGGAGCTCTCCCTACATCCCAGCAGGTGGCTCCCCGCTACAGGGTAAAAGGGGTTGGTGTGTGTGTGCGTGTGTGTGTGTGATTGAGATAGAGTGCGACACACACGCACACCTACACACACACGGAAACTAAACCACGAGAGCTTGAAACATTTCAGTTACCTTTAAGATCAGTTTGCTTTCAAGTGATCAGAGATCATAAAGGACTCGTTTGATGGATGTTCACGGTTGGATGCTCTTATTTTGAAGGTATGTTGTCTTGTTTTGTGTAGAAGCGGATCATTTTTTATCTCTGGGACTCAAAACTGTGTGAATCTGCTTTAAATGACCACAGAAGAAGCTTTGACAGCAAAATATCTTCTTTCATCTCCAACTTCTCTTTAGCTTTGTATCTTTTGGTTATTATTTGAAGAGCTTAGAGGGTTTTTTCTCCTCTGTGCAGACTAGAAGAAGTGTCAATACACTTTTCTGCAAGTTTTTTTTATTATTATTTTGCACAAAAAACTCTACACATTCTTGGAGGTGTCTTGCTTGTTCCGGCCGGTTTGGCAGTGTGACTTCAGGAGATTTTAGGACGCCATGCTGTGTGGTCACTTTAAGCTCTTCCACAGTCCTCCTGAGTTGAGTGTAGCTGACATTTACGCTGCCATTGTATCAGTCTATTGTTGTTTGCAGCCCGTCCATGGATAAGCTATGGATTTAATGGTCTCTGGGCTGTGCTAAACTGGTTTAATCCTGCAGCAAATGGTAGAGAGAGCTCAGTGATGGAATCATGTTAAATCTTTAATGGGGTGCTGGCTAAACAATGCACAGATGTGGGAAAATATTTGCATTTGTTTCCCTTTTGATGACAGTTGTTTGAGGATGCAGTGACACATTTATGCTTTCTAGTGCATGAAACTGAGGGAGGGGCTGTTTTAAAATGTCACGCACTTGATATTTAGCTGTCACACATGTGAAAAATATCTTCAATCAGGAGATTTATTGTGTTTCTAGAGAAGGAAACAAGATTTTTTTTAATTGAAAGCACCCCAGCTGGTGTGTCTATGTGGGATTTTGTTTTTGTGATAGTGAAGATAGTGGGAGGAAACAGGATTTTAATTTATTTATATCCTTAATTTAAGGCTACAGTATATAGCTGCTTCCTGTACTTATTAAAGCTGTGAACTCAACCTTGCAGGAAGTGAAAAGAACAAAAACACAAGTGCATAAGCACATTTTATTGTGAAATTTGTGCAATTTTTAAGCACACAAAGAGCCAGTTTGTCATGTTAATTTAGCTTACAGGGTAAGAAATTCCTCTTTAAATGTATTTTTTGACTTTAATAAGCACAAATAGCCTAATTAAACTGCACAAGTTAAGTTTCACAACTCAAACTTTATTATCCAGACTGTGATGTGTGTTTTTAGTTGCTCAGAATAAGCAAATTTTGTCAGCAGGAAGAGACAATAACCTTTCCACAGTAAAGGCATTTCTTGCTTGATATTATTTTAAACTGAGACACACCTTTTTAATGTGAAACAACTGGCCTCCCGACAGGTGTGCGAATCATCTGAGATCAGCGTCACATTTGCTCTCATGTTCTGCCTGCTGTCTTTTCCCTCAGACAGTCTGTTTCTCTGATACCAAACAGCCTCGAGTGCAGTTTACAGACGGCTGTGAAAACTTTTAGATGACGCTTTTTGTTGCCATCTCGTATTTTTTTTGCCTCGTGGCTTTTTACAGTGAGGTTAAATGTCAGGGGTTTGCCACAGGTCAGTCTGGAGCTTCTTTTGCTCTACTCACATAATATAAAGTGTGTGTTTGTGTGTTTTTTATCTATGTTGTTTAAGGCAGCTTTCACACAGAGAGACAGATTCTATAAAAACTACATGACCCTTTCAAAACCTCATCTGAAACCTGGCAAATGTAAATTTCACTGTATAGAAGTTGTTTCTTTGACAGTGAAACTTCTTTAAGCATTTTCACTCATGATACAGTATAACTGCTCAGGAGTTACTACAGTGGTAGACTGCCACATTGACACTCTGGGTTTAATTTTGTCCACTAATATGAAGAAAAAAACTAAAAATAATGAACTTTTTTCCTCTAAAAGACAAAAAACACTCAGTTTGACACCACGTGCTGTATATCTATCTGTGTTTTCCTCTGCAGAAGAGAGCAGACAAGACGATGAGTTGTGCTAATGTGTCTACGTACAGTGAATGTACTCCTTGTGTGTATTGTTCTCCATGACGGCCCAGACAGACGGTGTCTGGCCACTTGTCTGGAGCGTAGAGGAGCCGGCCATGACGTATAGCTGTGCAGATGTAGCGTGTTGGCGGCGGCACAGTGTGGGGATTGTCCAGACACTCAGAATAGAGAAAGAGATAGGAAGGGACGCAGACAGACAGACAGACAGACAGACAGACAGAGGGATGGACACTCGGTGCCTTTGTGCTTTCAGTTTAAATGTTTGGGCTTCATGCTGTAAAAGCAGCTCTTTCCTCTTTCCTCTGCAGTGACCTAAAGTGAGAGAGTCGTCCTGAGGAGAAAAAAAAAACTTTTTGTCCAACTCGCTGATGGTCAGGAAGAAACCTGCGAGGCTCTGATTATCTAATCAGCTGATTAGATAATCAGCAGAGCATAATAGCAATTAAGTTGTATCTGCCTTTGCCCTTAATTACTCACTCAGGTTGAATTGACTTGTTTCATCAGCTTCTGGCAGAGTGTAGTTAGTGTGTGTCCGTGTGTGTGTGTCCGTGTGTGTGTAAGTGTGATGGTGTAATTTTACCAAACATATGGAAGACAATGTAATCCTTCAGCTGAGGTGAAAACAGGAAAATCAGCGGAATGGGATACAAGAGGTTTTCACTTTTCAAACACGCAATCACACAAAGTCTGTCTCACACACACACACACATGCATACACACACTCACACACACACACATGCATACACACTCACACATACACACACACACTCTCAGTGCCCGAGATCTGAGCCCAAGTTTCCAGACCAATCAGCGCAGTCAAAGGTCGTCTGTGCAACCACTTTGTGTCATTCAGCAGGTAAATGTGTGATGCAAATAAAGGGGGGCAGATTACCTGCGTGGGAGCTGCAGGTGGAGAGAAAACGCTGAATCCTCACAACGTGTTCACAGCAAAAAAAAAAAACATTAATGCAAAAGTAGCTGTAGCTCTGTAAAAATATTAAGTATACAAGTATTTTTCAGTAAATTTTATTTAAAATTTCAGAAATAAAAGTGCTCGCTGTGCAGAATGAAGGGATATTAAAGACATAAATACACGTGTCCACGTGGGTTTTGCCCAGTTTCTGTGCATTATATTTTTTCTCTGTTTATTACCTTTAAAACTGTTCTTTCTTCACATGCTGGGTATCAAACTTAGCCATAATATTACTTTCTTATTATTCCTCATTCTCATTATTAATTTAATAAAATGTTAGACAGCCACGAACCCAGAGTACATGTTCAAAAATACACAAAATCTGAAGTTTTAATCACTCAAAACATTTTTAATAGAAGAGTCTGGTGTAGAAATAATCTTTTACCATTCAAAAAAACAAATACATAAAAAATAAGAATAAAACTATAGTCTTTTTATTAGTGTTTCACAACTTTATGTACTTTAGATTTATGTGAGATATTATCTCTATTAATTATATTCATCTTTTGCTGGCCATTATTTCTTTGTAAAAAGTTAATAATCCTCAAAACTGGAAAACTTACTTTTGTCTGCATAGAATTAATTCCTGTAGTGCATCATTGAACTTTTGAATCCAAGTTTGTTTAAAGTGTAGTTGAACCTGCTACACCATATTTTATTAACTTGTCTTGATCTGAAAATTGACTGTAAACTTTATAACGTGTTCACATTGAAACATCCTCCATCTTTCATGTCAGAAAAAACTCCACCCAAAAAACTTTAACAGGGAAAGAAACATCAGGTGGAGCGAAAGAGGATGGATTATTCTTTCATAACAGACATGCAATTGACATCATGTGTACAGACACTAAATATGAGGATAGAAGAGTATCATGCATTTACGAAAATCAAATAAATTGGGCGGCTGAATTGTGAAACTGTCCTTGAGCATCATAAGCAAAGACCGACGATTCAAGTGACAGCAAAAAAAAAAAAATGGTGGACCACATTCAGTCACTTTTCTTTGGCCGAATGAGATCCAAACATGTTTATCGTTGCAGCATGTGCAAGCAGGAGGTGCAAGCTGTTACCTAAACCTGGTGCGGCTCACCCGGACGTTGAGAGGGAGGGAGGGGGGTGAATGGACGGAGGACAGGAGGGAGGGATGAAGGGGGAGAGAAAGAGGTGGGCCTCATAACAGTCCCAAGTGCTTTTGCGCTAAGGAGGATTAGGCAGCCATATCTACCAGCGATTCTATAAGACGGGGTTAACCCCTGGCTGAACCTGGCTGGACATGTGCTGCAGCGATGGAGGACCGGATCGGGTTTATTCGGGCAGGGTTAAGGGATGGAGGTGGTGGGGGGGGAGGCTGTCGGTCGGGTTACAAGGTGTAGGGGTCAGGTAAAATGCGACAGTGGTGGTGATGATGTGGGTGAAGGTTTGAGGGATGTAGAGTGAGAAGATGATGGTGATGGTGACAGAAAGTAAAGTCGAAAAATTACAAAAACAGGCTGCAATATTTCAGGTGAAACATCGGAGGGAGGAGGGATGCAGCTGTGTGCCAGAAATCCTGAAAACAAACATTAAAAAAAACAAACATTTTTTAATCATGAACACTTTTCCAGCAGGAGTGCTTAATTGCCAGAGGGAGGGATGGTGCCACTGTAGAGCCCTTTTGTAAGACGATGCAACACTTTAATACTTAATAACTATTTAAAATATTTTTATTTGTACCACAATAAATGCCTTGTTTTTTACCCACAAAGAACCTTTTGTTGATCGAGTTTGTTTCAGTGATGTAATCTGGTCTGTATGGTGAAGTAATCAGATATAAGAAGAGATTTATACAGAACTGTAGTATTTTCAGATTTCCACTATTTGATCCCACTGCATGTAAATGTTAATAAAACAGCCAAAAAGTGTAATTTTTCCACTTTTCTAAACAAACTGCACAGTGGTAGAAATATAATTCAGGTGGAAAAACACAAATAAATATTTTATTGAGGAAAACACCTCCTGTGAGCTTGGATACACACCTGTGTATTTGACTATTCCACATTCCTTACAATAAAAGTGTTTAACACATTTTCTCAAAAAGACACAACAATATTAACAAGAAGAAAAGATAAGAATTTTGAAAATAAAAGATAACACTGTCAGTAAAAGTCAGTCAAACAAAATGGCTTTTTAAAATGTCCCTTGATCTGGATCATCTAACAGAGAGAGATACATGTAAGTGTAATGTAAAGTCTCCTTTTTTGTTGAAATACTAATAATCACTGATAACCTTTAAGCTTTTTATGCTGTTAAATAACTACAAAAATGTTAAAATTAAGTCCATTTTGGCTCAAATGTAACTTAAGAGATAGATATCTCTTTTAGCTCAGGACTTGTATGTGCCTGAAATGCTCTTTAAATGACCCAAATTGTTTTGGTTTTTTTTGCTAAAAATTATATTTAAACAAAGTTAAAAAAATAAAACATGTTAATCTAAATTGTGACTTGCAGCAGGTGGAAATTAGTTTCAGGCAATGTTTGTTCAGTGCACCAAAAGATAATAAATGTGTTCACTAGTGTTTTGTAAGGTGTTTTGCAAAAAAAAAAATCAATTATTAGTAATTTTTCCAAACACAATTTTTTAGTGAGTTTAATATTTAGTTTTTTTGGGTTGCTGGTCCTGTCACACACATCAAAGTTCAATTCTCCCAACTATTTTCTTTCAAATGTATTCATTTAATTTTGTATAATTGTTATTGATATTAAAATGTTATTAATCTTAGCTCGGGTTTTTCTTTAACTTAACTAATTAATGTTGCTTATTAAACAAATATAAATGACATGTTTTTGTAGGATTGTTTCCACAGCATCATTATTGGTTCCTACCTGCCGTTGTTTGGGAGGGACAGTAATGAGTGTGACAGAAGTGCAGTGCCTTGTGTAAACTGCTGTTTTGCCACATTGGTGTCGATTAAAGAAGATTAAAGACAGTGATTGAAGACAAAATGTTGTTCCCCACAGAGCAGAAGGGCTGGAATTAAGACAGGAGGCCAATTAAAGACAAATAAAACCTCCAAACAGTTGAATAAATCATTGTTTCCTTGTTATTACTTTTTGATTTCTACAATAAAAGCGCCCACTGGTCCGTCACACGGAGCTGAAAGCACACTGGCCTCCACTGGTCCGTTACATTACATATAGTTGAGTATTCACTGGTCTGTTACCAGCAGCTCAATGGCCGCCGATCCGCCTGGTACGATCTCCATGGAAAAAAGAGTTTTTTTCGCTGTGTGCTGCTGCTCATCACATGCCTGGGATCAGGGGGTCCAAACGGGGTCACAGTGGGAGCGCCGAGCTGCTGGAGGGGTCACGGAAAGTGTGAAAGACAGTCACCAAGCGTCCTTCTTAAAGACTTTATGGCCACAATCCTGCATTTCACTCTGCATTATCGGCATTACGCAGCCGGGCAGGAGAGTGTGTTTTATCACTTAGATGTGTTTGTTAATGCTCTCTGTCGCTGTAGCTTAGGTCAGTAAAGCTGAGAAGTGATTAAAAAACACAGTAATAAAGATGCAATTGCCAGAACAATGGAGGCAGATTAGTAATAAAAAAAAACAACATCCAAACAAACAAGTATCATTTTTGTTCCAATTTTCTCGCGGTTGATCGTCTGTAACGTGGCACAGAGGCATGTTGGGACACAGCAGAGCTTAGCTGATTTATTGAACACACATATGGATGCCCAGTGGATCTGTACGCTGGGTCTTGATCTGGCTTAACCTTTCTACCTCTAGCCCAGTTTGCCTGCCGCCCTGTTTGCAGCTGCTGCCATAAATATCCACTAGAGCATCACATGTGTATTCGTCCGCAGATTAAAATAGTCCCAAACAATTCACCATATCATCCAGTTTGAATAATGGTGGCAAAAACTACATTTCCCGCTGAATTGGGACATAACTGAGCCTTCTTTTAAACAAGGTAAACTACATATAAGTCTATATATGATGCAGACATCCATCCAGTCCTTCATGCTTCACACATAAAACATTAAAAAAAATATAGAAGAGCAGTATATAGAGATGAAACAATCGTTTAGTGCATTTTTAAAACTTTGCATCTGGTGGGCAACAGCAGCAACAGTAAAGTGAAAGTTTGACATCTGAGAAACTCTGCTCATCAACTTTGACTAGTTTGAGCACCAAGTATCACTGATGTAAAACTCAAAGTTTGCCTCTAATCTTCCTGCAGCTGGAAACACAATTCAACTGTCAAGTTTAACAACTTGATCTGAAATGTTGTGGTGTAAAACAGGTCTCTGTGTCACAAAAGTGTCTGATTTTCTGCTGCTGGGATGGTGAGAGTCCCATTTCATCCTTTTCATTTTCCTAATTTAAGATTTTGTTAAATAGCGACAAAATTTAATCCATAAGATTTTGTTTAAATGGGGCACATATGCCACATATTTTTGGCTGACTTTAACACATTTGCATGATGAAGTGACTCAGTACATTTACAAATTGTGCTAGAAGTGCAGGACTCTTACAGGAGAATCCAAGGTTTACTTCTCTGTGATCAGATTTATAAAACTACAGCTCTTTTGTTGAGGTTAGAGCCCATTATGTGTTTTTTAATTCGTCAACAAATGAAATCTTTAAGATTCTTGCACACAAACATTACAAAGTTGTCTCTTCTGTCACCAAATGATGGACAATTCATTCCCATGTAAACAAATCCTATTGATTTTATTTCCTGAAAAATTCACATCCCGCTGTGAAACTGGGTCGTGCAAACATGACGTTAGTTTTGGTGTTTTCGTGTGATTGTTTGACAGTAAGAAAAAATACAGAAAAACATCAAATTTGTTCTTAAATAGCAGCAGTTTCCTTGTTATTAAATCAAAAGACTGTGTGATGGATCCATCAGCCCTTCGTTCTCAGTTTAACCCAGCCTCACCTCCGTCTTAACCTCCTCACCCGGGGCTCCACCCATGCCCCGGCCTCGCCCCCTGGCAGGCCTGAGCGCGGTGGGGCGGGGCACAGAGGGCGAGGCCGGGGCAAATGCAGGTCACGCCAGATCCAGATCTCCCTTGGTAATCTCTGCCCCAGCTCTGAACCCTGGATCCCATTAAAAAGGATTTACATCCAATAGTGTAGATGTACCTAAAGGCAGCTTTGCTTTCTTCTCCTCTCATCATTTCCCCCTCGAATAAAATCCCTGTAAAACACCAGCAAGCTTTTTTTTTCTTTTTTTTTTCCCTTCCCCAGCAGTGACAGGAGGACTGCGATGTGAACATGGGACTGAGCCACACCCACAGCACGGGGATAAAAGAGAGGGATTGGCTGGGAGTTTCATCCGTAGTAAAAGCTTTTTTCATGGGATGTGGTCGTTCAGCAGACGGGGGCGCATGACTGAAACACAGAGAGAGAGAGAGATCTTACAAAAGCAGCATGTGGGCTGATTAAACATAGACGGAGAAGGAGGCGAAGCTGCTATATTGAGATCATATCTGCTGCTCATCATCCAACCCTGCTGTCATCTCATCCTCCCAGCATCCCTCCCTCTGTGCCTCTTTTGGGTCTTTACAGTAAGACGTGCTGGCGTCAGTATTCCTCTCTGAGCTGTGGGATCCTCTCCTATCCCATTATTTGTGTCTATGATCTGACTTGCCCTCAGTCCGCCCTTAGCCCGCCCCCGGTGCAGTGATACTGTACAGCCGGCCTAATGACCTCCACACAATCAATACAGCTACATTTGGCTCATTATTGATTGTGCGAACTCCTTGTCAGAGACGGAGAAAGTCAGTTGCTCCTTAACTTTAATCCAACTTGTGGATCTTTTTTTAATGCCAGCAGCGGAGCAGAAACCAAAAACTGTGCGTTTGTTGTCGGCCATGTTGGCTGGTTAACTTTCATTGGATGTCTCTTCTCTCCGCAGCCGAGACTGTGATACATCTTTTACATTGTTTTTGTCTTGTTACATCTGTTGTGCATGACGTTCACTGATGTTGAGAAGGCGGGAAGCAAAATAAAACTCATTGTTTATCCCCCTCAAAGGCATTAAAAATAAAGCAAGGAGGCTGATTAGACATCAATGGATTAGTGTTGGTATTAGTATAAGTGCTGCACTACTTCGCACCTCTGGTTTGTGTGTTTTGGAAAACAAAAGCTAAACTGAAGATGATGTTTAACCATCTACAGACTTTAAGAGATAAGAGGAATCACTGAGCAGTTTAGGAAAAGCTGGATAGAGAGTGTCGCTGCTGATGCTGTTGATCTCTTCTAGAAACAACAAAGTGTCCTTCAGCAACGATCGAACTGAGAGACCTGAGAGAAAAATGTCAGTCTGCCGCCTGCTGTAGTTGAAAAAGAGGCAACAGATGCAATGAGACTAAACCAAAGCAGTTAAAAATTTTCAGTCAGTGGTTAAAAAATGAGCTGAGACTTAATAGAAACTCGACACAGATTCAGATTCAGGTGACAGTTTCTGTAGATTATTTAACCACAAGCGACTCTTTTCACTTTGGTTTCACATTATTTGATTTTACATCAACATATTGATTATATACAGTATTGTAGCTGCTCTAAAGACTTTGGGGTTGAAAGTAAGAAAACGATGATTGCAGAATCACCTGTTATCGATGTTCATGTCTGAGGGCTGCAAGAGGTGAACGTGTCTCAACTGTAAATGAGGAAAAGTGAAAAACACGTGAGAGAGGCTCATTTAGTCTCAATCCAGTAAAAAACATCAATGAGCCTGGTCGGATAATTAACAGGAAAATTTTTTCCAGCATGATTGATTGATTTGATATTGATTGGGATTTGCTGGCATAAGTAATACCAGGAACTGTATTTGATGCAGAGGTTGTGGTCAAACAAAACAAAGTGAGATGAAACACAAACATGACACAAATTTTTAAGAGTTAAGTGTTTTTAAACTCTTTGACCTACAGGAACTTTCAGCCACAACATACTTAAACTACAAACAGTTTTATCTGAACTGTTTCTGCAGCACAAAGCATGTGTTGCTTTATCAAAAACCTGCAGAGAGACTCCAGAAAAGCAGTTTTAAAAAGCTGTAAGCCATGGAGTGCAATGAGAAGGCTTGAAAACACAGGAAATAATTGGATAAATATTAAACTTGTGGATTTCATAATTCAGCTGTGAAAAGTCTCTCCTAAGAAGTCCCTGCTTTGTTGGACCTGTCTAACTCCGACTTACGAGCAGGCTGAGATGAAACTAACTAACTCACATTGTTCTTGATGAGCCTTTGAAGTTAAGTTGAGGCTTAATGGAAGTTAAGACGCTATTTGAAGTCTGTAACTTCCACCGGCTGTGAAACTGAAACCCCTCAAATCTTTGTGATATCGAGCCCAAAACCGTTGTTTTACACCGAGGATCTCGCCGGACTGTTAAAGGGGGGTCATGTGAGATGTTCGCTTGCTTGCTCTAAATGTGTGTGTGACTGTGTTCATGTCGCATGTGACCGCTGTGTGAATCTGTGTGCGCTCACACAGTCCTGTTGTGTTTGCATCGCACCTTCATCCGGGCTTTATGTCATTTGTTTGTGAGTGCATTGACGTGCATTGTCTGCCTGTTGTGCAATCGACGAATGGTTATGAAACTTCTTTTATGAAATGAAGCCGCAGACCTTCGCAGGCTTACACGTTTCTGCTGTTACAGGAGTTTCCCTTTAAGTCGTCTGCTGCCAATCCCCACTTATCAGGGATTAGATTACTGGAATTCTACGAAAAAACTGAGAAGAGGCCGATGGAAAATCTGTCGTGTGTGTGTAAATAACTTTCGATGTGGTGTTGGATGAACTTGAAAATGACTGGAAAAAGAGGAGGGATAAACATGTTTGTTAATCAGAGGGATGATTGAAAAGTTCATGGCCCAAAGCAGATGGAGATGAGTCACACAGCTTTTGTTACATGTACAAGCAGTTCAGCTCTTTGAGTGATTATGCAGAAAGTTTGTAATTAAAAAGTTGTTTCGCTGTTTCTGTTTTGGGTCATTGAAAAAAACATGACACTTTACTCAGAAAATGGACAATAACGACTTACCTGCAGACATCCAATACCTCCGTCTTATAGGCTCATACAAGGAGTTTAATGAAGGTGACACGACTTTCTGCAACATCACCCAAAAAGAAACTGCACGTCTGTAAAGAGAGCTGTATAACTCATCTTCTTTTACCTTCGGCCATTAACTTATCAATCACCTGCAGTCTACAAACATGCTTTGTGCTGATAAAAAAAATCTTTTTTAAGGTTTTGTTTTCCCTTGTTTGCTGTCTCCATAACAGGAAAACTTGGATGGTATTTTGAAAAACTTGTTTTCTTCACATTTTTATCAAAACTACAGAAACACAGTTTCCAAGTTTGCAAATAGGAGCTTCGGACATGTTCAGTTCCCGTTGACAAATGTGAGAATTCGCTGCTTTATTCTGTTTTATTTTGAATTGAATTTAAAATGTTTGAGTTTTGGACTG
>JAPZDV010000016.1:12221848-12240970 GCA_029814665.1 Acanthurus lineatus
AGAAGTCAATAAAAACTTATAAATTATATAGATTAACTAACAATATCTTCCTCTAAATCTTACAATAACATTAAAAAAAGGAAAAAATTAAAGATCAGCTGGAAAACTGGTGTGTTTCCTGCAGATGAGAAGCTTCTTTATCAGTTCTGTGCTTCAGTCTTGACCTGGTACTGTGATGATTTGCACAATCGTCACACATGATCACCACAGTTTAAGGAATATGTAAGAAAAAGTTATAACAAAAAAGGCAAAACTGTCATTTTGTGACTACAGGATTCATTTTAATGGGTTTTTGCTGAAGTTTTCTCTGCATGCATCATCACCGAGACTGAACGAAGAAGCAAAGACTCAGCAGAGGACAAACATGTTAAAGTTTCTTAACGTCAAACGTTTCAAATAATTTTTACCAGGACAGCAAGATGCTATCTGTATGTCATTTAAATCCCCCCCGCTGACAACAAGTTGCACAGTGAAGTGTTATCCAGCGGCCTGCATGCCGCACTGTAGTGAGTCTGTAGTGAAACTCGGTCAGGAGCGTATGAATTTTTCATGTGTGTGATTCCTCTCCGTGCAGCGATCTCCCGTGACCCCTCCGTGCCCTCCAATCAGCATACAGCCCCAACTTTTCTACACGCTATACATTAAAGCTACGCTGCGGCCCATCAATTAAACATGGCGGACAAGGACATGCAGAGTTCACTGAGCTTTTCTCGATCTGCTGTCGGTGGCGTGAGGGCTCGTGCGGTGAAACTCTGAAGGTTGCTGTCGTGAGAGGGGTCGACGGTGCAGATGTCAATAGCGATTATAAGTTTTTAATTTTTCAATTTGTACATTTTCACCTCCTTTTTGCCTCTCGAGCCTGCAAAATTTGTGCAAACAGCTCGATTTGCTGTGCATTTGCATCAAACGTTTCCGCATTTGCTCAGGCTATATTAATACTTTTGCACAAATACAAGAATATCAGTTTATCTTTCTGTCTAGCGTGACTGAGCTGATACGTCCTCTCTGCTCTATCGCTCTGATATCAATGCTTGTCCCCATATGCGCATTTCTAGCCTGTTAGAGCCTTGAAGTGTGAGAGGAGGCAAAGTGCATGATCAAATGTGCAGAGGAAAACAACAGAGTTGATCCAATGGCTGCTACCAGGGGATTACAGCATCTCTGCTTGTTGCTGCACGAATATAAGCGTGTATGACTGAGCTACTGCTAAGGTGTTGCGTGCTCTCAACGCTCGCAGAACATGCATACAGCATGGATGTGCATCAGGCAGAGGTCGCAGAGAAGTCAGCCACACATGGGTTTAACTTTTGGGCATGTAAAGAGGATGTCTGATGACGTCAGGATGAGTTACAGCAACGATCTGTGCATGCAAAATAAATCCAAAACTGGCACAAAATTAAAAGGATTTAGTTGTTCTTTCCAAGGGGATAGAGAGCATAAAAACTGCAATTTCTTCTAGTCGCAGTGCAAACAAGCCTTTGCAAAGTTTTGTGTCCCTTCAATTTCTGATTTTGCTTTGACAAAAGAAGACAATATGATTGAAAAGGTAGGTGATAACTGTCATAGAAGTCATTTTTATCGCACACAAAGCAGGACAGCGGACCATTGTGCTGACCATTGTGTGTCATAAATGGGTGAACAGATGATCTTGTGATTGCTGTACAACAAACCAAAATACCAATGTGCAACTTTAGAAAGTTTTCATAGGCCAATTAACCAGTTGATTAGACTCACAGCTGCATTTATTGATTCTTTTTGACCCCTTGTGGGCATCAGAACAAGCTGAGAAACACAACACTGACATGTTATACACATATTATGGTGAAAAAAATCAGCCAGCATGGTCCATTTATACCATCAGACAGAATTATTTGAACTTGGCTTCAGTCTGACTTTGTTTTCACTCAGGCTACGTTTCAGATATTTTAGTTTGGCTGTTCACATCATTGCGCTAAATGTGGCACATATATGCAGAAAAACAGCAGCAAAGATCTCAAATGCAGCCAAGAGGGCAAAGAAGTCATTGATCTTAAGTGGAAACAAGCAACTCCAGGAGCAGATGATAACAAGGAAGACGACAATGAGAAGAAAAACGTTTATTTTATGGCTCTTTTGTGGCTGCTACGTCTGTATGGAAGTGAGTATGGATGTTGAGGTGGAGCCAGAAGTGGTGGGATGAAGTGTGAACGTAGTCTAAGTGACTTCCATGAGGTTCCATAAGACAAAATGTGTGTTTGGAACAAAAAAAACCAGATAAAATGAATCTTTCTTCTTCGTTGTGTCTTTGCAGGTGAAGGTTTGGTTCCAAAACCGCCGGACCAAACAGAAAAAGGACACCACCAAGGATTCAGACAAGC
Organism: Acanthurus lineatus; assembly: GCA_029814665.1. Taxonomy (NCBI): domain Eukaryota; kingdom Metazoa; phylum Chordata; class Actinopteri; order Acanthuriformes; family Acanthuridae; genus Acanthurus; species Acanthurus lineatus. Next base: position 12,224,206 of record JAPZDV010000016.1, read on the forward strand.
GTTCCTCCTCCACCAACGAGTCTTTGGCCACCTGCAACATCCTGCGCCTCCTGGAGCAGGGCCGCCTCCTGTCCGGCCCCGCCCCGCCTCCTAACTCCCTCCTGGGGCCTCCGCCACATCCGGCGCACAACGGCGGCTCCCTGCTGAGCAGCCCGGGCGGAGGCTCCTCCACCTCCCCGGGCATCAGCAGCAGCACCCCTCCAAGCTCCTTACCAGGGGGAACTTTCGGGCTGTCGCTGCCCTCGCTGGGCGGCACCCCGCCATCACCGCGGCTGGGCGTCCCGCCGCCGCACTCCCTCTGCTTCTCCATGCCGCTGCTGGGGGGCGCTCATCACGAACTGACATCCACCTACGGCTGCGGCTCTTCAGCTTTTGAGCCGTACATGCGGCTGGACAGGAAGGAGGCAGATCTGGGGGGGAAGAAGACAGTTTCCTAAGTAATGTGTACCTCTTTTCGGACACCAGGAGACTTGAACTTGTCTTTGTAAGAGCTTTTCTCCGCAGTCGCTCACCCTGCCGTCTGTTTGACACTTGACAGGGGAGAGAAAGCATCCTGGATTGTAAGAAATGTGAAAAAGGAAGAGACCAGGTTGCTTTCCTCGCAGCACCATTTTGTGCCACAGCTCTGTTTCGCATGGACACAAAATGGTGAAAAGGACGTGAAGCGACGAGACTCTCCCACATTTAAGAAACAAAAAAAAACAAAAAATGTGTGTGTATGTTGTGTGAACCCCTGACAGACAGACAGACAGACAGACAGATGTTTTTATCTCCACTCTCTTCGCAGTGGTTTTTAAGTGACTCTTCACTTTTTTTGTCCAGTGAGTTTGTGTGTGTGTGGTTTTTTCTCTCTATACAGGCCTTCATTTACTGTTCAGGAAAAAAAAAAAATACTTGACATGGGTAGTTCAGACTGAATCAGTGTCTGAATGAGACGAGTGGTATTTCAAAGAGAGCAGTTTGTAAACATTTCGGTGCATATTCCCGTACAAGTGGCCACGTTTGATTTTTAGTTAATGTGCTATTATCAAAAAAAAAAGAAAAAAAAATGGAAGAAACACTGATAAAAAAAAAGAATCGTAGCATTTTTAATATCAGTCTGTTTGGTGTCCAGCAGTAGTTTTTTGTAAATTCTTTATTTGGTTGTGTTCGTGTATGAAATAATATGTGCTAGGGTCTGGACAAATGGTGCAGAAATCACATATCTAGATCCGATAGTTTAATATAAAAAGAACATTGAGAAGACAGAAGAATAGTGTTGTGAGAAAGCTGGTCAGACTCTGCCAAAGCATTAATGGATTAAGCTTTGGAGGTGCAGCACTGCAAGCAAGTCAAGGTCAAACGGAGACACGACCTTTGAACCCAGATTAACTTTTCAATCTTTAATGCACAGATGTCACAGTTTCCCTTTGAGCAAAAGTCCAAGAAACAGTTAAGAAAGATGCCAAGAAAGAGTTTTGACACAGAAGAGTAAGTCATGTTATTTTTACTTACAGAAATACATCAGATCGCTGATTATTGGTTTAAGATACAGTATGTAACTTTTTTAAAGCTCCGTAAATAAACAGCATGATGGAGCTTTTGATACAAGAATGAACAGTTCGAAAGAGCGAACATAACTTTTGGATTTGTAATGTTAAATTGAACGCAAAGAAACAAAAAGAGCTCATTGTTCATCTGGACTATCGAAGCAAAATTGTTACTAAAAAAGTTGCGTAATGCACCTTTAAACATGTCAGTTTATTTTCAAGCTAAAATACCAACGTTATCCATTTTCCAGCTTCTAAAATGTGACAATTTGCTGTTTTTATTTGTCATATGTGACTGTAAATTCATTTTCTTACCAAACAATTAATCAATCAGTTGACAGAATAATTGAACGATGGGTTTATAATGAAAATATTAGTTAGTTTCAGACAGCGACACCTGTTGAATCTGCAGCTGTTTAACCCCCCAAAAACTTTTATTTATTTATTTTTTTCTATTTTCAAGTCGTTCATGTTATGGTTTGCATCATAACTGTCACAAGTTCAGTTTCATAAGCTCATATCCACGATCACAAGAAATCTCCATTTGTTTTAACACAGAGTCGACTTCTGTGCTCAGGATGCATGAAGCTGCATCATCGACACGTGAAAAATTTGTCTTTTAAACTTTGTTTTTCTTTAAATTGATATTTATGTTTCCCCTCTCAATTGACTTTTGGCTCGCGCTCCTGTTAGACGTTTACCTCAGCTCGTTTTAAGTGGAAATATTTCCTCTACTTGCCCCTAATTAAAGCACTTTATGTTAGTAGGATGTTACACCTCCTCCTTTGTTTGCTTTTAAATGTAAGTCTTTATTGAGAAAAGACTGAAAAACTCCCAGCTATCACAGCTTTAGTAAGAGTTAATGTGTTCTTAGAAAGGTATTATTTAGTATTAAAGCCAGAAAAAACCCTTAATTTAATTCTTTCAGCTACTTTATAATTGATTAATTTGAACCTAAACAGGCCCCAAGATCTGGAAAAAGCCCATTTTTTGACAAACATTTCTCTGTAGTTGTTGATTTATGATGAATATGTTAAACTCTCGCAGGGCAGGCTGAAAGGGCAAAGAAAAAGGATCAGCTGTAGTGTTTTTCTCTCCCTCAGTATGATGCCACTTGTACAGGTTTCCTTGTTCTCCAAAGAAAACCAAAAATCACCTGCAGGAACCTGCAATTCGCAACAGATTGCCCTCAATTTGTGCGTGTCAGACGAGATATTGCCCCCCTTTCATAACTTCTGTCTGTGCTGCTCCTCATTTTTCACCTCTCATTTTCCCATGTATCTATTCATTTCCAGGTTTTCATCTCATTGTGAGGTTTAATTCGTTTTCCCTTCCTCTCACGCTCGCTGACATCAATTTAATAAAAAAACCCTGCTCGCAGGCAAAGGCCAGGCTGCGTCTGAAGCGGCCGAGCAACTTTCCAGCTGCAGTATTTCTCGTGGAGTGTGCGGAGAGGTTCTGACCTCAGCCTATGAAAACTCCCCGTGTGTCGGCTCGCCGCGCCTTTTTGCACCCGTGTAGCGCCGGCTGCTTGCAGGTGATTTGTTGTTGTTGTTGTTGTTGTGTTCAGACCCCAGCAGCGCTGCAAAAACCCCTGTTATCCACTCACGGCTCTTTGCAGCGGTGCACCTGTGTGTGTGTGTGCTGTTGTTGAACACTGTATTATTTTCTATAAGCACCATCTATAATTCACACGCTGTGACATCAAATATTGAGCAGAGAGATGGAGCTGAGAGGTCAGGAGGCTTGCTTCTCCTGTAAGGCCGGCGTACCCTTTCACAAACCCTCCTTTTTTCTTTCCTTTGCTCATAGCAGGGTTGTTGTGCTTCATTGCTAAGTTGCTTTCCTGCTGCGTCGTAGGCTAAAGACAGTCCCTGTTCCCCCCCTTCTTAGCTGGAATATTTTATCCCTTTTCTTGCAGGATTTAGAGCTGATAATAAGCTCTAGAAACTGCTGTAAAAAGCTCTCCTAATCGTTCTCATTTTCAGCTGCCAGCCAGTGCGACAGGAGAGGAGTATCGCAGATTTTTGTGGTTTGGTGGATTCATAAAGAAATCTTGTCACACTCCATATTTCTGTTGACATCCAGGATCAGCACTGGCTCTATGTTCTGTCACTGTACGGTGGTGTTTCGTGATGTAAATCTGCAGTTACTGTATTGTACGCTCAGCCAGGAAGAGCAGCTACTAAAAGGCACGATTCAGCTTGAAGGCGACAGTCAAAGAAGTGAGAAACCACTCCTCTTCCAGGCAACGGTAAAGCCTTGCATCGGTTAAACAAAGCCTTTTTGTTATTTTAGTCTCAGTTCTACACTTTTTTTTCTGCTTTCTTTAGCTTCATTTTTTTCAGGCAGTTTTCTTCTCACTCCAGCTGAGCGGAAGTGTTGCTTTTGTTGCGTGCAATCTGTGACATCTTGCACTTGTTTAGGTTGCCACCGTCTCAGAAGCATTCGGGGCCTCCTCACGGCTCTCGCTACTGCGTCATTGGTTTTCTGATGGTATAAGTCCTTTTGAGATTGTGTGGAAATGTTCCTTTATTTTTTAAAAATGAACTGATTCAGCTTGGTTTACTTTTTCTTTATGCACAGCCAAGGTCCTTGAATGGGCCATAACTTCTTTTCTTTAAGCAGTAAAAGTTACTTAATGTCAGGCTAATGGCACCAGCTACTACTTATGATGAACAAACTCTTATGTACATATATATAAATTTATATATGAATATATATAAATGGGTCTTTGCACAAGTTATCTCCATGTCCGCTCCGTGTGATTTTAACAGGAAAAACAAAATGCGAAGGAAGATTCAGAAAAAAAAAGACTTTATATATGCTTTACAATTCTTTGTCTCATTAACATTTTGCACTTATTTAAAGAGGCTTACTTCTGTTTCTGGGCTGACAGAGCTGTTTTCACGCTCGGCCAAGATATTGTACAATATGTATATGTATTTTTATTCATATGCATATAAATATATGTCTATGTAATTTGCCTATGTGTTGTGTTTTTTCTTCGCTTTCGCATCTGCCTCAAAGCCACGTACAGTCAAATCAAAAATGCACGTGTGGGTAGTTTTTTAAGAATTATCAAGGCGAAAAAGAGCAGGGCAAAGATGTGTGAGAGGATACGAGTCAGTAAACTATCTGAGAAAACTACTTTTAGAGGACTATTCAGTGAAAGTACGAGTTTCTCTTTATAATCAGTCAATGAAACCTGCAGTCCTGACTCACATCTGCATGTCTGAGCTCCTTTCATTCACTCTGCAGGTTTTGGCTTCACCTCTGCTGCTTATTAAAAAACCTTGGCTCCTTTGTCCTTCCCATCGCTATGCAAAAACATCAATGCAGTGGACATTTCACCTTTTCAAGTCTTTATGTGGAGCCATTGCTTTTAAATACTTTGCACTTTTAATTCTGTGTTGGTTCACAGAGTTTTCCAAAAGGGGCTGAATTGAGTTGCCCTTGGGACATTAATTGGATGAAAACATGAGAATATATTTAAAATATGGAACGACTCTGGCCATTCTGCCTTTTTTTCTGCAAGAAATTAATCTGATATTTTTATTTCAAAACAAGTATTTTATTAGAATAAAAAAAGAGTCAAAGGACAGTTTTATACAAAACTGCAAGTTTACTTCACTACATATAAAGCAATCAGAGCAAAGTCTCTTCCGGCTCACCTGCAAGACCAGGAAAACCACTTGTTGTTCTTTTGCCCCAAAGTGAAATGTTTATGTATTAAAAGTATTGAAATATGCCAGAAACAAACTCAAATACTTAGATACTAATAAGGAGCCTGATGGTTCCTTTGGTCTACTTGTGCTTTTAGAAGTGATTGGAAAGTGACTAAGTAGGAAATGTTTACTCAAATTCTTTGACATGGCTGTGCTTTATAAATATTTGGATTTTATGCTATTTTAAACTGGAAATTTCACCACATTTTAGAGGCAAATATGTGCACTTTTCACTCTTTTTTATGCATTTAACTTTTAAATAATAATTTGTAAAATGAGTAAAATTTTAAATATACTACTTGTACCTTAATAACAGGGCATTCAAACACTGTTGCTCCTTTTTAAAGTGAAACATCTTAGTATTTCTTCTTATTGCTAAACTCTCATGATGCAGCACCTGCCAAAGTTACCTGGTTTGATTCTGGTTTGATGAAGCTACACTTCATTGTTTAAACAACGCAAAAACAGTTCAGCTCACTGATTCAACCATTAAATATATCAATTAAATCACATTTTGACAATTTCTTAGCAAAACTCTCCCAACGGCATGTTTAATGTAGAATAATCAGATAACGAACGAGTCATGTGTAGGTTTACTAAGCTGTAAAGGTAACACACTGCATATATTCACCCCCCCTCCCCTGTTAACCAAGACTTCAGCAAGAGGCATTTCTTCAAGCTGGGACAATCGAACGGCAGGGTGCCAATTATAGTGATTGGCACCTTTATTTGAGCGAGGAAGAGGCGAGAGGACCGTCAGAAAGGAGACCAGATGGGTGGCCTGTTTTGGAGGTGGGGAGGAGAGCAGGGAGGGGAGGCACAGGAGGAGCTGCCCTGCAGCAGAGGAGGAAGCTGGTGGTAAACAGCTCGCAGTGAGGAGCAACAGAAATCAACTATAAGTGTTTACATTAGTGGTTTTAATTGGTTATATGACACTGGTGGCAACATTGACCAATGAAATGTAAGTTTAAGATTGTAGTTTGTGTAAAGCAGAAAAGAGAAATACTAAGAACTGACTAAATGTCCCTTAAAATACAAAAAAATAATCAGTGGTCACAGTAAAAACCAGGAAAATGAAACAAAAGAAGAAATAATGAATGTATTTTTATTTAAATTTTAAAGGTAAAAAAAAAAAAAAATTCATAAAGATCAAAAAAAACCCTACAAATATTTTAAACACATGTAATTTTTTTTGGTAAATGAAAAATAATAAAATTAAAAACTTCTTAGAAACTCAACACAATTGACAGATCTTTTTTCTATTTCTTCTGAACTGAGTCTCAGATTGTATGTTTTCTTTCTGGAAATGTGCAACAACATGTTTAAAAAAATTGACAGCCCTGCAAAATAAAGTTTAACTGAAGACATTGCTCCACTGCAAATGAAACAATTATACACAATCAACAGTTTTGCGCCTTTTTGAAAATGAAAAAAACCTTATTCTAAATTAGATATTTAGAATTTTTCTTTTTTTAGCATAAAAAGGGTTAGAAAAAAGTAAAACAGAAGAGGATTGGTAACGTAATAACTCGTATGAATGATTTCAAAAGTATTGTAACTGTATCACCGTCTTGCATGTTTCATTTGTTTTGAATGAATTCCATCATTTGGGCGCCAAACAGCAAAAAAGTTAGTTTATATGTCGATAATGCAACAATTTACAGCAAAGCTGCAACAGAGGAACCTGCAACAACTTTGTTTTTAAAAAAAACCTGCTGAAGTAAAACAGAAAAGATTTTTTAATGTTAAACAGGATGGGGAAAGGAAAAGGATGGAAATGTGAGAATTTGTACTTTATAACACATATATAACATATATATAACATGTTTATAACATGTTTATAACATGTATATAATCACATTATAACATATAACACTGAAAACTTTATTTTAACTCTTTTTAGCATTTATAAATTAGCTAACCAATTAACATTAAATTAAAGATTTATAAATGTATAATTTACTTGGAGCAGCAGACAAAAATTTATTGATGTCTTTGTAAACAACTAAAACACCTCCTATTGCTGGATGAGCGGATTAGTGCCGGCGATTAAGCAGATGATAAATGACAATATAGCAAATCATCTCCATGGGAGAAGTTATAATTGCTGACAAACAACACTTACAAACACTAAAAAATGTTCTTGAAGTTGCTTTAGCTAAGTTATAATGTATTATGAAGATTTATTAAATGTTTACATTCAGCTGACTTACAATAAAGTTTTTAAAAGACAGAATTAAAACTTAAAAATTAATTTTTTTAACAGAATCCTATTTTTAATCTAACTTCAGCTCATCATATTTCAGCATCTTCTTGATTTCATTCATCCATTCTTTCCTAATATTTCTTGAAAATGACGTCAAAATGAAGAACAGACAGTAAACTCAAAGTTAAGCACTTGAAAAAATTAAAATTTACACAAATTAACTACACTTTAATGAGAAAATAATGAAATATATAACACAAAGCTGAGATATAAATCATGTAGGCCGGATATATAAACCGTCCGGTGTCACGTGCTCCCGATGCTTCCCACTCGTCTCATGTTTAAGGTCCCGTGTGTTAATGAGCAGCAGATCAATTCCACATCGGCACTCAAAAGCTGTTTGTTGTGCACCAACAAACGGACCCTCAGCTCCGTGTTCGCTCTGTTTTTCTTTTAACAGGCGCCGTATGTGTTTGTGTACGGTTGTGGAGGGTCCGCAGACCTTTAGGAATGCATCACTGTCCTGTCACCCCCACCCCGCTCTCCTTCCTTCATCCCTCCATCCTCTAACGCCCCCCCAACCCCCACCCCAACCCTCCCCCACCAGCAATAAAGCAGCTCAGCGGCCCATCAGGGGGGCCCTCCACTAATTAGGGTCACTAATTGGGGGTTGGCCGGGGCAGAGACCCCTCCACACCTGCACGGTCATGTGACATTCAAAGAGGTGCGTGGGGTCAGGGGTCATGTATTCGGGGGGTGGAAGAGAGGAGAGAGGAGAGGGAGGGTTTAGATTAGTTTGACTGAGCAGACGAAGAAAAGGGTTAAGGGAGGAAAGCGACAGGCGGCGAGATTTTAATTTTTCTTTGGTCAGGAAGGCGAAAAGATTTTTTTGAAGGAAAAAAGAGATTTGATTAAAATAAACAGGTGTTCAATCATTTTACAGGTGTCTCTCAGCCTCTCGATCCCTGTCCGACTGAGCCAAAAAGCAGGAAAAACACTTGTATTCTGCTGTCAAAATACACCGAAGAAGCTGAAACATCAAAATGAACCAGTCATGCACTCACTTTTAAGATTTAAAGTCGAAATGCAGAGAAATCTGGCGGAAGCGTGAGACGACTGAGTGAATGACACGTTGAGAAATCAGGGCGGGGACACGCTGCAGGGTCAAAGGTTAATTGCCAGGTGACCTTAAGGGCCGGACAGCTCAGCAGAGGCCCCCCCGGACCCGCCTGCCTCTCTCAGCTCTCGTGGACTAAGTGATGTCTGCTTGTTTTGACACGATTCACACAAGAGTCGGGCTTTAAGCTCGCCGAACAGATTTCAGAGCTGCATTCCTGAGAACCAAACCGAGCCTGAAATATCTTCAGGAGAGCAGAGAGGAGGAGAGAGAGGGAACCTGGCTTAAATAAATATTTTAAAATGATGAAAAGGAAGGATATGAGACGATGAAAGAGGGGCTGAACACAACATAACATGTTAAGGAAGGGAAAAAAAAGAAAAGCTATTATAAGATGCTGCAGAGAGACAGCACAGGTGTAAATAATAAAAATAACGATGGCTGAATCCCATTAAAATCTAATGCTGCAGCACCTTCCTGCAGGGTTATGAGGAGGTTTTGACACTCTTTGTTAGTACTTGAGAATGAATCTGCTGTAAAAACATTCAGAAAATAATGCTTTTATATGCTGATTCAATACTTTGTTCCCATTCTTTCTGTTCATTTACTTTCTAGTTGAGAGAAGAAAGGAAGTTTCAAGGTTGTGTTCACAAACAGTAATGCTCAATGGTTGCATATTATGCCTCCATAATTCACAGAAAAGTGTTTTTTCTTTCGTTAACATAGTTTTTGTGAGAGTCTTCTTTTGTCATGTATTCATATTCATATTTTTTTTCCTTGTAAAAGCTTTTTTTTGCATTTTTTTGATGGAAAACTGAAGTGATTATTAGATAAGCTTACAGTTTCCTCCCTGACCTTTGAAACTGCAGTCAACCCAATGATCTCAACACTGATGAAGATCATGTTATTGGATCAAAAGCTCTGGAATAGATCTTAAATGGCCCATGTGATGACGATGCTTTCACTGTTTCCAAAATAAAGAGGGAATATCAAACCCCCGAAAAATATTTCCAATCATAACTTTAAATAACACAAGTGAATATGAGTCTTTATTAACTCCAGTGCAGGATTTAAAATAAAACAACCTGATGGAACAAATAACATTGTGTTTTAAAAACATTCTTCCTTCGTTCTGCAGCTGAGAGTTTTTCCGAACACGCTCTGAAGGTCTGCTGACGCTCTATTGTGCAACAGCAAACATGATTGAATTTTCAGAGGATAGAGCTATTTTAAAAGCATATTTTCAGCCCCATCTGCAAACACGAGAATCAAGGCCTAACACGGGTCGAACATGTGTACAAACAAGCATTTAGACTGAAGAATTGTGCGCGACCCATCGTAGCTGTATTCTGTGGCATTGTGACACAAACATAGCAAACACACACACACACGCATGACAACACATCGCCGCCGCTCCGTCCCCATTTTCAATTTCTCAACCTTTCACGGAGCTGAATGAATCTCGCCTCTGCATATAACAGAAGCGCCTAAAAGCGCATAAAAAGTTGAGATTGCATGTTTGCGCGTGAACAAAAGCATCCGAGCGACGGTGAAACAGGAGGAGAGGTCGAAGTTTCCTCTTTTACTGACTCTTACATATAAAATCTCCTTTTCAAGACCAAAAGTCTTCATTAAAACTTTCTGTTGTTGCAGGATTCAAGGATGTTTCCCCCCCCCTTCCGTTTCTCTCATGTTTGTGCACACAAACACTGGAACAAACCGCATTTTTGCATCGTATCTTTACCTCCCTCCTCTGCATTTGCAACCTTTAAGCCTGTATTCAGACAGCGCGTCTGAAAAACAAGCGACGAGTGCATCAAAAACATTCAGGAGCAGTTTTTATATTTTGCTGTGAATCGGGGGAACTGAGCTGCAGATTGACTTGGTAGATCTGACCTTGAGTATAAAGCTGCTTTTGTGAAGCCGACGTTCTTGTGTTTATCTCCCTTGATTAGGTCAGTGGAGTTTCAGAAAGTGATCACACCTCAAGGACGCAAAATGGCAACTTCATTTGTCTCCTCGAGCACAATGCACACCTTTCTAAAGCAACGATGTTCCACCATTAACCACCACAAACTGTGTGGAAGCCTTGAACTTGAGTTGGATAAAACTTGATAAACTCGGCTTTTAAACGTCTTTCACTCTGCCGTAATATAGAGTGCTTCCTCTGCTAATAAATGAAGGGGTTTTTTCTTATATTTTATCATTATCATCACATACTCCAAGGCTCACCGAACTGGCAAAGCATTCAAGGAAAAACGACAATAGCTACTTACTTTTCAGAGTCACCGAGAAGGAATATGTTATTTAGTATTCAAACGGCACATGAGAGTGCTTTTAGAGCTAACAGGTGAGTTGAGGATGAGCAGAGTGCAGCCTGTGTTGAAAAAAAACAGCATTTAGAAGAAAGAAAGCGGGAGAACGAAGACAGTACTTAAGATTTTGTGTAAGACAAACATCGAGTGTGTGTCCTTGTGTGTCTGTGATCGTCATTTGTCGCCACATGTGAGTCTTAAGTGTCTCATTGAAAGCTTGAGGGCACTCGTCTCATGTGAATGAAGTTTTGTGGGGTTATTTGTGTCCCTTCACTTTCTCTTTAGTCTGATAGGCTTATTGATCGTGTCTTGCTTCATTTCTAAAGTATTTTTGAGTGATATTTTGTGTTGCATTATGCCCGTTTGTGATTTTAATGTTTTGTGTCCATGACATGTGAACTTGTGCTGTATTTTAATCCTTGCTTGAAGGCAGATTGGAGTTGTAACTTCCTGTTCATCGGCCCTGCTGCCGACAGCAAAGTGCTGCACGGTAATGTTCAAGTAGCAGGTGGAAGCCATAACTTTTATGAATAGATGTGCCAAGTTGAATCACTTGATCATTATCAGCACATGAGTTACGTGCGTTTACGTGACCGCTGATCTGTGGGAACTTGCAGTTTTCTGACTCCTGAGCAGAAGCAGCACCAAGACTCACAACCAAAAGCATGCTGGTGGTTTTGTTCGACATTTGTGGGGTTTTGAGCTGTGAATTCATCCTCAAGGGTCACTTTCACTTTCACACTGGCAGCTCTGTGGCTGATTGTTGCTGGCAGACTTCATTAGCAAAACCTAGCTAGTGTAAAAATGCTAAAGCCTGATGCTAGCTGAAACTCAGCCTCCAGTGGCTGTTTCAAAGCTCTCCGCAGACCCGTTTGAACTTCATAGCTGCAATAATGATACAAAAAGTATGCTAGAAGACCGCTAAAGCTAACAGGTCCCATGGAAACCTGCAACAGGGTCCATATAAAGACATGCATATGAGGACTTATTAGTAAAATTTGTCTGGAAAATACTTGAGCCGCAGATTTTTTATGACGTCTTTCTCAAAATGTTTCGTAACTGTCAGATGTTGCTTACAAATTTGGACCGATTCTGGCACAAACACGGCAAATCCTTCGGCTGTCAGTCAACAAAACAACCATTAACAATATCAAAGTCAGAAAAGGCCCAGATGTGAAAGTAAATGGATCAAACTTGAGCCAAGGATCAAAGCATGAATACGGCCAGAAGCTTATTTTGCTATTTAGGCCACTAGTATTGTTGAAGGCTACAGAAAGCAACCAAAGTGACATTTAATTTCAACATAATGCTGTTTGGATGCAAGGAAGCAAACTTGAGAAACACTTTAGGGTTAAATTTATGATTTTTTCACTTGGACAACATGTTTTAATTTTGAAGAGAAAGAGCTGTGAGGATGAGGCCAAACTCTAAAAACTCTCTTCAGTTTTATGGGTTTAGTATTCAGAGTGCAAAGTTTCCTAAAATCCAACAAAGAGCAGGGAGGAGCTGAAAATAACAGCCTGAACTCTGATAATGAAGCGTCGAGGACCTGCTCCCACAGTGATGTTTCAGTATCCAACAACAGTCTGAAGCTATTTCCACTTGCAGCTGGTGTCACATATAAATATCTACGATTCAACCCTTCGCTTAACTCATCCAATCAGGCTCAGCTTGACCCTCTGCACCCCTGGGGTCACTGCAGGTTGCCCTCATTAGCAGGCTAAAAAAGGGGGTCTCCACCTCGACCCAGTGCATCACCCTATTTGCGTCCTTCCCTAATAGAGCCGAAAAACGGCCACACATGAGCCGAGGTTCCTACCGAGACCGTAACCTATAACCTCGGCAACTCCACCGCGTTCTTTGCTCCCATTCATACTTCATTCACTCGGACTCCGGCAATCCGTTTAGTCAGTGAAAAGGGAAAGAGACACATGAACACAAGAGATCATTTCCTCGTCCTGCCCACGAATCAAACCCAGGACGCCCACACACACTCACACATACACACACACACACACACTCACACACTCACTCACACACACACATTCTTCAGTGCTCATGCAGCGCATTTCCGGGCCGGACCGAAAACAGAGGGAGCTAGTGAGAGAGTCGGAGCAGGGGCTCAGAATGGGATTACTGGGGGAAGAGGATGGGAGGCTGGGGGCAAGGGGGGGCAAGGGGGCCCCTCTCTCTGCTTTTCAACGGACGTGTGAACAAAAGCCTGGTCAAACTGTCGGGCCCGCAGCCTAGGGTGTTTACTGCTCTTGTATCTATAACCAACAAATCAAGGATCCCACCCCCCCTACCACCACCACCACACACACACACACACACACACACACTCACACACACACACACCTCCCCTCCTCACCGCCTTCTCCACCACAACTCGACTCCCCCTGCTGCCCCTTTTTTTTCCCTTGAGCTGCCTGGCTTTATTGGGAACAGCAAATTAAGGAACCATCCATCTGGGTGTGATCACCAATTACGGAGGGAAGCTGTCAGCATGCATTAAGGCCTGCAGGGAAGGCGGGCGTGTTAGGGCGGCTTTTATGAAGAGGGGAAGCAAGAGAGGGAGTTAAGGAGTGAGAAACCGATTCAATATGATTATAAAATCGCAAAAGAAATGAAAATATTTCCTGTTTTTTACGCCTTTAACATCAAAAAACTCAATCCGGGCCTCTCTCGATTAACCCATGTGTCCTGTGTTTGCGTCAGGGAAAAACAGTCCTCTCATTATTGTCCTCTCATTATTTGCCGCTCCAAATAAATTTACATTGTTAGCAGAAGCGAGGATGAGTGAGTGCACTTTCTCAATGCGACATAAAGCGACCATGTAAGCGATATAAATATGGTAAAAACTCAATGCAGCTTATGGACGGCCCCCTTTTGTCACTGCTCACTGGCACAGGCCGTGATTCCCTGTAACACTTCTGCTCCGGCCAGCTTTCTCACAACACAATAGGGCCGTCATTAACTTTTTGCTCCATCGGAATGCTGAAAGACCCCGTCGACCAAACACCCCCCCTTCCCCCCCTTCCCCCTCGTTTCCACCATGCATCCCGCTTTTCTCTCCGCTCGTTGGTTTTCCAGGGCCCTAATTTGTGAAGGCCAGGTGTGCGCGGACCCACAGTAAAGGGGGGGTGGGGGGGTGAGGATGGGTGAGGAGAGGGGTGAGCATTGGGGGGTGGGGGGGTGGGGGGGTTGGCGGCACACAAAAGGGGTCCCATAAACCACAAGGCATTTTCAAATTCATTTACTCAAGTTGTTTCAATGTGTTTTCCTGTTTTATTTTGCGACTTTTATTGCTAAAGCAGCGATTCCCAACCTGGGGGGGTCACAAGATGATTATTATAAGAAGAAAACATGTTTATTTTCATACTTTCCAAACTGTCTATAAAGTGTTTTATAATGCAGAATAACCTCTAGTTAGATGAGCATCTTTGCACTTTATCAGAATTTGTCTCCTTCCAGACGAACACATATTAAGACATTTCAGATGCACAGTGTTTGCACATGCTGGTGTCCGTGTTTGTGCATTTAGGAGTTAATAACTGCGTAAAATGCAGAATGAATAGACACATTTATTATCAAATTGCATGAATAACTTGAATTAACTGCTGGTAGTCAAAGTTAATAGGTCAAAACTGAGTCCTTTTGTGGTATTGACTGTATGAGGAAACTGTAAACATCAGCCTTTATGCAGTCAGTCAGGAATATGGATTTGAACTCAAACAATCACAGATTTATTTTCCTTCAAGAAGAAATTTAAAGGAAATGTACGTGTGTGTCATTGTTTCCTGGAGTTTCACCTTTCTGTTCTGATGACATCTCATTCCTGTTTTTTTATTGATAAAACAACCCCTGCAGCCTGTCTGAAAGGATCCGTTTTAAGGATGCTGTAATGCCGGAGAGATGTAAACACCAGGCGTCACATATCAGATTGTATAACTGTGGATTAAACACAAAACCAGGCTGAAAATGAACAAAACAGTGAAGCTGTGGGCCAAAAAAACTAGTTGAATGATGTTAAAAACTTTATGCATATAAGAGGAGCAGCTTTAGGTGATAATTTTGAGTTTTTGTCGTCACTTATGACACCTGACCTTTAAAAAAAAAGTGACTTTAGTTGCTTTATTTTGTGTGTAAACTCTTGTAGGTGCAGACTGAGCATTACATTCCCTCTGTGCTGCTCCTGAATCAGATCTTTGGGAGTTAATGTGCAGAAAACTGTGGTTACTATGTGATGTGTCACCCTGAATATTTGCTTTGGCAGTGAGTTTGAGTATGAATGTGTGAATGAGTCATTGTGTGTATGTGTGTGTGTGTGTGTGTGTGTGTGTGTGGGTGTATGGGGGGGGGGGGGGTGTTAATAATTGGAGGATGAAAGGGGGAGAGAGAGCTACAAGTCGCTCCAAAGTTGTTCACCAGCCAGCCTGCCAGGTTGAGCGATGCTCACAGCTCTGCAGCTTTGCTTTTTTGGAGAGACGCAGCGGGTGGGTGAGGAGGGAGGTGGCAGTGGAGGGAGGAGGAGGAGGTGGAGGAGGAGGAAGAGGTGGGGAGGACCAGGACTAATTGCCACTAATTGAATTGGATGTGCTGATCAGATGGGAGGCTGTGGAAGTAATCTGAGTTGTCACAGCAGATAACGCTGGGCCGTCCCAGAGTGTCCGCCTCATGTGACAGCCTGTAACATAGCCTGCGAGAGGGCACCGGCCCCCTTTGTCACCGCCACAATGGGGGAGAGAAGCAAAGTTGCCAGTTACAGTGAGAAGCGACGGGGCTCAGAGAGGGAGGAGGGAAGACGAGGAGACGAGGAGGGAGGGGGGGAGAGATGACTGAGATGAAGGAGGAAAAAGCTGGGGAAGGGGAGATGCTCTGTGGATGAAAACAAACATAAAATGATATGAAGACACACACCTGTCAGAAAAAAGGTGGAGGTGGGAGGGGGCAGGACTGGGGAGGGAAACATGTCTACAAGTTTCCTTCAGAAACAGCAGGAGCTTTATGTGTTGAGTTTATTTGTCAGGGGGACCAGCGGGTGGACGTGTGTTCGACCCCCAGAGACCCTCCTTTGCAAACTGTCATACAAAGAAACGTCTAACGTTGATGTTGTGTTTAAATTACAAACTACTGGCTACTTGAAATATTAGTTTTCTGATCAAACTTACTTTAAAGGTATAAAATTGATAATCAGCCTACAATTAAATTAGCATTTTAGCATTTTTGTAACAGTTTAAGCTAGTCAACACTCTCAGATGCAACAGGTACATTTAGTGAAGTTCGTGTTCAGGTTCACAAGCAGGAGATGCAGAAGTTTTTTCATTTAACTGTTTAAAGCCTAAAGGAAAAATATAACCATAAAATCTGAACAATTGTTTATCTTGATTACAACTTTCTTATTGATCAAGTTGTTAAAGAACTTAAAAGAAATGAGATGCAGTTATGAAATGAAATGGAAAAATCATAATATTGCAGTAAAAATGTATTTAAAAATGAGTATGAAGGAGAAATATTTTGCATTATTACAATTTTCTTTCCTTGAGTGCCCCATAGACTTCACCCAAAATCAGGTGTAAATGCAAAATAAACAGGATTAACACAAGTAAGAGAGAACAATGCAGCAATATGTTTTTAGTGTTTATATAATTGCTTTAATTATCCTTAAAACTATGTTAATTTTCAACAACTTTATTGGCATTATGACTTTTTTAGCTGCCATTGTGAGCCCCTGTCATCTTTTGTCTTATGTTTGTTGAAACTGGTTTAAAAAACGTGTTGACTCAAAGGTCATGATCGGATATTTAAAACTTGTCAGTCAACAGTCGGCTTCCTGCACACATGATGAGAGTGTGTAACAACAAACGTCT
>JAPZDV010000016.1:12241070-12258960 GCA_029814665.1 Acanthurus lineatus
CATTACCATATATTCTGGTACTGCGAGCTTGGACCTCCCGGACCAGCACATCAGTTTTCTCCTGGGAGAAGTTTGGCTGCCTGGAGCTGCTGCTTTCTTCCTCCAGGTGGTGGCGAGGTGAAATTGCACTTCGCCTCGCCCACAGTGCATTTAAAGGCAAGGAGAGGCGTTCATTTGAGAGGTGAAGATTACACTCGGCTGTGTTAAACCAACTCACGCCTTCTCTCCTCCCTCTTTGCCACTTGTGTCGATTGGAGGGACAGAGGCGTGGGTGTGCCGCGCTGCGCTGGTCCGCGCCGTTCAGGAAAATTGCAAAATGCGCTGGCCACACCCCGTTGGCGCAGCGTAGGCGCAGCGCAGGGCAGGTGTGCCTCGCCTGTGCCTGGTCTACGAAAATAGAGCCCATAAAGATAGTCTCAGTTCAATAAAAAAGCTTCATAGTATATCACAGATTGATAACCTGACAAAAATGGTCATGTTATATTGGCAAATGTCCAAATGATCAGATCAAGAAGATTTGGACTAGAATACACCATAACACCCATAAACAGCCACAAACTGCAGTTGCAGCTGCAGCTATTATATTCTGTTTCGTCTTTCTTTCTTTGTATGAGCTTGTAAATTTTGTTGACGTGAGCTTTAGATGGCCATTATACTCTTACACTCTTTCCAGTCATATCTGATTTCACCTTTTAGTCTTCTCTAAGATCCACCATAACTAACAAGAGTCACACTGAAATAGTGAACAGTGGATACCTCTTTATCTCTAGAAAGGATCATTTATCCTAACTAATTTAATCATCACTATAAGCATTTTTATTGTTGACCATTATGTGCACCTTTTTGCACCCTGACATGTTTAGACTGCTGACATCTTCCAGTATTGCTCATAAGTGTCACCTCATGTTGTTAAATGTCCCATACAGGTTTAGTCATCCTGCTTGAAATGGTATGAAAAAGTTAACATAGTCAATTAGTGATATCTGTTTCATTTATATAGTGCCAAATCCCAACATAAGTAGTGTCAATAGTCTTTGTATTAGGGGTGTAACGATTTATGTACTACACTGATGTATAAATGTATTGAAACCTTATATTGATGTATTTTTTAGCACCTTCAATTATAAAAAAATAATAAAAGTTGCATGTGATGTCATTGTCAAAAATGTAATGCTGCTGGAGTCCACCAGACTTTTTTTTCCAAGTGAAATAGTATATTTGATATTTGTCTGTGTAGATTCTCAGTCATCCAGGTCATGATTATCTTAAAGATTCATAAAAACAAGGCGACTGGACTAAGTTGAGTTTTTTGGGAAGACGTTTCACTTCTCATCTTCAGTTCCGAACTGAGAAGCTTCTTCAGATATCACCTTTTGCACTGGGTAACATTTGGGCAAAGTTTGGAGAAGTGTTCTAGACAAGCTTTCACTGCCATCCACATCCTGACTAAGACATCACTTACACTAGCTCAACTCACATAATATAACTATATTAATGTTAATAAAGCAAGTAGTAACATCTGCATGAACACCACAGCAGGATTTATAGCTATGATCAGCAATCCATGCACAATCCATTGGAATCTGTAAGGCAAGAAAGAAAAAGGACTCCGGGTAAGGTGGCAAATTAGTAAGAGGCATTAATAGAACATAAATGTAAAGCAGATGGAGAGAGGGAGAGATGGAGAGAAAAATAAGAGAGAGAAGCTCAGTGTGTCAAGGAAGCCCCCCAGCAGACTAATCCCACTAAACCTAAATGTGAGGAGTGTGTCTGCCTTGTGGTATGTAGTAAGAAGGGGGTTCTACAGGAGAGGATCTTGACAGCTTAAGGCTCTTGCTTCCACTCTACTTTTGGAGCTACTTTTGGAGACTTTAGGATGATCCAGTATATACATAAGACAGTAGCCAACAACAGAGTATATAGAGTACATACATACATACATACATACACACACACACATATATATATCTCAATGAGGAAACATTGATGAAGTTTTCTGAAACTGTGAGGTCAAGTTTCTAAGAAAGCCAACAGACAAGATTTGTATGGACACTGCCCTAGTCTTTTAATTTCATGCTGTGTAATCCTATAATCCTATGTCATATGTTTCAACACAAGCATATCTACATGTAAGCAAGCTGTATATATGCTGTACCCCCACACAGTGAGGATAGTGTTGGTAGGAGCTGGCAGGGGTTATTTAGTACTAGGGTGCCTTGGACCACAGTGGGACCTTCACATACACAAACATACACTTTTCACCTTCTCATCCCCATTAAACAGATAAGTGAATCCCCCATTTCAGATTTCTGTTTTTATGTGATACTCTTCATCAAAGACTTGGGGGTGAGGACTGGTTAGTGGAAAGGCAATGCTTTTCTAAGCATTCCTTTTCATTCATTTGTGCAGCAACTAGAAAGTAATGGTGAGAAAAGCAGCACAGTGTCAAAACATTTTATAAAATGAGCTCAAATGCTGGGATCTGTGCACCATGAACTGGATTAGATGACAGCTCCATTTTTACTGATTTGAACAGTTGAACAGCTTATCTTATAATTTGGTTAATAAGTAGAACATGGATGTGCATCTACCATCCTATCTAATTTTGTAAATGTGCGACATTTAAATAAAAAGGACAATTAAATGCAGCATTTAAGTGCATTTTGTAATGACAACTGTGATGATATCATATATCTAACTTGACCAACTGACAGCATGGGTAACAAAACTTAATAAGAATTTATTTTCTCTCTGCTGCCTCTCTGTCTTAATGTCATTCCACTAGGTATACTGTACAAGGGCAATGGTGAGAACATTTTCATTTCTCAGCAGCCCCCTGTCATCAGCAGCATTATGGGTGAGTACATATTCATCTTTATTGATTTTCTAATACCTATATGTTTGTAAGAAGGGTTTTTTTAGAAAGGGAATTTAGCTTTTAACATAAAGGAGAATGATGTCAATAAAAATTAAAGCTGCAAGCAGCGTTGGTTGGGAACTCACACTCTGTCCTGTTTCAGCCTTTGGCTCATTTAGCTTTATTTTTTCGTGGAGTTAATATGTAGGGGGAGGAAATCAATTTTAAGGTCTTCAAGGTCATTTTTCTCAACATGGGGACTTATATTTTGATTTTTTTTTTTTTAGTCAAAGGTATGACCTATGTGACCTGTCAAAGTTTGATTAAGGTGTACTGTAGGGTGTGTGATGATGATGATGATGATGATGATGATGATGATGATGATGATGATGATGATGATGATGATGAGAAATATCTGCAGACAGAGATATGTCCATTCATTTCAAATGGCAGATCCATATTCATTTGACCTTGTGACCTGATCAAAGTTTACACTCAACTGACATACTGTAAGTACTGTCAGCTGTGTGGGTATCAGTCATGTATGCCGGCAGACAGAGATATATCACTTCATTCTAATGGAGAAAGTCATGAAACCCACACCTTTGTGAGCATGTACTGCTTTAACAAAGTTTCATCTAAGAGAAGATAAGATAAAACTTTATTGATCCCACAATGGGGAAATTTGTGCGTTACAACAGCTCAGATACAGATGACAGAAGGAGAGCAACAATTTAAGAGAGATATCAATAAGCTAATAATAATGTTAGCGTGCTAACATTAACATTTAGCCTCACAGAGCTACTGGCACGGCTGTCTTGGTCTTGTTAATCACTTAACGGCCAAAATAACTAAAAAGAATATTCTTAAATTTAATAGTACATGGACACAAACAGCATTGTAAAGTAATACGAAGTTAAATCTGTCACTAACACACCAAGTGATGAGGAGACAAATTAACAGCACAGCGAATTAGTAGTGCTTAAAATCGAGTCTAACTTGGTTTCTCGCAGTAGGAGCCTTTTTTGTTTTTAAGGTTTTATTAACAGCAAATACATTTGACTAACAGGGTCTTTTGTAATTCTTCACATGAAATGAAATAAAAGAAACAGAATAAAAAACACCATCAGTTTCCTTGGAGAGGAGCTTTGCGGCTCTGGCTCCATTAAACCCCTTTTCAACATGACAGTAAAAGCTCAGACCTGCACATTAATTTTAACAGTAACAGCACCAACAACACCACGTCTGTGAGCTACATTTGCCATTAAGTATGTATGTTACTGGAGCTGGAGCGAGTCCATTTTTTTTGTTAAATTTGAGTGTAATTCTGTCTGATCTGAGCACATGTTCTGCCCAAGGACATGTTGTATTCTTACTTAATTGCCTGCATGGAACATTATGTACCACTGCTGCTGTAACCGTCTGTGGATACTTGCAGCATTCAGACAAACAGCCGCTGAAGCTCAGCATTTAATCTCCTCTGAGCCGTGATGTTGCAGATATTATAGATCCAAACCGTGTGGAGCGTTTATGTGACACATCTGAGGTTCACAAAGGTCCGTGAAGACAAAAACGAAGTGGACAATAGTTAATACTTTTACATCATCAAACCACAGAGTGACCTAAATATGAGAAAAGAAGATGATCGATGCAAACAACTCCAGGATGACTCAGTCAAAGAGAGATCTCTGGCATTCAAAACTCACTTTTCCACCTCTGCTTAAACCCTCAGCCTCTCAGCATGAAAGAGAGGGCTGATTGAAATGACAAAATGGTCAAAACAAATTCAAAAATGGAGTTATCATGACCTACGTTGAGCAGAAAAGACCACGCCTTATTCATATTCCATTTCCTGTTGCAACTTTTAACCCCGTTTTGTCTCAGCTCTCACGTCATTTCATTAAAATTCCTCTTTTTTTCTTGCTTATTTTTCTACTAATGGCAGAAATCACAGTGAAATACAAACAATATGTCACTTCAATAGACTAATTTTTATAAATAAGTGTCATTTTCTTTGTTAGAAGAACCAATTAAGACACATTTAAAGAACACTGCATACTCTAAGTCCTGGTTTTATACTTTAAAACACTAAAAAATAAAAAAATTTAAAAAACAGCCTGGAGTTCTGTGTATTGCTGCTTAAAGATGGACTCATACATAAGTTTAAAAATGAAAGCATTAACCATATGACCCACATTTTTCTCATGCTAAGCTAGTGATGTATTAGGCAGATCAGGGTCACTATGATCAAACTCTCATCTGAGGGTTTATGTGTGCATTTATATGCTGTGTGGATATTAGGTGGCATTAACACTCACAGTGTGATAATGCAGCTGCTGAGCCTTCGATGTATGAAAACACGCATGAACGAACAAGTCGCAAGGTAAACACAAAGCATTCGAATTGGTGGTTCCTGATCTGAGGGATTTGAGGAGTTGTCAAGTCATTTAAGATCATAAGAAAGTAAAACTGTTTTGGTTGCACCAATTTCTTTTTTTTTCTTTTCCGACTTTTCTTTTACTTTTTGTTTTGCTTTACGTCAAATGCAACAGGCTTTCATTTCTTCTTCAGGCATCCAAAAAATGCTTCAAATGAGCGGGAAAATCATTGGATTTCTCAAAACACACGTTATGAGGCATCACAAGTTGACATTGTATCTTATTAAGGGTATGAACACAAAGCATATGAGACATAATAATAGAATATATTATATAATAATATAATGATAATGACAAATATGGGAAAAAAATGTCAGGACTGTTCGTAAGAGGAAATGAAATTTGATTATGATAATGATTGGATAAAATGTCAGAGCTGAAACAACAAAAATTGCGCCAACTTTGCGTAATGTCATGCACGTTGGTTTGTTTTTATGGAGTCAAAGACAGACTACAACACTCGCTAAAGTTACACTGATATGCTCTTTCTAGTTTGAATGTTTCCTAGTTTATTTAATATAAGACAGAAGCAACAGACTCAAACTATTAACACAAAAAAATGGTTCTAAAATAAAATAAATTTAACTTAAAAAAGTCAAATCCAAACAGTTTGAAGATCCAGAAAGAGAAGATTCTCAAAGTTTACGACCTTTGCCCTCAAAAACATATTTTCCCTTTAGTTTAAAGGTTGATGGTGATGATTCGACAAAACAACCCCTATTCGAGTTTCATTGACGTAGCTTTTTCCGGTCATGTCAAGCGTATCGCATCTTCTTATCAGTGGACAGGCTTTACCATGGAGATGTTCTGTTGACATTCAAACTCTGCTGTAGCTGTTATCATCTGTAGCTGCTGTAGGATTTCGTGTCTGTGTCGACTAGCAAGTAGGACTGCTGATGGAGAATAAAGCTTTACTTTACTTTTACTTACAGGTTTAAGAAAAAAAATGGCAGAAAAGGGTAGAAAAAAGAAGGTGAAGATCATCAGATGGAGTAGAAGAAGAAGAAGGATGCTGATGACAATGAAGATGATGACGTCTTATCATTTTCATCACATTATTCTTTTATCTCCTTCTTCTTTTCCTGTGTCGTCACCATCAACCAGAATGATGCTCTTCAGCATCACACTGGGTTAGCAAGAAGAGGAAGAGGGTAGAAATGATGATGATGATGATGATGATGATGATGATGATGATGATGATGACTGTTTTGTCATCCCTTTAACACCACCTCCTCCTGAGGACGCTGCGGTTTGAAGAGTCCTGTCGAGCACTCTGTTTATCTTCAGCTGTGACGTCGTGAGTGAAATTAAAATGCCTCTCTAAACTTCCCTCCTTCTTCATATCTGATGACCCACTGAGTCCACACTCTCCGGCCTTATCAACAGGAAATACATCATGGTAAAAGATAATTAATATTTTTACAGAGTGTAAACACATTTGACAAGGCTTTTTTACAACCTGTTCGGCTGTCTGAGTGCTTGTTTCTCGCCTTTTTTAGACTTTGTTGTACCAATGTCACTGTGTTCCTTGACATTAGCTGTTAGCTCAGTGAGAAACAGAAACAATAAACAAAACTATACCCTAAAAATATATATAAATATACTTATTATACAACAACATACAGTATTGTTTGTTGCTGCTGTCCTGAGTTGATTAAAACATGTTGTAGGTATTAAATTTACAAAAATCAATAAAGTTGCTAACATTTTGAAGTGGCATTAAACAGAAATATGACCCATGTTGTTGTAAAACAAGACTAATCCTTTAAGGAAGCTACAAAAACTGCTTTCTTTGACCTTTTTAGGTAAGAAACCCTTAACATTCCTCAGTTCTTCATCATTGTCTCAGTGTTTTCTCCTCTTGACTCAGATGATTTTGCAACAGAAGAAGAGTTTAAAGTGAAAAAAAAGAAAAAAAAAAAAACCTGAGCAACCAGAACAACAAGATCAACATCCCCAACCATCGCTGAGTTTCAGGGTGTAGTTACCTTCCAGTCATCTGGCAGGAAGCAGCTGCTGACAACGACGATGATGATGATGATGATGATGAGGAGGAGGATGATGATGAAGAGGCCCCTCAGGCTGTAAAACACTACCTGCTGCTCTTTGTGTTATTCACCAGCTGTGTTTGGTTCCAAGCTGCCGTGGTGATGTTGCGAAACTCTTTTATTATCCCTCTTTTGAATCGGTGTCAGGTCATGTTGGGGAAGGAAGGAAGGATGTGATTCAGATTTCTGTCATAATCCAAAGGAAGTGGTACGACCCTGGAAGCTGCTCATGTGTGTGTGTGCGTGTGTGTGTGAGAGAGAGTTTGTTTGTTTGAATATGTGTGTGTGTGTGTGTGTGTCTTACTGTAAGCACGAGATTAGCGGCGGCTAGCCAGACTGGCGCTGGGTTGTACCACCCTCCTCCCTCTTTTAAAGGATTGACCCTGTGAACTGTGGCCTAATACAGACAAATAGCCCTTTAATTTAGAAAAAAGATGTTAGTGTGGGAAGAAGGGTGTGTGTGTGTGCGTGTGCTAACTCTAAACATCAACCAAACCCTTAAATTACTCCAGAACAAAGAGAGCAGGACAACTGAGTACACTTTTAACACATTTATTACTTACACTCACACCATTTCACTCACTTTTACAAATAATAATTAAAAAAAGCAGCTTGAAATGTGAGGTAATATTTTTCACAGGTCAAAAAAAACAACAAAACAGTGACATAACAGAGAGTTAAAGATTAAAAGGCTTCCAACAGCATATGGACAGCCTGATTTTTTCTTTTTTTTCCTTTAAAGCACCATGTGAATGTATCATACAGGACAGTCCCCAAGCAGTAGTATTGGTGTGTCAAAGTCCACAGCAGCAGTTGAACATGTGTGTCAAAGTGTGTGTGTGTGTGTGTTTGGCTTCAACTGTCCTTCCTCTTTCAGTGTTAAGAGTCTGATATCCCGGCACAAAGGCAGGAAATTCCCTGAAGTCCCGCTTGTGTGACAAAGTGTGTGTGAGTGAGTGAGTGTGTGTGTGTTGTTCTGTGGTCAACAATTAAACAACTTCACTTCTTCTTCTTCTTCTTCTTCTCTGACTGACTTGACTCACATCACTCACTGCTGATTCACACATAACACACACTTTGAGTCAGCAGCAGTCACTTGTTTGGACTCATTTTTTTTTTTTACTGAAGGTGATTCACCGGGAAACCAAAAGCAGTTCAGCTAGTTCCCCTTCAGCTTCTTCCTCAAACTTTCTGGCCCGTCGCTCTCTCAGCTCGGTTCAGCTTTTGTCCACCCCCCCTCTCTTCTTTGCTTGGTGATCTCTGTGGGGGCTTTACCAGCCTGGCAGGCACAGTCAGGTCGACCGGAGAGCTCGCACCATGGCCCCGGTAATCCCTTTGTCCCAGGGCCGCCGATGTAGGTCAGCTCCTCGGTGCGCCAAGGGATCAAAACCGCCCTAATAGGTTAACGAAGAGTCGAGAATCTCTCCGCTCCAAAGTCCCATTGGAGGCTATTTTCTCCCTCCATCTGTTCAGAAGGCAGGTATAACCCGATTTAGAGACAAAGCGGTCAGGGAGTCCCCGGCCCCGACGCGACAGCTGCTCAGCGGGGCCGCATACCTCTCCTCCCCGGGCTCCAGCCTCGCCCTCTTGCTGGGAAGGAAGTCGGGCGCCGCCGACGCCTTGCCCCGGCGTTTCCTGGACTGCCTCGTCGGGCTTAAGTTCTCTTTGTCCTCTGACATTTCGCTATCACTCTCCTCGTCCGCACTGTCCGGCTCCTCTGAGGGCAGCTCGGTTGAGTTCAGTGCCGGCTGGGGCTCAGGCTGGGCAGGCTCGGGCAGCCCGGTTTGTTCCCCCGGGTTGGAGGTGGTGTCCATCGGCTCCTCCGCCGTTGGCTGCGAGGCGCTTGTGCCTTCGCTCTCCCGAGAGGAGTGATAGATGTCCCGGGCGGACCTCATGACCATGGAGAGCAGGAGGCTCCGGTGGAGTCTCAGTCCGCCTCTTTGGGTCCTTGAAGCGTACAGCTTGCTAATAGACACAGCCAGGATCCGTCTGGCTTCGGCGTTGACATCCATAGCGGTTGTGGCACTCATGATGTTTTTTTTTTTTTTTATGCGTAATTACGCACAGTTGTTTTGGCACTTTTACAAAATGCTCTGTCCTGGGCTAGACTTAGTTTTCTAGTTTATAATCTGTCTAAGCTCGGACCTCCTGTGTTCTCCAGTTGTTGTACTCAGAGAAATGAGAGTGAGCGAGTCTCAGGGTGGCGTTTTATTTCCTCTTTGACGTAATGAGGACTTCATTCCTCAGTAAGTGACAAACAGGCGCCGCCCACACCTGCTGTAGCTGCAGCGAACACACACACGTACACACACACACACACACACACACACACGTACACACACACACACACAACGCACACCATCTGTTCCGTCTACCAGTTTTTCTCACAGTTGATCCCTTTTATTATATCAGTTTTTGCATTTGTTGCAAATCGATTTTCGTTGCTGCAGCTCATCAAAATCGACCATTTCTTGTAAAATGCCTTAAATGCATTTTATCAGGCGTCTTAAGTTAAAGGTTACACAAAATACCGTAAATTTGTTAGTTACTGACTCTTATTAAGAAAAAAAATCATATCAAAATTGTTTGACGCAGGCACTTTTTATTCTTGAAGAAATGCAATGATTTCATGAGCCTATAAAAGCATAAAAATAGCCAATTTAAATCCTACACTGTTGTCAAATTCTAAATAACTTAAACAAACGTAAGAGATAATTAGTTGAGATGATGAGTTCAAGTGTCAGTGTTTTCAGCCCAGATAACCAAGATATCGCGCTAATATCTCTGTGATCAATTCTAAATTGTATGATAATGTTTGCTTGGGATATTTTATTTTATTTTATTTTATTTTTAAACCCTAAAAAGTCATATTTCTGTCCATATATTCACAATGAGAAGACGAAATGTTTGTCAGATTTGCTGCACAATGTATGAGGAAGTGTTTTTTTTTTAAAGTGATCAACTGTAAATATCAGAAGGAGATCTAAAATAAAAACAAGTTAAGTAAGAGTGAGATTGTGTCAGTCGGTGTTTACATTCTGGCGAATAAAAAAAAAACTAGCAGGCTGTTCGAAGAATTTACGTGGGAGAGGGAAACGTGTCTACAATTTCTCCGAAGTTTCTGCTCTACCTTTTTCTCTCACTCACACACACACACACACACGCTACGTCATTCACCCGCACTTTCAGCCTCCTTATATGGTCCATCCGGTAGTAAAGCCCCGTGGGGACGCGCACAGTGGAAAAGCCATGACGCGAACGCGCAACCGCAGCGCCTCCCTCCCTCCTCCTCGTCCTGCATGTACCCGGGCATGGCGGCGATGAAGTCATCTCTGCACCATATATGGAGCTGTCACCGGTGTGAACTAGGTCTCTGAGCGGCGGTACGACTGAGGTCAAACCGCGCGCTGTCAGCGCGAAACACCGTGATGATGTTTTCGTAATCATTTTAGGCCGACAACCTCGGTAAAATGGCGCTTTATGCAGTTCAGATGGTGCATTTTAGGGAAACTTAATAATATCGGATATTTAAATACTATACTATAAACGGCAATCTGCAAATAGATTTGATAATGATATACATTTGTCCTGTTCAAAAACAATGCCCTGAACGCACCACTGCATGTCAGGATGGCCGAGCGGTCTAAGGCGCTGCGTTCAGGTCGCAGTCTCCTCTGGAGGCGTGGGTTCGAATCCCACTTCTGACAACACTTTTTCAAAAAGCACTCTGAGTGAGACACTTAATATTTTCAGAAACCTCCTTACACTCAACCATAGAGAGACTCATATGACAAATGGCTGAGAACTAACTTTCACTTTCACTTTCACTTTCACTTTCAATAAAAAAAGCTGTTTATCAAAAACAAAACCTAACATAGCACCCCTTCTGAAGACCCATGATATATTATTGCAGTTGTATTAGTTATCTGTTTATGAAATAGATTCTGACTTTAGTCGGCCCACAGGAGGGGCTATAGTAGTTATAGTAGTTATAGTAGTTAACATGTTGTGTATATAAATACTACCCATGCTAAATAGGTATAGGTATTGAAGTTAACCATTGCTAATATTTAAACTGTGGCATCCAAACCCCCACCAGGTTTCGCCTTGAGTGTCAGCCTTTCTGACAACATTTAAGCCCGTTTTATCCATTTACATTAAACAGAAGAAAATGGTTGTGCTATAAGATAAAATTTAAGTTATGTAATTAAAAATAAGCCTGTATATGTTCAATTTAAATAAAAAAAAACATCTAAAAGAATGCCATCTTGCAGACAAAGTTTCAAAAATTCCAAAAAAGAAATAGTTTTTCTTTGAAGGACCTGAAGTATTGATGTTTACCACGGTGCACATTTTAAATTTTTTTTTCACAAATGACATTTGTCTTTAAAATGGCCTGAGAGATTAATCTAAACCAGCACCCTTTCTGCAAATGAAACAAAACAGTGTTTGAGAGTGTCACAAAGGCCAAAGGCTCACTGGAACCCAAAGCAAGCCTTGTTTCGTCTTTGTATTGTTTCAAAAATAAATCCTGCTGGCTTTTCTAATCTGTCTCCATTTAACTGGAATTTAAAAGACCTGGTTTTAATGAGGACTGAATTTTCTGACAATGTCGCCTGCTGCAAGAAACACCAGACAACGGCTAATGTTAAGTGACAATTTCACCTTTATTAACATGGTGAAGAATCATTAGTAAAGGTCAGGGTGACGCGGGAGGTTTTGGTGCTCAGGTGGTGCCTGTAAAGAGAGCAGCACACTGGGAGAGAAAAGACTCATTAAATCACAAGGACGCCATCACCTCGAAACACAACAGCTTTCTATCACTTAGCTGTGCAGGCCATGCATGAGTTTGTTAAAGGTGATTAAAAGGCAAAAAATAACTGAATGAAGTCTTTAATTTTTTTTTAGATTAACCGTTTTCTTTAGGAGTTATCAGAAATGTTTGTATACGTATGTTTGTTTGTGTTGAAAATAAAGAAATCTTGGGGCAAAAAAACATGATTTTAAAATTAATCTAAAAAATGCAGCTAGTCAAGGCTGTCATTAAGCACTGGCATGTTTCAGCACAAAAAGTGAACGTTTGATTAGTATTATGAATGTTTTATTTTTATTTTATTAATTTATTTTTAACTAATTACCTAAATAACCCTGGTAACATACTTTTAATTGAATTTAAAATATCTATATTTAAAGTTATTACACAAGCTAAAACTCACAGACTCTTTCATTAACTCTAAACTAAAGGTTTCATAAAGCCAAAAAAACATCCTATATTTTGATCTAATATTTTCTTAAAGGACATAACTGTAAAATTCCTACTGTTAGCATGGGGTGGATATTTATTTGTGTCTTTCAGATTCGTTTTATTGTACCTAAGAATTTGTTGTTTTCTCTACTTAATGTTTCAAGATATTTTACAGCATTTAGTTTACTTAACTCAAAAATATTAATTGATCCACCTAAAATAATGAATTGATTATAATAGTGAGTAGAATATAATAGTTAGTAGCCTGAGAATAAAACTTATCCTCTGTGCTGTAGACCACCATTGGTGAAAACCTTTTAAAAATCAAAACATCCTCATACTCTTTACTCTTGTTTAGGCCCACAACTAACCTCAAAACTGTTTTAAAGGAAATGTTAATTCCGTTTTGTTTTGTTTTGTTTTTTTTTTTGACTGCAAAATGTACATAGGTTTTTCAAAATATCCACTCTTCCAGTACAAAACTTGGTTGCAGACTACAGGCCAGGCTTTCTTAGCAGTTAGTTAAGATTCAGTAAAGACAATGGTTTTGTTTAATGTGCAGAAAAATTATGTAATAAATTATATTTCACCAGAACAAAGTTAGAGTACTTTTGCCAAAAATGAACAACATAATAATCTTAATCTTAATGCAAACTCAAGTCTCTGCTGTCAAAAAAGTGTGCTTTGAATGTTTCATGTTTCATAAAAACTACCCAAAAAACAGTGCACAGCGGTTAAAGTAAATAACTAAAGGCCGGTTTTAAAAATAAAATCGTGTCTTTGAAACATTTTTAAAGATTTATGTAGAAACCAGGATTTGTAGCTAGTAGGAAGAAAGTGGAATAATTCGGGCCTTTTTCTTTAAGAAACTGTTCTTCGTCTGACCTTTTGTTTACTGCCAGTCAAATGTAGTACTTAACCCTGACGAAGCTCTCAGGGTGATGCTAGAAATAAACTCCTGCAAGCCAAGTAAAGAAAGTTTTTAAATTATTCATAGTGGAGGAATGTGTGTCATCAACATCATCTCGTGAATTAACACCCAGAATTTGGTTCCCATGGCAGGTTTGATGTTTCAGAGGTCATGAACTCTGAGCACAGATGCTAACAGAGGAGAAAAAAAAGAAGCTTTGCCTGTTTGAGTGACATTGATCTTGCAGTACATAGACAGTGCCATTCCTTGGAGACCAGCTACACGGTGAGACGCCACATTTTCCTTTTTATTACTGTACATGGGCTTACTTGTAACATCAAAAGCAAAATCCAAAACCATCATTAATGTTTACACAAAACTTCATCTTTTTGAGTAAAGAAAATATAAGAAACCTCTCTCTTTTTGTCTAAATCGACTCTAATGATTAAGATCTTTTGAGGCCACTATAAGGAAAAGTTCCTCTTTCTGAGACTGTAGCTGTGGGGGAGGGTTTGAGTAGAAATTCCCACTTGCTTCCTCCAAAATGTGGCAACGACTGCACAGACAGACAGCAGGCTTTGTTTGTACTGGATTGTGCAACCTCATTAAGTGGCCAAGAGCTAAAAAACCTGAAAACTACGCAGACAGCAGGATGTGGGTGCAAGGTGATGACAGTGCAACAACAGGTAAGATGCGATGAAGAGAAAGTGAACTGGTGCTGAAACTTATTTAAGTCACATGATAGATTTTGCAATTTCAGGAAGATCTCCTAGTATCTCTAAAAGTTGTCGTGCATTGTGGACTTGTGGAGATAATCGAGGGCTTTTAATCCAGGAAGTTGCAGTTTTTTAAATGTAAATGAATAACATACTCTAATTTTCTGTTGTTGTACATTATTGAAGCAGGTTTTGTGTTGTGTATTTTATTTTAATAGGGGGATGTTCTTTGTGTCACTTTTATTTGGTTATTTTAACACTCTCTTTCATAGATATCATTGAAAGTATTAAAAAAATCCAAAATATTGTGCCACTTTATAAAATAATAGTTATACTTAAGTAGTTCCTCATTTTAATTCACCATTTTGGGGAATATGCTAATTCACTGACCTGACAATAGCCTTAGATAAGACAATCAATAGCACTTTCACTTCTGTTCAAGGCTGAAGTCAGCAGAAAATGAGCTTAGCTTAACATAAAGGCTTAGTTTTTTTTAATAACAGTTTATTTGGCCAGCAAAGTAAAACACTCCCAAATGTAACCACAAAATGTAGTTTTTACACTTAAATTTCTGAATTTAAGGTGATTAATAGTGAACCTCAGCTCCTGAAACTCAGCTAACATGTAGCCAGCTAGCTAGTGTCTCTGACTCCAGTCTCCATGCTAAGCTAGTCTTAATACCTGCTAGCTTAGGCTTACTGAAAGTATTAGTTTGACATTTTGTAAATAAGATAATTTTTTTTTAAAATTTAAAACAAATCAAGATTATTCTTATATGTGTTCTGTAATTATAAAGATACAGCTAGCAGCTAGCTTGCTTAGCACATGCAGAGACTGGGAACAAGTACCCGGTTAGCCTAGCTTTGTGTACAAATCTCACCTACCAGCAACTTTAAAGCTCAGTTAATCACACATTTTATCAGGATTGTTTAATTTATACAAAAACAGACCTAAAGAAAACAACAAACATTTTCATTTTATAGGGGTTATGTGGTGGACTATTTCTTGGTTGGATGCAACAATGGTGTCATTGTTCTCATCTGTGTCTCAGCGAGAAAAAAAAAAGGAAATCTTATTTCCTGGTTGCTTTAAAACACATAAATCTCAGTTTGTTGGACTGAGGAAGTGGCAGCTGGAAACTGCTGTGAGCCACGAGTCACAGAAAGTAAAACACGTTTTTTTAGGATCCTCCTGTGATTTCACTTCCTGTTGTTCTCTCATCAACCTCCATCACATGGCCTCGCGAAGTTCCTCTTGCAGTCACACTGACAGGATGTGAGGATCTTTGATTATCTCGCCTCCCAGCTCAGTGTGCTCTCTGTTTTTTTATTTCCATGGCCCGTTTGGCAACCCGACTGTTGTGTGACATTAAGATGGTTTTCTTTTCCCCACAGAGTCTGACGGAGACAGTGATTTATTTTCCGAAGATGAGAGAGACATTCAGGTATCGCAGTCAGCAGCAGCCAGTGAATTACTTGTTAATTAGAGCCTCTTTCTGATGAACATTAGAGACAAACACAGTGGAAGGAAACACTGAATATCCTGCCAAAGCAGATTTACTGTTACTTTGCTTAGAATAAAGCAACCTTTCCCATGTGATGGTAAAAAAAACAGGAGAGTCAGTCAAATTTTAAAGGCTTTTGTTAAGAAAAACTTTTGTTCTAATCAGTTTATTACATTTAAATTAAAAGAGAAAACAACTCTAAGTGCAAAAACTTGATTACATTAACAAGCACAAATGCCACAAATTTTGGCGTGTCGGTCGTCTGATAGTAGAATTAAATGTGATTAAATTGAGAGAGATCAGTTTGCTGTTACATGATTGATCTCTGATTTGCTTTTGTTGTTCTTTTGATGTTTGACTGATAGTGCGAGATCTTGGAAATGCAGAGGGATGAAGCCAATCAGAGACTGTCTGAACTGGAGGAAGGTGAGAATCATTTGCTCATTTTCAGGACCATAAGAAACCATCACAGAGCAGACAGACACTTAAAGGACTCAAAGTTGCATCTGTAGGCGACATAAAGTCTCCAATGTGTGGACAGAAATGAGCAAGGAAGGAAAGATGAAATCTCTTGTCCTCTTCTATATGTTTTAATCAGATTAATAATTCTCCTCCTTTTTATTTTTAGTCTCCAATCAGCTCCTGAAAGAGATAAATGTCCTGGAGATCCAGTTTCAGATTGAACGCTCCTGCAGGGAGAGTGCTGAGGCACTGGCTGTCCAAGTATGTCTTTTTACGACTGTAGTGTTGCTTCTTCTCCTTCTACTTTCTTTTCTGTTCCTTTCCTTTCCTTTCATTTGTTCTGCGCTTCAATATCATTTCCTATATCCTTCCCTTCCTCTTCTCCCTTTTATTTTATTTGCTATATCTGTTCTTTTCATTTCCTTCTTTTTTCCATTTCACTTCTTTCTTTTCATTTCATGGCCCTTTTTTGTTTTTTGCTTCCCTCTATGTGTTTTACCATTTTGTTTTGTTTGCTTTTTTTGCTTTTCATTTTTCTTTTGTTTGCCATTTCAGTTCCTATATCCTTTCCTTTCCTCCTCTCTTCTTTCCATCTCTGTCCTTTCCTTTCTCATTCCCTCTTTTCCTGGACGCGTCCCTGCCATTTTCATCCTTATGTCCTCTTGTTTGGTTTTGTTTCCTTTTCATTCCACCCTGTCGTTTCCTCTCCTTTCCTTCCGTCTTACCTTTGTCTGTCGTCTCCACACTAACAGATTAAAACAACACAAACAGAAACCTCCACACTCACCATCGTCTCCTCTGTTGCCTAGGTGACCAAGGAGAACAAAGTGCTGAAGAGGACGAGCCAGATGCTGATGCCGCTCATCCCCGAGCTGCCTGAAAACTTGCCTAACGTGACCTTTGACCCAGAGACCGACCCCGCGGTTAGCTGCGACGTGGTCGATCTCGGTGTGGGGAGCAACGAGGAGACGCTGCTGCTGGAGAGTCAAGCGAAGATCACAGGTCGGGAAAAACTACTGAGGGTGTTAATTTATGTGATAGAAAAGTAGATGGGACTGAGATAAATGGCATTTTTATGTCTTCCTGGCAAACTGATTAAAAATTAACTGTCAAAAAATACAACAACTGGGGCGTTAAGGTCCCCAAATAATCACCAATCCTCATTAAACATTTACAGATGAGCTCATTAGTTGTAAATTTGGGCTGATTTATTGCTGTTGGTTCATGTTAATGTACTTTTTTGACCTCAGTTACATTACATTCAGATTCAGAGGAAGAATTCTTAAATTTGTTTACGAGGAGGGGTTGCAGATTGCCAGAACAATTTGTATTTCCTGAGATGACAGCAGACATCTGATGAACTGTGAAAAAAAGCTAAAAATTTGTTTTCTGTAGTATTTTTCCATTAAATGCCTCGAGATCATAGCAGAATCAGAGCAGAATCACAGATGAACTGGACCAGGATTTGGATTGTTTTGAATTCATCCCAAACGTTTTCCTGTTTGCACGTCAGAGCTGCAGACGTCAGTCGACGCTCTGCTGACCGAGAAGCTGCAGCTGGAGCAGCAAGTGGAGGATCTGAACAAAGAGCTGGCCCAACTCAGAGAGCAGGTACATCACCAGTGTGTGTGTGTGTGTGTGTGTGTGTGTGTGTGTGTGTGTGTGAGTGTGTGTTTCAACCTTATCACAATACCTTTTTTTTTCTCTCAG
>JAPZDV010000016.1:12260537-12277624 GCA_029814665.1 Acanthurus lineatus
CTCACTCACACACACACTAACTCACTCACACACACACTCAAGACAAAAGCAGACACACACTAGTACACACGAGGGAAAAAACACCAATTCACTTATAATTCACATACCCAAACACAAGCACACGCACACACACACACACACACACACACACACACACACACACACACACACACACAAACATATACACAGTTTTTTTGCTGCCCCAGCTGCTCCTATAATGAAGGCCTTTTCTTTCAAAAAAACATCACTCTGTCCCCTTCCCTTCCCATTTAGCCCCTCCCTTCCCCATAATTAGTGGTCATCACGGCTGCAGAAGGAGAATAGTGGTCTTTAAGCACAACCTGTCTTTGCCTGACACCTTTATGTTTTGCCGAGCATATAGCAATTGTCGCCTTTGTGCGCGATGTCGTCCATTTACCGGACAGGCGCACAATGGGCTGCCTCGCAGGGGTCCTTACCTGTGAAAAGGACCCCCAACTGTTCACACAATTCAGCCCCTTTACTCTCAATTCATGGTAAAAGACCCCCCTGCGCTGAATGCCTCTTGTATGCACTACTATTTGTCTGTTTTCATGTGTTTTGAAAACACCAACCATTCACACCTCTCCTCTGTGATGCATGGTGGTATAATGATGCAGGGCCTCAAACAGGAAACAATTTGGCGGGGGTTTTTTGTGTGTGTGTGAGTGTGTGTGTGTGTGTGTCTTTGTCTCATTGTGTAGCCGTGTGTGGATGGCTCTGTGTGTTTGTATGTATGAAATAATTGTGCTAATTGCTGTGTGAAAATTGCTCTCTGCTTAAGGGAAAGCAGAGATTAGAGCGGTGTAATTTGCGGCGTGGAGAATCGGCGTTGCGTTTGCTGACACAGAGACGACCGAACCCGCTGCTTCGGCCCGTCCTCACGCCGAAAACCCAGAAATGAAAACCATTTATTCTCACACTTCCTGTTCTCAGATCACAAACCTGCTCTCACAAAGTGTCCGTAATGTGTCACAGAGGTAGTTTATGAAACTAATAAAGCTGAACACACTGAGGTCATGTCGTTGTTATTGGGATTTAATGACCAGAATTACACACAAATTACACATTTTTACACGTCTGATTCTGATATTTTTAGAAGTCAATGTAAAAAAATGTCTCTTTCTTGCTGTAAAACAACCACTTAAAAATGTATTACTGTATTAAATGTCTTTTCTTGGTGGCTAAGCCTGCTCTTAAACTTCATTAATGTCCTCTTCGACTCTGTGCCTCTCGGTGTGTTGGTGCCATGTTGTGGCAGCATGTCTTTAATATGTTTGTCTGCAGTGACTTGATGTGCATCGGAGGCCAAACCAGTTTCTCTTTGTGCATGAATAGTTATCCGATGTGACAGATCTTTACCCACATTTTGCCTGCATGTATAATGTGAAACATCTCTCGAATTCAGTCTAAAGAAAGGTTTGTTTATTGCTCAGATTCAGATTGAACAGTCCTTCAGGAAATTGCTGAGGTGCTGGCTGTCACTTTTTTTTTTTTTTTACTATTGTAGTATTGCTCTTTTCCTTTCCTTTCCTTGCCTTCCTTTTCTTTTCATGGCCCTTTATTGTCACTTCACTCCTCGTCTTTTTTTTCTGCTTTGTTTTCTTTTGTTTCTCTCTCATTCCTTTTTTTCTTTACTTGCTTCGATTCCTATGTAATTTCCTTAAATTTTATGTCATTTAAGTACCTTTCTTTTCCTGCACCTTCATTATGAACTATTTCATTTTAAATATGAATAAAGTTTCGGATTAAACCCACATGTGACTTCATATACCACATTAAACATCACACAAATTCAAGCCAAAGAACAAAAGGCTTGTTTATAGCACTCTGATCCTTTATGAGCCCTAAACCACAAATATTAGGCGGTGAAATTTTTTTTGCCTTGAAACGCAGACGAAGGAATCACATTTTTCCAGCGTTTCAAGGCTAGCTTGACATTTTTCAATTTTCCTCACAAACCACTTATGATAATGTTGGAAAATGGTGCTTTGTCTCACCGCTAAACCATTCTGCTTGCATTGTTGCTGTTCGTCAATGAAGCTGGTGAGTAATTCTACAAGGCTTCAGAGTCATTGTTCAGTCAAACACTCGTTTGAAAACATTTCCCCTGCATCGTGACAACCTCCTGGGGGAGAAAATTAACAACCAGCCATTCAGCTCTCACTTTATTCTTCCTCTCGATTGTGGTTCATTGTCACTGATGTATTTTCTTTTCCATTTTCATTGAGGCAGATAATCATAAAGATGTGTTTAAGATGTCAGAAGGTGAAGCCAGATTTGGTTTGTCTTTTCAGATAATTGTGCAGCAGACGGATGCCCAGACTAAAAACACGATGCTGATGCAGAGCTCAGACGCCAGCCTGCAGCTGCAGCAGGCGCTCGAGCAAATCTCCACCATCAGCACAGCCTTGTGTGATATTCAACGCTATTATCAGGACCAGGTGTGTGCGGATGAAAGAGAGCAACATGTGTATCCGCTCTGATCTGTTTGTGTTCGTCATCATGGTGTTTTTTAACCCTCCGTGCAGATAAAACACAGTCAGAGCGCTGTGGAGGACAGCAGCGTCCTCTCTGAGCTGCAGAGCCTGAAAGAGCAGCTGGAGAAGAGTCAGGAGGAGAAGAAGGTCTTAGAAAGTCAGCTATCAGAGGCTAACGGCACTGTCGCACAGCTG
Source organism: Acanthurus lineatus (assembly GCA_029814665.1). NCBI lineage: Eukaryota > Metazoa > Chordata > Actinopteri > Acanthuriformes > Acanthuridae > Acanthurus > Acanthurus lineatus. The sequence goes on from JAPZDV010000016.1 coordinate 12,263,231, forward strand.
CAGGAGGAAGGTAGTTGTTGGTGGAGAAATATTTCCCAGCAAACATATTTAATAGTAGCTGCAAGAAGAAATCAAGAACCATGGCTGAAAGTTAAAGCTGAAGCTCCTCTGGTGGCTCCTCTAGATGTTGTCTCTTCATCCATCACACTGCAAAAATACTTGAAAGCATCAGTGTTGCAGCAGCTAATATCACCTCTTATAAAAGTGTGAAGGCAGTCATCTTGGGAAGATTTTAAAGTTTAATAAAAGCCACGTTAAACTCAAACATACTCTAACTTAGGTCAAGTAAATTACAGTGTTCCTCAGTTACGTTCCACCTCTGTTGAAAGCTACAGATAATGTCACAATACTTTGCATTTTCTCTCTGAATCCGACATGTTTCTAATCTTTTTATGAATCAATATAACTCTGTAATATCTTACTTTCTCATACTGATGATGAAAGGTAATGTTTTAATATTTTCTCTTAAGTCAAACAGTTGCAGGATACACTGAACAAAGAGGATAAAACTGATGAACCTGAAGCTAAAACCACTCCTGCTCCAGCTCCACCTCCTCCTCCACCACCTCCTCCTCCTCCTCCACCTCCCACTGTTGTCACCGAGTATATGTCTTCCTTTTACCACCAGTCTTTGTTTCACATGATTGTTCTTTGTCAAATATGAGGGATGATTGATAAGTTCATGGCTTAAGATAGAAGGAGTCAGTTTACTTACATACTCATTTAAAAAGTATATGTAGGATGTCTGACTCATCTCTTTCTACCTTTATCAATCACCTCTCTTATGGCGATTCACCCTTTCTGATGTTTCTGTTCTCTCTGTTTAAAGTTCACTCGAATTCCTGAGAAGCAGAAGAAAAGAAAAAGCCAGCAATGCCGGTCAAAACAGTGAGTCTCACACTTTTATTCATCAGGAAAAAACACATTTTTTCACCCCGAAGCAAAGAAGACAAGGGAGTTTTATCACATTTTCTTTCTGGTTGCTCAAAACACAATAGACTACAATAAATATTTGACCTTATTTACATGTAAATTAAACTCTCAGCCACAATGTTTTTAAATAAATTGTATAGATTTGATCCATTTCTTCCTTTTAAGAACCCTTGTTGGACATGAAGACGAAAGCGGTGGATGAAATGATGGCGAGGATAAAGAAAGGCATCGTCCTGAGGCCCATTAACAAAATACAGGTGCAAAAAGTATCTTCATAAAAGCTTTTTTACATTTGTTTGTTTGCCTGTCTACATTCCCCACTGAATGATTTCTCCAGATGAACTTATAAAAGGACAACATACACAGTAATAGAGGATAAACTAATGACTAGAATCTGTCTTTTTTCACAGGAGGACGACAGTTCATGGAAGGTCTGTCATCTTCGTACTTGTTTGTTACCTCTTTGTTGTTGCTATAAAGCAGCTTTGACACTTTTCAAACATATTTCCTGTCTTTTCTTCTCGCAGGATCAGAAGAGCGACAACAGAAAATCAGCCATCCTGGAGTTAAAAGGAATGCTGGTAATGTGTTTGCTGTCAAGAACTAAATATCACTTTTTTAAGTTGTTGTGTTTTAGACATTTTTAACTTTTCCTTAAACCAGGACAACATGAAGCGTCAGCCCCAGCGGAGATTGCCATCCAGGAGGGGATTTGGCCGAAACGTTGGGGAGGCAGAGCTCCTGCAGGTCCTCCAGAGGAGGAGGAGAGCGATGGGGGAGAACCAGGATGCCCCCTCCTCAGCTCCAGCACAGGGTGCGCTGTCCTGTCACTCCTCTGTCTTTATAATGACGCTACAGTCTGTGTCGCCTCTGTGTGTTTTAATTTTGTCTTTTGGTTAGCGGGTTTTGTTTCAAATTGTTATCGTTGTTACGTATAATCTGGTCTCTGGGCCCTGTGTCGCAGAACAACCCAATTAGCATGTGTCTCAAGGGGTAATTTCAAAATGTTTAAATGGAAATTAAGATTATTTAAATGTGGTTCAGTGTCACTTGAATTAGGTGCAACACATTATCACATTTACTTTAGTTTAAGATACTAAGAGCCCAAGTTTTTGACTTTAGATTGTGTTTGAACACAGTATGAAGCAGCAGCACAGTGATATGTTTCTCAGTACTTAAACTTTCAGAAATTATGGGAGTCGTTTAAGTCAGAGTTAATAAAAAAGGGAGATTTCAAATAAGATATTTAAGTTTTGTGATCTGAGAAGTTAATTTTCAATTGCTTTCTTACTTTTAAATGCTTCGGTTTCTATTTGTTTGCATTGTTATTCACTAATTCTGTGTAAGTATAATATTTTCCTGTAGTGAAACAATGTGACAATAATGCAAATACACTAAAAATAAATATCAAAAAGGTAAAAGTAACTGTCAGATAACTTCCAGGCTCAACCTTTGATCTGCACTTTGTTTATAATCAGAACAATAATCTTCAGTTCTCATTGTTTGGATTTGTGCCTAACCTGAGGATGTGGTCGTCTCTTTTTCAGACCCTCCGTCAGGTCCTCAGAGTGTCCCAGCAGCAGGAGACGTTCCCTGGGCAAGTGAGCTGAGCGGTGCCCCTGTGCTCCGGAGGCTGAAACAGAACCGAGAGAAGAGAGACTCTCGTATCAGAGCATCAGCGCTGATCATCAGCCAAAACAACTGAGAGCCGCCACAGGAGGAAATACAGTTTTAAAACATCACCGTAGTGTCATAACTGTTTTAAATATGATGATGTTATGAAGATGAGTTTATTAAGGGAACTGTGTCTGCATTACTTAAATCATTTTTGCCAGTGATCACGAAGGAACTTATAATGTCTTACTTTAACTTTTGTGTTAAATTAATACATGAATGCATTGCTTTTTTGATCTGTTACATTAAAATATGAGTTGATCTTGGTTTCTGTTAAAAGTTAATAAAGAATTCAGCTGTATTCACATCAGGGTCAAATAATAGTGAAACAGTTTTTATTGTTTAATTTTTGCTCCTCAAAGTATCAGACAGGAGGATAAATTAAACATTGTAAAAAAAAACATCAAATCTCGTATTCAGGTCTAAAAGAAAACAGAAATAAAGACTTTTTTCAAATGCCATTTGACCTAGATCGGCCTCAAACAGCTGAAACTCGCATGTTAAATGAAATAAAAATCATTCAGCCGCGTTTTATGTCCGTTTCTATTCTTTTTGGGTGCCTGCGTTTTATCTGATCTAAGTGCAAGTTAGATGATTTTTTATGCTACAGAATATAGATGGAAAATACGCTGCGCTATAAAAAAAAAAAGCCCACTTAGGTTATATGAATACCCCTGCCCGCTTCCCTCCCGAGGTGTCTGTCTCTTAAAGCGCAATCCAGCAGAAAGATGGATGCTGCCATTCATTTGGGCACATTAAAGCCCTCACACCCAGAGCCCAGAGGTGTTGTTGAGATAAGAGCCTCAGGTGATCTGTGTCACTTCCTCCTGAAAGTATCTCTGAATGCAGCAGGTCGCCTTTTGTTTTCTCACCTCTGCACAAATACTGTATGATATATATGTGCGCATGCATGCATGAATGAACACATTCACCTGCACGCCGCACTGTCTATCTATCTGCCTTTGTTAAAAGCGTTTGAAAGGAAGATGAAATTACTCTCACCTCTGACTCTGACACCGTTTTAGTGTCTTCACACTGTTTTACATTATATATTTACTGCATTTAGCTCTTTTTACTAGAAGGTCTCGGTCTTTTCACTCTCCTGCATACATTTTTTATTGTTTTCCTCCTTGATCTCAAAGGTGTTGGCTTTTCAGATGCAGTAATGTATTCTGCCTCCTCTGTGTTATTGAACCAATGCACATGAAAGCCAGTGTGTGTGTGTGAGAGAGAGAGAGAAAGCAAGAGATCAGCACGCAAAAAATGAAAGAGATAGCAGATTCTATAAACGATCCTCTATATTCAAGGATACTGATACAAGCAGAAAGTATGTGTTAACAAGAGACGATAGTGTGAGAGTACATGTTTCTCTCTCATTTAACATTTTTTTGACCTTCATGAAGCAGATAGGGATGCACGCACACTGGAGGAAATGAAAAACGCTCATGGTCTGAATGAACTTCTGCTGCAACAATGACAAGGGACTTCTGTCATAAACACCCAAACTGCATACATTTAAAAAAATGCTGAAACAAGGCTCTATGGGAAGCCAGTGCCCCCCTTTGCTCTTTAAAAATATAGACTTTTAGGTCACCTTACCGTAAAAATTCAGCCAGTCCTCACCATAGCTGCCACTTAGTTGGCTCATTGCTGGGTCATTTGATTCAACCAGGAACCTTCTTATTACATTTATTTGTATCTATTAACTTATTAAAGGTAAAAGTAGAAAAAAAACAGCTAATTTTTGGCAGATTTCACAACTACATAAAATGATGCTTATTAATAACATTTTATTCACAGAAAAGGTTATCCATTTGTTTGCACAGCCCCACTTGCTCTTTGCGTTGAGCTGTCCTTGAGTATGTGTGCTAATGGGAGAGATATTCTTAAGAATTTAGAATAAAAGAGCTGTAAAAAATTCATTTACTATTCATTTTCAAATGAAACAGGAACGGAGTTTCAGAGCGTCGAACTTCCGCACTTGTCCACCGACCGCCGATGGCGCTATAACCGAAACCAACGTTTCTTTTCGGAGGATAAGCCCCTTCTTTGCTGCTCTCCTCGGCTTGTACAGAAAACACAGGGGGAGGAACTTTGACCGGTGCACCAGTGCTAGTTAGCAACCAGCTAGCCGGGGTTTTTTTTTGTATCATTTTCATATTTTTGTGTGTTGTTTCATATGCAGAGAGATGTGGTTTATTTATTTACTCAGCTGGTTGTCGTTGGTCATCCAGATATCCTTCGTCACTCTCGCCATAGGTGAGTGCATGCTATCAATCCCTGCAAGTGCTGACGTACTAGCTGCTATTTGCCAGCTTATGCTAGCGGACCAACTCAGTAGGTGAAGTTGCACCATTTAACTCAGCTTTTTCGAGACCGGCGACCGTGTTAGCAGTGCAATATACTAATACATAAATGCAAATACAGACCGTAGTTCTGGCACAAGAATAAATGCGTTAAGTGTGCTTAAAAGTGAAGTAATATTAGCTATGAACCTGTTCTGCTAGCTAGCTAGCTCTCCAGCACAGGAAGTCGCGGGCAACAGAGACAAAATGTTATTTTTTTGGCTTTTAAAGTTGACAACGCAACATGTCTTTATATTATATGCTATAAAGTAAATATACAGCAACTTTTGACTGCTATGTTTTTATTTCCTTTCATTTTTGGGGCAGGGGAAGCACTGATGTAGGCTAATGTTTGCTAGCATGTAGCGGTCTCTCTATAGCCTTCAAAGTTAGAGGAGAGTTTATCGATAACAACACATTTATCAGGCGATGCCTCAGCAAATACTGTTAGTGTGTTCAAAGGTCCGACATGCTGTTGACCAGCCAAAGTTGCATCCACTGCAGGAATGTTAGCATGCAGGCTCATATCAACCAGCTAATAGTGCTTCACATCTAACTAGCTTTGGGGCATTTTCGTTTGTTTACATTAGGCAATATTGTAAATTAACATTAGTTTACCAGCTAACTATCTGAAAACCGGCCCAACTGCTTGTCACATTAAGTAGTAACAGTGTGTTGAGTTTGCTTGAAAACTTTTAAAGGAAATTTGCCACGAAAACGTGTTTGTCCACGTTGACGCTTAAAAACCTGGCCACGTAACACCTGCTGCAGCTGTCAAGGTGTGGCTGCTGCCTGTCACATCACTCAAACTCCGGCTCCTGTAACTTCTCACTCTTTGCTAGCATGGCGGCAGCAGAAACAAGAGCAGAGTCTGGATTGCTTGTTGCTTTTCCTTTATTCCCATGCAGGAACATAAGCTAATTTTGACTGAGGGTACACAATATTAGATTGATTAGATCGATGTAACCAGTTTTCAATAAGGCAACATCTATTATGATTAATAAGTTGTGTCATAAGGCCTTTTTTATGTTTAAGAAAACAATAACTAATGCTGTTAAGGTAAATCACTCGTATATAAGTACATATTGGTTGTCTAGATTGTATTTTCAATTACTGGATATCCTATTTGTCTTTTTAGCTTCAGTACTTCATAAGCAGATTGCAAAGATTTCTCTAATGGACTGAAAAAAGACTGCAGAGCATCTGTTTGTAGCCGACCAATCAACACTGATACACACAACATTCATTACTACCAAACAGAAAGAAAGTGGATTAAAGACAAAATAATTTATTAACAATTGATATGATAACAGACTTGTAAACCCTTTGTAAATGGTGTGTTATTACAAAGTGGTTCTGATATGATTGATTAGAAATGGCTGCCATACTTGGAAGCTTTCCCTCCCACTGTTTGTTGCCTCATAAGCTGCTTTGTAACACCACAGCAATATGGTACTGTAATCAAAATGAGGTGAAAGAGCGTGTCTAACTCAGTCTTACCCCTTATATACTGATATACTTAAGGATAGGAAGTGACTCTTTGAGGATCTAAACCCGTCAAACACTGAAGACCGGCATCACGCGCTTTATCAGACTCTTAGTTTTCTTTCTTGTTCCTACTCAGTATAATCTTTTTTTAATCTAAATTTTCTTTATTTAATACCATATTTCTTTTTGCAGTGTTATCATAAGAATCCCTTGATGAATCCTGTAAGCAGCGATGATTACAGAAAATGTCTCAATTTCTTGTTCATATTTCATTTATTGTGTTGGGCTGTCCAGTGCTGAGGGGAGGAACAAAGACCAGTGCAAGTGTCTGACTGCCAGCAAACAAATCTGCAGTTCAAAAGAGCAAATCAATTTGCCATCACTATTCTTCTCTATCTTTTTCTTTTGACTCTGTCTTTTCAAAGTGCAGATTGCCTTTGTGTGATGAATCTCTCCGACTCTCCCATGAGCCTCTTCTTTATGAGCCATCACCTTCTCAGCCCCTGGCATACATGTTTTGACTAGTTTGATCAATTGCCTGCCTCTTTGCAGCTGTTTTATTTGTGTTTCATTTTATTTGGACTCAGATACTCAGGGGTCATGTTGTGTTGCCTGTGTGCTTTTTAACTTAGTTGATTAAGCTGGTATTATTTGTCCTTTTTTTCTCACTTTGCCTTGGCTGTTGACTTGGATGATGTGTTGAATCTTACAACTTGTTGGGATCTGACTGAAATTTGTCTTCAGCAGCAAGAATAGAAAACTGTCGAGTACTGAAAGTTTGCCTTGAATGTTTGGTACCAAGGAATTTGTAGAGAAGCCTTTTTAATATAAAAAAGTAAGGTACTGAACAATAATTTATTGTAAAATTTTGATATTTGGGACTGAAATTCTGGTATTTTATTGTGGCTACCAAAAAAAATTCATAAACAATACAAGGCTCTGTTGTTGACTATAATTTAAATAACACCATTTTGGTAATAAAGTTTGACAGTGTCTCCACTGCTCTGTTGAATTTAACAAAATATTTTGGATCCCCCAATATGAGTTGATTTCAAGCAAGTTCTTATCACGTAATCTTTGTCTTCACTCAGCTGCTGGCCTGTACTATTTGGCAGAACTAATAGAAGAATACACAGTAGCCACCAGTCGAATAATAAAGTACATGATAATGGTGAGTAAGTGGATGTAAAGTGACGTACTTCTCTTTATCATTTTATTAAACATACTGATGCAGATGTAGTTAAAATTGCCTGTGTCAAACTTTTGTTTGTGTGAATATGCACAGTTTTCAACAGGTGTGCTGGCAGGTCTTTATGTTTTTGAAGGCTTCCCAGTGTTGATGGTGGGAGTCGGCCTTTTCACAAACCTGGTGTATTTCGGCCTCCTGCGGACTTTCCCCTACATACTGCTCAGCTCCCCAAACTTCATCCTCTCCTGTGGTAAGTATTATGGACACTTTTGATTGTTAATATCAGGATCAATCAAATAAAAGAAAGAAAACTGTGACCAGAAACATACTTTCTGCTATTTAAATAAACCTATTTAAAAGTCACCTCCCTTTCTTTCATTAAGCAAAAAAAGTGCAGTTAATAAAAACTAGTTGATTTACATGATCTGTTCTGTGATGTGTACACAAATATCTTGCACTTATTCCAGTAATGTTTCTTTTTCTTTGTTTTCACTCTCAGTGTTGGTGGTGGTGAATCATTATATGGCCTTCCAGTACTTTGCACAAGAGTATTATCCATTCTCAGAGGTAAATTCACCACAAGCTTCTGATACCATCTACAGTCTTTAATTGTAATGTTTTATTATTCACTTGAGAAAGAGTTTCTTCCATTGCAGTGTCTCCTATACCTGTCTTATAATCTGTCTTTTGTTCCTGGTTTGCATCAAGGTGCTGGCATATTTCACCATCTGCCTGTGGGTGATCCCCTTCGCCTTCTTTGTGTCACTGTCAGCAGGGGAAAATGTGCTTCCGTCCACCATGCAACAAGGAGGTGAGACTTTTATTTTCCCTTTGGCTGTATGTTGTTCTGGGATTGCAACATTGATAACAGTTAAAAATTCAAGTATACTTAAAACCAGGGATTATCTCAATCTGATGCAAGGGGCCTCAGAGAACATCAAGACAAATGACAACACAGCCTGCTTATTGAATTTTTTGTATTTCAGGAAATGCCTTAAGCCCTCAGACTCTTTGTATTAATAAAATATGCGTGAAAATGTGTAAGTATTAAGCCCGGCTAGCTCAGTCGGTAGAGCATGAGACTCTTAATCTCAGGGTCGTGTGTTCGAGCCCCACGTTGGGCGCTGTTTACATTTTCAATGTCCCAGGTGGGATCAGTATGCTTTCTATTGTCTTTATGTTAAGTATAATTTGCATAAATGTTGCAATACTGAAAGCACTTTTCAAATCACATTACATTTTAGATGTTTTAATCTCTACGCTTCTGGTATTACACCATAAACATCCACTTACGGAGACTAAAGTCCTTGTAATCTTGAACATTATCAACACTGTTAAAGAATAATGAATGAATTCTATTACTGACAATTCTTTTTATTTATTGATTTCTTTTTTTTTAGATGATGTGGTATCAAATTACTTCACCAAGGGAAAGAGAGGGAAGAGGTCTGGGATCCTCCTCGTGTTCTCTTTCCTCAAGGAGGCAGTGCTGCCCAGCCGACAGAAAATGTACTGAGGAGCTCAGACTCGGGGTGCAGCCTCAGGCACCAGGGGTGTGTGAGAGTGTGTGTATGTGTTAGGAGTAAGGGAGAAGCTGGAAGGACTACAGGAATTAGTTTTCTGGATGGGACTGAAACGAAACAGTGGCCAAAGTGGAGGAAGAGCGCACAAAGAGGACGGACCAATGAACAGAAGCGAGCTTCCTGCTGGACGAGCCCATGAGTTTACACAGGCCGCGTCCGTCTCTCTTTGTTTTTTCTGTCTGTCTGACTGCCAACAACATCTACTAGAGACCTCACTGAGAGGGTCTTGTCTGTAGCGCAATGCTTTCTAATTGTCACGTTGGACTCCTCCATTTTTTAAGCTTTGGTATTAAAACATGTATGTGCGGGCTCTGAAATTAACAGCCATCAAATACCTGTAAATCCTGACTTTGGGAGATAAATCCTTTTCACTTTCTTTGTCTTGAGATGACATCTGCTGTCATTTGTGTTTTGCTCACACCTCATCTGATTAGATACTTACAGTAGCAATGATGGCACTAAGCAGCATCAGAGGACCAGATGCAACTAGGAAAAACTTGACATTGCCTCAGATGAAGAGAGTGGGTTGGAGATAAATGAGACAGCATAAATCCTGATATCTAAGTTTAGATTTTGGTTTTGAAGTGATCCTTGAAAGGACAAAAGTGTTTTAAGTGGCAAAAAAGCTGTAGGAAGAATGCCTTAGACCAACAGTCAAGCGCTTATAATGAAAAGGGGCAGTCTGATGTTTACCTGTAAGAATTTAGCTCCTGATCTCAAGAAACTTCCTGTTTTAATTACAAGGTGTGACATTGCAATAATACTCTAAACCTTGTTGCATTTCGCCAATGGAAAAGGGTTAATTACAACACTTGGAAAGGATAACTTCATAATTAAACACCTCTTAATAAAAGTGAGCTACGTTTGACACCTCAGACGTGTGGCCACAAAAACAATCTTGGATCTACTCTTTCATGAATCACCAGCGCTGTAGTCTGCAACATGCCTGTCTCTTTGGACTGTTTTTTTTTTTTTTTTAAATCACAGTAATAAACTGATTTTTCTACACTGATCAATGAGTTAACCCAACATCAAAGAGAAAACACTTCTGAAGATCAAACCTTTGCTTTGACTCTTGTAAGCTTATAGGTGTTGGGGACAAAAACTGCTCAAAGTAGTTTGATGCAAGTACTATTAAAGAGGCAGAAAAAAATCCTTTTTTTACCAATTACTGGGTGTGATTCATTGTAGGCTGCTATACACACACGTGTATAATAGAAAATAAAAGCAATTTTGCCGAAATAACTCGGATGAAATAGTTTTTTTTCGCAGGTTGATGTTCAAGGTAACAAAGGCAGAAATAAATGTACTGATCCTCATCATTGCAATTAAATAAGAAGGTAAATTCACCCATTCAGTGTTAAAATTTCATTTGTAGCAAAATGGATTATTTAACTGCTGCCACACCCTGAACTCAAAGAATTTGTGTGCATGTGTGTGAGTGTTGGACTGTCAAGCTGGATGGCTTTGTGTTAACCGAGTCCCGTGAGGCTCACTCACGGCTGGTGCACCAGGTTTAGGCTGTTGTGCACTTTGACCCCCACTGAGGTGTGAAGTGCTTCATGAAGTGAAGGAAAAAGACAAAACTGTGACACACACTCACGCACACACACCTTTAGCTGACAGGCCGCAGCTCGCAGTCACACACATGCTGTTGACAAGCCCTCACCTGGATCCCGAGTCAGTTCCCTGGGGGGGATCAGCGTAAGTGCAGGGGTACATCTGTGACAGGTGACCCAGTTCACTGAGGTTTTCTCACCTTTCACTCATCCTCTGGTTCACCCTGCTTTTGGTGAAGTGTGTGGCATTTTTAATTTTGTCACTTTGAGCTTAGGTTGTCAGCGGTAGGATACTTTTTTTTAGGAAAGGTCTGCTTTTACGCCTGTTAACACTCTTGTAATGTTAGACTGAATAGAAGATGCTGCCTGAAGAATAAAAAGTCTCCCACTTAAAAAATGTTCATTTCCTCAACATTGACATAAACACTATAAAGGTGTTAAATCTAACTGTGGCTTCAAGGTCTTTCCACCTTTTACCAAGTCTGGATGTAAAAAAACATCAAATATTTCAAAACCAAATTAGTTTTTATAAATTTCTTTAACAAACCCATCAGCTACAGGTGTAGCTGAAGCTCCTCCAGGGCCATGATCAAAAGTGTCCTGGATCCAGCACCTCAGCCAGGTGCATGGCCACCTCTGTCCAGGGGGAGGTGCTCCGTCCCTGGGGGTGTCCAAGGCGCTGGACCTCCACAATGTCCCGTGGCTCAAAGTAGCGAGGGGAGGCGATCCTGGAAGGGAAGGCTCTGGGGAACAAGGCTCTCTGGAGGACATCCAGGGGCACGTCAGGGGCGATGTGAGGCGTATTGTCCCATTTGGTGGTGTACTGAGGCTGCCTGCTGCTGCTGTCCCTCCACACTTTGACGCTGTTACGGAGGTCTGGCACTATGGGGGGCCTCTCTGGCAGGGGGCCTGTGAAGATGGTCCATGGCCTGGAGGCTGAGGCTGGTTGCTTTGTGGAGGTGCTCCTGTCCTCCTGAGGGCCTCCTGACTGGTGCTTGGCATGTTTTGGATTAAAGCGCTTTTGATCTGACAGAAGGCACTGGGTGTGGTACTGGCTCACCAAGACTTTGGGTGAAAAATCCTTTAGGAGAGGCAAACCTTTCTTGTTTGCACACTCTGCCATCTTAACATCAATAAGTGTCTGTAAATGGACAAGGAGAAAGCGTGATTCATTTCTTTAATATGTAAGAAATATGATGCAAATATAATTTAAACATGAGAAAAACTGAAAGTAGTAAATGTTATTTAGATTTTATAGTATGGTTAATGTCTTTAATTTTATAAACATCAACCATTAAAAGAAAGTGTTGATACGCGAATGTCTCTCTGATTCTGTCACAGTTTTGGGGTAGTTTATAGTTTACCACTAAATGATTTCTACGATACATAAACAAAACTAACCTTTTTGTTGAGATTATTCTGTTTGACCATATCCACCAGATCACTGTATAAATCCTGAACTAGCTTCCTCTCCTGCATTTCTTTCTTCTTATCCATCTGCCACATGCAACTTCTGAGATACCTGAACAAAAACAGAAAAAGTTTTGTTAAAAAATCAGTCATTTTAAATTTAAATTTAATTATGATGTGAATTGTTCTTTCAGCTTGTCTACCTTGCAACCTTCCTGTGGCACCAAACGCGGGCCAAATCCAGAGGTGTGTGTCCCATGTTGTCCTGGGCTGACACATCTGCTCCAGCTTGAACGAGAAGCTCTGTGCAGTCCAGGAGGCCTTCAGAGGCAGCCAGGTGCAGTGGGGTCGTCCCTGAAACTGTGGTTCTGGTAAAATCAATGAAAAATACAAAAAGAAACCCTGTCTTGTTAGCCTCATCATCATTATCTTCATCATCATCATAATCATCATCAGTGCCATCATTATGCTCTGCAGCAGCAACAGCTATCAGCTCTCACCATCATCTCATTTTAATCATGATTTTACTTTTGCCCTCTGCAGAACTGTTTCTATTCTAAGCTTCAATTTTAAAATGCTTTACTTTGGTGAGAAGACTTTATGCAAACAGCTGAGTGCTGCAGAATCCAGCTGGCAAAATTTAAAAAATAACCCTTTGTAGGTAATAAAGCCCCTACACGTTGACGTTGGCCCCATGCTCCAGCAGGTATCTGAGGCATGAGGAGGTGTTGGGTGAGCTCAGAGGGGAAAGCACCATGTGAACAGGCCGGTGACCCTGGAGATCGTTGCTGTCGATCCACTCCAGCCCAGACTCCACCAGGTGCTGAACGGTAGCCAGCTGTCCGTAATGGCAGGCCACATGGAGCGCTGACATACCCTGGAGGATGACACACAAACACTGTCTTCAGGCTCCTGTATTGTAGGTGAGTATTTCTTTTTATGGTAATTTTTACTTTTTTTCACTACATTTATTAGCAGCATTATTGAGATTATTTATAAATATATATATAGGAAAAGAGAAAATAAAATGTAGTTTTATTAATCCCCTGGGGAAAATTCAGAAGCTAACCAGCAGTGTATAAGTGATCAAAATGATATTCATTACATTATTCATACTGCATGACGAGTAGTTTACCTTACATTTTGATGCCAGTACTGCTGTAATTTAACTCATTTTAAATTTAGGACGTTCACTTGCGTTTTCTTCACTTCTGCATTGCACCACTGTTATTTATTTATGTAGCTTTCCACCGCTGCATTTTACCTGAATTGGTGTTTATTTAACACTGTATTTTTTTTTTACCACAGAAACTGAAACCATGATGTTACCTGGCCCACTTGTCCTTCAACGCTGTCATCCTCATTCTCCGGACTCAAAACAGCTGGAAGCATGTGCCGGTCCGGGGGGGCTCTGTGGGTGTGTGTCCTGCAAAATGAAACCATTTAGAAACCGCAACTGGAAAAGCTAGACTATCATTACTTTACAGAGCAAGTGAGATTTAGCTAATTAGCTAATTTCCCCCCAACGAATCACTTGCCTGCAGTCAGTTTGGAAACACGCAACAACTTCTGGACGCTAGATAGTTTTTTTTACATCTAAAATACAACGAACCAGAGCGTCCAACTAACGTAACTGAATGTAGGCTAAAGTAAAATTAATCTTGGTTTTATACAGAAAAATATTTTATTGTTTTTTACCTGTTTTTACGCCTTCGGCGTCTTCCTTTTCCGGATTTGTTGACAGATTCCATCGTTGCCATGGCGTCGTGGTAACCAGGAAACGAACCCTGATTTACGGCAACAACGCAAACTATAGACCTTGATTTTGTGATTTCTTCTTCTGTGGTATCACGTTTTAACGCCAAAATCATTCTTTAAAGGACCTTTCCCAACATTTTGATCTAGTATTTACAATGATTTGAGACAGTTAATTGAGGATAAACCTTTTTTTTTGTAAGAGCTGACATTTCCGTGTATAAATGTAGCCTGTTATTTTTCTTTTTCTTGGTTTTGGAGGCCCACTGAAGATTTAAGATACAACAACTCCAATAAGCTAACTACTGTATTTTATAATCAGTGAGCATACTTTGTTTGAGTTTTTTGATGAAAATTACTGAGAAAGTACAAGCTGCAAGTGCTCAAAAAAATAAAAAAAGTTGAAAATGCTGCAGGGATAGCCACAAAGACATTTTTATGCAGCAGCCAGGCGCCAC